>JAYKKI010000076.1:10245000-11445000 GCA_039881145.1 Druceiella hillmani
TTTATAAGTTGGAGTCTTAGAATATATGTACACATATATTCACATATATCAATAATCTACAATATAAGGTAATATTAAGACCTATTTTATATTGCACGAACCTTCCAATTTATTATAATAAAGATAACATTACGTGCTTTAATTAGACCAATATTATTTCAGGCATACCATTTTACATCAGTAGTCACTTACTCTAGTCTTAACGTAAAGATATAGAAAAGGACAAATCAATCGAAGATCGGCAATTCATAATTAGGAATCAACTTGCAATTTTGTTTAATAACATAATTGTACTTTAAAAAAAACGATTATTTCTTCATTATTATTTTCACATATGATATGTTATTATTTACATTATGTTAAACTACCTGTTAATGAATTCTATATCTAATTTCTATGTTAAATAGAATGATTAGTAATAACGCTCTTGTGAATCAGTATGAGTGCGTAGCGTAGCTTGCGTAGCGGATCGTTTCGACACGAGTATGTCTCTGGGGGTGAATATTAATCTGGACCGGCTTACTATTACTTGCTACGAAATTAATACAATCATTACTATTACACGATGAGAAATTTAGGGTGAAAATATTTAGATGATCCTTCAGATATCGATCAAGAAACATCGACAGAAACTTACACTTTATCAAGAAAAGGAGGAGAAGAAACACTCACTTTAAGGGTCTAAAATAGTAAATTAGTATTAAATTTAATTTATAAATAAATTTTGTGCCCCTAAAGTAGGGTTGGCAAATATTCTGTTTCCTCAGAACTCATCAAGGTTTGTTAAGAGTGTGATGGGTCGTCCTATATAAATTTTAAGAACATTTTTGGCGTAAGGCGTCTCTGCCAACAATTCGTATCTAAAAAACTCATTACTTTTCTGTTGCACTGATACCGCGCCGCAATTCATATAACTTAAATTATAGCTGAAACGTGAATCATGCAATTCATTTTACTCAGTTTTTTTTTCTTACATTCTGTTATATTTAATGCTTAATATTTCATATAGATGAGAGATTCAATAGTATAGAACTAATTAATAAAGTAATGTATGTAATTTTTTTAAAATTATTTTGCATGGAAGTTTGTTACAAAAAATATGTCAAAACGAAATTGAATAATATTTCCTATGTCAATATTTCCTACAATGCTAATAATTTCGTCGTGACTAAATTAGAACTTATATTAATTTGTTATTTCGATTACTGCATCAATGGTTTGAGTTCCAAAATTTCGGATAGACTAACTACTAACAATGAAGGTTTTGAAATCGTAGTTTATATAATGCACGACTATTTTGAAAATATAATACAATGGAAAAAACTGTAGCTATATTCTAAAATATTTATGACACAAACTTTAGTGGAAAGGAAATTATTGTACAAAATAATATTCTTTTTGGAAGAAGAAAAAATTACATAAAAATAGTAGGGATAACAATAAAAAGGGGAGCCAATAACAAGAAAAATTTTGAAAAATTTTTGAGGATTCTTACCTAAAGGGTAACTACAAAAGTCTCGTGGTAAAATTTGGCTATCCATCTATCTGAATGGTACGATTATTTTCCCCAGACACTGTTATTGCTATAAACTTAAAATTTAGCATATTTGAATAATTTGTATATGTGCATTTATTCCATCGTTAAATATTTTTTTTAAAATATGGTAATTCTTTTTCAAAAAACGGACCAAAATGGCGAATAAATGTTAAAAAATGGGATAATGCACAAAGTCAATGTTATTATATAAAAAAGGCTTTATTTATATATTTTAAAACTATTTCGCTTTTAATTTTAAGCAATGTAGTTTTTATTTTGAAAAAATGGAGGTATGAAAGTGAATCTTGGATGTTAGGAAGAAGCATTACGATGAACTGAATACTGATTTCTGAAATGTTTATTTACTGTACTTGCTAAAAATCTCATACGTGATAAATAAAGTTAGAATATTGTATTATTTATACTAGGTATTAAAAGGTAGAAACTGTTTATTTTGGAAGAAATCAGTGATGTAGAAAACGTGAGAGGCTAAAACGTTATTCGATCAGGTTTAAAAGAGAAATATGAGAATCAATTAAAAAGGAGGATAAAAAATCTAAAAGGAGTAATATGATGATACAATTGGACGGTAAATTTGTATATTTGAAAGTATGTGTGTATGTTTGTATTGTGAAGTTACTCTTGATCAGAATCAATGAAAATATTTAGTTTCGTTTAAAGTAAAAATGTAAAATTTAGAAAAATCTTCAGCTTGCCTCGACTGCAAAAAAATTACATATATGGGCGTGCACACATACGCACACACACATACACAAATATGTGCGCACGCGTTTTCTCACGTATTGAAAATTTACCTTAACCAATTTAAATAATTTGTTTTAAGCAAGAGATTGAATGTAATCCAGCCCGATACAAGTATTTGCTAATGACTATGACCGATGCTACAACATAATATACCGAATAAAAAATACGTTGAAAAATGTAAAATAAAACCCCTATTTTATAAAGGAAATGACTCCGCAAAATTGAGAAAAAAAAGTACCTTAATATATTAATCTACTCTGATTAATATATTAAAATCATATACAGTTAAACTAGTATTTATCTACTTGTCTGCAACTTTCTAAGGAAGCTTTATAACACATTTCTAGACATTCAGGCTACAATTGTTTGCGTTGAAACTCGAAATTATTAGTTAAACATTATGTCCGCACCTAGTCCATTTATACATTCGATGAAAAAGAAAAATGCTTAAAATTTCTAAAAATATTGAGATGAAATTATTTTTGGGGAAAACTTTAATGCTAATCATACGCACTGGAGATCTATAGAACATCTGGAGACAAAAAAGGCCGTGAGTTGTTTGCGCAACTAAAGAGATAGAAAGTGAATACTGAATACGGTATACGGAATCAATAGTGTAAGCAGGCACTGGCCGACGGATTCACAAAATATACTCTACATCTTTAACTCCTTTATGATAAAAATATCGCAGTAAACTTCTTCTGCGTGGAAAAAGAATGTGGTATAAGCCCCAAGAACTCGCCAATAATATTGATGCTGAAGTATAATTAAAATTAAAAGGAAAATCCTTTTAAATTGTGTTTTCACTTTGATTAACAAAAAACGGATTTCTACTTATAAGGAAAAACTGAAAATCGTTGAACTACTAGAAGCAGAATTTCAGTTATTTAATGAAATAATATACCAAAAAACTTGAAATAACACCCATGAAATTACAAATGTAACTTAAGAGTGTAACGATCTTTAAGAAATTAAGGAATCAAAAAAAAGCGTAAATTGAGGAAAAACGGCAATATTTCAGAGCTTCGAGTAACAAAACAAATCTCAATAGATTATTTCAACAATTGTAATGTGAAATTAAAGAGATCATAAATGAATTGACAGGATCGGGTTTGAAAAATCTGACACCTGTTTCAAGTATTGCGTATTTATTGTAGAAAATCAGCAAAACTCTAAAAAGTCAAGTAATCCAATTACACCAACAAAACTAAAAGATGGCGACTGGGACATAAAAAAACAAACAGTTAAGAGATATGCTGAACGTTTGGAAGATACTTTCATACCAAATATAAATCAAGATGTCGAACTGAAATGGCATGAACTTGTTCAAATAGAAAAAGAAATCAAGCTAGCTTTGCCCAAAAGACCAATAAACAAACTCAAAGAAAACATTAATCCGAATCTCATCTCAGTTTTGACTTAATTACATGCGATATATTGAAAAAAATCCCTAGGAAAGTTTAAGTTAAAATAACCAATATAATCAGTGACCCTTTGACATTGAATATGTGCCTAGATTTTGAAAAGAAGTAGAAGTGATTATGATCGCCAAACTGAGAAAACGTCTTCATGAAATTTTTTTACCCAGACCGATATCGCTGCTACGCGTAGTGTTACAATTGTTTGAGCAACTTCCACTCAAAAGAATTAAACCCATTATTGAAAAATCTATTTTCGAATTTGGGTTTAGAACCAAACATTTTGCAAGAGACATAGAACAACTAGCGGAAATGTGGAATCATTAGAAGAAAAAATTTTGTTCTGCCATCTTTCTTGACATTGCATAGCATTCAAATGTGGCATGTAAAAACTATTCTAGGATCTAGTGTAAAAACTTAAACCTTCCTACTCAAAGAGTATTCGGAAATATTGGAATCCCATGTCAGAAAGATATTTTAGAATTAAAAAAGAGATCCCTAGTCGGGCTTACGAGAAATTAAAATAGACGTCCCTCAAGGAAATATATTGGGTTCCGTTTCGTACATATTGTATACAAAGATATCCCTATATTAAGAAATCACATTATTGCCACCTTTGCGGATGACTTAGTTATTCGAGAAGTATGAAACATTAGTGAAGAGACAACTAAAAACTTCACGTAACAGTTAACCAAATTTCATGACTGGACCAATAAATGGAATTTTAAATCGAACGAGACTTAATCCCTTTATGTCAATTGTACCAATAAATAACACAAAATATTTCAATCAGAATTCACAATACCCAAGTACCATATGCAGATACTTAGGAGATTACACTAGATGTCAAATTGCTCTGGAAATTACACGTCAAACATAGAATATAAGTCACAAAAAATATAGTGGATGATTGCAGGAAACTCCATAATGTCCGTGCATAATAAACTTTTATTTTACAAGCTAATATTGAATTCGTATGTACCTATGGCATTCAACTCTGGAGCTGCACCAGGCCAAGCAAAATCGCGATAGTACAGAGATTACAGAAGAAAATAATGTCTGACTATTGCAGACACTCCTTGGTGTGTGAAAAACAATGAATTCCATTGGGAAATGGGGATTACAATATTTGATTAGATAGATTGAGAAGTCAAAGAAAGCCCTGAATAGCGACTTCATAATTACGTTACCGTTATCACCGTCCAGCCCCTCGACAATACTGATACGGTAACAAGGCTCATGAGGACGACGAAATCTTTGAGTTTTTGTAGCATGCTGATTACAAAAGTAGAGCATAATGTTTGTGTTATGTAGAGAATTATTGTAAAAGGAGGGTACAGTGCTAGTGTATGTTCGTGTTAGAATAGTGCATTATGTATTGGAAGAGAATACGAGATGCTGTCGATTAAAGTCTTAGTTTTAAGAAACGTATTAATTTGGAATTAAGGGAGAATTGCTCACTTATCAACGGAGTGTAATATTTTAAAACAAAAAAAAAGTTATTAAAATAAGCGTTGAAAAAATTTTAGATCACGCTGAAAATCAGTTTGGAAAATCTTTCCGATTAAGATTAGTGGGAACGAAATTCTAGTGAAAATAAAAAAAAGGTGTTCTATTAATAAATATTACTGAATCAATTATATTTTTGTCTTTTTTAAATTTAGAAAAAATTTAAATTCTTAGATTTAAATATAACAGAAGTTCAAATGAGGGTTAAGCAATAGAGAATATTTAATATTCGTAATAAAGAATATAACATACATAAAAGTCGTAAATAAAAGTCATATATTTCATAAATAAAAGTCATATATTATTTTACAATAACATTCATGCAGATAAGTATTTATATCTAAATGCAAAAAAAATGAAATATCTTTATTATAAATTAGCTAATTGTTAGAAGATCAATTACCCCTAGGTTGGCTCTTTTGCAATTGATTTCAATTCGAGAATTCTTTAGAAATACCTATTACGTTGTAGTAATAATGACATTGCATTATCAGGATTCTATTTAATTGACGTGATGATTACCGTACGTAATCGAACTTCAATTGAAGTTGCTATTCGTCATAACATGCTAGGTAATCTAATACGTGTTTCGCCCACATTTGTAGCGTAATGTTATGATAGCTGTTAATCTGGAATCGACTGAAAAAAACTGTTTTATTTAAACCAGTATTTGTAAATACGGAATTTTTCCGGAATTAATTTTGATTTGGATTTTGGATTTTGCAGGCTTACCTGCATTTTTGAAGTGGATAACATTTTTTTTTCTTTAAAAATATCAATCAAGAAACATAAATTACGCAAGAATAATTCAATACAAAGAAAAAAAGGTCCACTTTATGGAGCCTGTAGCAGATTGACTGCATATAATGGTAAATTGCATTAAACCTTACTATTACGTGGATAAAAAATTTAAACGGGTTTTCATTAATAACACGCTTTTTAAGTTGGCACAACAAAGAGAAAAAAATTATTTGATCAATAAACTTAACCAGACTAATTTTAGTATTCCATAGTGAAAAGAAATGATTTTAATTTCGTCGATTTCATACATCCGCCTGTCCTACCTTCGGTCACACTGTTTATCTCAGCTCCGCAGTTTTTGCATGGCAAAACCTGTATCGTAAGTTACTGTTTCACATGGAGATGTCAGTTAGTAAGAAGAAATATATTTTTGTTTATTTATTTCAATCACTTTCGCACAATTGAAAGTGAAAAAGGGGCGCAAAGATAACATTTTATTTTTATTTAGGATGGAGCTCGTTGTGCACTTTTTGTATACTACAACATTACTGTAGAGTAAAAATGATATTTTTTTGAAATACGAAATAAAATAAAAAATAATAATATAATACTGAATCTTTGGCTACATAAAGTAACATTAATTTTACCAAGGTCATGCGTGGTAAAATTAGTATTACTTTAGGCTCTAAGGCATCTTAAGGCGAGTAACAACGGCCTCCCATAACAATACTGTATGCCGACGATGACCGCGCTGTCAAGAACGAAACGACGAAGAAGAACTTTACCAAACCCTGAAATTTGAAATATTGATTTTGCATTGAATTGATGATGACAATTAGGATGTAAACATATAACGTATAATTTACATATATATATAAATATATATATATATATATATATATATATATATATATATATATATATAAATATATATTTTTTTTTTTTTCTTTTTTTGTAACTGGTAACACATTTAGTAATACGATACGCACCCCAGGGCAAGATACTATATTTCGATTATTGGAATACTGGCTCGTCATTATCATTCGTTGATGGCGTATAATAAAGCACATCGCCACTCTCTGTAAAAATATTTAGAAATGAAAGTATTTAATAAATAAGCTGTGGTGTTATTGTATTTAATAAACAAACAATTATTTTAATTAAAACGCTGTCATGAGAATAAGCAATGAGTGCGGAGGTGAGTTGTTTTACATTGTTTACTTTGTTGTAGAAGTATGCCACTTAATTTCCCGTTGTGAGAATTCATTGCGAAAATCAGCTATCCATTGGTTATGGAGGGAGTCTGATGTTATAAGTTATGGAAATCTCGCGGTAGATGTGAATCACAAGGAGACAGGGAGGAATGTATAACTAAAATCACCTGTAAAGGATCTATAGCAAGTGGCTTATCTCTCGTCGCAGTGTCAACAACCAAACGAACGTGACAAGAATTCGTTATACCTCTACACATATTACGTGACACTACAAGAACTTCCAACATCAGACCCCCTCCGTGACCAATGGATAGCGGATTTTTGCAATGAATTCCAACAAAGGGAAATTAAGTGCGTTTTATTACAATACAACTATTTATACATATCTCCATTGGAGGATCTTGTGAATATTGTCAAAATAGATATGATTGATTTGTCTCATAACATACGAAACGAATTTAATATTGACTCTTTGCGAGGAGCAAATAAATTGGTTTGCTTAAATTTGTCTCACGATTATTTATCTGAATTGATCGGTCGCGATCTATGCGAGAATTAGCTGCACAGATTCGAGTCACGCTTTCAACGTGCGGGTGAGTTTTTAAAGATTCGTGACTTGAGTGTCAACAATATAAAAAAACTAGAAGATTGCGTTTTTAGTACATTTCTCAGTTTAAAAACATTGAGTTTGTCATATAAGCATCTAATGAGTCTAAATTCTGCAAGATTCCAAGGTGTAGAAAAGCTCCAGGTTTTAAATATTTCTTTTAACTTCCTGAAAGATCTTAACATAGCGTTTTTTGAATAACGTAGATTAGAACATCTAGATGTTTCTTATAATTGATTTACTAAATTGTGAAAGTACGATTTGATAAACGTTGCTTTTTTGAAAGTTTTAAATTTGTAAAACAACAATTTAAATTCGCTGCATCCAGATATATTCACACCGCACACTCGTTTGGAGAGATTGAATTTAAGCCTAAATAATTCTGGTGATTCCTTTGGTGAAAAAATGTTCAAGAGTAATATAAATCTTCGTAGTATAGATTTCTCGTTCATAGAAATAAGTAAATTAGTTCGAAATGCTTTTTCATCACATAATTTATGATTATTTAAAATAACAGGTAATGAGTTGTCTGGTGGTTTAGTAAAGCCATATTTCAATGGGCTGAGTTTCGTCACAAGTCTTGATTTGTCATACAGATCTCTAGTATTGTATAGTAAAGCAGTAGTATAGTAACACATTTACTGGAGCAAATTGTTTGAAAACATTAGATTTGAGTCATAACAAAATTTATGACATATAGGTGAAAGCGTTTGTTTCACTAATTAATTTACCTTCAATTAAATTGTCCCACAATCGTTTATTTTTTCTTAACGTTGACCTTATATCACTTAAAATTTTGAACATAATACAAATTAAATTGAATTGAAATTAAATTATTGGATCGGATCATAGTCTACCAAATTACCGATAAAACATTTATTTTAAATTTCTTGTCAAAGATAACTGCAATTCCCCTATTTGCAATTTTTTTGAAACTAATTTATGTAATCGAACACATGAGAATTGACCTCTTTCGTGCACTTACATTTATGTATTGGAGAATCTACCAATCAGCAGCACTTAATGACCCAATTTCGGAACACAATATTTCCATTAGAAAATGGCGTATGTCTTCATAGAATTTACATGCTTATAAATTAATACGTCATTTAAACTATGTATAAAAAATTAAACTATTTTATAATGACAAATATTCCTTAACCACATACTAAATTTGTTACAGATTCAAAGGCAGCGTTATTATTTCTGGTTTTGTTACTGCACGTGCAGAAATCTCGCGGTGGATGTGAATCACAAGAAGACAGGAAGGAATGTATAACGAAAATCACTTGTAAAGGATCTATAGCAAGTATGACTCACCTCTCGTCACAGTGTCAACAACCAATAGAACGTGACAAGAATTCCTCATACTCTTACACATATTATGTAGCACTACAAGAACTTCCAACATCAGACCCCCTCCGTAACCAATGGATAGTGGATTTTCGCAATGAATTCCAACAACGGGAAATTAAGTGCCTTGTGTTACAATACAACTATTTATACATATCTCCATTGGAGGATCTTGTGAATTTTGTCAAAATAGATATGGTTGACTTGTCTCATAATATGCTGAATGAATTTAATATTGACTCTTTGCGAGGAGCAAATAAATTGATCAGCTTAAATTTGTCTCACAACCATATATCTGAATTGATCGGTCGCAATCTATGTGAGGATCAGCCACATAGGTTGGGGTCACGCTTTCAACGCGAGGGTGAGTTTTTAAAGATTCTTGACTTGAGTGTCAATAATATAAAAAAATTAGGAGGTTGCGTTTTCAGTTCATTTCTCAGTTTAAGAACATTGGATTTGTCACATAATTATCTAACGAGTCTAAATTCTGCAACATTCCATGGTGTAGAAAATCTCCAGGTTTTAAACATTTCTTTTAACTTGCTGAAAGATCTTAATATGGCGTTTTTTGAATCACGTAGATTAGAACATCTAGATATTTCTAATAATCAATTTACTACACTGTATAAGCACGATTTGATAAACGTTGCTTTTTTGAAGGTTTTAAATTTGCAGAACAACAGCTTAGACTTGCTGCATCCCGATATGTTCGCACCGCACACTCGTTTGGAGAGACTCAATTTAAGCAAAAATTATTTTGGCGATTCCTTTGGTGAAAAAATGTTCAAGAGTAACATAAATCTTCGTAGTATAGATTTATCCTTTATTGGAATGAGTAAATTAGTTCCAAACGCTTTTTCATCACAGAATTTAGAAGTATTTAAAATAAAAGGTAATAATTTGTCTGGTGGTTTAGTAAATGCCTATTTCAATGGATTGAGTTTTGTAACAAGCCTTGATTTGTCGCACCAGTATATTTCTAGTATTGGAAACAATACGTTTACCGGCGCGAACCGTTTAGAGGAATTAGATTTGAGTCATAACCAAATTTGTGTGATAGATGTAAAAGCGTTTGTTTCACTAATTAATTTAACTTCAATTGACATATCCTACAATCGTATAATTTTTCTGAATGTCGAATACGTTGACCTCATGTCGCTTAATATTTTGAACCTAAATCACAATTTAATAAAGGACATAAATAATAAGACGTTTGAGAACCTTAACGTTCTCGAAGTACTAGATTTGTCCGAAAACGAGATTGAATACATCTCTGCTAACAGTTTACCGCTAACTAATTTGAGGCACTTGAATTTTAGGAACAATATAATTTCAAAAATTTCTGTCAACACTTTTAATAAATTAAGGTACGTAAGCGAATTAGATATGGCATATTTAAAATTGTCCAAAATATTGAATGATACGTTTATGGGTTTGCAGAGTGTCATTAGTTTGAATATTTCAAATAATCGAATACAATGTATTGAAGATTCTGCATTCAGGGGATTGGGAAATCTTACTATGTTAGACCTGTCGTACAACGATTTAGTTATGTTTACGATAAACACATCGCACGTAGCCAAACTGATAACACTAAAAATAAACGACAATCGGCTTCAGAATATTGGCACTTTATTCAGTTTAACGAATTTACAATTTCTTGATTTGTCCAACAACAAATTAGGCATCTACGTTTACAATTTAGGAGCATTATTATCTTTAGAGGAAGTCATATTACGCAATAACTCTTTTACTCTCGATTTTATCATTCCCAATTCTAGCCGGTCAATGATATTGGATTTGGCTCTGAACAATGTTCGTACATTAAAGTATTTAAACAATACATATAGCAACTTAATAAAGATAGTGTTAAGCTCAAACAAAATACGGAACATCACATTATTAAACTTGGTAAATAATTCATTTGTACAAGAAATTGATTTGAGCCGAAATAATATTCACGATATTGAAACTACATCCTTCACGGGCCTTACGTACTTGACAATGTTGGACCTTAGTTTCAACTTTGTGTCAGTGCTAAATCCGGGTATATTTACTGATTTTCAAGCGTTACAAGTCTTAAATATTTCACACAACAGAATAAAAGAAATCAAGTTTGGTGCGTTTAACGGTAATTATTATATACAAATTGTAGATTTAACTTTCAATGAAATCGTTCAGATTCACGTAAATGTATTTCCTTTAAGTTATGTCTCTCGTATTATATTGGATTATAATAAAATAAATACTATCGAAGACTTAGATGGATCTTTCTACACCTCGACTGTTTATTCAATGGGAGGTAATCCATTAGATTGTCATTGGTTGGGTAAATTGATGCGATCCCCTTACGGGACAATGTCATTTGATACTTTAATCAAAAACTTTACTGGGGAGAATATAAATGGAATAAATTGTGTTCGTAAAGCAGAGATCATTCATAACCACTTAAATATATCTTATAATAATATATCTTCAAATCAAACACTTGCACAACATGATTTTATACCATACATTTCCAATTTAACATTGTTACTAGAAAATTTATTCACCATCAATCACTCTCTAGTTCCAAGTGATTCAAATGCAGGCTTAGCTCCGTTACTTGTAAATGCGACAGATTTATTGGAAAAAATTCTAGACAAAAATTACTCATTGACGGTTAAACAATCAAAAGACGAATCCGAAATAATGAAATATTATGAGGAATTGAAAATGCAAAACCTTAATATAAAAGATATTTTAGATCAGTTAAAGAGACAAAACGACATTATGGAACAAAACGTTGGAGTTAAACCTGTAAACCAAGACGCATCAACTGTAGATATTTCATCAGTTCCGAATAAAGAATTGTCAGACAAAACCGTCGAACTTCATTCTACCAGAGAGGAAATAAAGAAAAACGCTCTGCGTTATTTTGAAAGAGAATTTTTTAATATTTTTCCGAACATCAGTGAGTCTTTGTACCACACCAAGCAACGGCAGTCGGGCCAACATCCATCGGTCTCGCAATCGGCGCTTGACAAAGTTTCCTCTGACACGGAACCCGATGAATACGTTTCGCACATTAAGCTAACGGAAGCTTGTGTCATTATAATATTGATTGTCATGTTAGCTGTTATCGCTTATAAAACATACTTGTTTAGACCAAGGAATCGGTCTAATTCAAGAAATTTATCACAGATTCAAATTGCAGACAATCTGGAAATAGGCTAGATTTTTATGTCTTTTTAAAAAAAATTACTTAATATATTATTGTTAAACTTTTTTTTGAGAAAGTGTAATTTATCTAAAGTATAAAATTTTATGAAAGAATAATGAGAATAAGTCATTTATTTATGAAAGATTATATTTATGTTTATTTTAATTCAGCTGTGCCCCACGGTTTCATTCTCGTAAAATTTGAAATAAGAAAAGTTATTAGGTTTTTATTCCTTCATAAGTTGCTCTTCGGAATAAACTATTACTAAATTTTGTCAAAATCATCCCATTGGATTTTGCGTGATTGACGAATACATACAGACGAATTAACATACAGACAGAGAAAAACTCTAAAAACAGTTTTTCTAGCTTCTGCTATCATTCTTTACGCCAAACATTCTTTGAGCTATAAGCTGCGAATTGATAGTATTAATCACTTTAAACAAACTACCTGTCGATATAACTGTCGATTTTTCTTTTTGCTATTATATACGAATTAATGTGAATTTTGAAATGAAAATTTTTCGAATCTATTTCAAGCTATGTTCATTATTTTCTATAAAATGTGGAATTATCTTTGGAAGGTATGATGCAACTCAATCATTTTAATTTTTGGATGAAACCATCAATCTATCCTAGAGATGTATTGCAATGAAACAGTTGCTTTAGTCAGATCATCTAGATTACTTGAATTAAGCAAATGTACTTTGTGCTTTATGCAATATACTTTTTAATTTATTTAAGGTACTAGGCTCTTGCAGAGATACACCTGACGGTAGTTTTTTTTTTGGAAAATCCAAGTATACCAAAATTTAAGAAAAGACTGTTATGTGTAAAATATGGAGACTTTTACTCCTGTTCTGCATTTTTAAAATGAAAAGTAGGAACTTTATAATTATATCACATATGCACATAAAACATTACGAAATAGTATTCAGGAAGTGATGTTTAAACTTGTTACAATGTTTTATTGCAGATACAACGTTTTATCGCCGACTTTCAAAATATCATATTTTACTTTAGTCTCTTTGTACAATGTTGCTTATGTATGAATAAAAGTTATCAGACGCACAAATTCAACACTTTCTTGGCAATATTAGAATACAATCATTAAGTGTCTGATGTACTTGAGGGTAATAGTGTGTAAAGAAATTGTTATAGATTGTTTTTTATAAAATCATCTCTAATAGTTATTTGTAGAACAATTAAGGTAAAGTTTAAAAAACTATCACTTAATATTTTATTTAAAGTTGTGTTTTATAATAAACAATTATTATCTGTCAGTTTTTTCTTACTTTTTTCCACACCAATATTTTGAACATAATATTTTAATTATCCTTTTGCCTTCTTACTTCGAAAATATTTTTCAACGATCCGCTCTTTGATTCTGTAGTTGCGTACAATTTTATAGTTCTTAATTACATATTTCTTCTTTTTTATTTATAAAAAATTTTAATGTTACTCTTCTTAAAATTTTTCCGGAAACAACTGGCAGTAAAATAATACAAAATATCGGTATAAATATTGACTAATTCTGAAAAATTCACATATGTTGTCATAAATTTCTTCAATATTAATATTATAAAAACTTCTGGAATTTAAACTTCTGTGATATTTATGCGAGCTACTCTCAGAAACTTCCAATTTAATCCTAAAAATCTATGATTGCTTAAAAAGTCACATATTTTCATATATTTTAGGTTATATTTCATATGAAAATTTTATGAATACATATTTTTAAAATTTCGACGTGAAATGTCTTATTCGAATGATATGAAACATTTGTGTCCACCATATAGGTTGTTTATAGCATTCAGGTGGATAAAGAATATATTATATCTATTAAGGAAATGTGGAAAATGGATAATAATGATTTAAGTGAAAGGAGTCGAAGTGTATCCGTGCCCTTCTTAACAGTTTAAAAAAAGTCACTAATTCTTAGCAGCAACAGTAGTATGCTATCAAAACTTTAGAGACTGTTATTGTTAGATTATGAATACACCTATATCATACAATTCGTTGGCATTTGCGTTATTCACGGATGACGAATTCTATAGTGTACAATATGGCCATTTGAATAAAAAAAGAATTATTCAAATTGGTTAATTAATACCGGAGGTATGAGTTAACAATGACACCAGGCTGAAGAAATAGAATCCAGAATTCAATCAAGTTTCTGCTTGAGACCCACAAAAGTTTTTCAAATGAACAGATCCTTAAGCATCACGATTTGAGCTGGCAGTATTCCCGAAATATCAGAACTGAAGAGTTGGAATGCGGTTTTCAATGACAGAGACATTCAATTCTTATTCAAAAAGAGCAGATTATCAAATCTGACGATTTACGTAGTAAAAAGTTACTACCACAACCGTTGGGTTACTTCAGTTTATCGCTATTTTGCCAAAAAGCAAATTCATATCACCTTAAGTCGTATCTTATTAGGTTACTATTTTATCTAAATGCCTGTTCAGTGTTGAGGACTTCTGTGGTGTAACTTCAATCATCATGGTCACATTCTAATAACATTTTCATGCAATTCTGTTGAGAGTATATGCTTCTAAAAAAAGAAAAAATCATCCAAATTGGTTCATAAATATCGGAGATTTGAGGTAACACACAAAGAAAAAAATATTTTGAACATTGTACCTTTATAAGAAATTTCACATAGGGATTTTTTTTGCATTTTTTTAGTTTTCAGTAACGCATTTACGTTTGAAGAATTGTACATTATGCACAGATTTCTTGGATTAAAATCAAATTGTAGGAAGGTTGAAAAATTTGCTATGGCCACCCCAATTAGTGGCTTATATCTGTTTGAATTTCAATAGGAAATTAAATGTCCCCTACATACAGAAATCTCAAATTCTTTTCCACAGAGTTTATGATTGCTATGCTTCATAGAAAATAGAGACGTATAATAAATTTTAGAGCAGCTCACTTAATATATCACAGTCAATAATTTTAAAATTGCCGACACACTTTTGATTGATCATATTTATTTATTGAGTGCAAATTGGATTTTCGAACACAAAGGCAGCTTTGCGTAGTAGAAATATTATTCTCTTAGTTTATTTCTCAGTTTATTTCATATTTTAGTTTATCGTACTTGTATTTTATAGTTTTCATTTTGATTGTCGCAATTTTTTAGCTCACAGTGTGGTGTAAAATTATTTTTTTATAAATCGAGTAATACAATCATTGTAAAATCGCTTACTTTTTTTTTAATAGACAATTTTTTTTAGAATAATGCTTAGTGACAATATGACGTCGATACATATAGAGATAATCCTGCATTTGATGATGAGTCGATAAAGGTTTGGTTATAATATGACTTTTCGTTGTGATATTTACATTATAATTTCTAATATTCTGTGGACTATTTCGCACATATTCGGGTTTCTTATCCATATTTGTGACGAAAACCGGATATGGACAACATTTATTTCGGTAAAATTTTTTATAAATGTAATGTTTTGAATATATCACACCAATTTAGACATTGTATGAATACGGTATTTATAATTTACCGTAGCGACCCTCATCATAATATCAAAAACATGTTTGAGCACTGAAGTCTTATCACATGTAATAATTTGTGTTATTATTCGTTTAAATGTTGATTAATCTAAGCATGAAAGCGTTAAATACTAATTTGCCAAAACTGTGTACATTATTACCATTCAAGGGTCAGATTTGGATGATTAATTTTTTTAGAAGGGCCAGTATAGTCTTATGAACATTTGATTGGAACTTAGTTATGCAGATTTAAATAATACCACAAAATTCTTCAACGATGAAAAATACAAATCACATTTGTGCAGTTCCGTGAATATTTCGTTAGAATTTGATTATGGAAATTGAAGGTATGCCATATAATTTTTTAAGAGCACAGGTCATATCATCGACAGTTTTTAACCGATTTCTATGATTATTTTGTATTTGAAGAGTACACCCCCAGAATGGTCACATGAAAATTTAATTTGAATTTAGCTGTGGAAATTAAAGGTAAATCATAAAATTCTTCAATAATGGAACATCACAGTTATATCTACAGGAGCTATCTATCGATTTGTTTGATTATTTTTTACTTGGAAGGGCATTCTCTTCATAGGGTTTTACGAAAATTTTGGTTAGAATTAGTTTATAAAAATTAAAGGTTTATCATACAATTCGTCAACAATAAATAGCACGTAATATCACTCTTATGATAGTTATTAACCGATTTGTATGATTCCTTTTTCATTTATAATGGTGTACCTTCAGAATGGTCCCAAGAAAATGTGGTTAGAATTTAATATTAAAATTGAAAATATATCACAGAATTCCTCAAAAATTTGCCGACAATTAGAGTTCGATAACAAGACTGAATATCTCATATGGGAACTTTGATTGAGTTTTAATGATATAGGTGTCATGATAATCTAATATTAAAGTTTTTAATACTGTACAGGACTAAAGGTGAAATAAACATGTCTTTTAGCAAAATTTGGCTACAATGATAAGCTGGAAGACGGTGTCAGGAACTTTTTAGTGATGAGAAGTAAACCATCGAGTTTGAGTTTGTTTGACTAAACAAAACGTAAGCAATAAACTAATAAATTAATAGGGTAAGTATATACAGAAAAGTATAAAGGCATAAAGACAGCTACTATATTAGTAGATTGACATGTAAGTAACTAAATATAGGTATAAACAAATGCATGAATTCTCCAGCGGTAGTCCTATTTTGCAAATTCATTATGTTGGGAAACGACACTGCACCGCAATAGTTACAATTGAGAACTGGTATTTGTATAAAAAAAGTTTAATCGATGTATGCCGTTTTTGTCGTTCAGTGTAAATATTTTTTTCTCTGAATAGCATCTAAACAATTTATGCTATAATAAAACTCACAACGCCATATTCTATTTATTTTACAAACAGGGTTTGAAATGCTTTCGTATGCGATGGTCTAGCAGTATCTTCATTTAATATTTAATTTCCTCATTACCTGAAATTAATTCTTAATAATTTTGTGGCTAAATAATATCTAGAAAACGTGATGTGTCATGTCACTGTTCTGAAACTTCTTCATATTTTATCATTATAGTCTTCTAATATTTCTATTGTACTTCGATTTTGTTTTGAGGTTTTCGTATTTTAATTCGTTGATTTTTTTTAACCTTAACTTACTACTTCTTCAAAAACATTCTTTCACGTATTTCATGTATTCAAAAGCGTATAGCAATTTTTAGAAATTTGAAAACTGCTTCTTTATCATTACCGTTTACTGATGAGAAGGAACGTAAAATTTGCTTTTTACAAAAATATTTAAATTATTTAGACAAGCATTTGTCCAAGAAATTCAATACAGTTGGGATGGGGAAGAAGGGTTACAATTTTACTGGAACTAACTCTTAAGAGATGCGGTGATGCGGCACTGTTTATCAATTTCGTCGTAAATTTTTCAAACTTAGGATAAAAGGGTTTTTGTATTACTGAATAAAGAAATCTGTATTTATTACCCAGTCTTGTTTTTTTCTCAATTTATAAACCTTTCTTTAATTAAAAATGTCCTCCTTTAGTATTTACATAATTATTACAATTTCTCACCCGATTGTTAGTTTCCATTGAATTTTCGTATCTAGATTAAAATCATTTCGATCGTAATAACTCACATTTATATACGTTTTCATCAGTATTAGAAATGAAATCTAAATCGTAGTTGCAGTCACCTAGTATTTAGTTTCATAAAAAAATGCCGCCTAGAATTACCTAATGGCCTTATGAAAGTTGGGGGTGTAAAGTTCAATATATTTGGTGAATATACTGTGGCATATATTTTATTATTTGAACAATTGTTAAAGATACAAATAACATAAATTCAGATTTCACAATACATATGTAATAAATCATTATTACATATAGTAATAAATATTCGTAGCAATATCAAAAAAAACTTATGAAGAAGATGGGTTCAGTAGTAGTGGAAAATAAATCGATCTTACGTTTTTAATTCACACGGTCAGAATGAAAGTATTGTAATCATTATGGTCAGATTATATTTGTATTTTGGAACATTCGAAAATTTCTTCAAAGTTATCTATGTCGTTGATTTGATGAAAGCTTCGACAAAAATAAATAAATTACATATAATATTCGGTCAGCTTATATTATAAGGTCATTTCCAAGAGACTCCAAAAAAAATTTAATAACAAGATATCTTATTTTTTAAATAGTAATAGCGACGTACTCATAAATAAAGAATTACATAAATGTACATACTGCTGAAATGGGTTGAAATTCTACAGCAATCATCCGTATATTCTATAACAATTATCAATTCCTGATATTATTTTGGAACACACTCCTAATACTTTCATAAGTGTGTTCAATGGTAAAATTGGTAAGCATAACTTGTCACGATTCAATTCGCTACGTCACATGGTCCGTAAGAAATTATAGTTTGCCAGTGAAATATGCCCTGAAGTCATTGAGAGTGAACTAATCTCCCGGGTCCTCTATTAGATGAACTGGATGAAGCACTACCTTAAAGAATAGTTGAATAAATATGATATGAAAATTTTTAGCAGCGCTTAAGAAATATGTATCAAAGTTTGATAAATCTATGTTTATGGATTTAATCTCTATTATCTTTGAGATATTATCCAATATCATTAGAAGATCTGTCAGCACCAGTAGTAGTGTTAGTCAGTTCTAAAAAAAACTACCTAACGGTAACTCTTTTTCGTTCAGTAGACAGATAGATAAATGTAAAAGCTATTTAACTGTTTTTCCAATACAACCTTAATAAAAATTTTGGATCCGTATTCGCTTTTTTACCATTATATCCGATCGCCATTTTACAGTCACCTCAGGAAAAACGGATTTTCCTGAGGTGCCTGTAAAAGGTCAAAGACCACTAAATTGTGTCTTAGAAATTCATGAAACGTGATCTTCGGTAATATTTGTAGTATTTTGCTTTCTATATTTTAGAGAAAATTAAAGTTCCTATTTTTGCACCTCTTTTTTTCCCATCATTTATCAGGTGGTACATTCATGTAGATGGGTTTAAATATTTAGAAATCGTAATGCAACATATTTTCTACATTTTTACATGTATGCGACTTACGGACGGATATGAAAATGATCTTTTTCCGTTCCACTTTATTCTGTAAAAGTTCCTTGGCTGATGTTCATAAGAATACAAAAAAAATTCTCATCCGGTTACTAAGGTTAGTGATTTCATTCAGATATAGTTTAATTCTGATCAAATTCAATATCTACTAAAACTGATTTAATTAAATTATGTCGGATTTAACATATGTTGACTTTTTTCTCAAAAATCCATCCAAATTTCTCATTTCATATCCACTGTGACATTGCACTACAAAAGTGGGCCGCACACGTATTAGATTACATGAAACGTTATGACGAACAGCAACTTAAATAGAAGTTTGATTGGGTGTCGTGATCGTCCAGCTATCTAAGTGGGCGCCTAATAATGCAATGTCCTTAACGATATAAAGGCACATGACTAAATAATTTTGAACTGGGATGATGCCATCCAAGGGGCGGACGAAATTCAAACAAATTGCTAATTGGTAATATGGATAATTCTCATCTATCTATGAATAATTATATATATATATATATATATATGTATATATATATATATATATATATATATATATATATATATATATATAATAATGCTTATCTATGTCAGTGTCAATACACATGCAAATATTATTCATGGAATGGAATGTGAGATAAATGAGGTTATAATATTTGTACCGATCGTTATATACCTTAAGATTGATGCCAATTTGAACTTCTGTCAAATTAAAATCCGAGAATTTGAATATTACTTAAATTTTGCTCGTAAATATCGTAACTAAAGATAAATAATAAACTGTTGATAACATTATTAACTATTCAATAATTATTATTAATAGAACACCTTTTCATTATTTTTATTGCAAATGGAAACTAGGGGCGTGACAGTGCTCCCACCAAGTCGAGCAAAAGCAAACCAAAAAGGCACGTCGTACCATCCTTTTCTCGAACCCATTCAGGACATTTTCGAACCCCCCTTAACTTTGTTGAGAATAAAGTTAGAAGCCTGCATTTTATGTGAATAAAAGGGCATAAAATAACTAGGTGTATTTCCAAATTAAATTTAATTTGAATCTGTAATTTACGAACACTGACGTATTCACAGTGCTTAGCCTGTAAAGTAAGAAAAAAACTACAACATACCGCAATTTCAGTCCTATTGTCTGAATATATGAATTGAACCTTGTAATTCGATATGCGATTAAAAGTTAAATAAAAGTTAAAACTTATACAAGTGTACAATTTTTCCTCACAAAATTTTGGGTCAAAATGAAATTAAAATATTCGTTAAATTAACAGCACATACCTACTACCTATACCTAATTCATAATAAAAATTAATTTGGAAGAACGCAACGCGATCGCTCTCGTATGATTGCCATGCCAGCCATTATGTGTACGTTTGTAGTAGATAGCGCTTGTGATGCAAAGGAACGATGCAAGAGGGAGTCGATGTGTCAAAGCGAGCGGCAGCCGCACTCATTAGTGCGAGCGCCGACATGCTGTTCGGATGCACCCCAAAACGCTCCCTACAAGTTTACGATTTTTGTCTATAATTTCGGTAGCTATTATTGGTTTGACAATTAAATGAGACTATGTGATGTAGTATTATTTCTACTTTCTTTAAGTTCTTTACGAAGCTTCTTTTACAATCTTTTTCTTTAGCACGAACTAGGTTTCGATGTATTGCAACATCTTCAGGTGGGCTGTTAGCAAAGATCTTTGCTAACAGCCCACCTGAAGATGTCATAATACAACGAAACGTAGGTCGTGCTAAAGAACTTAAAGAAAGTAGAAATAATACTACATCACGTAGTTTTATTTAATTGTCAGTAATGCATTTCTACAAAATTAACGCCAAATATATTCAATATTATTGGTTTGATGATTGAAACGCTTATTAATTTGTTTACTGATGTTGTTTGCTAGCAATTTGGATGGATAATTTTGGGGTATATTATAACATTTTACCGTAACAACGAATATTGCAATGGAATCTGAATTTCTGTACATAAATGATGATCCTTGTCCACACCGGGTTGTCCCTATACCTGGTGATTTCCCCTTCTTTGTACCTGAGTTTATTCCATACTTAGTGATTCTCTATGTATGGGAATATTGAATCGTCGTATGATATTAGGCGTGCTATATTCAAGTGTGGTGGCGCATTGGGATGAGATGCAAATTTATACTTGTGATCAGCGTGGATACCCTTATATTAAAGCTGATCTGCACTCGACAGGAATGCTAAAAACTACCACCTGCGTTTCCGTATTCGAACTTGTGGCGGCGGCCGCTATGTATCCGTTTACTCCCAAGGTTTACGAAAATGGCCGTTTGAGAGGATCACTCGGTGGTGATCTTGGAAAACCGGTGAAACCTTTACAACTCTCTGATAGTTTCTTAGCAGGTTATTATGAAGTACTACTTCCTAATACTACGTCTTCTGGAGTATCTTTTGATGGTTAATTAAATCAACAATTTGAAAACGTATCTAAAAAGGGAGAAAGACCTAAAAAGGTTAAAAGAGGAAGGCCTAAAACTTCAAAGTTATCCCGTTCTAAACAAATTAGAGAAGCAGTTGTCGTTATCGCCAGAACAACCCCAAAAAACGCAACGAGACATTGGCATGTTACTGTTTCTCACATACGGAGGTTATTAGGGCAGCTCTGGCATGTTATACTGCTCCCCATCCCGAAGTTAACCGAGCAGCAGTATCTTGGTACACTGTTTCTCATCCGGAAAAATATCAAAAAACTGCAGAACGTTACAAAGATTTACATCCTGGCGTGAATCTTAAATCTGTTCGAAAGAAGAGATCACACGATAAATTCCAATTTAGGTTAAAAAATTTGGAAAAATTACTCAAGCACTAACAAATAAAATTCAGGACAGATTAGAAGCAGAGAAACTGATTGAATGGGCAGTTCAGTTAGACAGCAGGATTTAGGGAACTTTAGTAAAACTGTTGATAGATTGGAAGCTTTTCTGGGAAAATCGGAGCATAGGAATAACCAGGAGCCATATTACACACAAGAAGCCTACAAAGTATTTGAAACTAAAGGTATAGCTATTGAAATCGACGACACAGGAAAAGAGGTCTTTGGGAATGTCAAAAACATAGTAAAGGTCTAGTTTGTCTTGTAGGTCTGTTAGTCTTATAATGATCGGTGCATACTAGATGCGAACATTATCGTACAACTAACGAAAATTTTTGAAACTTAGTGAACAAAACTGCCGTCCAGTATTACGCATTAATTGAATAAATAAAACTAATAGAATTATTAATTTATATCAACACTTTAAAATTGCATTTCCCTGGCCTATGAACATTTTCAAGACAAATGTATCAAGTGCAGAGCGTTTGTAATCTGTTAAAAGATATTAATGCAATGTTAGAAAAATCTGAAGTAGAAAGAATAAAAGAATATGAAAAAACAACAAAAATTTGGCAGCATTGTTATAGAAAGTGAAGAGTTACATGAAATCTTAGAAGATGAGGTCATAGATAAACATAATGCCGCGTTCAAAGCTTGAGTGCATGTCATGGACCAAACTTTGTTATTCAAGAGACTTTTCATCTCTGAACAGATTAAGACAATCTGTGGACCTAGTGTCTGGAAAAATCTTCTCAATTATTACATAATAAAAAAATCTGGATCACAGCCCACATATTTGTCATCAATACTTACAAAAAATTAGATCAAATCAACTGCCGTCGATCTGTGTTCTAAATGATTTATATTAGCACTGTTACACTTCAATTATTGCATACGGAGAAAGAAAACTAGAAGAGGTTTTGTGTCAGTTTGTCGATTCGGATTCCCTCTCCTGATCAATGAAGTACTTATCATTAGAAATATCGTTGAATCAATAGCTGCAAGAAAAACGTTGTCGTCTAACAGCAGACTTTACAATATTGTGGACATAAAAGAATGGTTAATGGTTAATGATTATAATCCTGCAATTTTGCTAGCATAGAAGGAAAATACAGACATCCAATAAGTAGGCGAAAAAACAAACATTTTAAATTAATACGTCACTAAATATGCAACCGAAAGGGATAAAACGCATGTTATTGATATGTTTGAGGACATAAACTTAACAAAACCTTTAAGAAGCCGCTTATTTAACTTTGGCCTTAGAATTTGATCAAACAGAGAGTGTAGTTCCCTGGAAGCTTGTGACACTGTACTTGGTATTTTTGTACCGCTCTGATCCTACCAAAACCATTCGATAGCTGGGTGTCAATATTTATCGAAACCGGCGCGTTTATTCTAAAGATGATATTATGATACTCGAACCGGAGTCCACAGATATTTGTTACGAGTATTGGATTGATGACTACTAACAATAAAAGGCTTAAAGAGTTGGGGACTACTGACTTGCACAGGTTTGCTCAAAATTACGACACCGTCAAATTACGTCCAGTTTCTAACAAGGTTGAATGCTATGCAATAAATGACGGTAAAAAGTTTTTGAAAAGAAGGAATAGGCCATATCTTATCAATAACTATTTCTACGACGTAGAGGAAGTACCAGAGAAGCAGCTTTTTCTCTTTACTTCTTATGTTCATGCCATGGCGTTCTTTGAATGAACTAAGAAAAATGTATGATACTTACACGTAAGGCTTTAATTTGACGAAAGAAGATCTAATTGAAGGAATTTATTATGATAATTTAAGGATAGCGTCAAGATACAAGATACTAAAAGCATTTGAAATGATAGAGGCAAAACTTGCCGAGATAAACGAAGAAAGAGAAATCGCTGGTGATGACGAGGGTCCCGAAAACCCTCCAATGTTACTCTGACATATATTCATTTACGCTTGTCCGAGATATTCGATACAGGTAACGATAAAAATGAGTGATTTGGAAAAAAACACACTGTAATTTTCGGGGATCTCTTACCGGCGGAAGCTGGAAGAGATCCCCAAAAAATCACCTTTTGAAAAACTTTCAACCGCTGAAATTAACAAGTTGTGAGGCTCTCTCAATATGTCCAATCTTTGAATTTAACTGTTTATATATTATGAACTTACCATAAACAGGAGATGGCTCAATGATTTTCATTTGTTGAAATACTAAAATAGAATAAGATTACACGTGACTACACAAAAAGACCGTGACCTACTCTTGACTAGATTAATCACTCTTAATTCAGATTTAAACGAAAGCAGATTACTTGAAAGTACTGAATACCTCTCCAAAACTTCCTGATAATACCGTTTGCACATTACCTATAAAACATATGTGTCTACAATTAAATAGTGCTATGTTTAAATCTCTCCCATATCCTGAAATGATTCTTACAGCCTCAGATAACATAGACTCCAGATACCTACCAAGAAGAGCCCGTGAATGCATAAAAATGCTTCCAAGACGGCAGGTCTGGAAGAGAATATAATTATAAAAATAGGAGCAAAAGTCTTGTTAAAACGAAATATTGACTTAAATCTTGGGTTAGTTAATGGTTCTATCAGTATAGAACACGGAGTGAAGATTGATCCTGAAAATACAAAAACAATTTTAAAAAATACATATTAAATTTAATAACGAACATGTTTACAAACTTGATCCAGTCAAAATTAAACTTGAAATTATTAATAGAGCTTCCGTTCACCGCGAACAGTTTCTGATATATATATATGTATATATATATATATATATATATATATATATGTGTGTGTGTATATATATATATATATATATATATATATATATATATATATATACTGTCTACAATGAAAAAAACGCTTCAGCTCTAACCTATGAGTATTGCCATAATTCAAATTTAATATTTTTAAAAAATTCGCTCCAGCAAATGTTTTGTTCCCAACGCTAGTAATATATTGATTTAACAAGTCGAGACTGGCGGTGACGTGGCTCAGTCCATTAACGTATTCCTTGACCAAACCACCTGCCAACGTTTTCCTTTTATCTTAAATATTTCTATGTTCTGTGATGAAAAAGCGTTTGGAACTAAATAATTCATCCCAATGGAAGATAAAAATATACTGTAAAGATTTATATGATCCTTAAATGTCGTTTTACTCAATGAACCATCAAAATTAAGCGAGGAACACATCTCGGGATGCAGCGAGCTCAAACTGTGGTTTAGTAAATTTAGCACTTCAAAGAGCGGCATTAATTAGTTTTTATACAGGATAGAAAAATTTCTTTAAATAACTATCTAGATCTTCTACTCTAAGTTAATGAAAAAGCGGCATATTTTACTCTATCAAAGAGATAAAGCAAATGTTCAAAATTTGAAGTTCATCTAAACCAGCGAATTAAGCAAAACTTATGCTCATTAGATGGTTATGAAATAAGTTAAATGATTTTAAACTAAAAAATATACTGAAGACGTCATCTTCTAGTTTTTTTATATTGTTGTTACTCCAATCACCCGAGGGTTAAACGTGTGATCCAGTATTGTGGGGCTGTTTGCGACTTACATCGCGACTGATCAGGTTGAAAATACACCACAGCATTATAAATTATTTACTTTTCAGTTACTTCTTCTAGAGAAACTTTTGTACACACTTCAAGTTTTTAAGCCAACGGAAAGTTCCTTAGTAGATTTGACGAGTGGCACAGTATAAAAGTACGTGTTATTTGAAAAGCCCTATATTTTTATTGCACTGAATTAGAAAATTGCATTTTTATGAGACTTTGGGCCACAGACTTTAGTATTTGACATGGATTTCAATATGGTACCTCTTGGTTTCTCGACTCTTGGTACTCTGGAACCTCGGTCGTTTCTGAGAAAAGAAGACTTTACAGGTAGAGACACAGACACACGAACAACAAAGTGATTCTGAAAAGGTTCCGTTTTCCATTCAGAGCTTCAGAACATTGAAATTATTTTTGAAGTGATAACTTCTTTAGCTGCGTTGTGATTTGAAAGTCGATGAAACGAAAAAGCGACAGTAAAAAGAGACAGACACATAAATTCATAAGATTTAACGTGGGAGAAAATGAGATAGGAACCATTATACAGTGTTTCTTATGTTCGTGGTTCTCTTTGTGCTTTGCTTCGTACCCCCTCCACTCGTGTTTACCAAGGCATAGCGAGAGTTTGCTTGGATCTCAGCGTTGTACGAATGTTAATACGTGTTTATGCGCACATGTATAGTACAAAGCTTGAGAAAAGGCATCACACAACCGTGGTGTTTTTATTTTAGTTTTCACTTCTGTCGTGTGGTCATAAGCACACACCAGTCTTTTTTTTTGTTTATTATACAATTTTATTTACAAAACGATGTTTCGAATTACAAAATCTAATTTCTTGCTAAGAAACTACTGGTCTTCGGTTGAGTTGTTAGTTTACTTAGTTTTAAGTAAACAAGAGAATATATTATCATTAATAAGGAATAATGCCCCTGAAGTAGTATTGGTGTAATAACAATTTGTAATGTTATCCTATATTAATAAAATGTACGGTTGGCGCAATAAAGCACTTATGACTATTATAACGTAAGTTATTTATAAACTCAATGATGTTATATATACATATTATAAAATTGTAACAGTTGTTATCAGTAGGCAATAGTAGCATCCTTAGCATTTCTTAGCAAAACCAGAAACCCTTATATTCTTCACGTTAACAATTAAATGAAACTACGTGATGTAGTATTATTTCTACTTTCTTTAATTTCTTTACCACGCGCTAAGTTTCGTTGTATTACAACATCTTCAGGTGAGATATTAGCAAAAGATTGGTACAATTTTTGATACAATCTTTTTATTGATACAATCTTTGCTAATATCCCACCTGAAGATGTTGCAATACAACGAAACATTGGTCGTGGTAAAGAAATTAAAGAAAGTAGAAATAATACTACATCAAGTAGTTTCATTTAATTGTGAATAATGAATTTCTACAAAATTAACGTCAAATATATTCAATATTCTTCACGTTCGTCCAATCATTAAAGTCACTCGGTTTCTACAATTTGCCACCTATGTGCATAAAATTTTGCAAATAGATTCTTTAGATGAAGATCTTAACTTATATGTATCAAAATATTTAAAAAAAAATTAAGTTTCCAGCACAATGTGCTCTTTGCCAAGGCCCACATCCGGCCAACTATAAAGGCTGCGAAGTCTATAAGGAGATCCTAGAAAGACGTATGGCAAGAAACCAGTACTCAAGGGCAAAATACAGGAGGTGCCAACTAAAGCTATTCCCTTAGTAACTCAATCATATCCTGAAGAAATGTAAGAACAACTATACTCTGACATATTGAAAAAGAAGAAAACTAACCCAACAACTGCAACTGGCATAAACATTAAAATAGAAGAGCTACTAATCAAACAGTCGGAAAAATTCGACATGATCTTACAACAGATGATCACTCTTATGAGCCTCATAGTCACCCTTGTTGAAAAAATATCAAAATGACTGCCCTAAGAGTGGCCACTTGGAACATCAATGGTCTTGTCCCAAACATAACTGACTTAGAACTCTTTATGAACAATAACCAACTTGATGTTGTTCTGATTTCCGAAGCACACTGTACAGATAAAAGTAAAATCAAAATCAAAGGACCTATGTGACTAAACATCCAGATGGAACGGGGCATGCAGGAACAGAAATGCATGTAATAAGAAATTCCATCAAACAGGGCATGTAATAAGAAATTCCATCAAACATCAGGTGCTACCGGAGTATAGGACAAACCACATTCAGGCTATCACCGTTGCAGTGGAAGGTAACTGTGGTCAACTGAACCTGTCGGCAATTTACTGCCCACCAAGACGCACAATTAGTGAAACAAAATTTGCAGAATACTTTTCAACAATGGGAGGAAGATTTGTGGCTGGGTGTGACTGGAACGCCAAACATACATACTGGGGCTCAAGGCTAACAAAAACTAGAGGCAGACAACTAAAATTATGCCTTGACGAAAATAACCTCAACTGTATATCATCGGGTGAACCAACCTACTGGTCAACAGATCCAAATAAAAAACCCGATTTGCTGGACTTCTTCATAATAATGGGACTTTCGACAAATTACATGAAGGCTGAATCTTGTTTAGACAGAAGTTCTGACCACACCCCTGTCCTCCTAACTATTAGTACGTCTATCATTTGCTACGAGAGGCCTGATACTCTGTACAATAAACTCACTGATTGGGAAGGGTTCAGAGAATACATTGTGGAAGGCATTGAATTGAAAGTCTCCTTGAAAATACCCGACGAGATAGATGACGTGACTCAACACTTTACTAACCTTATACAAAAAGCTTGCTGGGTTAACACTCCTCTTAAAAAAGAAAAAGGTTACCAAGTTGTTGGGAACGTACCTCTTGAAATAAAACGAAAAATACTAGAGAAGAGAAGATTGCGCAGGATATGGCACCAAAGTAGATGTAAAAGTGACAAGACTGCACTTAATAAAGCTATTATAGAGCTGAAAAATTCAATCGACACTTTAAATAGTGCCACACTACAAAATCAGTTGGAAAGCCTAACTGCCACAAAAACAACAGAATACTCCCTCTGGAAGCTTACAAAGGCGTCAAATAGGCCACAGCAATATAAATGCCCCATTAAAACCCAAAATGGTTGGACTAAGACAAACAAAGAAAAAGCTAACATGTTTGCAAAACATCTGGCCGCCATCTTTACTCCTAATGAAAGCAACAATGCGGAGTTCGAAAATGAAGTTGAACGTACACTGCAGCAAGATCTACAACTGTCCATTCCGCCAAGACCAGTCATCTAGTCGCCAAGAACAGAATCTTCCATTTGGATAACTGAGGAGGGCTATAAAAGGACTGGAAGATAAAAAAGCCCCTGGATTCGATCTCATCACAAAAGAAGTTATCTTGCAACTTCCCAGGAAAGCACTGGTGTTTTAGTTATTCTCTTCAATGGAGTGCTTCGAGTACAGTGCTTTCCCAATCTATGGAAGGTATCCATAGTAACAATGATACATAAGCCAGGAAAGCCCCCGGAAGACGCATCATCATACAGAACTATAAGTCTCTACTCTAACTTGTGATATCAAAGTTGTTTGAGAGAATCCTCCTGAGCAGAATATTACCCATACTCAACAAAGACCTGGTGATACCTAAATATCAGTTTGGATTCAGACAACAGCATTCTATGGTGGAACAAGTGCATCGAGTCTGTGATAAGATTAGACAGTCTTTCGAAAAGAAGGAATACTGCTCCTGAAACCAATATGGACATATCGTGCACAACTGTGGGGAAGTGCTTGCGACTCCAATTTAAACATAATGCAAAGGCTACAAAATGGTATGCTAAGAATCATTTCCAATGCACCATAGTTCATCACCAATACAGAGATCCACGAAGCTCTGAAAATAACAACAATTAAGGAGGAGTTAAAATTAATAGGGCATAAATATAAGACACGGCTGGAAAACCACCCAATAAATTAGCTACTGCGTTAGCAACCATCTCCTACAATAAACGACTGAAACGCCATGATATAATTGGTGACAGATGGTGAAGAATGAGGTGTCTTCTACTGAGGAGCTCCTTGGAAATGATAAAACGACATAGAACAAATCTGTTTATAGTTTGGAACTGATTGCAAATAAACACAAAAAAAAAAAGTTTCCTTGCCGTATATGTAAAATGGCAAATAGCTCTTCTGAAATAAAACTTAGGTTCCATTTACTATTTCTTATTTCTCAATTCTCTTAATATAATAATTCTGCATAATATTAAGCGCTTAGCTTTGAAGCGATTTACAATATATCTTTGCCCTTTAATTTTTTGATTGTAATATTAAAAAAAAACTCTCACATACGAGTAGAAGTCGCTAAAAAATTATTTTTTATTAGTCGCGAACGAAGTCGTAAGTACAGCTAATGTTAAATAGACACGGTAAGGTACGTAAAACAAAAGAAATATGTAGTTGCGCTTACAGAAAGAACAAACGCTACCTAATTTTACATATACATTCAAATAATGTATAACAGGACAATGGAACTAAAACGCATCAAAAAAAACAATAATTCTAATTATGAAGCTGGCGCGTACCCTATAGGTGTAAACGAGATAATTAATCAGTTTTTTTAATCGGATTATTTCATTCTGCGGAGATAATGGCGTAATCGTGCTTAAATCCCAGAAGTCAGTTTGATATTTTACACTGGTTGATACAATATAAGTATGATGAGAGCAACTAAATGTTGCTGTCGTATTACTGTTATTTTATACTTGCTTTTTTGACAATTCTAATGAAATGAAAAAGTAATATCGTAAAAAAAGTAAAATAACACATCACAGACATGTAATCGTGGATGAAATCTTATCTCAGGCATTTTCTAGTTGTAGCCGTGTAATTAAAGCAATTGGTAAATTAAAATATAGTCAGACGCAAAAGGAATTTTGAGGGATATTCTTGTAAAATGAGATAGGGACAACTACGCATTTTAAGTCACAATGATACTAATCATAGTTAGATAAGTTTAGGACCGTTAACCTATTTTGCGAGCACCACATTTAAAGCGCTAATGACGTGCATGTATAAGTTAACGTCGTTATACTCGTATAGGTATATTGCAGGCTCCACCGTATATACAAGTAGTTTAGACGAACTGTATTCTATATTAGTTATCTCTCTCAGTTAACCAAGCACTACATATTGAAGTGTTGGTTTTGTTTAAGGTAAACATATAATCTTTGAAAATTATAAATACAACAAACATTTGAAATTTATTCACAAATAATTTATATATTGACATGAATAGCCAAGCTACAATCAAATAATTTGTAAAGTAAAACCCAACTGTCTGATTTACTAGATGGTAATTAGGCACGGAAATAATGTTAAATAAGTATGTCGTATTTTTGTCCTTCATAGTTCCTATTAATATAATTTAATAAAATTTATAGTAACATTTTTACTTCTTAGACCTTATAGACCATACAACAGAAGCCTATAATTATAACAAAGGATGCCTTTGTTACCCAGCAGCCCAGCACGCTGTTCTACCGCCAGAGCATTCTACCTTCCACAGAGAATAAGTTATACTTAATATGTCGAAAAGTTTTTACATGTATAATTATTTATTAAATCCGAAATCTACAACGATAGTTAAAATATTGCACGAATTTATTTTAAAACTTTCTTAGTGTTTTTCAAACAATAATTTTTACTTTTATGGTAAACATACCATATAGAAGGAAAGAGCTTTTCTGGTAGAATGAATATATATCGTTATCGTCATTCACCAAAATCGTTTTTCACCAAAAATAATTGAGCAATTTTTTAAATTTCTAGATCTGTGATACTACTTTCTGTCTAAATATAAAAAAAAGGTTATTGCTTTATGAGGGTATTTGCTTCTCCCTGATAAGTTCACACATAGAGGTTTGATGTTAGTCGATTACGTTAACTTGTACTGCGTATATCAATAATGATGGCTTACTCGTACCTAAGTGTAATTTTCGACTCCAAAGTCTTGCCAGTGACTGACTTGATATGAAAGATTTATGCAATACAGTCATTAATTAGAAAAAAGGAGCAATAAATAAATGCCATGTTAGTCGAAACAGTACCCTAATAGTAGCCTTTCTGGGTTAAAATGACGGCTGATGCACATGTGCATGCGACAATTTGGTTTTATATGTATAATGGATCAACTTGTAAATTTCAATCCAAAAATTACTATAGGTTTTAATGTATTCTGGATTCCATTGTTTTAGGGTTCCCTACTTCTTAACGAGAAGGTACTCCCATAACACGTGTCCGTCTTTTATTTTGCACAGTAATTTTTTCGGAAACCGCTCAAGCCTTCATGGCTTGAAATTTTGTATAATAATATTGCATATTAATCCCCGATATCTCATTAATTAACACGCAATAATATTGATACAAAAATTGTAGCGAGGAAAATTAATTTTTCCTTAATTTTACTGTGCTAATCTTTTTGGCCAATTTTAAAAGAAACGGAATGTGAAATATATAATTTTAATATTGTTATCATACATTGCGCACAATGGAAGGACTGCAAGAAATAATGGCATCCAAAGTAAAAGAGAACCTAAGCTCCATTCACGTTATGTTGGTTGGTTATTAATTATGTTTTATCTAACAAGTACCTACTGACACCTTAAGAAATCAAAACCATCTTTACATTTATAAATTTCCAAAAAAGTGGGCAGAATCCATTGAAAAGTAAACTCTGAAGATATTGAAAGCAATGAAATTGATATGCATGGTGCTGAAATTCAAAAGAATTTTATTTATTGACAATACGAGCGTTTTTTGGGAAAAGTACTAACAATAATGCATTTATTAAATTACTTATTAGAAGAAAAATCTCAACACATAAATAACATATTCTTTATATACGTTGCCGTAAGGGAAATTCCTTTGTAAAGCAGAATTCAAGTATTTGCACAGGAAAATTTTTATTCTTTTCCTTTGATAAAACCTTAGTTTTTTTCCAGTACAAGCTATCAGAAAAACTGAAGAGTTTTCATTATTTACAGAGCAATTTACAATAAAACCAATTAATAAATTATTGATAAAACTTGTGATTTCATTTTGCAAGAGGAATAACTGAAAGAGTTTATCGAACTCAATTCAAAAATTATCATCAAAATAAAACAAATGATCCTCCTGATGATGAATCCATAACAAATTATAATACTCGTTCCACTACTCAAGCTTTATTTGCGTGTATGAAGAAATTTTTAATTAAAAAATTAATATCCAGCAATTTATATAAAACATTCGAAAATTCAGATGATACAACTAAAATATTATGAATAAAAATTGTTTTTATTTGTTACTATTCCTATTATTAGCCCATAATATGCGGTCAGTAAGAGATCAAGAGAACAATTATGTATTTTAACAGACCCGTAGTCTAATAAGAACACCTTATAATTTCGTCATGTTCGTCCGTCTATCTGTCTGCAAGAACCTTTAAATTTCACACCTTAAAATATATCTGAGTAGTATTTTTTACGGTTATTAATTTTTTAGACGCGGATCTAAGTCTGGTTGATTAATGCGATCTTAATATTTATCTCCTAGCCATTCCTCTTAATATTGAGGCTATTATTATTGGTGGCAGGAAGCTTCATTGCAGGAATCAATATTCCTTATATATCATAACTGTTGCTAAATTGTGAAATTATCTAGTTTTCTTCAACTGTAAAACATTTGTTTTCAGCGATAAATCACTTTCTTAATTGCCGCCCATGTTAAACACTGGTATTGCCTTTAAAATATTAGCGACTTGTGGTTCGCCTTCAACATTTTGGTTTTTATTATATTTTCAACATTCAAACCTGGTCCAAAGTCGACATATGAAAATGATTTTAGTTTTTTTCTCAAAAAATATTTATCATATTTTGTTGTCATTACACTTTGTTAGCTACGTCTCCTCTAAATTTTAAAATGCCCTGTAATTTTGGAGCTAAGTATGTAGACGCTTTATATAAAGATTACAATTAATATTTAGCAAAATAATTAAGAAATTATCATGAAAGTTAGGAAGGGGCAAAAAGTCTTTTTTGGGGTATCTTGCGAAGTGGAATATCTTTGAATGAATTTAAAGGCACTTTTCTTAAAAATTAAGCGCTAAATTGATGTACGATATGTTCTCCTCTTATTTAGTTGTTCAACTACGAGCCCAAAAACTTAAAATATATTGCTTAACTGATACTATAAATATCAAGATATATCTAGACAACTGTGAAACCTTTCTCCTTGCTTGTCTCCACTTTGATAAAATCATAAGTTAATCTGTATCAAAACATTTTTTTAAAACCCGGAACTAATTCGCTATGCATATACTGCTATACCTTTTTATTTAAATTTATATACTTGTTGTTACTTTTTAGTGCACCTTTTTGTGTATATAAAGACATTACTGAAGATAGTTTTACTTATAAAAAAAAGGCTCCTTATACACATGAGATCTTATATTGTCTATTTGCATCAAATCTAAAGTCACAGTGAACCCTAAACTAGACGAGTGAAATAAGTTCGCCAGACTCATTATTATGTCAACCCATAATTTAATTATTATGGTGTGGAAATTACTTAATGAGTATAATTCAAATATTTCATAAATTATTACGGTGAATAAATCATGACTTTAAAATGCATAGACTGGTTATAAATGACGATAAGTAACACCGATATTTCAGAGCGTCGACTTTAGTAGCGCTTAGTAGCGTGGAGACAGAGTTATGACAATAGAATAGATGGATATGCGCCATTCAGATAAAGTTAAAAATACCATAGTCGGTCAGCTTGAAGTTTCTCAGGAAGTGCACGAAGTTTTAAGAGCCTGAAATTCAATATGTCGGTGCATTAAGAGGCGGTAGCTATTGTCAATAAACATTACTTTTACATTCAAATTTGTTATATTACTGATCAAATAAATACGAATTCATTTCAATTTAACGACAGTTTTCGTTTCTAAATGCTTCGGTTTTTTATTGGTTATTTTCTTCGACGCGTCAACTATTTCTGCTTAGTTATAATGACTTATAACGAATTATGATTTTAGTATACTGAGTAACATTAAATACAAAGTTCTGGTAGGAAAAAGAGTATATCGTATTATACTGCCTTGATAGGCACAATGTGGTAACCAACTTTTTGACAAAAATTGAGTTTTTAATTGGAAACACTATATAATGAATTTTTTAACGTTAAAAATGAAACATAATCAATAATTATTTAGTTAATAATAATTCTATAAATAATAGTCCTGTCTTACTTTCGATCATTTTATATTACATTATACAGTCGTATGTACAAGAACCTGTCATTTTTGTTGTATTTGCAATAAATAGGCCCAAAAGACAGTATTTTCCAGATACGTCAATAATACCTTAGTATTTATGAGTTACGGCGAATAGCGTAAGTAATATTCATCTAAAATTTCAACGGACGTTAATTCTTTGCGCGTCATCGTTATTATTTAAGTCTTTCTATAAAAATAAAACTAAGAAATGTATGTAACGTTCAGTCTGTAATATAATTTCTTTGTAACCTAACCTAAAAAGTCTTTGAAGAATATATTCTGTCAGGCTCAGTTTTTGGCACTATTAGTCAAAAATTAAATTATTAAGTTTCACTTAACTTATTTATATTCATAACTTTAGTGATCACATTATGAAAGCTATTGTAACAAGTTATATAGATGCAAGATTATATAGATGCATACAATTATACAAGATTGTATAAAATAGTAACAAATGGCATTTTTTCTTCGTAAAATGTCTGGTTAGATCTCGTTTAACGAATTGTCTCTGATATTTTGATAGACGTATGTCGATTGCTTTTAGAGAAGTTTATTTTTAATATACTTCAGTAAGTCTTATAGTTTTCGATGAATTTTAAGAAATTTAAAACAAACACAACTTGATTTTTTTGTTTTTCTTTTAGTTTTTACTTGGGGATATTTTTTTACCAATTCTCTCGCTATTAATATTTACGATGAATTGCTATTTCTTTTAAAACAATTGTAAATAGAAGGAAGTACTAATAATTTAATTAACTTTACGTATACTTTTATTAGATATTTATTTAATATTTAATTCTTGTTTCACCATTTATAAAGGATATATTTAATATTATGGTAATCTTAGCATGTGGGAAATGAATCAGCAATGTGATTTTAAACGAAGTTTTGTGACAAAATTAATACGTTGGTCGGTACAGTAAAAAATATTTTAACATATTTTTCAAATAAAGTCACTATAATAATTAGCAGATAATCTAATTTTACACATTCTCAGTAATTGTTTTATTGACGTTAGTCATCATTGAATAATGGAATTGTAATAAAATATGACGTGAACGTGTATGTATATACTAATATGTTAACCTAATGTTCATTGTATGCTCATAAGTCTGACCATCGTTAGTTCATTTCAGCAGACAAAAGTTCATGGCAAAGTTTAATTTCAAAACTGAAATCATCTGCAATAATAACATAATGGAATAAAGCTGTGTCTTTACAATTATATATAGTTTACAGTCATTTTTTTAATTTTTAAACTAATGGATTTACATCAAATCCACTATAAAAGTAGATTATGCTTCAATGCAAAATGTGGGGAAATATAATGATCCATTTATGAAAAGGATGAGTTGTTGATATAATATTCGAATATGGTAGATTACCATGCGGAAGATGAAATTGTCTTTGGGTGGTGAAATATAGCTTTTTACTTAGTATCTCTAAGGAAAATTGTGAACATTTGTTATGTGGAATATCAAAGTGTAATTAATTAATATTATCCAAAAGAATAATAAGCAAATTAATTGCGCCTAATTTTTGTACTGGATACTTAAATAAAAAATGGAAGAAACTATCTTTTCGAATGTTATGTCACCAGTTCATTCGCTTTTGCTAAGTACTCATGCTAAATTAAAAATAATATTAATTAAAATAGTTATTAGAAATGATTCCATTATTTCGTCATGTATATAGTTTATAAAATATTTAATTTTGCTTTAAATGATGATGAATACCGCAAAAATAAATTGGGCGTTTACTTTTTAAGTACCATTGTTTTAGAATATATAAAATACTAACACTGGAAATAAATATAAATATAAATATCAATTTCATTAAATATAGATAGAAAATTCTTTAATGAAAAAATACAGAAAATAAAATTATTTTCAAGTAAAACACAAATGAAAAAGGTCAAACTTATACAACAAAATTAAAAACAGTTAGTAAAGTCAGAAGTTAAAATTAAAAAAGACTTTAGTTTTGTAGGATATAAGACACTAAATATTCACACATAATGATTTTTATGATTGTACCTTTATATAAGCGTACGGTAGTAAACTATGTAGGTCACACTCCGTCATTGCGAATACGCCATAAGAAAATACCAATATGTGTGTCACACTCCGTCATTGAAATCATGCCATAAGAAAATGCCAAATAAACATATCGACATCTCACTCTAAAGATGGGCAGAAATATTACGCGGAGAGACCACCTAACGGTTATACTTTTTTTAACGATCTGAAGTTCTGATTTTACTCCTCATAAAACTTCATACCATATATGAAATGAACACCATATATGAAAATCAATACTTAAGGAGTAAACTCTCAAAAGCAAAGATAAATAAAATTACCATTATAGTTTTCCCATAATCCTTACGCAGATTTTTAAAAAACCTGCTATTTCATAATTTTAGGTTAAATAGTTTAGGAAATGAGAAAGTAATTTTATATTTTTCGAATATTACACAGTATATTAATATCTCTATATATGTGATACCTAAAATGACAAAAAATTTTTTTCAGATCCTCGTAACTAACCCTTTCATATGATACCCACAATATACACGGAATTTAAAGAAAAGTTCAAGTACTTTATTAGGCAATTAAACTAGTAATATAAATATTTTTGAGTGCTAGCTATAAACATACATGCGGGTTAATATTTAGGAATAAAAACGGCTGTAGCCCACGGACACCTGAATGATTTCGTAAAGGTTCCGCTTTTATTTTGAATTAAGGAAACTTAAAAACTTACATATTATTTAATGCTAAAGAAAATCGTGTACATTTTCAATCAACCAATCATAAATATTTATCGAGATTCCAAAAATAAATATTTTATTACGATTAGTCCGCGTTTGGACCTATTTTGTATTTGTTAGGGTAAGTATGTGATAACTTCAACTAACAGCATATATACAGCATGTCCAGTGGCAGATTTCAATGTTTGAAAAATTGTAAAAATAAAAACTACACCTCTAATACAAAGTAGATTTATTTTAACTTTATAACAACAATGCGGATTTCATTTTTTAAAAACCACGTTTTCCAAAGGAGTCCATCGAGTCTGACAAACTCTTCGAGTCTAGCACGCATGTTTTCAAAAACGCGTTTGCAGAGCGACTGGGGTATCCTACTGACTTCGCCTCGAATAAATAATATTTTCTTTAAATTATGTCACAGTGCTCGGATTTGTTTTGTAAACAACGAATTTTAAGTATCCCCATAAGAAAAAGTCAGATGGGCTTAAATCACCTAGGTGGCCACGGTACGGTTTCCGGATATGTTTTTTTCTGGAACTAACTGCCGCACTGCATTCATGGACATATTAACAGTGTGAGCTGTGGCCCCGTCCTGCTGGAACCATGTGTAGTTCTATTCTGTAGTTCTACTCTGAAAAAGTCATTTAACATCTGAGCATATCTCTCCGAATTCACAGTTACAGTTTGGCCACGTTGATTTTCAAAGAAATGAGGCCCTATGATTGCAGATGCAGACATGGTACACCAGACTGTTACTTTAGGCTTATGTAGCATGGGTAGCAGACATGGTACACCAGACTGTTACTTTAGGCTCTTGATGCATTTGTCTAGAGTTGTGGACATCCCAGTAACGAAAGTTCTGCTTATTCACATACCCTCCAATGTAAAAGAGAGCTTCGTCACTAAAGAATATATTGCCCATCCGGGTAGCAGTACGAAATCTCAACAACATCACCTCCGCGTAAGTTTTTCTTAATTCAAAGTCAGAACCGTGTAAATATTGAACAATTTGAATTTTATATGGATGGAACTTGAGCTTTTTTTGCATTATTACCTGTAAAGTTGATTTCGGAATTCCCAATATCGATGAACGTGTATGCAGTGATAAACGGGGATTTTCAACGACAGAAACCATAACACGCTCGACATTTTCATCCGTGACTACCAATGATGTAGGTCCCGGCCTGGGCCTATTTAATGTTGATCCTGTAGCTCTGAACCTTGCTACCCATGACTGAATGAGGTTGATCGATGGTCCATCACGTAATCGACGAATACTGAAACGATTATTAAATCGACGGCATGCTACAGACAGCGAAAACCCACTCGAAATGTACGCCTCGGCGGCAAAAGCGCGGTGCTCTCCACTCCACTGTTCCATGGCTACTAAAACATCCGCACCCCTTGCGCTTCTAACGACGCCCCCCGCGCCCCTCTTATGTGTTGCGTTCAGAAACTATGTTTGTTCAAACTTTGAAATCTGCCACTGAACATCCTGTATAAGTTATCAACTTCTTTCCGTCCTTGTTATGAAACGCTACATAAACGAGAACGAAAAAAATCATTTTATCAGTGCGAAACCCTTGTCAACCCTTCGTCAAGAGAGGGATTATTCAGCAATGCACCGCAATCATATCCCGAACATCAATTTAAGTATATATTTATTTTGTATCCGCTAATCTCAGCGTAGGAATACGAATTAATTCCACCTTTGCAGACTTTGTATACGTTAGAAAGTATACGTGATTAATAAATTTATTTTAAATATGATATTCTGTATGTTTTTGTTATTTCATTTATAAATGTCATTGAAAACGGCGACTTCATAATTTAAAGCTTTATGACTGGTAATTAAAGTATTGTATAATATTTAAGTATTCCAAAAATTATGTCAGTATTGATTTTCACCAAACACTTAAAAAACCAAGAAAATGTAAGTTACAGCATCGATTTTATCTTCAAGTTTTAATAAAATTTAAGAAAAATTAATGTTGAAATGCATCAGAAGCAATAAATGTACATATCTATCTGGTACCAATAGATGTATCTATTCTGTACTAGTGTTTAAAAATGAACAAATTTACGTCAATCAATATTTTTCTGGCATTTATATTTTGATCGTAATTTGATTTCAATAAAAGAATTGTTTAAAATAAACAAAAACTATCGCAAATAATTTAATACCGATTATTTTTATTCCAATATGCACTTTATCAAAATATTTCTGAAGTTTTGATACTTTTTATAGATTTTTGGAAATCTTTATTGAAAAAATTAATGTTAAAAAGAAAATCTACGTGTGGAAATTAAAATCGTGATAAATTTATTTATCTGTCGTAATTTAAACTTGTTTTCTACGTATATGGGCATCTTAAATTTAAGAAAAAAATTTATGTATTAGTTTAATTACTGTTAAACTCTTTTTTGGTGTTCTTTGTTATAGATGTCGATAAAAATTCTAAAAAACGTTTATTTACCAGCATATGTTATACAATATCGTTTATTTAATTTCTAACTAAAAGTTTGAAAAATTTGAAACAAAACTGAGCTTGTAGCTTTACCTACTAATTTTATGAAAATTACTAAGATAATATTACATTTGCTAATTTGCAAGATATAAAAAAACTGTTCACACTAAGTTTTCACTGTTACATTACACTTTTTGATCATTAATAAAATTATATTTTTTGTAATTAGTACTTTGAACAAAATAGGATAATATAAGAAAAAAATGATTACAGTACCAACCATAAATTTTAAATCTTACGATTGTTATTTTAGAATAACAAGTATAATTTGGTTGTCACCTTCTATTTGAGCAAGACCTAACAAGTGAAAATTTCAACTGCTAGTGTATCTAACTAATGCGTATTTGATACGCGCTCAGTCGGTTTTATCAAGATTAACTCTCACACAAAATATACTGCAAATTTAAATGCTTTTACGAACAGAGAAATATAATTGTCAATCTTTGGAATAATTGTACAACATCTCTAGGAGTGCAAACATAAACTCGTTATGTAAGAGCAAAACCCAGACTACGAGAGGTCCATATACACTTGGATACATATAAGCACATAAAGGTACGCTGTATTTCTAGTTAATTTTCAATATACAAAAATTGATACAAGATGCGCTAGGATCTTTCACGCGTGTAAAATATGAATATCTCATTATTTTTCTATAATTGTGTTTATTAATATATATATATATATATATATATATATATGTATATATATATATATATACATTTATGTGTGTGTGTGTGTGTGTGTAAATGGATTTGTAAAAAAAAAATTGATGAAACTCCAAGTGATTATTTTTCATTAAAAACCGAAATTTAGGAAAAAAACTTAAGATATCCAAATACCAATAAAATACTATATTTTATCTTATAAACATATTGCCTATTACACGTTTCAAACATATAAACATAAATATATGGATTTCTCACAAATAATTTCGGATTGATTACTCAAAATATTTTTGCTATAATATATTTAACTCTTGCATTTTCTTTAAGTAGATGACATGAAAAATCTTGGAATTTAATTACAGCTTTCTGCAAAATAGCGATTTAAAGTAGATTTAATAATAAAATGGATTTAGAAACGGCTACATTCTGAATTTATCATACGGTTTCTTTGCAGTAAAAGCTAAAATAAAAAAGAGTTCTTTTCCATACTTTTCGAAGCAAAGGTTTAAATTATTTCTTGGTATAATCTCAACTTTAGTGAAGGTTTAAGCTATAAAAACTCAAAATTATAATACGGACTATAAAGATGGACAGGTCGTTATCTATTTTATTGGCATCAAAATATTTTGATCGTGGAATATATCTTCAGTAACCTTTCTCCTTTTCAAGAAATTTATTCATATCTAACTAATTTGGAATATTACCCCAAATATCTGATACTCTCATAACACTATTCGACAAATAGACAAAATGCATGCACTGAAACATTGGATTTATTGAATTAGTATTGAAGATGAATGTTCCAGCAATTAATTTTTTTCGGTTCCGATTATTAATCAAATATTTCCCAAATACTCGTATATCGACAGTATTGCGCTTCAACTCACTCGTTATTGTCCTATATGTCGCAGTGGATCGATCCACTGTTAAATTATGAAAACAATTCTCAGAAATTTAGTGTTGGTTTTTCCCTAGAATAAAAGGGAACTCCGTTTAGCTCGTGTCGTTGTATTTTCAATAAAACAAAAATATATATATGTGTGTGTGTGTGTGTGTGTGTGTGTATATATATATATATATATATGTATATATATATATATATATATATATATATATATATATATATATTTATATGGACGAAATTGACAAACATCTTGAAAAGGTCGAGGAATATTTTTTTTACTTGGCCTCTCCTTCATGAGATATGACTCTCAAAGCATATTACAGTAAAAGTTTTTAACCAATTATTTTTTTTTTAGTTTTTAACCACATTGATGATTTTTTTCTCAAATGATGGTCACTGTATTTTAAGATAGCAGTATTAGTATGAAGGAGAATATTGGAAAAATAAATTGCTTAAATCTAACCGTTCTATTTTTCTTGTCTCCTCGAAGACTTTCACTATTATTAGTCTGTGAGGAAAATTTCTACCCCAGCCAAAAATTAACAGTATTTTGTATTTTTATTTACTATGAACAAAACTCCACCAATAATAACATTTTCAAACATAATAAATGGGATATGAAATCGACATAGATACAAATTTTATACAAAATAAAACAAAATTTTTATGTAACTTGAGGGATAAATGCAAACAATGAGTTCTTTGACTCATGTTCAGGGATGTCCCTGAAGAGTCATTGAACGTGGCGTCATCTTATAATGAAACCAGTATGTCTTCAAGGTTTTATTCTGGTAATGTTTTGAAAACTGGTATTTTGCAAATAATTCTTTTTTTGAATATAAATGTAAATTATCCGGAGCAACAACAAAGGGTAAGTGGAAGCAAATATTTATTCTTTGATGATAAAAAATCTGGGCATTATATTACAATTAAATCATTACTCAATACGTTTTAATTCTGCTTTCGTCTGAAAATTTTAGCATCCCCGTAAAACAATTTTTTTTTTTTACAAATATTAAAAATGTAACTAATTATTAAACACTGAAAACCACGAAACTCACAAAAAAATGTTGTATGTTTTTAACATTCCAAAATATAGCAGAAGATTTTCATTAAAGATTGCCTTGAACAGTGACACAGCATAGTTCATTGGTATAGTACGCCGGGCCTGGTGTGATAAACACTTATAATAATAGCGACCAAATCTATTGCGACCCGTCCCATAATTGTGGCCGAAATTAATGTATTACGATATCCAATTTTTGAAAATAAGGTAGTATTTTCGGTTCGGTAACTATAAGTTACAATTCATTATTGTAAGCTTGTCAAAAAAAGATTGATTAAGAATCATTATGATAAAAAAGTTCTGTAAATTAAATTATATTTCCAAAACAGTCAGTGCCAGCTCCTCTTATTATTACCGTCGTATATATATAGCGAAAGATATTTTTGCAGATTAAACTTTTGCAACGCTTTAATTTTCATACATATTTTATAGCAATTCTACCACCTCTTCGTGTAGATGAATTTGTACAAAGCTATACTTTTCTAGTAATAAGATACACGTTCTGGCCTGAAAAATAAATTTATGCTCTTCCTTGAGATTCTCTACTGTATCTTCATTGGCTAAATTCCATTTAATATTAATGGGTATTATTACATTTAAAAGTAATATTGTGAATATTATATTAGAGATTATAATGGAGTATATAATCCTAGAAAGATAATCATATGTCATACTCTCTTAATGGGTGACTTCGCATACGCAAACCACTGAAAAGAACTCTTATAAGTATATGGGTACTTTCACATTTCATTTCTGGCCATGCCCATTTCGCCTACGTATGTCTGCGTGGTAAACTTCATTATTAGATTTGAAATACAAGTAGCGCCATCTGTTGATGTACATAGGTACACTATACGTTCTTGTAATCACTACGCATCAGTTCTTTGTTTTTGTTGGATTTTTTAAAATATCAAATTCGCATATAATATATATAACCGATTAATATAATAATATATTTTACGTTGAAATAACTTATGGTTATATTTTGGTATACTATTACACGCTGTTTGGACAGGTTTTTCTTGTTTTAATCATTAAAATAAAATTAATATTTTTAAGGAATTTTAAATTTTTTTACGTAAATTTATATCTCTTTAATTAGAATAATTACTTTAAAAACGTGAAGAATTAATTTCAAAATCATTTTGACTTTTGTAAAATGTTAGAGATATAAATAGTCTTAGTTTCGATACTATGTTGTTACCCTTTCCTAAAAATAAACGTGTTAAGTGCGAGCAAACCTCGTACTGCAAATGTAATGGTCATGTAATTTTATGAAAGTAAACATGTAATTTTCATTATAAAAATATAGATTCAGAGATTGCCGCTTTAAAGGCATGAAAATATTTTTACAAATTTAGAAACTTCATTATAGTGAATTGAATTGAGTGAATGAATTTGGAGGGTGGATATGTTTAGTTTTCGGATATTTTGGACTGCATCTCCAAAGTTATCTCATGTAAAATCCTGAAAAATTGTAAAATAATTAAATTAAAGGAAAATAATGTGAAGATTTAGTTCCCTTATAGAGAGATGATATGTCAGCGTTAACATAGGCACTTAATAATCATGTCAAATTTTATGTTTCGACGTCTGACTCTTTCTAAGGAAAACGACTGTGATCTATAGATGAACAGACAAGTGAATGATTTATAAGGGTTTCATGTCTTCCTTTTGATGTCAACGGAATAAAAAATTGTTAAATACCTATTTACCTCATATTTTTTATAAACTAATAACTTACTAAAATATATGACAAGGTGTCCAGTGGCAGATTTAAAAGTTTTGAACAAACATAGTTTCTGAACGCAACACAAAAGAGGGGCCCGGGGGGGGTCTTTAGAAGCGCAAGCGGTGCGGATGTTTTAGTAGCCATGAAACAGTGGAGTGTAGAGCACCGCGCTTTTGCCGTCGAGGCGTACATTTCGAGTGGATTTTCGCTGTCTGTATCACGCCGTCGATTTTATAATCGTTACAGTATTCTTTTATTACGTGATGGACCATCGATCAACCTCATTCAGTCATGGGTAGCAAGGTTCAGAGCTGCAGGACCAACATTAAATAGGCCCAGGCCAGAACCATTGGTAGCCACGGATGAAAATGTCGAACGTGTTATGGTTTCTGTCGTTGAAAATTCCCGTTTATCACTGCGTACATGTTCATCGATATTGGGAATTCCGAAATCGACTTTACAGGTAATAATGCAAAAAAAGCACAAGTTCCATCCATATAAAATTCAAATTGTTCAAGATTTACACGATTCTGACTTGGAATTAAGAAAAACTTACGCGGAGGTGATGTTGTTGAGATTTCATACTGCTACCCGGATGGGCAACATATTCTTTAGTGACGAAGCTCACTTTCACATTGGAGGATATGTGAATAAACAGAACTTTTGTTACTGGGATGTCCACAATTCAAGACAAATGCATCAAAAGCCTTTACATAAGCCTAAAGTAACAGTCTGGTGTACCATGTCTGCATCTGCAATCATAGGGCGTTATTTCTTTGAAAATCAACGTGGCCAAACTGTAACTGAGAATTCGGAGAGATATGCCCAGATGTTAAATGACTTTTTCAGAGTAGAACTACAGAATAGTCCTTCCTTCAACCAAAACACATGGTTCCAGCAGGACGGGGCCACAGCTCACACTGCTAATATGTCCATGAATGCAGTGCGGCAGTTATTTCCAGAAAAATACATATCCCGAAACGGTACCGTACCGTGGCCACCTAGGTCACCCGATTTAAGCCCATGTGACTTTTTCATATGGGGATACTTAAAATCCGTTGTTTACAAGACAAATCTGAGCACTGTGACACAACTTAAAGAAAATATTCGAATCGAAGTCAGTAGGATAAAAAATGTAAATTCCTCATTTTTTGTAAGATTAATCAATGTTAGTCTTCATAATTAAATTTGTGCAAAACAATTAATCTGAGGTTATCAAATATTTGAAAGCACTTTATTACCTATTAACCCGTAACTGGCCGTCCTACTGTTGTACCGGCCTTCGTTACACAGATGGGTAGAGAGCTCATTTGTATTTGTTAGGACTCCAAGGGTTTCAGGTTAATTGTATTGGTCCTGCGCAAGGCTGAATTTACTGAAAACACAACTATTGTAAATCTCACCGTTTTTCTGTGTATGTATGTTTACGGCATTCTTTATTCATATTGGAAAAAACGGAACACGCATGGAATCACTGGAGCAAGCAGTTTTCAATACATTTTTTTGATAACGATAGTTGCTTTGCCTTGTTTGTGTTGTTGGTGATATAGTCGCAGATTGGAATTGGAGTCATTGGATTTGAAGGTCTTCGAGTTTTTTGAGATCTGCTTTGTATAGGGTACATTTTTCTGAGCCGAAACGTCTTGAATGAGCGTCTTGACTGAAAAATTATCGTAAAGGCTTTGCTAATTTCTCAAAGTACGCTGACACGAGAGTTTTTGTAATTCCGCCTATCGCTCTTTTATGGATTAGGAAAATGACGACTTACTTCCAAATAGATGGAATTTGCTCGTTACGTTTATTGTTGGGATAAGAAAATGCAAGCGACTAAAGGACTTATCATCAGCCTTCGTGGTTTCCACTGCAATACAATAAATATTCGAAACTTTCCCATTCAAGGAATTTGTCGCCACTGTTACTTCCACGAAGGTGAGTTCAATATCGACTATCGGCTTGTCATGTTGTTGAATATCAAGTGGTGTCTCTGATAATTCTGCGGGTGGATCACAGTTATGAAGTTCTTGGAAGAATTTTCTATAATGTTTTATATGCTCCGTTTGTCCGATGATGCGACGAATGATCCATCTGGTTTCTTGATTATTGAATTAATTTCCTCCAAAGTTTCCGGAGAGTGTAATAGAGAGTTCAATATTTTTATTTGGTTTAAGTTCTTTCAGCTGAGCAGCCACTCTTTTTCACTGCCCTACAGTTCCTCCTTTAGTTTCAGGTGAACAAATTATTGTAGAATGATTTATAATTTTTATAAAATATTTAGTTCGACTTGAATTGAATTTGTGTCTAGATTAAGACTGACGAGGACTATTGACTGAAACTAAAATTACTGAGACTAAAATTACTATTAAGACTAAAATTAGTTAGTAATATTTGTATAAAACTTCACATAAAGAGGGACAATGGCCTGTAATAGGTTATAGAAAAAAATTAACTCTAAAAATTAAACTCCTAAAATGGGGATGAAAGTTTTTATGGAAGTTCGTACAATTTATTGAATATATTTGGCGTTAATTTTGTAGAAATTCATTATTCACAATTAAATGAAACTACGTGATGTAGTATTATTTCTACTATATTTAATTTCTTTACCACGACCTAGGTTTCGTTGTATTACATCTTCAGGTGGGATATAAGAAAGAATCTTTGCTTATATCCCACCTGAAGATGTTTTAATACGAAACCTAGGTCGTGGTAAAGAAATTAAAGATAGTAGAAATAATACTATATCACGTAGTTTCATTTAATTGTCATACAATTTACTTATTTATTAACATTTATGAATTAAAGTATTTTATTTAACTATGACTTGCTTTCCAATTTTAAAGTGTGTATTTAACTGTAATATTAATTATAGTTAAACTGTAATATTAATTTTAACTGTAATATTAATTATAGTTAAATACACACTTTAAAAAATTAAATTTCTTCAGTGTGAATTAACACTTCTGCTCCCTCATTCTATTTGAGAAAAAATACTTTAGGAAAGTAAAATCAGTCAACGACGGACGGTCAATGCCCGCTATGCATGTTTTGTAATATGTATATATATATATATATATATATATATATATAACGACATGGATTATCTCTATTACAAATTAGCTAATTGTTTAAAGGTGGTTACTACTTATTAGGTGGCACTTTTTCATTGGGTTTCTCTTCTAAAATTCTTTAGGTATATTATGTTAGAAAATTAATGATATAGCATTTTATCTCACATGACGACTACGATAAATTTACTATTTAAATCGCTATTCGTCATAATACAGAAGGTAATCCAATACATGTTCCGCCCACTTTTGCAGCGTGATGTTATGATGGCTGTTAATCTGTGTTCTACCGAAATATTTAATTTAAATTAAACCAGTGTTTGTGGATACCGAATTTAGTCGGAATTAAAATTGATCTGGACAAAATTTGCATTTTTACGAGATTATTAGAAAACGGATCAAAAATTTTTTTCCCTTAATGGAATTAATCACGAAACATAAATTAAGCAAGTATAATTCAATACAAAGTAAAAAAGTAAGATTCACTTTATGGAGCAAATGTAGAAGATTAATTTGGTCGCCAAAATCTTGGATGTTTAGCGGGACAAGGAGAAAAAATTATTTGATCAATTAACTTAGCCAGAGCGATTTGAAGATTCCATAGTGATAAGAAGTACTTATAATTCCGTCCAATTTGTTTATCTGCCTGGTCTTCCTTTAGTTTGACACTCTGCAGCAGTCTCAGAGTTTCTACTTGGTAAAATCTATATTGTACGTTTAGAATTCATGTACGACGTGTTTAAGGGTGAAAACACATTGACAAAGTGCAAAATGGTTTTGTTTATGTTATTTCATGCACCTTCGTATAAATGATATTGAAAAAATGGGCGCAAAGATAACATTTTAGTTTCGCCTAAGATGAAAAACATTGCGCGTTAAAAACCATTGCATTGTGGAATATTGCATATACCACAATGTTACTGTAGAGTGATAATGAAATTTTTCTGAAATTAAATAAAAACAATTCAATATGATGCCGAATATTTGGCTACTTAGAAATACGTACAGACACACACACCCACACACACACACACGCACACACACACGCACACACACACACACAAGCGCGCGCGCACACACACACACACACACACATACATATATATATATATATATATATATTATATATATATATATATATATAACTGGCAACACTTTTAGTAACATGATACATCCCACAGGGCAAGATATTATATTTCTATTACTGGAATACTGGCTAGTCATTGACATTCGTGGATGGCGTATAATAAAACACACCGCCATTCTCTGGAAAAATATTTATAATTAAAAGTATTAAATAGATAAGTTTTGGTATTATTGTATTTATTAAGTACACAATTATTTACATTGAAACACCGTCATGAGGACAAGCAGCAAATGTGGAGGTGTGTTGTTTCATGTTTTTTATTTCTCGAATTATTGAATTGAAATTAAATTAATATATATATATAGTTAAACAAAATTAACGGCAATACATTTATTTGAAATTTTTCCAACATCTTTTCACTTTCCTCACAGGTATCAGAGATAAGTGAAATTCTTCCAATTGCAAACTATTTGTAACTAATTTTTGTAATGGAGTACATGAGAATTTACCTTTTCCGTGCACTTAGACTTATGTATTGTAGCCTCCTTCAATCTACAGCACACAATGACGGAATTTTGGAATACAATATGTGCATTAGGAAATGCCGTATGTCTTTACAAAAATACATCCTTTTAAATGAATACTTTCTTTATACTATTAATATAAAAGTGAATTATTTTGTAGTGACAAATGTTGTTTAGCCTTATACTACATTTGTTACAGGTTCAGCGCTATTATTTCTAGTTTTTTAACTGAACGCGCGGAAATCTCGCAGCGATTGTGAATCACAAGAAGACGAGGAGGAGTGCATAATGAAAATCACCTGCAGAGGAACCACAACAAATATCGCTCACCTTTCGTCGCAGAGTCAACAACGAAACGAACATGACAGCAATTCGTCATACCTCTATACATATTACGTGACATTACAACAATTTCTAAGATCAGACGTCTTCCATGAACAATGGATAGCGGATTTTCACAAGGAATTCCAACAACGGGAAATTAAGTCCCTTGTGTTAGTAGACAATTATTTATATATATATATATATATATATATATATATATATATATATATATATATATATATATCCATTGGAGGGTTTTATGAATATTGTCAACATAGAAATAATTGATTTGTCAAATAACATACTAAACGAATTTAATATTGATTCTTTCTGAGGAGTAAATAAATTGGTCAATTTAAATTTATCTCAAAATTTCATATATTGATCTGTCGCGATGTATGTGGCGATCAGCCGCACAAATTTGGGTCAAGCGTTCAACGTGCGGATGAATTTTTAAAAATTCCTTACTTGAGTACCGACAATATAAAAAAACTGAGAGATTGCGTCTTCAGTACATTTCACAGTTTAAAAATATTGGATTTGTCACACAATTATCTAACGAGTCTAAATTTTGCAATATTCCACGGTCTGGACAAGCTTCAGTTTTTTAATATTTCTTTTAACCTTCTGACAAAACTTAATATGGCGTTTTTTGAAACGCGTAGATTAGAATATTTAGATATTTCCAATAATCAATTTCCTACATTGCATAAGCAAGATTTGATGAACGTTACTTCATTGAATATTTTAAACTTGCAGAACAACAATTTAAACTTGCTGCATCCAGATATGTTCGCACCGCACACTGAATTTTTGGAGAGACTCAATTTAAGCCGAAATAATTATGGAGATTTCTTTGGTAAAAACATGTTCAGAAGTAATATAAATCTTCGTAGTATAGATTTATCCTTCATCGGAATGAGTAAATTGGTTCGAAACGCTTTTACGCCACAAAATTTAGAAGTATTTAAAATAACAGGCATATTTCATGGACTGAGATTCATCACGAGCCTTGATTTGTTACACCAGTTTATTGCTAGTATTAGAAACTAGTAAAGAATATTAGATTTGAGCCATAACAAAATTTATGACATAGAGGTAAAAGCGTTTATTTTACTAATTAATTTAACGTCAATTGACTTGTCTTACAATCGTTTAATTTGTCTGAATGTTGATTTCGTTGACCTCATATAGCTTAACATTTTGAAAATAAATCACAATTTAATCAAGAATCCACAATTAAGTGAAACTACGTGATGTAGTATTATTTCTACTTTCTTTAAATTCTTTACCACGACCTAGGTTTCGTTGTATTACAACATCTTCAGGTGGGTTATTAGCATATCTTGCATATCTTGCTAAGAAATAACAGCTAACACTGATTGTCACGTTAGCTGTTATTTCTTATAAAACATACTTGTCCAGACCAAGAAATCGATCTAATTCAAGAAGTCTATCACAGACTCACATTGCTTATAATCTAGAAATAGGTTAGCTTTGTATATTTTGTTGCTATGTAAGAATAGAGCATCTTAACTTATATAAACATAAATAAAGAATGTATTCGTGTATTTGACATTAGAGATTTAGCTATCATGTAAAAAAATGTGTAATGGTATTTTGCTGCATCGTAATTTTTAATATTTCTTCTTAATTTTATTTCATATTGAGTTGTAAATTCAATTATATTTTATATTACAAATTAAATTTAGTGTTTATTAATATTTTCTTAAGAGAATGTAATTTTTCTCCAGCATTAAAATTGTGAAAAAGTATTGAGAGTAAGAATCATTTTTTGTGGAGGATTATTTATTTTATTATAATACTAGTTGTGTCCCACGGTTTTACTCCCATAGTTAAAAGTAATTTTATAGAAATTAATTATTCACAATTAAACGAAACTACATGCTGCAGTATTATTTCTACTTACTTTAAGTTCTTTACCACAACCTAAGTTTCGTTGTATTACAACATCTTCAGATGGGCTTTTAGCGAAGTTTCTTGAAATCTTTGCTAATAGCTGAAGGTGTTGTAATACAATGAAACCTTAGTCGTGGTAAAGAATTTACTGAAAATAGAAATAATATTACATCACGTAGTTCATTTCATTGGATCATTCTTTATGCTAAATCAATCACTCTTTTTAAAATATTTTTCATGTACAGAATTCACTATGTTAAAATTATATGTATGTATATATATATATATATATATATATAAATATATATATATATATATATATATATATATATTTATATATATATATATATATATATATATATATATATATATTCATATATATATGGTGTGCTTTTGCTTTATGGAATTTATTAAAGGCTCTGGGCTCCTGGAGAACAACACCGGCAGATTTTTTTTGGGAAATTCAGGTACACCAAAATTAAAAAAAAACGACTCTTACATATATTCTACACATACTTTTACTCCGGTTCTGTATTTCCGTAATGAAAAAACAGGAATATTATAACTATAATCACAAATGGATATAAAATACCATGGAACAGTACCTTGGATAAAAAAAAGTGATGTCTAAACTTGTTACAACGTTTTACCGCAGATTTACAAATTATCATAACATATATTTTACCTTGGCTCTTTTCTACAACATTGTTTATATATGAATGAAAACTTATGAGACACATAAATTCAACACTTTCTTGGCAACAATAGAGTACAATCATCAAGTGTCTGATGTACTTAAGGGTAACGCTGTGTGTAAGAGAAATTGCTATAGATTGCTTTTTATAAAATCATCTCTAATTTATTTATAGAATATTTCAGGTAAAGTTTGAAAAACAACTGAATAATGTTATAGTTATTTCTTTTCTTAAATTTCTTGAATTTTTCTAACACCAATCGTTTCAGCAAAATATTTTAATCGTCACTTTTTACAAATTTCTGCTTTTTCATTCATCAAAAATTTAGATGTTACTCCTCCAAAAATATTTTGGAAATGGCCGACTGTAAAATGAAATAAAATATCGGCATAATCAAACGGCATAATTACATCAAATTCTCATGCTAGTTGTTGATATAATCGATGTCTTCTACATTATTAATACAAAGAATGAACTTTTTGTGACTTTGTTTGTACGAGTTAATCTCAGAACATTCTATAATTATATCAACAATACTATGATTCTTAAAAAAGTCAAACTTTAAATCTTTTACACGCTTCATTTTATGTGAAAATTTTGTAAATTGCAAAGTTTTTCGTTTATTTATTTTTAAAATGTTGACCCAAAATATCTTATTCGATTGATGTGAATCATATATCTCCATTGTATGGGTCGTCTATAGTATCCAGGCGGAGCAAGAATGTATTATATTTTTTTAGAAAATGTGGAAAATTGTGCATCAAAATAAAGCGTGAAGTTATTTTAAACGAAATAGAAATTTGTGAAACATTTCAACTTGTGTATATTGTTAATTAAAACAATTTATGCCTTATCACCTATTTTGTTTAGAAAAATCGGAAAAGGAGGCACATCACAATAATACGGAATGTATCGAAATAATGTTTAATAGACCTGTACAAGATAACGAAATCAATAAATGAGTTCTCAGGAAACAAATTTCTAATTAGACGGAACGCAATGTTTTTTATTCGATTGAAGCGTATGATAAATAATTTAACCATTGATAATGTTATTATAAAATTAACAACACACAATTATAAAAAAAAACAATTGTAGTCGCGGTTTCCCCTTTTCCCAGGCTACCCCTAGCAGCTAGATTTTTATAAATTATTTCATTCACTACTCGCCTTAACAATATATGTAAACTGATACACGCGCCGCCTACTAGTGTTGCGTGTTATGAACATATTGCCTTTTGAAGGACCTGCCTCTCAGCACTCAACGCGTCCTGGTTAAAACGGATACAAAGGACTCCTCTTTTCCTTTAAATTCAAGGAAGTCCCATTGCAAGATTAAATATTAAAATATCCAGAGACCATTTACTGGCCATCTACGTAGAACAAAACGTTACTTTTTTAAAACTGAAGTATTCTGCATTCCAACTCCACACATCGTTAGATATAAAAGCCATCTTTAATAAGCTTAGCTTATTATTATACAATACTTTGTTAAGTCAACACCTTTTGTATTTAGCCTTTTTTTAATAAATTTATGTACACAAGTTAAACATTTTTTAAATTTTTTTATTCAAAATACATCGAAACATTATTCGTGGCTACAGTGCTTTTATTTACGTTTGTAGTGTAAACAAGACTGGCGAAACCTGGGTTTAATTATTGGGCAGCAAAACAAAAGTGGCTCCCTTAAAGCCACAATCAATTCCGCGCTTAGAATTGATGACACCCGTGCTGCTTTCTAAATTATTTTGTTTTGTTACTAATAATTGTAAGGATTTCCAATATGATAAATTCGCGCTCACTGATTCAAGTGTTGTACTTGCGTGGTAGCTAAGGTTATCGAAATTGTACCTCCCTCATATTGGTATCATGTAAACAGTAAAAACAACGCAACCGATTTATGTTCGCGCGGGGTGTGGCCAACATAACTAGTAACTGGTGTTCGGAAGTGGCTTCATGGCCCATCTTAGACACTTGATCACGTTGATAAGTGGCCCATATCACGCTTCCATATGCAAAAGTACTCTGAGGTTTCAGAATCAAAAACCTAATATTGATTATTTTGCATTATCGGTACACATAGAGACAAATAATATAGAAAACGTTTTTCTCAAATTTTCTTGTTTTAATAAATTAAATAACATAACAGCATGGTGCTTTAGATTTTACAATTAATAAAATTAAATCGTAAATATGGTAAAAATGTATCCTCTAGTGAATTAAATTATTCACATAACGCCATTATAAAAGTTGTCGTAATGTAACAGCATGGTGCTTTATATTTTACAATCAATAAAATTAAATCGTAAATATAGTAAAAATGTATCCTCTAGTGAATTAAATTATTTACATAACGCCATTATAAAAGTTGTCCAAAATATTTATTTTAACTCAGAAATAATTAACATAAAAAAATAATCGTAATTTACAATACAAAAAATTATCACCGTTTACTGATTGCGACGGGTACATCAGGATGGGGGATAGGCTGTCTCAATTTTATTTATCTTTTAATTGTAAATATCCTTTATTATTGCTTAAAAATTGTCATATAACAATTTTATTAATTGAATATTGTCATAAAAAGTATTTTCACGTTGGGCCCCGGACTTTGCATAACATCCTTATGAAAACATATTGGATATTGTCAGCGCGTAATGTAATTAGGTCCGTGTTATCCAAATGCGTAATTTAATGCGGTTTCGAATCAGCCGTATATGACCAACTTAGTGCTCGTGTGCGTCCTGAAAGGCCGTTTTATCACGTAGGCTATGATATTGGAGTTCCGTTTTATAAAAAAAAAAGTTTGTATAAAAATGTTAAAATACATAAAGCGTAATTATGTTTATTTATTTGTTTTTCTACTAAGACAGGTCACCTCGAAGTAATTAGTAATTTAACGAGCGAGTGTTTTTTAGCCGCGCTTGATAGGTTTGTTTCGCGTCGCGGAAAAACTCTTGCGTTTATTCTGATTGTAGCATTAATTTTGTCGCTGCCACAAAACATTTAAATGATGTTCGTCCGAACATGTTGTCAACTTCCGAAGATTCGAGTAGTACTCATGACAGACACAGCGACGTTCGCGAATTACTATTGTATTATCAGTTGTCCGTGAAAACCTCGTAAAACTTAACAAGCTCATCATTTTGCCAGTGCATCTGCCAGCCGAACCCTGAACCAGAGAAAACGTCCAGCACGCGAACAGGTCCGTGGATTGTATTTGCCTCTGCTTAGGTATAGCAGATCACTCATTGTGCATATTTGAGCTATCAAAATCTTATTACGGATAGGTAAATATAGTCGAATAAAAATATTGAGTCTATTTACCACGCCCACAGCCATACTTCCAGCAACATTTCCTGGCAGTCCGCGGCACATGTTTCATACACGTAAAAGATGTCCTGATATTTGTGTGTTGTCACGGATGTCTGGACTTTTTCATTATATTCACATACAATCCAGTATGGAACAAGATAAAAGATCTTATATTACCCGCCAAGCTCTACTCGATCGAAGTTTCATCGAAAACTTAGCAAATTGATTAATCGTTGCTGGGAATATTCCACTGAATGGCAAAAAAGAGACCTTTTTCTTGCACATGTTTTCAATCGACTCAAAACGAAAATAAACTGAGCTCAAATTGATGTTTTCATTTGTGCAGGAATACCAACCCTGATGAGAATAGATTGCGGTTTCATACTATTATCAAAAATGACGGCGGTCACACAGCTACAATCGGAATGATATAATGCCGACATTGATATAGACAACAGATAGATTGTACGATATTCGCCTTTGTTATCAAAAATGTTTAATGGTGGATGGTAACAACATGAAATATAACAATTCTGTCAAACAACTAAAGTATAAATGCAAATATGTCAACGTAGATGGCGATATGACAGTTTTCAGCATGGATAATCCCGAGTGCGCATAGAAGAAATTACTCAATTTCAAACAGGTTTATAGATCAGAAGCAACAAAGCTGCATAGCCCATTTTGAATTTTTCAATATCCAGTCCGTACTTAAATTTTGATCATCTTAGTTTTCACCTTGAAAATGAACAGACAGTCTATTTCATGTAATGTTGCATCACCACCAACATTTTTTCGTCATGTGAAGAAAGTGTATTTGACAAAACATTGTTTATTTACACAGTACATCTAAATAATGGCAAATGCTACTATTTAAAAATACTACTAATTAATGTCAAAGGTTCAACTTTATTAGCAAATTTGAGAACAATTAATAGCGTGGAATGCCAGACATAGAGAGAAGCTTGCCAAAAATCTTCACTTGATCGAAAATGAACAACATTGGGGAATTATTTTGATGGACGCCGCTGTCAACTGTCTTACGTGATAAATACGCTATCATTTTGTCCACATCCAACCTCAATAATCTGCGGGAAAAATTCAGGAAGGGCTTGAGCGAAAACATTTAAATCGAAGACATATGCTTAATCAACAAAAACCCATTTATTCAAATCGGCATGGTTAAACCACGATGTTGCAAGAGACCTTTATAATTGAGGTTTATTGTGAGAAAAATAATTCAACACCAATGACTTGCGTGTTTTTGTTGGAAAAAACAAGTAATTCTTAGTTGCAGATCAAACATTTTTCTACAATACAATTAAAAATTCAGTTTCTAATGGTAGAAAAGGAAAAACGTTCCTCATTTATTTGTTATTAGCTCAAATTCGCTTTTCAAATAAAATTGCTTTGGCTCTTGTCTCATTAAGTATTGCGGCTACCTTATTGAATCGTGGATGAACAGCACATTCGGCGCTCAAGTTGTCATTGAAAATACATTTTGCCGAAGCTCAAACATATAATATTTCTAAAGTTCTTGCATGGCGAAAGTGCAGCGACCTTGCTAACTGATTGCGATGAATATACATAAGAAATAACTTGAAGCGCTTAATGGAACTTCTAAATTTATAAGCAAATCAAAAATTATTCGATGGAGTTCTTATTTTATTAAAATGTGGCTTCTCACAGATTTTACCACCTAAATAAGACACCGTCTGATGAACTCAATGCTTACCTCAAAGTGTCGCATCTTTTTAGATATGTGCAGATAATATTAATAATTTGAATTAGTTTCATATTTATTTAGTGACGTACATTACTTACTGTTTTTGATTGTTACACTGAAGCGTTGTTATCGTGTAAATCGAAATTCTATTTATATGAAATATTTAAAATTTTAAGACGAAATCCACGACGCCCATACATATTGTTACATTTTGATTTTTTATATGCCTTTCAAATTTATCGTTCTCTACAAAATATTCTCACTTCAATGTAAATAATTCATTTATCAGAGTTAGTTGATTGAATTCTATTAAAAATTTTCAGATGAAATGCGTGACGCCTATAAACGTTTTCTTTTTTATTAATCTTTCATTGTTCTCCGTAAAAACTTTTACTACAATATGAAAAGTTAATTAACCATTAAATTAAGTTGCATACTAAGCTAGTTAATTGAAATACAAAGGAATACTATTTAATACACATTGTTACATTATATATATGTGTGTAAAGAAAACCTATAGGTATCCTTTCATTTAAACTTTGCCGCGTTATCTATGATAAGTTCCATAGAGGTCGCTGTTAGCTTTCGTATAAAACGTCAAAAGATTTTGAGAGGTTAGATTTTTTTTTGATTCAGTATTTTATTGTAAAAAGCTTACCTGTCGAATTCAGATGATAAACCCGAAATAAGGGCTTTAAATGTTGTTTCTTTTATCCACAGGTGAGTAAATGTTTAGTTTATAAGATAATGTTACTAGCAAATTGTAGAAGGAACGTTTTACAAGTAAATAAATCTTTTATCCACAGAAACGTAATTACGTCTTTATTTCAACAAGTTCGAAACAGAATCCAATAAAAACATTATAAAACAACATTTTCTGCATATATTTCGAGAGAATAATGGATAAGTTAAGATTTGATTTTGCTGGCAAGACAGCATCCGAGGGAAAAACCAACATTTTATGCATAACCACAATTGCCACAACTAGTGGTCAGATCTATGGAATACCACCGGAATATCAACCAGTGAATCAACACAAAGCAATTATGAGTACTACAAACTATGCCAAAATAAAAAGAAACATTGCAAAGAAGACACCAAACAAAGAAAATTTGGATAACTTTGTGCCAATAAAAAAAAGGGAAACGCTATCACCCAGAGGAGAATTGCTGGTTTAAAGACAAAACTCAGAAATCAATAGTGAGAACAGTAAATAACTCCGAAATAGAAACAGAACTGAATAACAAAGATCCAAAAAACTAGAGGTGCCACCTTTAATAAAAATAAATTTACTATTGAATGACACTGTGAAAGTAACTGGAATTTATGATTCAGGTTCAAATGTGTCATTAATTAATGCTAAATTATTAAATATACGGAATGAAGAAAAAAGTACAGATAATACACAAATAGTAAATTTAAAGACTATTAATGGTGAGAAAAAAACTAAAGGTATGGTTACATTAAAAATTAAAATATATAATGTAGAACAAAACATGGATATTTTTGTCATAGACAAAGAAAATTTTAAATATGATTTCCTAATTGGTTTAGATTGTATAAGAAAATTCAAGCTTATTCAAAATGAAGACTTAAAAATAACACAAAAAGGTCAGAAAGAAGAGCTTAATATAAAAAACGATACAAATGTCAACATTCCTGATGTACTAGGAGACAAAACTGAACCAAGATTAGGAAGCCCTAGAATGGAGAAGATTAAAACTGATAAATTTGAAAAGATCGTTAATCATCTAGATAAACAACAACAATTAGAGATTGACGAGTTCATACACAAATTTAAGACTGTCTTTGCTAAGGATAAATATGATGTCGGCACTGTACGAGATTATTAAGCTCATATTGACCTGATGGTGGATAAATACTGTTGCAAACGTCCATACAGATGTATAGCTGAAGATAGAAGGGAGATAGAAAAACAAATATCAAAATTATTAGAGAATAATTTGATTGAGGAATCATATAGCCCGTTTGCTGCCCCAGTCACTCTGGCTTATAAAAAGGAAGATGAACGAAAAACAAGACTTTGTATAGATTTAAGGGAATTGAACAAGATAATCGTCCCACAATCATAGCCATTTCCATTGATTGAAGATCTAATGACAAAAACAGTAAACTGTAAGTATTTCTCAACGTTTGATATTAATTCAGCGTTTTGGTCAATTCCATTGAAAGTACAGGATAGGTACAAAACGGCCTTTGTTACTCAGGAAGGTCATTTTCAATGGACATGCTTACCATTTGGACTAAAAACTGCTCCAGCCATTTTTCAAAGGATAATGACTAACATCATAAGAAAGAATAAGCTCTCTGATTTTGCAGTAAGTTTCATAGATGATATACTCATTTATTCAAAAACCTTTGAAGAACATATATCACATATATCACGGTTACTGGAGGCAATACAAACGGAATGGTTTAGACTAAAACTTACGAAGTGCATATTTGCAAGTAGTTATGCCAAGTATTTAGGCCACATAGTAGAAAACAATTCAGTGAGGCCTCTAAAAGATTATTTGGTAGCAGTAAAAGACTTTCCAATACCAGAAACAAGGAAAAATGTACGACAATTCCTAGGAAAAGTAAATTTTTATCACAAGTTTGTGCCACACAGTGCTATCATCTTGGACCTGTTACACAATTTGTTAAAGAAAGATGTGAAATTCGTGTGGACTGAAGAATGTCAAAAATCATTTGATAAAATGAAAACACTACTGTGCTCTGTACCAATTCTGAAAATTTATGATCCAGAATTACCAATAAACATTTATACAGACGCAAGTGCAAAAGGAACAGGTGCAGTATTAAAACAACCTGATAAAAATGGAGACAATAAACCAGTTGCTTATTTTTCAAAAAAATTAACCGATACACAAAAAAAGAAGAAGGCAATATACATAGAATGTTTAGCAATAAAAGAAGCTATAAAATACTGGCAGCATTTGCTTATGGGAAAGGAGTTTACGGTGTATTCTGATCATAAACCACTAGAAAATTTGAATATTAAAGCAAGAACTGATGAGGAGCTTGGAGACCTAACATATTATTTATCCCAATACAATTTCAAAATTAAATATAATCCTGGAAAAACAAATATAGAGGCAGATTGTTTGAGCAGAAATCCAGTCCTAGATCCAAGTGAAAATAATGATGATGATGCTTTGAAAGTGGTAAATTTAATCACTATAGAAGAAATAAAAATAGAACAAAATTCCAATCAAGAAATACAAAAAGATAAAAATGGACTTATACTAAGAGATGAAATATACTACAAGAAAAATAAAGGAAGAAACAAAATTATACTATCAGAAGGATTAAGCAAAACATTGATAAAAAAAGTACACATTACTTATTGCCACCTAGGAACAACACAAATGATAAATAAATTAACACCATACTATTCAGCGAATAATATCATAGTAAAAATTAAACAGACTTGCGAAGAATGTGAAATATGCATTAAAAATAAAACAAGGAGAAAGCCGAAATACGGATTATTGTCACATTTAGGACCAGCAAGACACCCATTTGAAATTGTATCAATTGATACAATTGGTGGTTTTGGGGGATCTCGGTCAACAAAAAAGTACCTGCATCTTTTAGTTGAACATTTCACTAGGTATGCTTATATCTCGACGTCAAAAAACCAAAGCTCTAACGATTTTATTAAACTTATTCAACAAGTGACACAAAGTCATAAAATTGATATGATATTAACGGACCAATATCCTGGTATAAACTCTAAAGAATTTAAGGGATTTCTGAAAGATAACAGTATAAGAATAATTTTTACTGCGGTGGACACTTCTTTTTCAAATGGGCTTAACGAAAGATTGAACCAACCTTTAGTTAATAAAATAAGATGCCAAATAAATGAAAGCGAAAAAAAGATTGCATGGACAACAAGAGCATAGAATTGTGTAAAGAAATATAATGAAACAGAACACACTGTTACCAAAATTTGCACCAAAATACCTATTGGAAGGAGAAAATGTAAATATTCTTCCATCAGAACTAAAAACAAGATGTTCAAATGAAGATGTGAGAAGAGATAGAAAATTAGCATATATAAATGCAATTAAATTTCATGAGTATAATAAGAAGAGATATGACCTATCAAGGAGGGAATATGACTAAAAAAGGAGATAGAGTCTATGAGGAAAACGGTAATCGACTAAATAGGAAGAAAACAGATGAACTGAGAATTGGACCCTACGAGATCTTGAAAAAAATTTCTAATACAATTTATGAAGTAGATGCCGGTAACAAGAAGGAAGAATCAAATTTGTTTCGTGTTACAAAACTTACTCCATTGTCGATTGAGAAAGGAAAAATTACGTGCAATCACACTTGTAATTGTTCTTCTCTCGGAGGGGAGATGTAAAGAAAACCTATAGGTATCCTTTCATTTAAACTTTGCCGCGTTATCTATGATAAGTTCCATAGAGGTCGCTGTTAGCTTTCGTATAAAACGTCAAAAGATTTTGAGAGGTTAGATTTGTTTTTGATTCAGTATTTTATTGTAAAAAGCTTAAAGTACGCCCTAAATAGCATTTATTTTGGATACACTTTTATGGAGTAATACACAAACAATCTATTGTGCTCAGCATATCAGTGACATTTATGACTTTGTCAGGGTGAATGTGTTTCTAAAATCCTTCGTGTCAGCTAGCTCAGTCAGTTAATACCAGACGAAACGATGCCTCTCATGTAAGTTTATAGTCAGATGTTTACATTAGATGAGATATGTTATTTTAAAAACAGCTTATATGAGAGTGATACTCAATAAAGACTAACGATATAAAATTAATTTTGGATTATGATTATCAAAAAACTAAATAGAGATCAATTCATTTAACATGGAACATAAACAAAAAGTGTGGAAACAAAAATGAACAAACCGACTGCATGGTCATCATTACGTGTAAAAAATTAAATGCGAAAAGTTAAATTTATGTCACAGACCTTAGTGGCCACTTTCAAAGTGTTGGAAATATTTTTGCAACCAGACAGAAAAATCAAAATGATTTATACAGCCTGAGAAATCTCACGAAAAGGAATTAAAAAAAATAAAACAGAAACGCAATCTATAATAACAGGTTATGTCGCAAAAAATCTTTACCTCAAATAAGTTAGCGCTTGGTGCCAGATGATGGATTTACACTAAGGACCATCAAAAAAAACAAATTCATGAGTGTATATGTAAAGAGGTTATAAAATGCCTATGACTGAAACTGAAGTCATGAAAATCATATTACTACCAAGAGAATAAAAAAGAAATTATTCTGATTTTTAAAGATGTTTTCGCTTCTGGTACACTATCGCCCGTTTCAGCTTTTGGTTTGATTTGTATCTCCATATTCCTGATAAGCTCCAAACCAAAAATTTAAATCGGATTTTGAAAAAAAAAACATATTGTGGCCATCGCCAATGACGTTCTAAATGAATTGAAGAAGTGTGAAAGAGAAAGCCCCAGTGAGATTATTTTATGTTTAAACGACGCAATACATGTAGATATTGTAGATATACTTAAAAAAAACTAGGCCCTTATCATATCTGCAATTTCTTTCTTCAAATAGTCATTGATGGTAGGGATGATCAAATGATGCAGAACAAAAAACTCTTCTAAGGAAGGCGAAGACTACGTAACAAACTATTCATTAGAATCAATTGATGATAAAACTGCTTTATGAAACTTGATTTCTAATTAAATTATTTAGGAAAACTCCTGAAAAGCTTACAAAATATATTAAATCAGAATTTGGTAAAGAACACAGCTTATTACTGAATTTCAAAATGGGGTCAAATTCAATCATTGTAATGGCAGATAGGTTCCTAGATAGATGATGAGTATTTGTAATTTAGTATGATGAATTTGGTAAGTTTGTTTTATATTGTTTTTATTTTATTTTACAAAATAGATCTATGATTATGAGAAATGTAATTAATGAATAAATATTACATTATTGTCGATGATTAGTATGATATTTTATTAAGTCTGTTGTAAATTTTTTTACAAAAAGGCAAGATGATAATATTTTATTACCAAAACCATAATCTGTAGTTACGAAAGTTAAACAGTCGAACTCTTTAGACTTTAATTAACGTTAGAAATATTATAATTTCCTTTTATTTTCAATAAACGTTTCATTGAAGTGGCGATTTCATTGATACGTCTCGCTAAGAGTTAACTTGATTTTTATTTTATTTAAAAAAGTCTCGAGGTCCCGAGATATCCCGGGACTTTGATCCTGTGATATTTCACGTGCCAGGACTTTGAAAATATCGAGGCTTCCAGAACACTAATTTATTCTAATTAATAAGAAAAATGGCTATGACAGACCAACACATGGACTGTGAGAATGCACAAAGATTATAAAATTACATAACCGACTTCATAAAATTTGTTCAAATTTATTTGGAAAACTAATTTGTTTATTCGAATCGTTTGTATAAATAATTAAAATACTGTTTTTATTAACATTTGCATGTAATCAGTAATCCCGTTAATTATAAATTTGATTTATCCGTTCAATATGTTAAAGAAACGACTCTTATTTTAAAAGGACAATTCAGACGTAGATTTGAGCATTTGGAAAATATAATATTGTTTCTCTATGAAAGTATTCATAGATCCAAAATGCAAAGTAGTATTTTTCAAAAATATTTCCATCAAAGAGTATGTCAGAAAACATATTTTGGATATGTTGAAGACAATGAATATGACTTAACTTACATTTGTGTTGCAAAATATATTTGTGAGTTTCTTTTCAAATTTAGTAATTTTTATTTTATATCTAATATTAGATAAAAAATAAATAACAACTGCAATGTAGGAGCAAACCTATCTGTTTTATTACCATATGTTTAAAAACAACAAATCAATATAATTATGCTCAAGCATATGATGTATAAATATTTCATATGTTTCTTATTTATATATATAGACATGACATATGTTTGTAAAATATAAGATGCTTGTTGTTGAACAACCTGCTGATGAATCTATTCGAATTAAGAATTTTTACCAAATAGCATATTTTTTTGAGATAGTCGACATGAACAATAGAAAAATATTTTCAATTTATTTTTGACTTACCATAAACTGGTATATGGTAGCTCGATATTTGTTTGAACACAATTTTCTTTCCCAACCATTCATTTGGTTTATTTTTTGAGCCAAAAAAATTCATTTCCCAACTAGCTTTTGCATTTAAAAGGTTATTATTTTTTTACCAATTTTGTTATCCCTGATTAGCTGATATCCATTTGTGGTATTCAGAAAACTCGGAATTATTCGTGATGAAGTGTATTTTTATAGCCATTTGTTATAATTTTTTTTTTAACAAGCAATGGATATTTCTGCATGAATGCTGCAAAGTACAACATCAATTATCCACCAAACTTTCATATAAGTCTATAGCTATTTGGTAATAAAATTGGAGGTTGTGATTCCTTTTAGAACAGGCAACATGCACACTACTCCAAGTAATTAATATAATTAAGGAATCCACAGCAAAAGACAATAGTGTCACTAGGTTTCTTCCATTTAGACAAATCAAGCTCGTACCTTATTTATTTCATTATTATTGCATTATTAGTCTCAGCGTTAAAATGTACTTGCATATTAATAGCAAAACCGTGATAATATGACAAGTATTCTAATACATGCCGAATATATTGAAATCCAACTACAGAGTTTACCCGATAGTTATGACTTTATTAACTGTTCATTTAATTACAACTGATTTTATATATTTAATTGTAAATGACTTGTTATAACTGACTTTGTTAACATTTCCTTTAATTTGTAATATTTTGATAAGTATTGAATATATTTGGCGTTAATTTTGTAGATATTCATTATTCACAATTAAATGAAATTATGTGACGTAGTATTATTTCTACTTTCTTTACGTTTTTTACCACGACCTAGATTTCGTTGTATTACGATATCTTCAGGTGGGTTATGAGCAAAGACTAATATTTATACTATATCACGTTGTTTCATTTAATTGTGAATTTTGATAAGTAATAATTATTTTTTAATGGAACTGCCATTAAATATAATTATTCATTAGTCAAACAAATTGCGTCGATAACATCAAAATCTATTAAACTATAATTAGAATAAAGTTTAATACTTTCCGTGCCATATTAATAAAAATGGCTCTCAGTTAAATGTTTGCGGCATCACCAGTCAGTTGTAGCAAAGTAACACGCAACTATTATTTTTGAATAGCGCTATAGTTTTCATCTTCAGGAACGAAGGTTAAGTTTTTGACACATCTATATAGATATATTAGTAGTTATGTATTGCAATAGTTATGTATACCAGGATATATCAGTTAGTTATGTATTACAATAATTATGTATACCAGGATATATCAGTAGTTATGTATTACAATAGTTATGTATACCAGGATATATCAGTTAGTTATGTATTACAATAATTATGTATACCAGGATATATCAGTAGTTATGTATTACAATAGTTATGTATACCAGGATATATCAGTAGTTATGTATTACAACAGGCAACTGTATTAGAAGTTCTACTTTTTCAGCTTCAGTAGAGTTCGTCGATGTTGACGGTTTGAAAGGTGCATCTTTCTTATCACTTTTATCTTCATAATAAGTATTTAAAGAACAACCTTTATATGTGAGCAAACGGCACGAATTAAGCAAAATACGGATCATGTTACGGACAACTGCAACGCCGACGCAGAATGCCCTCGTAGACAACGCAATATAGAAGATCGCTAGAACCAATGCAGGAGTCAGGCGTTCGCTAAAGCGTGTACTTGGCACAGAAGATCGCTGCAACCGACACAAAATCAAACCAGAATTAAATTTTAATTAGCTTAAATAATACAGTCTACAGCAGTAGTCCGTATTATTTAAGCAAAAATACGTAATAGTATTTGTGGCATCTTACGTACATTTCAAGCTTAGCAAACTGCATTTGGAAAGTATTAATAAGATCGGAATTAATTACTGATAGAGTGTAGCAATTACTCTCTAGCAATGAAAACTTCAGCATTCAGTAAATATCCGCTCCCTATTTTGTAAAAGAAATAGTTCTTCTTCAATCACTCTTTAATAAACTCGTAACTAAACTATGTGCCGAAGATGAGAAATCAATAAAACACATCGAATTGGGTCAAGCAATAGGCTTTTTTTTTATATGTTTTAAGTAATGATTTATACGAAGCCTAGATATTGATGCACTGTTTAAAGAATTTATTTCGCATAAAATGTACCTGGATAAGTAGATATATATTTTTACGATTATATACGATATATAATTCAACGCGTAACCCATAAAAAAGTTGTTGGTACATATGAAATATACAATACCCCTTAGTTATTTTTATTATCCTTAAAAATACATACAACGTGCAACTGTTTTGTTGCCGTTTTTGGAACTTTAAACAATTTGCATCCTAACTTTGTTAGTACAGTTGCTATATTAATAGTAATAACTATGAAATTATTTAGAAAAAGTCTGAGAAATTTCTACGAATTCTGTAAAGTTAAATACGATTACCATAGATTAATTTTGTGAATCAAGATATTCATCATACTCATGTTCAAAATGCATGTTTGGACAGAAATTTATAATATCTCTAACCATTAACGATCGACAGTGTTATAAAGAATTCAGAGGTGATGTTTGAGCGCTTCATTATATTTCTCAGTACAATTAATTTTAGATAGATGTATGAATGGCAAGCGAACTATTCGGTATTCATTTCATTCAGAGAATGCATGTTATCGAATGATGATGAGAATAAAGATGTTTACGTAAAATTCAGGTAATTTCCCTAACACAAAATATAAAACATACAATATGGATTTTGTTGTGTGTTTACGTTTTGTGTTAGACAAATTAAGTATGCGTAATACGTCGGCTCTGGGTCAATTTTTTTTCATTAAGGCCTGTTTAAAGGAAATTGTTTGAAGCTGTGAATTGCCGTAATGTTTGTTACCGCAGCCAGCACAGATTTTGTAACGCGCGATCGCAGGTAATTGAAAAATTTATTAATTGATTAGCGATTAAATTTCATAATTCAATGCTTATTGTATGTTAATTAGTATTGCATTAGATTAGCAACTTATAAACCCGCCATATCTGTGCACGAACTTTTCAACTTTTTATACCTGGTCAATAAAATCTATTGTTAATTATTTAAGCGTCATCGTGTCTAATACTTGTCGCTAATGTGTTGGCGGAGCTAAAGTTCCGTCTTTGTAGAAGTCTTTAAAGTCTTTAAATTTTTTAACACGTAAATACACGTATTAGATACAGAGTGAAACAGCTGGTAATTAAATGACAAAGATCTGGAGAGAACTGGTCAGTGAAGTAGCATACTCCATCCAAGTGAAAGTAGTTTTTGACGCGTTATTCTTGCTACGTGGGGTCGTAAATTATCATTATAAAAAAATTAACTTTGCTTTGATTTGAAGCAAGTTTAGCAGTGACTCTGCTCAATTATTCACAATAAATCTTAGCTGTAATTGGACTGTTAGCTTGAAAGAGTTTCCAATTATTAATTCAATGAATAACTCCATTTATAGCTCACCATGCATTCAAAAGCATATTTTGTCCAATATTATATTTTGGCGTAGGTACATCTTTTTCTCCAGCTCCCAGCCACTGGTGTTTACACTAAATATTAACATATTAAAATTAACATATAAAACATTAACATATTAAAATTAACATAAAACATGACCATATTAAAATTAACATATATAACCACCCACTTTTCATCTCCTGTAACCAGATACTTTAGCCTCTCGTCGGTACAATGGGCATTCAGTAGTTCCAAACACACATTAACTCTCTTCTGAAGTTGAAAGGGTGTCAGCTCATGTGACATTCAAACGGAATATTTCCACCACTTTCTCAAAACATGACATTGTTTTTCCATTTCAGTATAAAAGCATGAAAATAGTAATCTGGGATTTATTTCAATAAGGCTTTTAAATTTTTCTAAATCAATTATAGGAGATTGCTTTGTATGAGGTTTACCGGACAAGTCAAAATTCCTTTCTTTGAATATTTGAAACCTTGGAAATTGCACTTATAATTGTATATATATCTTGTGATGCTTGGCTGGCTTTTCACCCTAAATTACATTCATGAAGAAAGAGTCCTCTAAGCTTGCTTCGAAATACTTCCATTTTTAATTTATTCTTTGCTCGCCAATTACTTAATTGCAAACTGAACAGAAGTTCGAGTGCCGCCCTTTTTTTAAACCCTACAAGAAATAGTATATCCTACTAGGAGCCTAGTAGAATTGTATATCCTACTAGAAGCTTCTCTAACATTTCACAAATCGGTCGAAAGGGGTGGCGGGTTAATAATTTGCCAACCTCATAATTGCTTTATTTATGAATCAATTTAAGAAGTGGATTTAAAAACTCGATGATACAGCTGTGTATCGAATATTGAGATTAATTGCGATTTAGAATTGCCCAACAGCTCACAAATTTGTAAGAGCAAATGTTTTTTTCTTTTAATCTTTTTACAATTTTGTGAGCGTAGTATGAAATAATAGTATGGAATATATTAAAAACTATTTCAGGCTATGTAGTATTTTTTAGTATCCCACACAACAGCTCACGTAAATACGAAATCAGATTTGTTTGTTATATTTTTTTGTAAAATGAATGAATGTCAGAAATAAAATTATGAACAACAATTAATGTAAGATTATCAAATATTTCAAAGGATGTCATTGACCATTAACCGGCAATCGGTCATCCTACTATTGCACCGGTTCGCATCATAGAGAAGGGCGAGAGAGGATAGAAACAGGTGCGTAGGACTTAAATTTAATTGTAGAGACCCGGAGGGTTACAGGTTAATTAAGTTAGTTCAAAGTTAGGATGACTATATTAAAATTGTAAACCTCGGATGACTACATTAAAATTGTAATCTCTAGGAAAACATTAAAATTGTAAACCTCGTCGTTTTTTGTATTTATTGTAATTTCCATACAGGAAAAATTATTCACAATGGGGAGGACTACTTGTATTTTCTTCTATAACCTTCAAATTTATACCTTGTATAAATTTGAAGGTTATAGAATATATATATATATATATATATATATATATATATATATATATAAGGTAAAAAGTGTGAATATACCATAAAAAATAACTTTTTGCAGATGGGGTGAGGAGATTAACAACATTTTTTCTACACATAATTTAAGAGGCCATCTCGAATCTCGTATGCTGCTGTACGTGTCGCTGGTTCACAAGTTTCTTCTACTATTATCCAAATTATTTTAGGTAACGCTGCTGACTTTGCTGTTCAATTTAGGCAGCAAGATTGGATAGCGTCACTGGTGATACAGTCGTGGATTGAGACCTTCAGAATCTGTCGGAATAATTGTATTTGAAGACTTCGAGTTTGTTGAGATCCGCTCAGAGAAGATTTGCTTACGTTTCTGAGTCAAAGCATATTGTTTACGCCCAGTACCTTGATTGAATAATCTTCATAAAGGCTTTGTTAATGATTGAAAGTAAGTTGATGCCGTGATAGATTTTGGATTTGTGGTTGTTGCTTTTTTATGGATTGCGATAATAATGGCTTTTTCGAAATATGTGCAATTTGCTTCTTTACTCTAGATTGTTGTGATAATAAGATGTAAGCTATTTAGAAGAGCTTTACCCCTTGGGTTCATGGTTTCCACTGTAATATTCTATACTCTGAGTTTTGCCATTTTGGGCTCTTACGTTGCGGGCTATCAAGTGGCGCCTTTGAAAATCATAATTTTGAAGTTCATAGAAGAAATATTTACACGGTTGTATACATGTGGCTTCTTAATCTTATCGTTTATTGATTTAGTTTTCCCGCTGAGTTGCTGGAGAGTCTGATATAGGGTTTGATATTTCTGTTGGCTAAAGTTTCTTTCACTTGAACAGCCACTCTGTTCTAATTTTCTTCTTGTTTTCCTTCAGTTTTAGGCAAATTTCCTGTTAAAAGCAAGAGTCTCAATTTTTCCAAGGCTAACGTTTATTTAACTATATTCAAGAGCAGGAAGTTTATCAAGACTGCGTCGTTATCATATTCAGTCACTAAAATTGCCTTAAGTGTACATTTTGTGTTTGTTCATAAATCATATAGACGGAGTTTAAATGCATAGCATGAGTTGTCACAATGCAAAGAGGCATGGTCGTCGCCGACTTCTTTAGCACAAAGAAAATTAAAGGTATCGTGTTTATGCTCTGAATGAGTTCACTTCCACCATAAATGCAGATAATATTTTCACCGAATATATTATTAATAATCAAAATTATTGAAAAAAGCAACGAATATGCTTTTTGATTGCTTATAACATTAGTAAAAAGAAAAATATTGAAATGGAAAAGTCGTAATGTTTAATAGTTTTTGTTGTGTATTAATTTTCATTTATTTTAAAAATTTTATTACAAATAATTAAATAATAGAAATTATATTTTTGTTGTAAACAAAACATTCAATAAAAAATGTCCAATGTTTGATAGCTATGAAACGTTTCAGTATTTGGCCCTATAAGAAAGGAAAACACCACATTTTAATTACAAGGAGACTAAAATAAAGAAGTCAATATATTTAAGTATTTCCAAGCTCTGATAAACCGTTCTAAAAATATAAAATGAATAAATAAGTGGAATAATAAAAAAATTACCAATTTTAAGAATTTGCTCTTTTTCTTCTTTAGTTCTAATCCGTTCTTTTTCCTTTCATTATATTCATGAAATTCTTGCCATTTCTCTGATATTACCACTGCCGGACCTTTCGCACTTTTCCTTTTTTTTGCTACAATTTCTTTTGTCACTACCAAAATGGAGTTTATATATTACATTGCAATGAACTATATGGTGGCATTTCAGATTTAGGCTAGCTTACACATGTACTATTTAGTGGAATTTTATAGATATCGGCTAATTATATATATAAATATATATATATATGTGTGTGTGTGTGTATATATATATATATATATATATATATATATATATATATGTGTGTGTGTATGTATATATATATATATAAAATTCCAGAACCAAATTCAGAATTCGGAATTTTCGTTCTGCTCTTGATAAATTGTATTCTGACTCGTTTCTTTTATTGTTTCAACTTCTAGCTTTCCTCCTTTCTCATGATGTCTAGACTTATTATTGTTATTTCTTTTTTTATCGAAATGTACTGAAACTGAATCATTTAGTAAAAATAAAGTAAAGAAAAATTGTTTTTATTGCCCATTTATTGATCACTATTTTTAAATAAAGTAATATTTTATTTGCCAAGAAAATTTTCAATAAAAATAATACTCTCTCTAACTCATTTCCTACTATCATTTTCTCAGCAACTTTTTTCTTTGTTTTTTCTATATCCAAAAATACTGCTTCTGGGTTCCAAAGAACTAGACCACTTTTGCGAAATCCATTTTTAAATAGGCACGGCACACTTCAGAGGTCTAAATATGATAACATTCATTGGCTGTACTAAATGTGTCGTATTGGTATCGAGTGCAACAGGTATTACTCCATTTGTCAAAAATATTTTTTGGTAAATAAAGTAAGGAGAGATGTATGGCCCTCAATGAATAGGATAAAAGAAGTTGTATTTTTATTATTGAGTAACCATGGACAAAATATATTGGATATTTATTCATTAAATTTCTCCTGTCATTCATCCATTTTCTGATCTAGCTAACCCCACAAGCCCTGGAAATCTTTTATAAAAGAATATCATCATTCAAAATTAACCGAAACTAAACTCTTTTAACATTTATTTACTTCATCAGTAGTTGTCACCCCTCTTAATTAATAGAAAACTTAATTTTTTTTACCAAAGATTAACACTTGTTATTAAACAAAACTTTTTTGAAAAAAACCTAACCAAATATTACAAAAGAAAACAAGGATAGTACTCATATATTTATAATAAATAATAATTCTGAATTTGCAACTTCAAACAAAAATATAATTCTCACCATATTATTCCTTAACAAAACGTTAAGAATACAGGTTCGAAATGATCTTACCACGACACCATTTATCTAAAAATTCGTCAACTTAAAGCTTGTTGATATTTCTTCAAAAAATTGTGTGAATCTGATAACGTATAACACCATTTATATTTTGAATGTAATTCTGAATTTGTTTAGGCTAGTAAATCTTTGTTTTGTCATAGGTAAAATGCCTAATTACAAATGCTGGGATAGTGTCAAGTTTTGGTATTTTGACATAAAAAACTTTCTAATTACAACTAATATTTCCAGTTTAATTTTTTATTTGGATATAAATGTAAATAATTCAAACCAAATAAACAAAATAAAATCAATTTATATTGGGATTAAAGTCATTATAAACTTGTGCTTTGCTTTCTCCCTTTTACTTTGCTTGATCTCTCGACATTTGGTATGTCGCGTGTAGTAAGAACCTTATTTAAACGTGTCTGTATATCACCTAGTCATGGGCGCTGAATATGATCAGACGTAAAAGAATCGACATCTCGGAAATACTCTGTTGGAGAAGGATGCTCAATATTTCATGGAACATAGACGGAACCAACTTTTAAATTCTGAATGAACAAGGAGCTAAACAAGATTGTTCACCGTATGTTTCAGAGTTTACGAATACCGTTCCCTACATAGCTACCCTGCTATGGTCCACAGCAGTTAGGGTTCCACTTAAGAAGAAAAAGAAGAAGAAAAAACTTATGAAAAATGTTATACATCTTGAACACACTAAAATATTACAGACAACTTTCATTAAAGTTAGAAGCTTCAAGCTTTTGAATGTACTCAGTTATCAACAGGACCGAGTTAATTTTGACAACGTTACGCAATATATATAATTTTATTTTACTGTTGTTACTTGTGTTTAGTAAAAGTTACGAGTTTCAGCTGATATTCATTCTTCTAATTATAATCAGTTGTTCATAGATTTAAGCAATCATGTAGAGAATTAGGAATTTAACAGCCTGCAAGATATAAAAACACTTTTTATTTTTTTATTACATCATGGATTTTTAGGCTACTTTTATATCGTCACTGCCCATCAGATGATGGTAAGTTTTAAATAAACATGACGCATATGTACTCGTAGATTATTTCTTTATGAAATATAAATTTAAAATTTTTTTGGTAATTCAAGCGGAAGTTATAAATTTCGTGGCCCATTGAATATCTAAAACATAATTAATTTAATAAATAGTTATGTTAATTTACAAGCTATACTATATGGGAAGGAGCAAAGGATATGGCGGGGAGGAAGAGGTAAGGAATCAAGAGAGGAGATTTTTTTTTTGAAAGAATTGAAAATCGACGACGAGTTTAAACAATTAGTATCATGTTTGAAATTTGTTTGAACTAAGTACTTATTTTTTTAATATTCGTAGCAAGAGACAAAACCATTAAATAATTCCTCAGATTTATAATCTTCCGGTATACACTGATGAAAATCCAATTATATTTAACAGTGCACAGTTTCGATGGACTTGAGAATTTTTAATAATACCTGAGCTTGTAAATGATTCAATCAGGTGTAGTTCACCATTGCAAAAATACGTAATAAAATTATATATATGTAGGACATTGTAATGTAGTAGAGAGGTAAATATTTAAATTATTTCTCAACATTATAATTTGATGGTATATAATGATGAAAATCTAATTTCACTTTATATTGCCACTGAAATAATACGTAATGAAATAATGTATGTGTATGCGTGTATATATATATATATATATATATATATATATATATATATATATATATATATTTATATATCTATGAGAGATAAATCTTCTATTACTTCAACATTATGATTTTCTATTATATAATGATAAAAATCTAGTTTCATTTGATAATGCGTAGTTTCTATAGACTTGAGGTTTTTTGGTAATTTCCAAGGCTTACTCAGGCGCTGTTCACAGTTATAGTAATACGTAATAAAGTTATATGTATGTAATAATATACCATATTTATAGTATATATGTATGGTACATTATTATATACACTTCCTAACTAAAAATCTATATTCAGTGTAAATTAAGAAAAAGTTCATCCGGTAGTTGTAGTTTAAAAAAATAACAAACAACAGAAACCGTCAAAAAGAAATAGCAATATCGAAAATGGTTTTCAAAATCAATTTCTAAATATTAATTACCTGACAAAATTTCGTGCGAAAATTTTTTTTTTTTTATATTTTGTGATTATTTTTTTCAGGTAATCATTGCTTTAAACAGGAAAACGAGTTAGTAAAAATTTAATAATTAGAAAATTTTAAGAGAATGCCGCACTGGCTGAAAAGTTAGCAATTCATTCTCACTGTGAAGTGATGGAAAAAATTTAAAAAAAATTATATTTCCTTATTTTGAATTCCCATGAAATCATAGAACACTGCACAGTTATTAGTTTAAAATTAAAAGTAATTTTCTCTGAAAATTACAACAATTCGACATGCATACTTTATTTAATCAGCGATTTGCTATAGAGCAAAAGCTATTTGTAAATTACCAACGGCCAATGTACCAAAGAAAATTGATTTATTGAATAATATAAAAACAAACAAACTGGAAACGTGTCAGCATTTCTTTGAAAACTACGATGAAACAATTCGCAAGTAAGTGCCAATAAAGAATTAGATATTAAATATGAAACTTAAGTTAAATTTTTGACTTATAACGCTCAATTGTTTCACTTACTAATTAATTGTACAATGTAATTAATGCACATTTTTATAGTTATTTTACTATTCACCTCTTGTATAAAAGTTAATGATATTACGGCTCATATCAAATTTCAAACAAAACGAACCTTACTTTTAAGAGGCTTAAATCATTCATAAATTTTCGTTCAAAATCCTATTTTTTTGAGTTTTTTTTTATTTCAAAAACTTTTTTTTATATATTGAATATATTTGGCGTTAATTTTGTAGAAATTCATTATTCACAATTAAATGAAACTACGTGATGTAATATTATTTCTACTATCTTTAATTTCTTTACCACGACCTAGATTTCGTTGTATTACAACATCTTCAGGTGGGATATTAGCAAAGATAATATCTTTGCTAATATCCCACCTGAAGATGTAATACAACGAAACCTAGGTCGCGGTAAAGAAATTAAATAAAGCAGATATCTCTTCTAATTGCCCACCTGAAAATGTTGTCATACAATGAAACCTAGGTCGTGGTTAAGAATTTAAATAAAGTAGACATGATATTACATCTCGTAATTTCATATAATTGTGAATAAAGATTAAGTGTTAATGATTTTTTACAAAATTAATGCCAAATATATTCTGATATTAAGTAGATATAATATTACAGCACGGTGTTTCATTTATTTGTGAGTAAAAATCAACTAATTTTTGTTGTTAACAAATTTTATTATATCATGGATGATAATTAGGTGTACGATAAATTATTAAAATGCCTATGAAATTTATATTCAGCCACAGTTTCTCACCACAATAAATTATGATGTAGAATATGAAAATACACGTCACGTTACCATTAAATATTTGTTTTTGGACTGATAAATTCGTATTCTCATTTCAAAAAGTATTTTAATTTTTTGTACGCCACAAATAAAATCAATAGCTAAATATATAAACTCTATCGTTATTTATCAATGTATTTGCAGAAATAAAATTCTTTTCTTGTAAAATTCTTTTAGTTTTCGACTGAACAAATTGCAATTTCAACCTTAACGTGTTGTGCATCATTAAATATTTCAATGCATAAATAATTAAAGAACGAGCGAAATATACGATGGTCGGAAGTTGACACATCCCATGAGTATAGTGATACTCTTTTGAAGTTAAGGGGGTACCAGCTCATTTGGTACCCAAAGACATTATTTCTCACTGTGCCATAAAGCATGTCTTTGCTTTTCTATTGCAATACAGCAGCATGAGAGTAGCTCTGCTAGACAATAAGAATTTAGCCTGAGATCTGTTTCAATACTTGTCCTTGACACCTCGTACCTCGGCTTGGAGATGCCGTTATAAAAAAAAATTTGTGATGTCTTCGATTGCCCTTTAACATATAACGTGATACTGCCTGCGATGCTCATATCAAAAAAATGTTTCTGATGCCTAAATTTAAATATCACCAGCAATTTTAAGTAAACAGAAACTTTATCTGAAAATTCAAATGTAAACGTTGTCTGAATAGCGCCATTCGAACATATTCAAGTGAAAACTGCGGAGGGGTAGAGGAGTAGATAATGCACTCCATTTTTTTTTACTTTCATGTGCCATGCCTTTCAAAGAGTAACTGTAAATATTTTAAGACTATTCATTTTAGAAGTTTATTTAAATCAGTTTTTTTAGAATTGCTGAAAATGACCAGAAAAATTCTCTCAAAAAATTTTTGACATAAAAATTTCTAATTTGGCATGATGATAAAGCACAATAAACAGCATAAGTAATAAGATTTGTTACATAGAATTTAAATGTTAGAGAGCAAATCAAGAAATTGTGTCTTTTTTTAAATTAAGGTATCGTGTGGAATTTCATTTGAAGTAACAAGCTACACGGAGACAAACATTTTTTTCAGAATTTTTCACAAAATAGTTCTAGACATGTTGTTCAAAATATATGAAATAAATATATTACTCTCCCCTCCGTATTCTGTCTAAGACACTGCTGAAGTCACTATTTAAAAAAAATCAAAGTTAAAATAAAAACTAAAAAAGTACAGCGACGTGAGACGTGTCTTAAACAAGAGTAATGGTATTGGCAAATAGTGGAAAATAATAATGGTATTGGCAAATAGTTCAAAATAAATACAGTAACTCTTAAAAAAATATATCTGCAGTAATATGTACAAACCCTTGCAATGCGATCCCGTTCGTAATTCACAGAATTTTTATTAAAAGTTTCTATCAATAATAACTCCCATCCCGGAGTTGAAAGCTGCCTTAAAAATACTGGAAATACAAAGGACTTTTGAAAACTAAGTTTCGAATTCTAGTGTAGAACTTTTACCCACTTGTAACAAACTGACTGTCCTTCGCAATTTGTCACAGATCAAACCCATCTGATCTGCGTTTGTTGTACAATCTATATTTACGCTACTAATATTTTACCTTTTCAGTTCTTTTACTGATAATTGCCGGATTGGTTGGGTTATCCACACAGTTCACTCATCGGGATCATATGCCTCAACGTATGCCAAGAAAACCCTATTATGGTAAAAAATGTACCAGATGCCCGAAATAGCTTACTACCGGCAAATGTATTAATTTTGTCGGTAGTAATAATATTACTATTTCTTTTATTACTATCTAATACTAATGATTTTTTTTTTCATTTTATAACAAAATAAAGAATTTTTACTTCTAAAAATATTAAATATTTCGAGTGACAGATTAAGCTGTACTGTTTAAAAATAATTTATAAGTAAATATGAATTAAGAGGTGTTGTTAAATTTTTTTCTGTCAAAATAATATTTCTTGTTAATCAAAATACAATGTAATTTTTATACATTAAATTTGTTGAATCCTCAATATTATTTTTTATTTTACAAATTATGTATTTATTTGTATCCTCAAATCGTTACGGGTAAGTTGAAATAGTAATTGATGTTGCCAAATTTCGACACTAATTTGCAGCAGAATCTATCAAGGTGTTTATTTAGCCATAAACCATAAATGTCGCCTTCAAAATACCAAATATTTACATTATTCAACGTCTCCCAACATGCTGACATATACAACATTACGGACGTGCATACTTGCTGTTTATAACTTATAAGGAAGTGCGATATGTATCGAGAAATAAAATGCCAAAGGAGATTGAGAAAAAGAAAATAAAAATTGGTACTGAATTAATAAATTATTATTATCTGAGTTTCATAATTATTTTTTACCGGAATTATTTAGAACATTTTTAAAATATTTATGTTTAAACACAATACAAAACCTAATTTTTATTAGCTATGAAATTACTTGTAAGGTCTAAAACGAAAAACGTGGAGAGCAAATTCACCTAAGCCTCAAACAATTTTATTGCACCACAAATGATATGACCTGTTGAATCAGTTGTCTTAACGACAGCCACTCTCTACACCCATTACTATTATCTAGTGTCACGTTTCTTGTTTTAGATCTTACAAGTAATTTCAAAGCTATTAAAAATTCACAAACACAAATTTCCAGGACAACGTATTACAAATTTGTATCGACTTATAAATTTTTATAGGGCAGGGAGAAAGTATTTTAATTTTTTTAGTCTGCTTTAAAAAAGTGGTAAATTTAAAAAAAAATTATGTAAATAATTATTACCTGCTTTTTTAATGTGTGTGAAATTGTTTCAAGTCTCTAGCCTGAAGGGCAGTTAGTTTAAAACCGTTTGCAAAATTTGTACCTCACAAACAAACAAACAGAAAAGAAAGCGAGCTAATAAAAACTACTTATATAAATAATATAAAACTTAATGACATAATAACATAATGATGTAGATTTCTAAATGCGCCATGTAACACAAAATGCGCCATGAGCTTAGATCAGGTTAATGGCGTGGTCACATTCAGGGGCTCATGATGACTCCCAATCTGACCGACTATAGTATCATTAACTTCATCTGGATGATGAATGCCTTTCGGTTTTGACACCATAGCCTAATTCCTATGTCTCTGTGTCTTGCTGAAGTCAAATATCCTGGAACTTCACTGTTACTTATCGAGGTTTATGTATGTTAAAAGCTCGCGTTGAATGCACTCTGCTGCCCTACGCAGTATTCAAATCAGTAATTTAATCATTTCTTCACAATAATAATTAAGTGTAGTTTGGCATAAAAATATGGATAAAATTTGATGGTTTTTGGTTTTTCTGAATATCCGTGCTTTCTTCTGAACATTTAGCTATAGAAATTATAATATGTTGTTGGGAGAATGTGTGAACCATGACGTCGTTAATGACACATCTCTTTCAAAGTATTGAAATCATGAACGCAAAACTATCTTGCGATATGAACAGCTTTAGATGGAATACGGAGTGAAGTTTACTGATGTTTATGTGCACACATATTTATTAAGTAATGTCAGGCAGTATTTAGATTGCACGAGGCTTTAGGAGTGTTTAGCAATTTAAATAGACTACTTCGATATAATATTTGCAATGTTACTTACAAATGATATGTCCAAAAAATTGGACTATCTTTTTATCTTTTAATGTTGAAAATAATGAATGGTGAAAAAAATGTAATCGCATGGCTTTCTTTTATTTCTTAGAGAGGGAATGACAACTTATGTATAAAATGTGTACACTTTCACAATTTTTTTTCAGAACCTGGGAAAATCGCTAATTAATTTAAAAAAATGTAATTGGCTAAGTAGATATCAATTTAATTCTATTGTCTGTTCAGCAAAAAAAGTTTATTTTAAGGGACATCTTTACAGGTCTAAAGAACGAATACAAAAATAAAGTAGCAGGGATAAATGTGCGATGTCTTTTCTAAAGCTTTAAAAACACAATTAATTCCGAATTGATTGTACATCATACGCATCTCCGAAGACGGGTCTTATGATGTAAAGTAGAATAAAAAGTACCTTGGTTTAAAGTCTCACGCTGGTGGGGCTGAAAATTCAGAAAAGGTATCATAATAATCGCCACCGTGGTTTATTGGGTTGTTTGCAAGGCATACGGTCTTTGACTGCGAGGCGCATAGCGAGGACCCAGGTTCGATTTCCGGCCGCTCGTAGAGCGGGGCCGGACTGGTGTTCTGGTTAGCTGCAAGATATTGTTCTTGTAGCAATAAGTCCGCCATATATATCAATTAGATACAATAATGTACAGAAATAAATAAATAATACATAATAGCAAAATTCATGGCAAATATTTGTATTAGCCATAATTTGAATTCGATTTATTGAAATATTTTTAAATACGGATAATTAAATAGATTATTTCAAATAAATTTATGAAATTTTTTTCATTCGATATGGAAAACACTTTTTGATTTTCTTTACATCGGTCATAACATAGAATCGACCAGTAATGCCTATGTAAAATGCTCGTGGTGCAAAAAGCAATAACTTTTAACGACATTCCAAAATCCTGACGATATTCCTTATCGTTATCGTTTAATAAACAAAGAAATTGAATGATATATTTTCACTCTCCGCAAAAACCTATCTTCAATCATAATCTATTTATTTACCACTTAAATTAGACAAGTCTAAATATTCTCATAAAAATATGAAGAAAGTTCCGAAATAAATTTGCTAAAAATTTTAAATATTCTCCAATTTTCCTTTTTAAATTAAGGAATTGAACATGTTACAATTTCTGCATAACTGAAGTCAGTAACTTATTTTGTTTAGGAACTGGAAGACCCTCACAGCCTGACTGAAAGACAGTTTTTTTACGACTATAGGGTTATGTTAAGATTTTTAAACCTTTTAAATTATATTTTCACGTAACTTTAAAATATAAATATATAACATGCTTATTTAATATTATTTACTTGTCCAGTTAATGTCTATTAATCCATTCAGTTTTGAATTATTTGTATCGTCTGAATGATGATTAAATATAATGGATACAAATGACTCTATTCATTTTAATTATAAACTGTTGAAGTAAAACTTCTTTCAATGAAAAAACTTATCTCAATCTAGGTAGCAGTAGAAGGGGTAATCCAAGTTTTTAAACATATGTTCATATGATTCAGTCAGACGGGTTTACCTTTATACATTTCACAAATAAATGACACCTTCCGCATTCATAGTCTAACATAAATTAATTTTTGGCACATTATAAATGTTTGTCGTATTTATATTTTTCACAGGTAATTTTTTAATCTCACTTTTAAACGCTTGGTTTTTATATGATAAAAACTAGAAGCTCTACACACTAGAATTGTGTCCGGATTTGTTTAAGAAAATGTATGCAAGTTTATCACGTTATCGTCCTTCTGTATATAGTATAAGTAATTACATTTTCAAAGAGAAATATGTAATTAAATTGAATTTATCATACATTATATTGAGTCTCCAAAAGGGTACAGCCTTATGTTTGAAAGACAAAATGCATTTTTAAGACGCTTATACCCAAGACTGTGTTGCAACTTTTCTTTCATTCTATCTATTTATTTTATCTTTGATATAGTTAATTTCTGGCGTCTTAAATTTTTAAGGGATCTGTTTATTGAAAAATTGTTGAACTATAATAGAATGCACTGCACTTACATGGCACTGTGTTAGTTTCTTATAATTGTATACGTTGTGAAACTAAGTTGCGTGTACAAAATATGCGAGTATTCACTCCTTCCTTGCACTTACACTTATATACTGCAGCATAATTTCCTACACAGTACGTGAATTCGACAGAATATGGGGAACGCAATATGGTGCATTATTGATTCTCAATGTATTATCTCTGAAACGGTCACCATAGCCTTGCTTTCATTAAGCATATTAACTGTGTTAAAGATCATTCACTTATATAAATAGATCTTAATATATTGATAATAAATACAATAAAATTATATTTTTATTGTAAGGAATTTGAACACTATAGCAACTTCACAACTTTGATTGTTATTTGGAATAAATGTAACAAACGCCGGCTAGTCCATGCTGGTTACAAACGCTGGTTAGTTCAAGTCTATACAAAATTGTATTATTTGGTAATAACAAATGATTTTAGTCGAATATGAAATTTGTTTCATGTTCAATGGTAGCTTTTCCATTCGTAGTTTCAACTCAATATCCGAAAGTCTAATGGAGAATGTGATAATTAGGAAGAAGAGGAGCAGTGTACAGTGAAAATCATTTCTAGAGGGTCTATTTCAAGTGTTGCTCATATTTACGACATTGAAATGTATCCTTCGAAGGTCTTACGTACTTGATAATTTTGGTCCTTAGTTTCATCAATATATCTATGCTGAATTCGGGTATATTTAGATAGTTTACAGGATTAAAAATCGTAAATATTTCACACAAAAAAATCAATCACTTTTTGTAAGCACATGTATTGAATCTTTGTAATATCGCTTATGCGTTTTTCATCCATCTAACAGAGTCTTTTTCCTCAGAAACTATTTGACATGGAAAGTTGTAATTTGGTATAGTCATAAAGATATTAACTCGTGATAAGGAGATTGAAAGTATTATATATACCCCTATATATTTCAGTAAGTTAACAATAAAGAGATACAAGTTAACCTATTTTTATTTAATGCTTATAACTTGCAGAGCTGATATGTTTATAAAAAGTGAGCCACTGAGTGGATGGGCTACTCCTAGTATACCTATTGGGGTGATACTTACGTTATATTAAGTTGTCTTATTCATTCGAAAATAATTAAAAAGTTCAGTGTCCTTTAATACTTCCGGAAATATGTTCACCAAAGCTCTGTCTGTAATTCTTCGCATGTTTAAAGAATGCATCCTATACATGTGTACCTACCGTTCAAAATCTACTCTGGAAAGGGCCCTACCTTGGAGTTTAATAAATTACTGGAAGGACGTGGTAGATAAAATTCTTGTCTGTTGTAGATAAAATACTTATTTATACCAGACAATGTGTTATAATTTGAAGCTATTCTCTGTTTTTCCTCTTGAAATACGAAACCCTAAAAATAACATTCAATAGTACAATCTCTTATAAAAAATATAAATCAACAGGTAATGTATTATCTATATTAATATAAAAAGATGGTGTGAATTATTTACTTGTTTTTACTTTTTTATACGTAAAAAGGAAACACAAAACAATTAAAAAAAATGTTAAAAAATCTTATGGTACATAAATAGTCTTTAATAACATTAATAACTTGGTGTACGTAAGCTGTAAGTTATGCTCAAAAGTTTAGGGTTTCGTAAGATATCAAAATATAACTGAGTCTAATGCAAAATAATCAAGGTAGAATGAAAAGAAACATAGCACTCACTGTTATATATTGTGGAGATTGAATTACGGTTCAGGGATCAATATCTGCATTAGTAGCGGAACATCCGGTATGATCCACATTAAGAGCGTAAATGAAGTTCTATCTTCCTCTCACTTACATAACACAATTTAACTTAAATGAAATATTTAACGAAAAATATTTTGAACACAATGGTACGGTATATCTCATGCACAACGCAGGCGAATCCCAAAATACATGTCCATCGACTCAACGTCTTCCGTATCCATCAGTCATGTTCATTCGTATGTTCTAACCCTTTCTCCGTTAACAAATATTATTCGTAACCTTCGGATCGGTGCGAGTTGGTCAGAGTCATTCTGATTTTTTTATAGTACCAATGTTTGTAGGATGTTTGCTTAAAATGATTTAATATCAAATGTATTTTCTCCAATTATTGTATAAAAAAAACAAATTTCTAACTAATTTTAAATTTATTACTGAATTGACTTATCTCTTCTCCCGAATGCATTAACATTAATTTAGAAATATCCATATTTTAAATTCCTAAAAGAATTTCATGGTCTTCCAAAAATCTGATCAAAAATTATTTGCAATTCACTCTCACGATATTTTGTTATAATAAACGTGCAACTAATTTTCAGGATGCTGTGCCTCGAATTAATAAATAATTAAATAGATTTCTCATGCCCAAGTTTTAAAATCGATTTTCTCATAAAGCTTTCCACGTAGAATTTTGAATTTTGGCATGATGAAGATATCTTAATGGTTAACACTCAAAAAAATATATTATTAAATTTTCGGGAGTTGAAACAAAGTACTCAAATTTTCATTTTAATTTCCTATATCGCAATGTAAAATAATTGAAAAAAAATAATCTACAAAAATTTCAAAATCAATTATTTTAGAAGTTTACCTAAGATAGTTCCAGAGGTGTTGCTAAAAATACCACAAAAATTTTTCAAAAACCGTTTCACGTGAACCATTTAAGAAACGAAAATTTTAGAAGAGGCAAATTAAGTTTTCAATTTTTTTTTATTTTATACGTCGACATATAAATTAAAAGAACAAATTATGAAGATTCTAAAATTGTTCTTTTTTCCAGAATCTTTTGTAAAATAATTCTAGAGATATTATGGAAAATATTCACAAAAATATGCATACACAAGAAATAGCGTTACTCGAACTCAACCTAAAGTTTATTTGAAAATTATAGCGAAGAGACTAAAATTAGATTTTGAGATATGTTTGGTATATTACATTTGTGAAAGATATAGGAGGTAATATATTTATGTATATTGCAATAAATAATATAAAAATTTGTGAATAGTTTAATAGAAATACTATACACTCTTTACTATTTTTTGCGTCTATGTACGTACGCAGCTCCTGTGACATAAACATTAATACATTATTTGATTCGTTCAATTTTTCCTACGTCCATAAAGACGGGCCATAGACAACACTACAAAGATGAAATATATTAGGCCCTTAAATGTAATATTTTATAAATAGCTTCATAAATATTGCGCTGCTCTATTCACCACCAAATTTTGTTTACAACTTCCTGCTCTCTAACTTTTCGAATTACTTTAAACGAAGCCTTGTGCGTTGACAATTTGAAAAAGTATGAAAACGGTACATTTTCAACCCAATGCGTATATTGTTAATATAATATATAACACTTGCATATGAACTCAAGTTACAAAAGAATCGAGCATTACGTGTATTGTATGAGGCATTACACGATATTTTATTCCGATCACGCGTCTTGTACAGATAATGAAGCCGCTAGGGAAATTTCCGACCGCAAGATTTCAGGAAAGTGCGTTCCCTTCCCCCAGACTGGCGGGCGGTATTTATGTGCTAGACGAGGCATGAGTAAATAGGCATATGGTTACCTATTACGTATTCTGTTTACAATATATATGAGTTCTGCCTATTTTTCTTTGCCCAGTAAGTAACATGAAATCGAAATGAACATGGGGAATAATAAGTTTAGAGCAACCAGCAATTTATTTACATCTTTTAACAGGGAGACAGCGAATATTTTTATAAAGAGTTCTTTCTTAAAGAACAAACCTAGGCTCTTTATTTTTACAAAAGTTGCCCGTAGGACTCTGATTTTACCAGAGGACAAAAGACCATGACTGCAATTTTTTTTAATTGATATTTTATATAATATTTATTTAAAGTTAATTCATTAATGATAGTATTAAAGGTTTAGTAATTTATTCTATCCTTTATTAAATGAAAACCTGTATTTCTCAATCTTGTGACACAAAAACTCATATAATAAATAATATCTAACCTTTAAAAACATATGGAATTGAAAATTTTATTATAGTTTACGATTCTTTTAAACGTTATTTAATTCAGCTACAACAGTTTAGTTGTTTAACCAAAAATCATTTCCATGACCTCTAACAAAACAATACGTTTCAATGAGCAATATATCGATTAACTTTGTTAAATATTTTCATATTTATTAATATATCTTCATAAATTATTTTAATGTAACTATAAAGGCTTAAAGTTTTGGTTCACGAATACATCCAACCTGCTTTAACTTCCTTTAATTAAATCTTTGAACCTGTATCTACTTGGATAATACAAGATATAAGATAGTGAATAATTGAAGAAAATCGGAAAAGCCAATTTTTTATCAAACTATGAACGAACTTTCTTCTTTATAAAATAAGTTTGATTAGCAATAATTATTTCATGAGGAAACTGCGTACAAATTATTTTAGGTGAAGTCATAATATTATATTATCAATTATATAGGTTATTTAATAGTTTTCTCTTTAAATATGATAATTTTTAAATTTTTGAAAAATGAATAAGCAAAAAAAACAAAAAAAAATGGAGAAAATGGTAAAATTACTATAAAAAAATCGTTGATATTGTTACAATGTCCACCAGAAATCTTAGTTAGAAGAGACCTTAATAAGAAATCCAAAAATTCATAGTAACGAGATGTTAGAAAAAATTAATTCAACTTATTTACTCAATGTCGAAATAGTCACTTTAACATCTATGCCAGGATAATTTATTTAAATTATCATTAATTATCGTTTATTTACGAGAAATATTTATTTTAGAGAAGAAAAGGGAAATTTTATTTCAGTGTTTCATATTACATACTTCCGTTGAAACGATTGCGATTAAAATATTTGTTCATTTCTTTACTATGTGATTTGAATAACCTAAATAATTTTATAATTTCTATCACTTCTTGGGAATTGAATTTTCCACATGCCTAATTTGCTGATGCAAAAACTAATAAGTGACGAAAGGCTTGCAAATGTAATTCCTACTACTTTGAAATGATCTCTTGGCACTCTAATCTACATCGCTGTACTATGAGAAGTGGGCAAAAATGATAATTAAAAACTGAACTTTAATTGCCAGTTTCCTCAACACTTTTTGCATTAAATCAAATAACACACATTTGCCTTGACTATTTTTTTGAGTTCTGTCGCTTAGTTCAGAAAAGTCGTTGAAATATATTTTCACTTAACACACACACACGCACGCGCACGCACACATGCGCACGCACACGCACACGCACATATACAGCTACTAAATTGAAATTTGGCACCTATGTAATTATGAGTTTCCTTCTCTTGGCTTCAAAATCTTTCATAAAAAAGTATTTTAGAAATGCTACTCTCAAGTATATAATAATAGCTGTGGAAGTATGAATTAATTAAAGGTAGAAACATGAAAATGTTATATGTATATATATATATATATATATATATATATATATATATATATATACATATATATATATATATATATATATATATATATATATATATATATATATATATTTATATATATGTACATATTATGTACTTATAGCCATGAATAAATAGCCCATGTTTGAATCACAGAAAATAAAAGTAAAAATTACCATCAGCTAGTTCTGCCATCATTACTATCGACATTCCACATTTTAATAATCACTGCTACGTTTGCATTGCGTGAGTCATATCATAACTGTTGGCAAATTATTTTGTAATAATCAATAATGAAATGGAACTTCATAAATATAATTTTTTTTATAAAAGTTAAAAGTCAATGACGTTCTTATTTTTATATTGCTTGTTTACGTAAATATCATGTTTCAAATTAAATAGCTTTGACTCATGTTAATTTTTGGAGTATTTATTTGAGCGAGGCACTTTCACTATTTTTGTGAATTAATAAATTTACCAGTTATAAATACTTTTTTTAATATTTCATTTTGTTAATACCATATAATATAATTTATTTATATATTCTAGGAGTTTGTTAATGTATGAAAATACAGATGAAAGGTAGCTCCATCTACTGGCAACTATGAACTAATTAGTTTAAGTTACAAAATAAACGTCACTCTATTTGCAACCACGTAAAATGTTTTATTAGATGATGGGCAAAGGCCCATATTTCACTTTAAAATATTAGTATCTGGTTATGACATAACCAGATACTAATATTTGAATGTAGTTAAACTAAAGTGCTGCGAAAATTATGAGGAATTGGCGGTAGCCGCCTAATCATCTTCATTCTTAGCAAAAAGTTGACAGCCTTATAGAAACGGTGGCAAAGTGGTAAAAGCACAGAACTATCATCTCGATCTATCAAGTTTAAAACGGTCAAATATTACCGATGTAAACAAATAGGTCATTACAAAAATAAATATACATTAATGCAAGATCTATCAGTTCAGTTGTGACAAGAACTATCATTCAGTGAAAATTTGAGTAAAGTACGTCAACTCTGGGCTAGCAATCACATGATAAACAATGAGAAAAATATTTTAGATAAGACACATAACCTGTCAACTAAAGAAATAATTGTTACAAACCAAATGAGTGTGATAGAGTTGTATTCTGGAGACCCAGAGATTACTACACTTGTGAAGATTCGAAAGATAATGTTGCTGTTATAAATGTTGTGTATATTCTTAACCGCACTGCAAACTTTTTATTTCTTGGTGAGCTATTTAAAAATAATAACAAAGTTAATTTCTTGAAAGCGGACAAGATTTCCCTTTTCGCATAACAGAAATAGAAGTGAAGGAATTTTGGAAGTGGTATGCATATGTTTGCAGCCCAACGAAAATGAAGTTTTTCAGACTATCCAGGTACTCCTTGCGTTTTGTCGAGTAGAGTGGAATGTAATTTATATAGTTCATGAAAAATAAAAGAAAAGTATATATATATATATATATATATATATATATATATATATATATATATATATATATATATATATATATATAAATTTTAAAGAGTCTAACATGACGATTAAGAAACAGTATCAAATGTAGTGCCAGTATCAAAGTTTTAAGATCTGATAATAGAAACGAATAGTTCTAATGAAATGACTAATTTATTAAGGAATCTGGTAATTTACATTATCATACAACTCAATACATTCCGGAACAAAATGGTTTATGTAAACTACTAAATCTTAAAGTTGTTGAAAGAGCTAGGTGTTTATTTTTCAATGCTAATTTAGACAAAACAATTGGACTGAAACAGTATGTACGGGTTTACGCCTAATAAATAAATCGTTGGGTTTTGGGTCAAACCATAAAACTGTTTGTTATCTCTAAACGCGCAGCAGTTAGTCAAACACAGCAAACACAGTCATGATCCATGTCCTCAAAAAAGATTGAAATGGTATAAAATAGTAGTACAGCGTTATTTAGTTGGATATACGGAAAATGTTACGTATTATATAATTATGTTACAAAGAAAGTCATCACCAGCAGAATTGTTACCATCGAGTCAAATAATGACTAATATGTTTCAAGTCAGTGTGGAAGAAGAATTAAAGACAACATGAGATACTGCAAAGGAGCATGAGGGATAAGATAATAAAAATTCAGATTCTGATAAGTCGCATTCTATATCAATACAGCAAGACCTTTTGACAGTATTTACGTAAAAGATAAGGTAACACCAAACTGTTTTCCCGATGAATTTTTTTATACTGTTCCCAAAAGAGAGTTGAAAAATCTTCCAAATCTTGCAAATATTGATAAATCTATTCATCAGCAGAAAGAAAAGAGAAATCTTGACCGGTATGGTTTTGGTAATCTATATATAGAAAGTGAGCTAGGTATACAGGGAGACCGTATAACTGGCCCAGAGTCCAGAAATGGTGTTCAGCGATAGAAAAAGAACAGAAGTCATTTGAAGAAAATGAGACATTGGGGATAGTTGATAAACTAGAACAAGGGATAGGTATTCAATACAATTGGGTGTTTTATAAGAAATTAGAAGGTGACAATAAAGTGCAGTTTCAAATTAAACGGTTTTAAAATTAAATAAAGCTATTTATGGTTTGAAATAGTTTGCAAAGTCCCAAAAGATATTGACGGTTGTTTTGCAAGAATTTGGTTATAGAAATTCAATGTATAAACTTTCTTTATATATTAAGCAGAATGGAAATGTTAAAACGTATGTTGCCTAATTTTTCGATAAATTTTTGTGTTTCCAATTATACTTAAAAAACAGAATATATTAAAAATAAGCTGCAATCTAGATTCAATTTATATAATTTATAATTTTAAAACAATGCTTAAGAATGTGAATCAGAAAAGAAAACAATTTACTTATAGTTGATGAGCAACAATTTATAGAATATTTATTAAAAAAAATTCAATGTGAAAAATTGTAAAGAAATGAGTACACCAATGGAAGTTAACATAAAAATTAGAAAATATAGTAATTTTATTACTAATTATTCTTATTAACTTATAATAAGTATTTTTTTGTATTTTCCAATTTTAAAGAAGTGTAGCTTTTTACTTGAGTCAATTCAATAAAAGTTATTAAATTATAAAAGTTATTAAATTGATGCAAAACGTGTTTTGAAATATTCGCAAGTTACAAACACTTTTATCTTAACGTATATAAAAGATAATTTTGATTTAACTGGTTATGTAGTCGCTGACTGGATTTCAGATTCAGGTGATAGGAAATTCTACACTAGATATATTTTCAAAATGTCAGGCATTATAATATCACACGAATGTAAAAAGGAGCAACCTATTGCCTTATCAAATATCGAAGCTGAGTGCACTAAAGAAGCTATGTATTTAAGAAATATCTTAAGTGAATTAAAAATTAGAAACAATTCGCTTGTATTTTATAATGATAACAAAACTGCCAAGAAACTAAGTAAAAATTATTTATTTCGTAAAAAGAGTCAGCACATTGAAATTAAATACCATTTCACTAAGTCTGTTATAAATAAAGGTTTGACAGAAATTAAATATTTAAAGACAGAAGAAATAAATGCAGATATTTTGACATGAGGGTCCGTCTTATCATATTATTTTGATAAGGGGATATGTTAATGTATCAAAATACAGATGACAAACAGCGCTATATATTTGTAACTATGCACTCAAGTAACAAGTAGCGCCATCTACTAGCATCTACGCACTAACCTGTGTAAGTTACATTATAAACACCAGTCTATTTAGAACCACGCGCAGTATTATATTACTTTTCATAAACGTATTCTTAAAAATTTATATTTCAAATACGAAACAAAGAAAACGTTTTAATTAAGTGAAAAACTAATGTATTATAAACGAAAGTAAAAAAAAACAGAAAATCGAAAGAAATGAACTTCAAACACATTAGTAGCATTTACACAACAACGTATAAGGAATAATTTATGAGCTATTCTAAATAATAACATTTAATATTTCGTATAACATTGTGTAATTCGTAATTGTATGCTCGCATTTAATTAGCATCAACAATTGGTCTTACGATTCCATCTTAGGTACGAAAGTAGATTCCTTTTAATAAGCGCAAAAACTCAATGCAATAACTAGAAAAAGAAAAGTCTAACTTCCGTATAGTTCCTTCCATTTATAAACTAAGAAAGTAATGGGAAATTGTTCTAAAATTGGGGAACAGTCAATTTATTTGGTTGTGCTTGGAGCAATATACAGATTCAGATCGTTTTTCGGGAATGATTACACTATTCATCGAAACCGATGTTATTCGCAGAACTATAAACACTAGCTTTAACCTTCAATTTCAGGCGTCGTCTATAAAAATATACAACACCTAAAAAAGCGATAAGATCCTTAAAGCAATAAGATCCTTATTAACCGGCACAATAAAATGCTAACTCCTAAACAAAAGTCAACAAATAAACGTTTAAAGTGTGCGCAAAAGAGAAATACTTTTCCAGTCTCAGTAAATTAGATATGATATGTATATCTCAACATTATTAAAAAACGTTCGCTCTCACGAAGAGTTCTAGTGGTGTTTTTAGTTGCATTTTAACCCTCAAATAACAACATTTTGGCGTAATTTATTCAAGACCTTTAACATTCGACGTCAAATGTTTGAAAATATCTGTCAATTTTGTATACGTTAGTTCCTAAGCGACCGATAACGAAATCCACTAATTTTCAATTATGACAACATGGCTGTGTGGCGTCTCTTTACAGCATTGCTGTGCATAAGTTCTAAGTTAAAAATGTATACTGTTAACTAAAAGCACCATAGTTTGCGATCTACAACACGGTATAATTCCAAGCACAAAACAGTTAATATTCACATTTCTTTTCTGGATAAGTGCTCTCTTTCAGTATTATAATGAGCGTCTCTTTTTATAATTATGTTTATTGATAATACGTCCAGCAGATTTATCCTCACAATCTTTTACCTTTTCGGCCTAAAAAGTTTGATAGTTTCATTAAATTATTGACTCTCTTCCGTCTTAGGCGTTTTTATATCTTGATGATTATACATTTTTTTATATTTTAGTGTTTATGCTTTGTATTTTATTTCTGTAAATTTAACGTAACAAAATTTATATTCAGTTGGTAACTAATGTCTTCAATCTTATCATTATCACAAAATTGATTTTCTTATTAATGGTAGGAATTATACACGTAAATTTGAGACTGTGTACGTATCAAAAGCTTTTTATTTCCAGAAATAATAAAATTATCGCAGATTCTAGTCTCATTGATGCACAAGACGTATTTTTATTTTACTTAAGTAAAAATACGTCTTGTATATCATTGAGATTAGGTATTGTATATATATATATATTAAATACAGTTATATGATATACATATATTTTTTATTTTAAATTATTTATGCTCTTGGTAGATTAAATTTCATTCCAATCAAAATATTGACTATTTTTTTGGACGAATACAAAATTTTTATCTCCACTTACATATCTTAAAAACAAAAAATATCCATGCATCATTAAAAGGTCGATATTATTTAATTATTTCATTTTGGTTAATTAAAGTCGGATAATTAAAATAATGTCACTTACGAATTCAAATATCAATAAATTATTTATAGTCTATAGAAGTTTGGCGGTGATTTGACATCAATAAAATTAGATTAAGGTTTGTTATATATCTCGAGTTTTAAGTTTGTACATGGATAATAGGCTAATTATAATAAATATGGTTTGTAAATAATCCTCACCAGATATTGATGTCTTAATGCTAAATATAGCTTAACGTCTAAGACTATATTTTACCTAGAGATGCATACGCATATAGATCTCTTTGGTCCATGTGGAATGTGTGTGATGTACACATATTTAACGTGAATATCAAATGACGATTTTCAAAAAGAATGATTATTTTTTTGACTAGACAAAATTTTAAGAAACAAAATACCAAAAAATCAACTTGGTACAAAATAAATATTGTGTGAGCGCCAAATCCACTGGGGGAAGTCTTAATTAACACAAAAAAGGTGAATACAGCAAAACCATGAGAGGAGGTGAGGCATTATATAGGTTCATTGCTAAATTTAAGGTTGGCAAATATATAAAAAATAATAAAGAAAAAATTTAGTAGAATAGACGAGCACATACAGCACAAGTCTCCTTTTTACCTAGTATAAAAATGGCATAGCGGTGTAAATATATATGGATTAAAAGTCAATGTAATATAAAATCAATTTATAGCCTTATTGAAAAAATTATACATATACATATATATATATATATATATATATATATATATATATATATATATATATAGCATTTAGCACGAAAAAGCCCGACTACGGTCCTAAAGAAGAATTACAAGCCAATTCAAGACTAAGTTGCCTGTCATTCACTGTACATTTTCAAATTATTTTAAAGCTATTCATTTACTACCCTTCATGATATAATTTATAAAATAATGTCAATTATTAAAGAAAATATTTTTCAATAATTTTTTCAGTTATATTATATTCATTTTATAACAAATCAAATGATATCTTTTAATAATTTTGCTGCTTTAGTAAACATTTTTCTACATACTAAAATACATAACAAAATTTTCAAAATACCTCCCGACTTCATTGGCTTCATCGTAGTTAGTTAATAAAATAAACAAAAATACTGAGTTTGTAATCGTAAAAAATGCCATAAAAATGTAATATTTTTTTGAGAATATCCACAATATCAAAGCGCTCGCATGCGGTGGTTATTGCGGCTACTGTTCACTCATATTCCTGCATATTGCGTGGTCTACTAACCTTCCGCGTTCTCAGAATTTTGCGGACTACGGGCGCTGTAGATGTTACGATTTAATTTGTACTCGTATTATATAATTATATCTTTACTAAAATCAAGTAAGAAAAAAGAGCCAAAAAATTTAAATAAATTAAGTAGGAAAACGAAAATAATTAATTATTGAATATATTTGGCGTTAATTTTGTATACATTCATTATTCACAATTCAATGAAACTACGTGATGCAGTATTATTTCTACTTTCTTTAAGTTCTTTACCGCGACCTAGGTTTCGTTGTATTACAACATCTTCAGGTGGGCTGTTAGCAAAGATTCGCAATCATTGCTAGAAATAATACTACATCACGTAGTTTCATTTAATTGTGAAAATAATTAAATAACTTGGTAATGATATCAATTATCCAATTTCAATTTCTATTAATAATATTTTACCTTTTCTTAGAAAATGTATAAATTCTTTGAAACAATCTTTCAAAGCCACTTCAGTTTATATTCATCATAATGTGTTTTCAGAGTCAAAAAATTGACCATTAAACTATCCCATAACAACTTATCGCCATGCCATTTTAAATGACGCTTCATGTCCAAAATGATGAGCAGTAGTTTGAAAGTCATGATCAAAGGAAGACATTACCTACGTACATGCATGCATGTATGTATGTATATAATATACATGTATGCATAATAAAATTAATTCAAAACACTTCGTTTTGTGTATTCATAAGAAGTGAAAAAAATAAGAGGCAGAACATAATTATGGAAGATCAGGTAAAATTTCCAGTTAACTTTACAAGGTCGTTTTTAGAACGACGCGACGTAGAAAATAAGAAGTTTTTTAATTTCAATACGTACGTCGGTACAACCATATATGACAGATTTATAACCATATAAGACAGATTATTTCACAATAAAAACTTGGATTTATATCAAAATTAAAGTCATATTGTATCAAAAAATATGTTTGGGTTTCATCTGTATGTAATTAAATTTAACTTCAAAACAACTAATGGGGGGTTGAATAGACCTTTAAATAAACAATGAATCATCCATTTTTTTATTTATTCAAATGATTCAACAAATATAAAAAAAAGAATATAAACTTATCACTACAACTTCAACGTATAACGCTGTTAATCAATGTCATCTTAAAAAGGATTTATTTAAAAGTTGTAAGAGGTTCTTGAATTGTAATACTAGTGAATCATGCACTGAAGTGAATAATAAATATCCTCTATTGAAACTAAACTGAAAATAGCTCTCAAATAATAAGGTCTTGTTTGATATTTAGAATTACCCCTCTTAATATTTATTAAGGTTAATGCTATTGTAGTTAATATTCGATTGGTAACTGATAAACGCGTCATCTCAGTTTACCACTCTTAACTCATATTGCACTCATAAAATCTTCGTTGCTAACTAAATAGAATATTGAATGATGCCGTCTTTACATACACTAATAGAGATGTTCTAAAAGTTTTTATAACCTTTCAGAAATCGTTTGAAAAAGTGGCGATTTTATTAGTGGCCAGCCTAGTCATAAGTATCAAGCCGTCATACCTAACATTTAAAGTCTCAACTTCACCAACTAAAAACGTTTGAACACAAATTTACGAGTATACCTAAGTAGGTATACTCGTAAATTTGTGTTCAAACGTTTTTAGATGTTTATTCGAAACTTAAACTTAGATTAACGTAAACTTAGATGTCAATTCTAAGTTATATATAAGTTAATTATCAATTTATCCACTTATTCCGTATCGCACAGGGTAGTCTGAATCCTCCCCAATTTCCCCGCGTACAATCACGTAGTCCTCGCGGGACACTAAGCTCTGGCCACAAAGGGAATACTTTAATTCGAAACTTATTCAAAGCTCCCGGGCACGCAAACTTGGTGGTAATAAGCACGCGCGACTTGCCCTCCGCAACGGAGGAGTAGGTCCCGTGCCGCACTCCAACACCCATTGTATATTCATGAGGAGGCTGTTCATTACGCAGACTTTTATTGCTTCTGAAAGTTAATGTATCCATCTAGTGTTGGTTCATTTCGCGTTTCAGACTTAAGGGTTAGAGTTAAATTAAACAGCCTAAAAAAAGAGTGGACCGGAAGCTGGACAGCCCAGGGCAAAGATTTCGTAGTCATTTCTAAATATGGACGAGAATAACATCCGTCAAGGCTGAGTCGAACCGTCAGTAATGAGTGAACCGGATACAGATAGTTTGGTGTAACTATAATAACTTGATTGCAAGGTCATCATACTTCGGTATTATTTCAGTATTTCATACACTAACAGGTTTTTTACGTTAACTGTGTTTTGGGGTTACATGCCTTTAATCTCGTCTGGTAAGATATATAATTATATATTTTTTTGGTGCATTGTTTTTATAAGTTGGGTGTACAAATACCTATTAGATAAGTAGTTTTTGATAATTTTACTGTTATTTTTATGCCTGATTTGGCGTTAGGTGTGGTTTTATTAGTTCTTTTTGTTCTTCTTTTTTAGCAAATTTCGACCGCTAAAGTGTAGCTTTCTTTCAGTTAATGTCGTCTGTATCGGTCTTGGGAGTTTCGATCCATTTTTTCCTTTGTTATATCTTAATTTCCAGAAATGTTAGTTTATTGTTCTCAAATGCATTTTTGGAAAGTTTAAGTCGAGTGGTATATCTGTTTGTTTAGTAACATTATTATTTTATGATTGAAAAACTTAAGTTTCAATTCTAGGATTAACTCAAAAGGAAAAACCCAAAAATTTGTGTGGTTTTCTGCCTACCTGTCTGCCTACCGTCACCGCTGATTTTCTCAAAAACTGGTCGATGTGAAAATTTTAAATTTGGTATAATAATAAATTATAGTCGTATTTTGCAGTAGCTAAATACTTTAAAATATCTATATGATTATTTTAGAGGCAGTAAATTAAGTACTCAAAAAAGGTAAATTTTAAAGATTTTAATTCTCACATTCTCAGAGATATGCACCAAAACGTGCAAAAAATGCACCTCTCCAACTTATTACCAAATCTATTGAACCAAAAATTGTAAAAAACGTGGTTGGTAGAATATGACAAGAAAATTAGAGGACGGTTATGGCGATTGTTTTATTTATAGTTTATTTAAAAAGCCAAATGATTTCCCAGTATTAATATAATCATTTGAAAGAATGATTATATTAATTATTCTCAATTTTTACAAAAAAAAAGAATGAAAAAGAGAAAAACACAAAAATAAAAAATGTAAGTGAATGCACGTGTGCGTGTATCGCAAGATGTGGGAATTATTTTGGGCTGGGAAAACATATAAAAGAAATAAGTATATACTTTAATCAGGCCAGTTGTATAGATGTGAAATAAGCTACACGAGTTTTGCGATGATAGATATTTAGATGATATGGACTAAAATGCCATGCAATAATTTACCCACGAATTTGACATGTCAAATGAAACATTCTTAACTAGTGTTTTAAAATAAATTTATAGCAGCGAAATTATGTACTCAAAATATAAATTTCAAAATTCCCTTTAGAGTGTAAGGAAACGTCCAAAAGAGCTAATTGCAAGGATATCAAAAATACTTTTTCATTATTTTCTATAGATTTACTGCAGATATATTGAAAAATATGCGAAACAACTAGAATCTCCCTTTTCTAAAACTATTGAACGTAAAACTATGAGAAATAAAATGGGTTTTTAGGAAACTGCGCACACATAGTTATAGAAAAGTTATCGCTAGAATTCCAAACGTCACAGTTTTTTTTCAATTAGTACGATAATGTTTATATCACCTCCTACTTCATTTTATTGGGTAAAATTAAAAATATATTGTGTTGGGAAGTCCATACTGGTGATGACAAATGATAAATAAAGTAATGTGACTTCAAAGGAGGTAAAGAACCCTCAATGCGAGAACCAGACTCGAGGTATCGAGGTATCGAGGTTTTACTTACCATTTTCCTTTACTTTCTGGCAAGTTATTTTGAAGAGTCTTGAGTATTTTATACACCGCTTGTGATTAGACGTTTAATTAAAATTATTTCAAAATTCTTCCCAATTGTAGAATTGAACAACAACTAAGTCCTACTTTACACTTCTTCCTGTACACATTTGGTCGGTTTTATTATTGAATTAATGAAATTATACTTATCACTAAAGTTTAAATGCAATAAGCAATTTATAAATTGTAATCTTTTATTATTTTCAACAACCCAACATTTACGATTTAATATAACATGATAACAAATAAATTTAGGGAAGCCAAAGCCTTTAATTAGATCTTTCCATTAAAGTGTTTTAATTGTTTTTTAATCTCTTAAAATATTTTAATTTCAATTAAAAGTATTTTAATTTTTTTACCATTTCAGAAATTATAGACCACTACTAACTCAAGCACCAAATCCCATTTTAGAAATCTACTAAATTCTGCATTAGCCAAGTTATAGACAACTGCTAAATCAGCTACCAAATCCTACTTTCGACATATACTCGTATTAAATACTACTTTAGCAAATATATAGACAACTGCTAAATATAGTAATACTTGGTAAGTTTTATTACTTCATTAACATTTACGCAATTTTACTTATCGATAGAGTTCAAAAAGACAAGGTAGATTTTACTGTTTAAAGCTCACCCTTAACGTTATTTAGAAAATCCAAAAGTTCTCATAGATCCTGGAAAACAGGTATATTAAAGGCACATTTTTAAAGCTAAAAAATAGAAAAATCAGAGTTTAGAAAAATTCGAAGTTTCCAAAAAAATCATATACTTACATAGACCAATATGCCGCTAATACCAAGTTACTATAATGGACACTGTACACTTTGCCACCAAACATTCAACATCCCAAAGCTTTTCGAAACAAAATAAAAATGTCTATTCTCTATCAACATAGAGTGTATTTCGAATACGTTGATATATATCTACATATAGGCGAACGATTCGGTGGCGCAGGTAGCTGGCTTAACGCGAGACTCGCCAACCCATAAGTCGCAAGTGATAAAAAAATGTCTTAAAAAATGTCACGTATCTAACGCGTATAGGACAACATATGAACAAGACTATCGTGCTTTATTCATAGGCGCCTGCACTGGTTACGAAAAAGCTGTTCATTTTGTGGTCCTGTTCAAAGCCGGAAAATCACTTTAATACATTTATTTATTTAACATGCACATATAGAAAGAGGTCAAAAAATTAAAATTTAATTTTGGAAGGTTACTTCTACTACTAGGAAACTTAATTTTTATCTGTGTTAAATAAAATGAAAAGTACCTTAATTTGATGTGCGCAAGTGTCGCTTCTCTTGGTTTTATCAGTTTTTCATAAAATATTCAAAAATATGAGTTTCTGACTCATTTTTATTTGTATAATTCTTATAACTACTCTGTTTTTTTAAATTTTTGTTTAATTGCCTGGTTAGGTATAGTCTATCAACCAATTGTGGCATGAAGTATAACAATCATAAAATAAATATAAATATGTTTAATCACAAGTACAACTACGAGTATATATAATATGTTAATCATAAGTACAACTCGTAGTATACTAGTATACTAGAGTAATCGGATAACAATATTTAACAAAAAATAAATGAGTTTTATTTTAAAGTCATATTAAACTTGGAGAACAAAATTAAACATTTATTAAATAATGTTATTTATGACGTATAGATAGAGGATATCCCGTTCATTTCCGGTTGGTATATTTATTCTTATGCAAATCGTCGAAAAGTGGCAATATTTTAATTATTCAAAGATTACCAATTATCATTAAGTAACACTCCATTTAAAACTGTTTTAATACACATGCCGTATTTTGAACAACTCGACCTGATCAATGGAGAGATTCACTAAAGAAAACATGGTTAAAACAAAGCAAAAATAGTGACAACTACCCGTAAAATGGAAAAAAGTAGTCGATAGTGAAGCTTGTGAAGCAGCAGCACTTATAACAGCAAACTTGGTTTGAGGTCGGTCTCAGCCAAATTCCAGTTAAAAACCAATTATCTCTGAAAATATACTACCAAAAATTATAAAGAAGAAAACTTTTCAGACCTTTACACCCAGCCCTTTGAAATAATCCCCACACTGTATGAAATACAAAAAATGAGTACTTATTTAGTACCTTTATCCACACTAATATTGTAAAATACACGTTTATCGATTTAGTCCATCTAATATTATAAATATATATTGCATCCCTATTAGTCGGTACTGATGTTATAATTATAAAAGTACTTTGCCTGTCTATTTATCTCCAACGGCCTCATGGCTGCAGTACTAGTAAAAAACCAATTTTAATGAAAGATAAATTCCAGGTGACAAAAGAATTACTTGAAATCTGGAGAATGACATGACGTCATAAAGTATTTATAACGATATCATTATGAATTCAATACAGCGGATGCTGTAAAAAAATTTATATTTTTTTGTTCAGGATCCATTTTAAACATGAGTATAAAATGACAAGGATTGACAAGCAAAGTACAAAAATATTAAATTTATTTAACTACCCGCAAAAATAAAACTTATTAATATATATTAGTACAAAGCGTTAACCTACGAAGTAAAATAACCAAATAAATAAATGAATATTGTAGCCAAATTTATGATTTAATTTTATTGCAAACAATTTTTTTTTCAAAAATGAACATTTTAAATTATTTCTTTATTAAAACAAAAAGTAATGGGCCCAAAATAAAAAAATAAAAACTAATACTTCCCTATTTCTTTTTTTTCTGCTTGCTTATATACCCATATTTTTACTTCAAACTCTCAGAAATATGTGGAATCTAAAACACATAATATACGACGAAAATTTGTGCATGATTTTATGAATAATTTTATTTCAATATTACAAAACGTCTTTCTTTTGGAGACACGTCGTTTTAATTAAGAAATTAAAAATTCGAATTTGATGTTAAAGTATTTTAAAATATGTGACCAAGAACATGTTAAATTAATAATTTTAAATGACATTATAATAAGACATGTTAAATTAAGAATTAAAAATCGAATTTTATGTTAAAGTATTTTAAAATATGTTACCAAGAACATATCAAATTAATAATCTTAAATGACATTATAATAAGACATATTAAATAAAGAATTAAAAATCGAATTTGATGTTAAAGTATTTTAAAATATGTTACCAAGAACATATTAAATTAATAATCTTAAATGACATTATAATAAGACATATTAAATAAAGAATTAAAAATCGAATTTGATGTTAAAGTATTTTAAAATATGTTACCAAGAACATATTAAATTAATAATCTTAAATGACATTATAATAAGACATATTAAATTAAGAATTAAAAATCGAATTTGATGTTAAAGTATTTTAAAATATGTTACCAAGAACATATCAAATTAATAATCTTAAATGACATTATAATAAGACATATTAAATAAAGAATTAAAAATCGAATTTGATGTTAAAGTATTTTAAAATATGTTACCAAGAACATATTAAATTAGTAATCTTAAATGACATTATAATAAGACAATATCAAGGTATGGTAGCAGTGAGATTTTAATTTAGATATGTTCATTAAATTCAATTATGTGAACAATTAGCACTTGTTTTCATATCTTTCCATACAAAGAATTCACTTATCTACGAGGATACATAATTACGTTAATATCGACATAAAGATTTTACATCAAAAGCTACGTCTACCTGAATGAACGAAGCACATACATCAAATGAGATAAAAACGTCACATTTGGACAAACTATCTTGCACAAAACGATACGAATGTCTAGAATTTACTACTCTAATAAAATTTTAAAATTTTTAATAATTTACTGATTGATAATTGATAACTGGTGAAACAGCTGAAAGTCATTCCGAATCTATATACTTACCTTATAAATTCTTGGAATAGAAAAGGTAATTTTAAAATTGTATCTTGGTTAAAAAATTGTCGTTTTATTGGAAACTGTCTTACTTGAAATTATTTTATTTCTAAAAGTATTATATCTCCATATCTTAGGCTTTCTATAAACAGACTATTCTATTTCATCATTTACAGTTTGAACTCTCGTTACGAAAAATGCGTCTTGCTGTTGGAACTTATCTGACGACATGCAGTAAAAGACACACCGTCAGAAAATCATCTAATTTAATTTACAATAATATGTTCATTTTGATAAAAATTTTAATTCTCGAATTTTCAACCATTTAATACAGAAGCACTACAACGTTCAATTACATTTTACCATAGCAGAGTAGTTCTACGTTAGAGTCGCAGTACAGTTGATACTATAACCAATACAAATTTCCAAACTTTTGAGCAAGCAATAAAAACATCTCACCTTGACGTATGCTTAATATTTTAGGTCCAATTTTATCTTAAACCTATTTTATGCAGTTTATCATATTTATATTTATTTATTCTCAGTTTATCATATTTATATTTATATTCAGGGGCAATATTCTTTAAGTAACAATTATTTTAATTGTTACCTAAAGAATATTGACCCTGTATATTTTCCACGCTAGAGATCGTACAATCAATTTTCTTCTGCATAATGTCTGCATATGTTATCATATTTCGAGGTATAAGTATCTTTACACAACCTGTAATTCCGCTTCCGTTAACGTAATTAAAATAAAATAAAGCTCATAGATATTAATCATTTTAAGCACAGTTTTATTTTTGTCTAACGTTACTTATTATTTGTAACTGTATTTCTAACTGTAGTATTACTTTGTGATATTTCTGTGAATCATTCAATATTTTGAATATCTCAATTGACGTGCAGCAAAAAAGGTTCCTATGTTTAAAGAACTAAACATTTCATCTAAACGTCACATTTGAGGGGCTAACATGGTATTTAAAATGAAAAAAAAATGGAACAATTACGAGAACTAAAATATCTATAAGGTTTCCTCAGAAACAGTTTGACATAAAACATTGAAATTTTTTATAGTCGTAAGGCATATTAAGCCGTAAACATATTAACTATGTTTTAAAAGTAAACAAAATAATAGATTTGTATGACAATTATGCAGGGATAAATAAAACAAAAGTTTTTTTTTAATATCACTTACGGGGTCGGATATCGATTAAAAAGTTGGTAATAGAGATTGAAAAACTATTTGTCTTAGAAAAATACACAAACATATTTATAAAAAAATGACTCGCAAATGACCTCCACGTTTGAATATCCGAAATGGTCGAAACGAAAGAAAAGAAAAAAGAAATCATTGTTACCAACGGTTTAGCCAAAAACTTTTTTTTTAAATAATAAAAGAAATATATTTTGTCAAAAACATTTTTCTCTGAAACCAATATTTCAGCAATTATAAGGAAGTAAACGATCAAAATGTTTATTAAAATTCCTTGCGCTAAAAATTTTCGATCGTAATAATTTTTTTCAAATTTTTAGGAAATCGGGTACGATTTTCTATATTAATAATTTTTTTATTTTTCCGAGTAACACTTCTGGCAAAAAGTGTGGAGAACAGCAATTTTTGTTTGTTTTTAAATAAATTTGTCATAAATAAATTTGCTATATGTACCTATGGTTAAATTCATACTTTAATAATCTTTCACTTGACACCCTATATGATGACCTTGAAAAGAAATGTTATTTTCCACTTTCCCCCTGAAATTACCCTCAGAATCGAAATTTATCTTTTTATACCTCATGTCTTCAATTGGGTCATCATAATTTATCTCTGTGCTAAATGTAAAATTTTTACATCGAATCGTCATCGAGATAATTTTTACATCGGACACCTAAGTAATTGTGGTATGGATCACTAAACTTGATATCAAAGTTAGACAATTTTCTGAATTGTTTTCATTTCTGTCACGCTATTAGAATCCTTCTTCATTCTTGAATTCCTTTCTTTGCTTAAAATGGTGAGATAAAGGCAACATTATTAATGATTTTATAGATTTTTAATATTCATAAATTTTTCATTAGAAAAGAAATAAAAAAAACCCTTTGGGTAAGAATCTTAAAATGAAATTCAACAGTAATCTTATCACACGTAAAATGATATTAAACTTTAAAAATTATAAATTTGCTTTCTGACGTCACGATACTGGATTATGAAGTAATAAACATATCAATCAAAATGTAATTATTTTGTACATGAAAAATGATTTGCTACAATTTAAATATTATACCAGCAAAGAACTAATATTTCAAACGACTTTTCAAAGCCTATAGATAGTAGCGCTACCTCCCCCGAAGCAACGCTCCCTCACCCACAAAAGGCCGCCCGATCACACCAAAGACTCGCACGCCATTGTACCGCCCTCCCCTATCGCTACACTCTTTTATTTTTGCTTCATGCATATGTAAATCCTGATTCGCCATGAGATTACTCTCGGAAATGTGGTTGTTTGAAAACGTCGAAGCGCCGAGAGGTTTATAGAGAGCGGCAAGTAGTTGAACTCGAGGAGATTTGTTCAATCTGTTTCTCTCCGTATTAAAAGGCTGTTTGAATACGTTTTTAGGTTCCTCAAAATAAAAAGCTCGAAAATCTAAAAAAATGTTAATTTCCAAAAACACTTTCGAATATTGACTGCAATGTAATTTTTAACATATCTGTCCATTGAGAGATTTTTAGGTTTATTACCTCAAAAACTAAAAAGAAAATATGAAACACTTATAAGGTCTGTCGTAGTATTTAAAATTTGGCATAGTGAATAAGTATATTAAGTCACGCGTATCACAATTGCGAACACCAAAAAAATTGTATACAAAATATTATGGAGATTAAATGAGGTATTTGAAACCTGAAAACGGTCGATTTCTCCCTATCTATTATATTCTTTCTATAATTTATTTATAAAACCCCAAATTTGAACGTATCTCTATTGCACAGATTTTCTGTTTTATAAAACCGTCTGAGTTTACAGAGTAGATAGAATACATGGTTGTGAACCTATTACACATCGTCTGTTGCAATCTCTTGAATTCTTTAAATATATATATAACTGCAATAACTGCAACTTCATATATGTGTTTACATATATATATATATATATATATATATATATATATATATATATATATATATATATATATATATATATATATATATATATATATATTATAAATACAATACCACCAAATCATCTCTAGAATATATATATAATAATTAATAATTATTGTCATTATTATAACTATTAAAACCTCTCTAGTCCTGAAAATTAGTAAATAAATTCATCTAAATAAACTGACTCTAAAACGTATAAGTTGATATTTTATTAAATCTTCTAATTATGACTTCTCTATTTTTCGTTGCTCTCAAGTAAGATACAACGAAATATCCCTTACATTATCACTTGAAGTAATATATTTCAGGCCTACTATTGAAATTTACTAATAAATTCAAGATATATAGAAATATTTTATATATATTTTGAGGGTACTAGTAAGTTACATCACCTAACGTTCCTAGCGTTACTTACATCACCAGTGCTTAAAAGGAAGGTCTCTCGGAGAATCGAACAAAATTGTATTAAAATCACTCTAAAAGCTTCTGAGAAAACCAGCTGTATTTAAATAAACGAAAAAGTTATATTCTTATATAAACAAGATATATTAATGTAATAGGTTGGTTGGCGTTTACACGCGGCACAATACACCTACTTACTAAAGCGATCGCTACGTCAAATTCGTATCGCTACGTGAATATATATACCAACGAATGAGTTACACAGATTTATATCCATTAGGTACATAAAATGTTCCATGTTTATATACGAATTTATCTACGTGATAACGTAAAACCATTTCCCGGCACAGGCTGTGTGGTTCACACGTGTCGTCGCGACGCATCAGCATTAGAGGTGGCGGAGCTCGAATGGTGAAAGTTCATAGTCATGCTTTTTTGCGAACACGCATCATCCTCCCCTGGCGTGACTCATTAAGTATTGATATTAATGTATAGTACGCGAAATCGCGTACCACTCTATATTTCATGGCAAGTGTTGTCGCGATCGCGTAACGAGCTTTCGACTAAAAGCTTTGATGTGAAAGAGCTTTTATTATTTTATGGAGAGAGTTTTTATTTAGTTCCGTTTCCTAGACGAATTTACTTACGCATTTGGTTTCGTTTAAACACCTAAAGTTTGATGCTAAGCCCCGTTGTCGAAAATGGCTGCGTTGCGTATAAAGCTTTACATTTACATCAGATTGTCGCGACGTATAAGGCTTAACAGTATCGTTTCTATCGTTTTTTAATTTATTTCTACATGTTCCCTGGAAGAGTTTAAGTCCTCAAGTTACTATTGACATTGACGTATATAAGCAGTAGACGTGAACATGTTCATATTTGTTGTGATTGGAAATTTTTTATAAATGGGAATGAAATATGAAATAAAAATCACTTCTTTATTCGAAAATGTCTACGCTACAATTACATGTGCCATAATTTTTTTAACAATAGGAATATTTCTATATTTCCTATTGAGAGAAATAGAATTTTAATTAAGACTCTCATTAAAATCAACATTCAAGAGTGGAAATAATTGAAGAGTTCTTAATTGCACTATCAATAAAATTTATATATAGTTAGTAAAAAGTAATTCAAAGCAAAAATAATATATTTTAAATGGTCGAAAACTGTATTCGACGAATTAAAAAAAAAACTATAAATATCAGATCGATTCGATAAGTCAGTACGCTATACCATTACAAACAGACCTGATGTACAAGACGCTACATGTCAATAGTCTTTACAAAGAATTATAGAATATACGAATATAAGCACTCTTAATACTTTGTGATTAGTGTGCATATAAAATATATAAATAAGCATTTAGCGTGCGCATAAATAAAATGTCATTCAGCACATTAATCACAAAATAAAAACCGATTGCAATAATTACCTTTTTTATGTGCATGCTATTGTTATTAATAATACATTGTCTTTTTATACACCAATTGTAAAGTCTTATCTTACACCGTTATAAAAAATTATCACCCTGAGAAATATTAGAATATTCGGGCTAGAAGTTATTTTCTCAACCAATTTAAAAGACAAAATTTTTTTCAAAGAATTTAATAAAATTATTGTATAACATTTGAGTTCTCACGCAATTGGCACTGGCTTAAAATTTTATAATATAATTAGTTATGAGTAAATAATATGTGTGTTGTAACTAAATCATTATTTTATGATAGGTACACGGTCAGTTACTTTAAGCTAACCTTAAACTGTATTACCAGACTAAACTGAATTAAAGGCTTAACACTGGTGTTTCAAACGTGACATGGGAATCTTTCTAGTCTCTGCATTGAAATTATAATTTTTAAACCTAAACTGTTCAGGACCCCTTTACTAGCGCATTCAAATGTCCGTCTTTCCTAAAGTATATGTGTCAGGAACATTTAAAATGAAAAAATAAAGGAAAAAAATTATATCCATTAAATACATTTTCGAAAAAATGCGTTCGGGTATTATGAATCTACATAAAGGCGAAACGAAAAAAATCTGTTTGATTGTTTTTTGCACTAATTTTTGGGGCCATTAACCTTGTTCTATTTTTTTTTAATTCAACAATTTGTAAAAGATAATAATATATTTATACGGTGTCCGTGAATAGACCTTGGACATAGAAAGGGACAGAGAAAGATGCTACTCGTTGGCTATAAAGAAATAAATTGTCGTTAAAATAAAACGTAAAACCCGCCCTTATTCTAATTGGGTATAATGATATTCGGCCGGCTAATTTCATCCTGGCTCGAGGCAAGAGTTTTGAGAGTTTTTGTTTTGAGTTTTTTAGACGTATTTTAGAGAATGTCATTGCTCACTGACAGTCCAGATGGTCTTCCCCCGACTCCAAAGGGGAAACGACTAGGTTGTGCTTTCCCCATGTTTCCGAGCGGTTAAGTAAAAACTGGCTCGTTTCTGACTATTATATTTCCCAATGTTTAACGGGACATGACGTATTTCGTGCCAGTCTGTTTAAGTTTGCTCTGAGAGATAGCCCGGTGTGTACATGCGGATTTGAGATCCAGGACATGAGTCACATTCTGTTCCACTGCAGCGAGCACGACGATACGCGTAGAGTTTTGTTAGAGAGCATACATCTGAATAATAGTAAGGTAGAATCACGCGAAAACTTGGTATTTTTAGTCACCGAGACCTGGTCGGACCAGGGTCCCAATTAGGGGACTTTCGAAGGTCCCCTCTTTTGTATGCGGTAGGTCGTTACGAGTCCTAGGAGAAGCCCTGAGACAACCAGGGTAGATGGATCGGCAATAGTGTATCATTATCCACGTAGCGTAAATTATTCCTTGTCGATCGTAGACAATTATTATTGACTGTGGTGGTCTGTAATAATTTTCTTCACGTATAAGTTTGAGGGATCAATGTCTACCGTATTAAATTTTCAAGACGATATTTGATTAAATTGAGTGTGATTCAGAGTGTAAAAGTATAGCTGAACCTTTATGTAACCGCAAAACCTCTCTGAATTCAAATTTTGTTCCAATAAAATTGGCTCAAAGTATATATTTGTAATGTATGGCTATGCTAAATATTTTTTTAGCATTATCAGAAGAGGTAGCAAGAGTAAAACCCTGGGCAATTTGGTAAAATGATCCAGCCTGACATTGATTGTGCAATAAAATTAATAAAAAAAATATTTTTGCAGAACATTAAATCCTTTACTATTTCCTGCCAGAGACCGTTCTTTTCAAATCTACCCTTTACTTGGTAAAATGAATCAAAATTTTAAATAATTATTAAATATTTTACTTACAATCAGTACTTTGCAAAACTATTCGAAAAATATTTTTGCAAATTACAACGTTGCAACAGATTTCCACATTCTATTAAAAAGGATTTGTATCGTTTTTATAGATGAATCAATGGTTCGCGAAAAATTTTAATTGATCGTTTTTGAAGTGAAACTTCTTTGGGCGCGATGAAAATAAAATATTGAGGTAATGTTTGGATGCAACGTTTAGTTGTATGATTGAGCTTAACGGATTGATCGCAAGAAGGACAGAAAAAAGGTACTTAACAAACGAGAGAAATAGATAAACACAATAGAACAAGACAAGTATGAGCGATAACAAAAATGGCACTCACTACTGCTATCATATGTTTTGTATGTTACGTATTTCAAAAGTAAACTATAAATATGTTACCAATTTACTTTTTTCTATTTATGATTGATTTATCATTAATTTTTCGTGTGCTTAATCCACTGCAAAACTAACAACGTATGTACTTAATTTATGTATAAATCCGTAATGAACCCGCACATCAATTTGCAGTAAATCTAATTTACAAGAGGAGCAATATATCCCGACATCCTTTAGCCGAATTTAACCTTGTTCTGGTGATGGTATCGCGGCTATTTTTTTAATTAACAATTGCGTATGTAAATTTATACGAAGGTTATATTTGATGTTACGTCTGCGTTATTGATTTTTAAGTGCATAATATTCAAATCCTCTTATACGAATTTAGTACAATCTACGACTTACACTTAGCATGTTTCTCTCTCTCTCTCTCTCTCTTTCTGCCGTTTTGTCCCTTACTGTATACATATAAATCAAGCTTTGTATCACCAAAGAAGTTTCACTTCTGTCACGTGTACTGAGTTGCATGCGCTCAAATTTTTCTCAAAAATGGCGAGATTTCACGTAACCTCTCTGAGTCTACTTGACTAGTTACTTGGAACAAAAATAACTAGTCAAGTAGACTAAGAGACGCAAAAAAGCACGCACTATTTTTTTATATTCTCCATGAATAATTAAATTCCAAATAAGCCAGCAATACTAATACTTAATTTGTGGAAAAAGAACCCACGAACATAATTTATGAAATTCTTCTTATGCACTTTAATACCTAATATATTTGTACATTAAAAACATTCACATCACTTATTTCTCGGTCAAAATAAATAGTAAAGATGTAAATAAAATTAAACTTAGAAAGTAAAGGCTGATATATTTTTACACAATTTTTATTTCTTTGAATTTATTCTCGTTAGTTGTTCCCTGATTTATGAGAATCGCCACTCTTTCTTGCTTTAACAATCAATTGTTTCCATCGGTATCTGTCAGTGGGTCCATGTAGTGCTACACTCATAGAAATATCTAGCTCTTCCAACTCCTAAGCAGACCACTATAATTTTATACGATTTTTATTTCTGTGAATTTATTCTCATCCCTCATTTTGGAGAATCGCCATTTTTCTTGCTTTAACAATCAATTGTTTCCATCGGTACCTGTCAGTGGATCGGTGTAGTGCTACACTCATTGAAATATCTAGTTCTTCTCACTCCTAAGCAAACCGCTATAATTTTATACGATTTTTATTTCTATGAATTTATTCTCATCCCTCATTTTTGAGAATCGCCATGCTTTAAAAATCAATTGTTTCCATCGGTACCTGTCAGTGGATCGGTGTAGTGCTACACTCATTGAAATATCTAGCTCTTCTAACTCCTAAGCAAACCGCTATAATTTTATACGATTTTTATTTCTCTAAATTTATTCCCTTTAATCGTTCCCTTATTTATGAAAATCACCACTCTTTTTTGCTTTAACTGTCACTTGTTTCCATCGGCCTCTGTCAGTGGATAGTGCTACACTCATTGAAATATCTAGCTCTTCTAACTCCTGATCAGACCGCATTTAGGGGTTCGAACTCTCGTCTTATGCACTATAATTATCTATGTTCTTGTTTGGTGGGTGGTCGAAATGTTGGAACATCCGATGTCGACAAATTGCAAATAGTCTATATTTGCATTCGAAATACAAATCCTTTAGAATCGATATACACGTCCGATGTACTCTCTAAGGAATTCGTAATATTCGGCCCCCGTACCATATCTCAAATGCATCAATCCTATTCCTGTTTCGGAATCTCAGCATCCTAGACCCTGAACTGTAAATAATTATTGGCAAAACGAGCATGGAGACAATATTAACTTTAGTATGCTTTTTTATATTTTTGTATTTCTATCATCTTTTTCGTCAACGCTGATTTGAACCCAGCGTACTTCAAGTTCAGTGACCTTATTGTTGATGGCGTAGCCGAAGTACTGAATTCTTTCGTGATTTCAAATTATCTCCATAGATTATTATGACTGACTTATTCTAGACGGCTATTTTTTCTATTTATTATTATAATACTACAATTGTATATATATATACTTATATTGGCAATTAAGTGGTAATTAGAAGTTTATTGTTATTTTGTACAATATAATTAAAATTACTTAAATATTTCTACTTTTTTTTATTTCTCATTTCTGCAAATTAAATTTAAGTTAAATATAGATAAGGCAAATAAAAAAGGAACGAAAAAAATATAATCTCATAGATATAATCTAATAGATAAAAGTATACCCAAAGTTGCACTTATAGGAACAATGTTAGGAATAATTACAGTAAGATGGAAACTAAGGTAACGTAAATACGATATGATAAACTAACATTTTCTAGGATTTTGAAACGATATTATATTACAAATTTCAAAATGTAAAAAATATATAGAAAAGTTTGTCTTGTATCTTTTAGATATTTTCCCAGAATAAACAAAACAAACTTGTTACGAACTACTCCGATGTCCAATTTTTCTCACGGGGATTCTAGTCTTTGTTACTTAATAAAATTTGAAAGTTTGTATATTTTTTGTTGCCTAACAATTAGGTAACTTTTAAATCGATCTGTACCAAATTTGCATTAATAGCGTTATAAATAATACATTGTTTCGGAAAATCAAGCAGGTTCTCAGGGTATAATGAAAAAAATGTCTTCTTTCATGATCTATTATTTAATTATTATATTTTCTAGTTTGTTTTTTAGGTTCAAAAGCCTCAAAATATCTTCAATTTCAAAATCTCCATTTCAAAATTAAATGTATATTTTAATCTCGTGGGAAAAATTTAAAAGTAATTCATGTATTTTTACATTTAAAATGGGATCCATTTTAAAGTAATTAAAAATAAATAATTAGACAGTTAAAGATCAGTCATTATATTCCACGAGTTATAAGTTTCCTTTCTTCTTCAAGCAGAATAAAATAAGAAACAAAATAAATATTATGACCTCCATAAATTTAGTTTTTGTACAAATCTACATATGACACTTTTGTTATTAAAATAGTGTAGTATATGGCCTTTTAAGGCGTATTTTTTCTTTATTTTTACCATAGCCTTACTCACTGAACATCAAAACCTTTAGTGCAGTTCCAGTCAACCTGCAATCTGAACTGTCGACATAATAAAGGGCATATAGCAAACATAAAATGAAAAATCTAAAAATCAATGATTTGTAATTCTGTATGGAGTTATATATATTTTTAAATCTTACACTTTTGAAAAATGTGATAGGCAATATTTTTCTATTTATACAATTATCACACTCACTCATAAAAAAAAATGCTTCCGGTCTATCTTGAAAATCGGAATATTAAGAAGTCTTCTAGCAGAAGTAAGGGAAGAAACCAAAATTGATTTCAAATTCTATGTAGAATTACACTTTTTTTTTATAAATGTGCCTGTGAGGGATATAGGGGCAAAATATTTGCTTTCAGAAAAATTAAAATTTTATAAATATTTCGATAAAAAAAATATGATGTAGAAATAATATTTATGAATGTCTGAATATGTATGAAATCCTCTTAGTGCAAGTTTTACGTGATTGATAAGTTTTGTTTAAAAACGATTGGAATTTTAATACATTGTACCTCAAACTAAAATCGCTTTAGTTAGCTCTCTAGATCTGCTCAGTCGTCCAATTAATTCTTCACAAAGAAGTAAACCTCGGTATAATTTTTGTAGCAGGTATGTTATAGCATATCATCTCCCAAGATACACAGGCAACACAGCGTCTCCCAGGGAGGTGGAGTGAACAATAAGAATGAAACTCTTAAGACTCCGCTATTCTATTATTAAATTAATAAATTGAAAGAAACATTTGCCATTTAAGTTAACCCCAAGAATTAATATCGTGAATATTTATTTTATACATCAAACAATTATATCTGGAACAAAATAATTAAATATCTGGCTTGGACAGTTGAAGCACACTAAGTGTACTTGACAAGTGTATTATTCCCTACGACATATTTACTTATTGATGATTCGGTTCATTATTTTGAATAGTAAAAAAGATAAATATATAAATATTTTCAAGTTTTCTTAATAATCTTTTTTAATTTCTCCCGTCCGGAATAACTTTTCCAAGTTTTCTTAATAAGCTTTTTTTAATTTTTCCCGTTCGGAGTTCGTCAACCCTTTGTGAATCCAAAATTGATTTCAAATGTGATCTTGCTAGCAACGATTAATTTAGAAAAAGGGTTTTCTTATCATTTTTATAGTTTAATTTTCCTGACAGTAGTAAAACTAGATATGATAAATGAAAGGACAATATTTTAAAACATGAAATTGAATTTTTTTATAATTTCAAACTTTCGGGGAGATTATCTCGAAAACAGTTTTACACATTCTCGGAAAACATTCAGAATGATAAGAAGAAGAACCTTTGTGAAAATAGGCCATAAAAGATACCAAAACCTGTAAATACATATTTGCTAGCTTAGAAAATGACCCTGTCTTGGACAAAGATAGGAAGAGACTAATTTCAAGGTTTAAAAGTTCTATACACTAAAGTACTATCTCCGGAATGAACTATAATTTAAGCTTATAACCAAGACATAAGTTATCTTCAATTTGTATGTTTAAGTTAGAAGTGGAACATGATAAACATGCGCTCTTTCCTCACAAACCAGAAAAGAACGAAAGCCCCTAGAAAGCGTATATTATAGTTTTAGTTCTGCAAATAATAAGTCCTGTGGATAGATAAATGCAGCAAATGAACATTTACTCGCCAAGTTGCATTCTATGTGGCGGGACACCATGAACCACCATCAAAATATGCATGTTTAGACTAAATAAGAGATGTTTCCTTGAACATAATCAGAACTTCGTTTTTAATGAACTACATTCATACAGTCGACATACACCTATTCTATTACCATTTTAATGAAACATCTTTTCTGTATATTATATCAATTTGTATCTGACATTGTCACGGTGGTGTGTTGCATTGATCACGAGGTTTAGGTCCTTTAATGATGCAGCGCACCGCAGTATCCTGGATTCGATCGCCGGCCGGTGGTCGAGTGACGCTGGAGTTTTATTTGTAATCGCGTAGCTAATATAAGACAATTTAATGACGGACAGCAGCCCCATTGGCACGAAAAGCTATGCACTGAGATCGATAATCCGCCAGCTAATCGTAACTATTATGGGCATTACCAGTGAACTAAGACAGACTATCGATTATCATCATGAATTACATTTGTTTCAGGTAAAAACAAATCTATCTCCTGAAACCGAGTCACGCGTAAGATTATGAATTACCATTATGAAGCCCATTCCGGTTCTGCTTGGCATGAAAATGACTATTACTTCTTTTTAATTCAATCGCTTTTTTTATGAAATAATTTTGTGAACAGTAATAATGATACATGCAAACGCTTTCAAAGGATAATCTAATTCTATTAATAATTGCATGATAGATCTTTTTTGTAGGTCTCATTATCATGGACATTTTTTTTTATTATTCTTACGTATCTATAAAGATTTTCTTTGCTTGACTCAAAAGCATCTCTATAGTCTGATTTTATTACAAGAGATTAAACATAACAGGCAATTTAAAATTATCAATATATTGAACTTTTTTGGCACTTTTCAAGTTTTTAAAACCACTAAGATATCTTAATATAATTAAAAATATTAACTCAAACGTACTCGCGGTGTTTCGACTACTTTGACTTAAATATTCATTGTTACCCATTATAAGCTATACGACAGTAAAAGTTTCATATCAGTTAGAAAGTATTATGTTGGCCGTTTTATACCAAACTCAAAAATAAGTAAACACTGAAAATTTGTCTCTTATATCCAAAAGTGCATAAATTTTACTAATTTATTACGTACACATAGCACAGACACATGCTCACGCACAAAATGATGTTATATTTTACAGCACATCCAAAAAATATGGCCGCAAAAAGCGCCACGTACGAACTATGATAAAACATAGAGTCCATGAAATCAGGTATATAAAAGAGATAGTCATATTCACACATACGTGTGCGTGCAATGATTTTGTATTTGATACAATGCAGCATGCGTTCGCGTGCGCATAGCCAAACTTGCACGTACTCGTATACATATATAATTACATTACGTATAATGACATAATATAATTGTAATCTTACATAACATCACGTATAAATTACGTATACGTTTTATACGTTTACTTATTGTATTCTGTATTGATATCAAAGAGTTGAAGAGACCGTTAAATATAAATATATTGCCCTGTTTCAATGTTCAGCTGTTGACCAAATGTGCTAAATGGCGTTTTGTGAACAGAGAGTGTATTAAGGTGAAACAGAACCAACACAGTTAATACTTTATGAGTAATAAAAAATGTCATTCCAATATTTTTGTACTTTGCGAGAGAAGAGATTACTACAAATATACATAACATCTTGTCCGTTGTGATTTATAAATTGTTCCTTTCTCATTCCTTCTATACATTTATTTTTTACAGACTAGATTGGATATTCTGCCTAATTTGTATTTATTATACAATTAAATCTATACTGTTCAACGGGGTCATAAAGAGCATAACCTACTATAAACTCATAACCTAGAGAATTTCCAGAACGAACGCTCGGTGTTATTTTTCCAGAGAATGATACAATCAAAGTTTGAAGTGAATAAAATTTACAGTGCGAATCCAAAGTTAGAAGAATTTGGTCTGCAAACGTAGTAACCTAATTTCAAACGTTACATATTTAAATTTTATTTCCAAATTGAGGAACAGTTAGGGAAATCGGTCAAACTCAAACAATTCTGTAACTTTGCATTAATAATTTCTGAGGCCTATAGTTTAATTTCGGATTCAAACACATAGTTCATAATCTATATAATATTATATTTCCACTATAATTATACGAAGGAATACATATAAATCGTTTATAAACTATGATAGATGCAAAAGATATAAATAAGTTACCATAACGCCAAAATTAGCATATACCTATTTCTTGCACGCAACGAAAATGACAGATAATAATAAGTCCGACGATGATCGGAGAAAATAAAACGAATGATTATTTGATACTTTTACGCACGCATCCTACAATAAATGGTCTAAATCATTTAACAATTATAGCAGGTGAAAATATATGTAAACGTGAGGATGCAAGATGCTCGATAATACAAAAGTTAGCTTATACTCCTTATACGTATATAAAGTTAGCTTATACACCTTATTCTATCGTACATGCAACTTTTAATAAGGGTTTTACCCAAGTTAATAATAAAGAAAAAATAAATAAACATAAAAATAGTGGTATCTATAAACTTAAATGTAACGATTGTAATAGTGTATATATAGGTCAAACAGGAAGAGATTTTAATACAAGATATAAAGAACACATTGCCAGCTGGCGAAATTATAAACCAGACACATCTCACTTTGCTAAACATCTCATTGAAAATAACCATCACCCCCATACTGATAATACCCCCTATATATTACAAATAAATACAAAAGGTAATAAAATTAAGATCCTAGTAACATTAGAAATAAAGAGATATAAAAAAGATACCAAGGTTAATATATTAAATGAACAACTAAATATAATATCATCACCCATTCTTAATATCTTCTAGATATAATATAAAAATACAACATTGATACTACAGTACCCTGGAAATTGTTTCAGCACTAACACACATATAAATATAAGTATATATAATAAAAAACAAAAAATTAAAAGAAATAAATAAATAAATATATGAATACACAAAACCGAAGATATGTAGAATTAGTGTATTACCTTATCCTTACTTTCAGATACCCTTGCTTTTGTATAAATATATTACCGATAATAACTTCCATTTAATTTTATAACATACACTGTAAAGTTTACATTGTATAACCTTACATAATAACAACAATTGAATTTATTACCCTCACTAAAATACTGGTATATAAAACCTACACTGCGCCCCTGCAATAAACTCGATAACATAAGCAATGGAAAAATCCGCACAAAGCAGGCTTCCGCTATTGTGTTTGAAACATATAAATGCTGTCGGTTGTTCCTAAGAGTTAATCTTTGCTAATATCCCACCTGAAGATGTAATACAAGGAAACCTAGGTAGTGGTAAAGAAATTAAAGAAAGTAGAAATAATACTACATCACGTAGTTTCATTTAATTGTGAATAATTAATTTCTACAAAATTAACGCCAAATATATTCAATAACAAATACTCTTGATGTATACCTTTAGTCGATGATAAATCGACCATCGACCTTCTTCGATAAAAGTCACCTATCATCGGAGACCGACTCACCACCTACAAAAGTTGTCCGTCAGCGTTGTGCGTTATATATTACTTGCTACTATGTAATAATAACGCACGTTGCTTTGGCTACACAGACAAAACTATCAAATTCTTCCAACTATACCCAAGATAAAGCGGCTTATCCCAAAAGCAAATTCCGCCCCAACAAATGCAATATACAAACCGGCCCCGTAATATCTCTCCGCTTACGAACACTGGCGTAGGCTTAACGACATGTGCTACGAACGGCGGGCTCGTCCTTTGAAGGCAGACAAAATCGACAATGGGCACGCAACCGCGGGTAATGGCACATGAGGACTCCTTAGGGATATTAATCACTGTCAGCAGGCAGGAGAGGGCGCGTCATGCGCGGATGATGCGTTGATGTATTCCCGCCCTGGAAATGCATTGTCCTGGAGGGCTGTACGCCCAAGCCAGGAATCCACGATCTAATGTTACGAAGGGGGACATAATTACGTTTCACGTTGCTTCCGAGTGATAAGGCATGTTTAAACGAAAAAAAATGAAAATGCAGACGCAATAAATATATATGTACTAAAGCGTAGATATTCTCTACAGAGTTTATTCATTTTTTTTTGTTTTGTACAGGTCATAAGTATATATGTGAATTCTGTACCAGTTCACACGCAACATTTGAATTTATAAAGTCCGTATAAATCTTATTATGTTAATGTTGTAGTAATAAATATATAAAAAATTATTATGAATTTTATTCGTGCTTTATACGGAAACTTATATCGATCATTTTCCCAATTACTATTTTCGAAACAATTTGTACTTAAATAATTAATTTTATCTCGAAGAGAAAAAATAAGACCCTTTTAAGATGACTAAATCTCCGCCCGTCTACAAGTCTATGCTATCTACAGCCGTTTTTCTCAGAAACCGTTTGACATAGAAACTTGAAATTTAGTACAGTGATTAAATATATCAACTCGTATATATCTCAGTTAGTTAATAATCTATAATATTCATACCAATATATTAGTGAGGGACAAATATAGTACAGAGTGTAATATCATTTGCGAGTTAGAAAGATTCCAAAACTATTGTTTTAGAAATATTTCATGCAGTTATCGTTAAAAATTATATTTAGTACATCTATCGTTAAAAACGTTACTGGCAATAATGCGTTACTGAAAATTGTTTTTGGAATATTCAACACATCTATAGGCTTGTGAAAGATATATTATTAAACATAGTGAACAATGTTATTAATATTTATAAATAGTTTAAATCCGACGTTGTTGAAATAAAATAAAATCACAAACTATATTAATTGATTTAATAATTTATTAGGCGAACCTTTAATATAGTATACTAGGTGTGTTCAAAAAATCCAATAACGTAAAATGTGGGAAGGGAACTTTTTGCCAATAGACTATAAAGAATGCAAAAAAAAACAAACTTGGTAAATGTTGGAACATTTACCAAAAAATTTAAAATAACATTTTTAATGGAAGTAATGTTATGTTTAAAAATTATAAATAAAATAAATCTATATTACCTACATCATCTCACATGAAAGTTATTCAAATTCATCACGTAATTAAATACACATTAATTGGACCAAAAATAATATATTTTATAGATTAGATAACTTTCATACCGACTTGAAAAGTTTGGAAAATTTAGCAGTCAGGAGAGAAACATCCTGACTGCAGCTACTGAAAATTTTATGATATTTTATAATCTTAATGAAATAAATGAAATTCAAAATATTTATACTACGCACTCTAAACGTTTGTGTGCCTAATTATGTACGGAACCCTCTTAGCGCGAGTTCTGCTCATACTCCACATGTTCCTTTATAAAAAAAATCGTCTTTAGTGATATGGTTATCATTTTTATACAATATAAATCTTATCATCACATTTTAATTTTTTTTTACTTATAGTTTACTATATCGCATTCATTTTTTTTAAATTAACTTTAATTTCATAACCTAAGCAACCATTGAAAAAAAATGTGTTTCTCTGGTTGGTTCTCTTGCATTCCAAATAGGTATCAGTAAACGGACATACAGTTTTTCGTATATGATATCTGTAATCACGTAACATCATGTTACCTATCAAACCAAAACCCACCTTCCGCCCCTCTCCAAAATGTCTCCCAAGATGACAATTCAAATTTCTGTACATAAATTTTGTCATTGGATAATAATTTATTTCACGTAACATCACATCTTTGCACTATTCCCCGAGATGGAAATTCAAATTTGGATAAATTAAGTTTGGAATGGGTAAATAGGGACTTCACGTCACTTTAACTTCTCTCTCGAACCCTCCCCTCCCCCCAACTGTTCCCAGATACAGTAATTCAATTTTAATAAATAAAGTTTGTTATTGGGTAACTATGCACTTCATATAACAAACACACACCCCCACCCCCTCGTCCCAACTGTCATCCAAAGTAGAAATCCAAACTTGTATGCATAAAATGATTGTATTTAAATATGTATTTACAACAATATCAGTTCAAAACTGTTCACCGAGATGGCAATTCCTATTGTTCCAGAAGCACACAATTTTACGTTAACTCAGTATATTTTAGTAATATTCCAATGTCAGCATAAAATTAAGCTTCAAAGCTCTTTAGCGGAAAATATTTTCCTGATTTTCTGGATATCTTTTGCCCTCATCAAAAAATAAACACCAATTTCAACTTGATGATATGAACAAGTTAATTTTAATAGCTTGCTCACCTGACCACTCGTTTAGATATTAATTAACCGCATTTGTTTTGACAATTACATCGAACAAGCAAGCTTATTTTACCTTCCCTGTCATATTCACGCCCCAACTCGGATATTCACTCGCAATCAATACGAGGCATTAAGTTCGACAATCGAAGAGACTCGAGCGCCAAGGGCCGAGCGTGATTTATGGGCGCCGCCCGCCTATCGAATATATATTTATTAATGACACTTGAGCACGGAGCAATGAAGATTGATGAGACGAATAAGTTACAGATGAAGTGTGAAGGTGATTGACCTTGAGTTTGGAAGCTATTTATGTTTTTGGCTTCAATTTGCACGACCAACGACTATTTATATCTACGACCGATAAACAATACACGTTGAAAAGGAATACTATCTAGTAAAAGGAGATATTAGACGATATAATTGAAACTAAAAATATTCAACAGAAATGCGAAACAAGGCACACAAAACCTCATAAGTTTCGGTTCATTAACACCCATATGGATCACACGTGGTCAAGACTGTCAGTCCGATTTACTGACTGTTAAAAACGTATTTCGGTTTCTCCTTAACAGTCAGTCGAGTTGAAACAAGACTCTACTTAACGAACGTGTCCTATCGCACGATCCATATCAGTAAAATATCCAGTTGCTGCCAAAGTGCAAAATTTTGGCATGGTTGTACATATTAATAACGCCAACATAGACTTAAAAGAAAGGTTTTGTAAAGTGAAGATAAATTACTTTTTTGCATACTATATTATTACGATACCCAGCATGGGTATCGTTGAATAGAACTTTCAATAATACTGAGAATACTCCCAATGTCTCAACTCCCAACGCCTGTTTTGAACACTTTTCGATACAGTGACCCGCTTACAAAATATTAAACTTAAAAGGAGACATTTTTATTAGAGTAGCGGGTTCTCAGCCTGTATTACCTAAACCGCTATTTTTTAATATATAGTACATTCCATTCACAATAGTAGAATATAAAGCAAAATTAAAAGGGATGTAATCACAGTTAAATAAGCTCTACTAAGATAAGGGTAATAGTCGATCAACTTATAATAAGTACTTGAATCTGTAAAAAGTTAATGGAAACTTCTGGTAAATGACTTAAATCAACTGTGAAAATAGCTATGTATTTTTAAATGTATATTTATTATGTTTGCGTAAAATATACTAGGCAATATATATATATATATATATATATATATATATATATATATATATATATATATATGTATATATATATATACACACATATATATATATATATATATATATATATATATATATATATATATGTATATATATATATATATATATATATATATCTCGAATATTAATGAGTGCCTAAATATACACGGTGTACGGGAATAGGTGTCGGACAAAGAACGATGATATTCGTTGACTGAAAAATAGTTGATTGCGTTAAAATAAAATTTAAATGGTGACTTTTATTTCAGAAAAGTGAAAATAATATTCATAATTATTTGTCATCCTTTTCGTACACATGATACTCGTGCACATTGTTCAAAGCTGCTCAGGGGAATAACCCACTGCGAAGACATCTAGCTGCCCGGTTAAGCACCGCGCTCTACGTAAGTATTGGGTGTGTTAAAAAGAGTTATTTGTAATATTTTTTACGCTCAATTATAAGAAGGGCGTATTTTACGTTTTATTTAAAAGACAATTTATTCCTTTATGGCCAACGAATAGCGTTTTTCTTGATCCGGCTCTTATTCCCAGACACCGTGTATAGAGAATACTCATACTGCCAATCTCACGTCTACTCAGATATTCTCATTTCTTCTTTATTAATTTTCATAAAACGATTTTCATGGATTTTGATACGAGGAATTCATATCATATTATTATTTTTTCACTAACACAAAAACATTTCCGCGGTGTCTTATGTTGATAATAGATTAGGGGCCTTTGACAGCGCAGCGCACTGGGAGGTACAGAGTTCGATTCCCGGCTGCTCGTCGAGTAGGACTTGCATCGGTATTTAGAATCACTTAACATAACGTATTAATATATTTAGAATCACTTAACTACATTCCAGTGGCGGGCAGCAAGGCCAATATTGCCGAAAACAGTGCGATGCGCTCGCACACGCCTACACGGCCTATTAACAATGGGCATTACTTGCAATAATACACCGTTAGGAGAGGCTTATATCCAGCAGTGAACTGACAATCAAGACACATTGTTTATGATTAATACTCTCGTTGAAATTTAAACTTAAGTAACAAAATTTGTGTTACGCAAAAAAAATGTCCGGTTAATGCGATTCTGAAAGCTCTTAATGATACTTCCTCACCAATATCCGCCAAGACCGTGCAGACTTTATAATATTTTATTAAAAATTAATTTTAATTAAAAATTTATTTTAATTAAAAAATTGTTCGCTTAATGCTCTGGTTGAAAGCTTCTAAGCTTTTAGTTAATGAGACTTCATCACCAGTATTCAACAAGGTCGTGCTGGCTTTAGGATATTTTTAAAAAGGTTTTTTTAAATGAGAAATTGTCCGGTTAATGCCATGCTGGAAACTTTTAGTTAATTAGATTCTTCAGCAATATTCGCCAAGATCGTACAGGTTTCAGGAAATTTTTTAAAAAGTTTTTTTAAGTAAGAAATTGTCCGGTCAATGCCATGCTGGAAGCTTTTAGTTAATGAGACTTAGTCATCAATATTGATCAAGATCGTGCAGGTTTTTAGGATATTTTTTAAAAAAATTAATTTTAAGTAAAAAATAATATATTGTTATAACCTGAAAAAAAATTTCCCTCTCTCACTCACTCTACCCTATTGTCTTAAAGTGACAATTAGGGTAAATAAAAAAGTTGTCCCAAAAATTACAACTCAGGAAAAATTTTAGAGTTGTGGACTCTTACTTAAAAATTTTGATCGGCATGCAAGCAAATGTTGGTAAATTTAAGTAAAATTATAAATATTGCACTTCTATAATTCAGAAACTTTTTCGTTTTGACACTATAAGTATTATTAAAAATCTGTAAACAACAAACAAAATTACGTACAATTAAATTCGTACTTTGAATTTTCATCCTATATATTTAAAAATATTTCGGTTATATATCTAATTGATTTTCGGCAGCAACAGCCACTTCAGATGTGTTAGCATTAAGCAAATAAGATTAACAGTTTTCACCAATTAACTTCGAAATATTTACTTTATCAAGACGAAAGAACTTTGAAAATTATCTTACATATTCCATATCTGATTTTCAAGTTACGCAATAATTATTAAAAAAGTGACATATTTCAACCAACAATTCTATGCCTCAGAAGGTAAGGCATAAAGGAAAAAAAACAAAACCGCTGACGAAAATTTTAAGGAAAGCTTCACAACGAAGGCAGAAAATTTACATTTCTTGAATTATATCGAATCGAGTAAATTACAAGAAAACCGAGTAAATTACAGAGAATAAAATTATAACGCACTATAAAAAAGTGAAGAACGAGGAAATGAAATGGCGGTACGTATTTTGAGAAATTGTGAATATGAAAATTGACACGTGTCAAATATTATCGAAAATATCACGCGGGAAAAACAAAATAATACCGACTGTGGGAAAAACAGATGTTCTTTTATAGATTCAGGCCAGAAAAGGCGTATATTTTTATTTAAATTACAGATTTCCGTTTCATTTAATAAGCCCCTTATAAATACAATTTAAATAATCCACAACTATATGCAGTATGAACGGGACAAAAAGAGTGTTGTTATTAGGCACACTCGTATTTCCTGTATCACATTGACAAGCAAACACTTAGAGCAAGATTAAAAATTCAAATAAAAGACCAAGAGCGTATCGGAATACGTCCAAAGCCGGGTGCCATAGTTTCCTATATCATCTGAAATTTTTGATAATAATCGATTAAAATTAAAAAAAAATTAGAGAAACATGAATACTTTGCACGTCACTTCGTAGCTTATTATTTCACCAGTACGATTGAGTACGGGTAGAATTCGCACTACGAAGATTTCGTAAATATTTAAGGATACATATTATTGCTATGAAACTGTTTTAGAACATTAGTTCTTAAAAACTTAAATATATTGCCTAATATATTTTTACAGGCGTAAAGACATGGTACATATTTCAAAAATTGTAAGATTTAGCTACACTTTTCTCGTAATGTTCTAGCCCTGTTTACAAGCTATTTTTTTATGATTTTTGGCTCAGTAGTTTCTGATATAAGGCATCAATTTTCGCATGTTTATGGAATATATATTTTTAAATATGCAAATTATAATTTTTGTATTCTTTGTAATAATCTTTGTATTCTTCATAATAAGCTTTGTCAACTGAGGTAAACAATAAATAAAACAAAAAAAAAATTATGCGTATCAGCACCGACGCGGGACTGGAGTTTACTCCTTAAGTACGATTGTATTGGAATGTATAAAATAAGTACAGGGGTATATAAACATCTGTTATGAAAGTGAAAGCATATACATACTTTTATTCGTATTTATTTGATTTGTATTAATGCTTTATCAACTGAAATGACATCTACTATAACTGATATTTATATGTATCTAAAAGGTTTTGAAACTATATTATTTGTGACATTTTTCCATTTTAATAATCTCATCCCTCTAACATGTATAAACATACAATTCATTTTCAAATGTATAGATAATATTACAGATACTGTTATCCACAGAACTTGTATCATTATATTTATCTTCAGGAAAATAGCACCAATTAGAAATCAGGCATAAATTGCCTTAGCATTGCTTTAATTTAGGATGCCATTAATACTTATTTATTTTCATATTTGGTAATTAAATAAATTCTTACAAAAACATGTATTATATATACAAGTTATTTATTAGTATTCTAAATTGAAACTCAAAAATTCTTTTATTGAAATTCAATATAACTAGCGACATGATTCTCTTTACCTGCAGCTAGAAAAATAAAATGTGCATTAAAATGAGTTTGCACTGCATGGTTCACTTTACCTGTAACCAGAATCTTAAAATGTTCTTTCAATCAGTTGGAACTAGATGATATAAGCCAGTGACTGCTTTAATTCAGGAATTTATCAATACATATTTATTTTTCATATTTGGTAACTTAACAAATACTTGTAAAAATATTCTGTATTCTGACAAATTAAATTCAAGTAGACATGATGACAGAAGCTATATTAAGTAAAAGTTATGATAATGAAATGCAATGTAGGTTCAATTTGCCCATAACTAAAACAAAAACGTGCACCAAACTAGTTTGGACTAGATAATACAAACCAATCTTTCATAAGGTTTCAATAGAAAATCCTATTTCATTGGTTAATACATGATTTAATTAAACACTTGTTTTACCAATCTCTTACCAAATTATTATGTATACTTATAGACCCTTATTAATAAAGCTGGACAACATAAATGGGCCTTCGTGTAAGATCAAAAATATAAACATTAACATTTTTAGCTATTAAATATTTTAAACAACGTGCTACAATGCATTGCTACACACAACAAAATAATGACTATAATTCATAATTGAAAATTTAACTGTATGTTATAAAATTTAAAAAATATAAAATAAAAACAAAACGAATAAAAATGTATAAGTAAAAAAATTAATAATCTAAAAATGTATTTCATTTACTTTTCAACTGCCTCTCTTCAACTTCAGCACGAGCCTTCGCTTCTCGAGCTTGACATGAAAATTTCCATACGGATTTCATGAAACTTGTCTCCTCTTCGTTATATCTGCTCCGCTTCATGCCTCATGCAATTTCTGTTCAATTCTTCCGACTGAAGCAACTGACGTTGGCTGAAAGTGAACCGGATATCCAAATGCTAGCTGCTGGTGCGTCTCCTGCGTATTGGTACATTCATGTCCACGTCCAGCGTGGTTTCTTACATCTTACCCATAGGCTGACCAGCAGGAACATCTCCCGTTGCCTCGAACGATGTTCGCAAAGTTTCCACAGCTTCAGCAAAAACGTTACTTCCTCAAATAGATTTGTAAATAATTGACTCTAATTAAGTCAATGTCCATTCATGAATATCACAAATTTACAAATTTTAAATTTCAACGCTTTTTCACATATTACTAGAAATAAAATAAAATAAAAATTCAATTGGAAAGTCCTTAAAAGAATTTTAGAATTTGTAATTTTAAAGGTGATCAAATTACAATCTACTTTCGATTTGTTATACTGATTCTTCAGTATTAAACACAAATTCGAATAAAATTCACTTCAAATAAGTCAATCTGGGAACTTTTGGTGCCTCGTTACTGATTAATATACACTTTCTAAAAACACTATAAATAAAATATTAATTGTATACTTATCGAAATTCCCGTTGTTTACCTCGATTGAATTGCTGGGCAGAATCGTTTAATGAGACTTCCACAATTAGTCCTGGCGCTATTAAAGAAATGACGGGATTAATTTGGATATCGCTGATCGTGTCTCCTCCGTCAGTAGCCATCCATTGCTGCCTTTCCCTTGCCAACGCTCTACTCTGCTTGGCTTTTATATTAAGCCAAAGTGGGCACAATTGACTACCTTTTGCCTAAATAAACAAATAAAAAACACTTTATTTGCACATTATTTAAAAAAAAATTACGGTCGTGCAAAACAAGTTAATTGAGTATTCATCAAACAAATTAGTCCTGACTTCATTTTGGACGAGAGTGTAGATCCTATAAAATCCAACTACAGAGATTTAATTTGTCATCACTAGTTGCACTGATCTATTATATTTATTTAAAATCAAATATTCGCATGTTAATTGTCCCTATCTCCTTTCTCTACTCAACTTCAACACTCAACTCAGATCCCGTATACCATCACAGAGATTAATCACAACACTTCAAGTTTATAGAATAATATCTCTTCTTATAATCCCATAATTCAAATGTGCCGATTGCATAAAGTTTTTGTTTCTCAACTTCTCTTTTTGAACATTTTTGTACCAAAATTATTAACATGTAAAAAGGAAATACAAAATATATTATTTAAAAAATAAACCCGCTACGATAAAATTAATGTTATGTCTAGTATAGAGAACATAATATAGTTCTAAGTTAATACTGACTTTAATAATTAATTAATATATTTAATAACACAAGTAACCCTTGAAAATTTATATATAAATACTCTGAACATTTTGTGCACACATAATTAGAGTTACAGTCTAGTTTTATACTCTGTTCTTTTTATAAAACATCTACGAGATTGTAACTTGTTTTGTGAACATTTCAATAAATAAATAAATATTTTTATTACAAACGTGAAAATTTGACTTTCCTAACCTTTCATTAATAATACCACTAGCATTATATAGGTATACCGGCATTTTTTTCATTTTCCCGTTTGCTCTGTCGGTGCGTTTATTTCCAATTACATTTTTGTAAGAAACCAATATCTGTCCTCTGCTTCTGTGTAGTTTCTTTTTCTTTCTTCATTTTACTATTTTGTTAAATGCAATACGTTCAGCCAAAAGAAACGACGCTTACAACTGTCAGTAATAATTCGATATGTCAATTAAAAATGTGTCTTAAATTGGATCATCACACATTTTTAACGTTCTGAACATCGTACGCATTGAGCTTCTGATTTGACTACTCATAAAACTTGACACCGGACGCTATATATGAAAATCGATTCTTAAGGAATAAACTCCAAAGAAATAGAAACAGAGGTTCCGTTTTTAGTTTAGCACAAAAAATTAATAAAATATATAAATTACTGGTATGATTTCCACTAATAGTGTTCAGTATATACTTTGTTATTTATAAATATACAAAGGTATATAGTATATCTATCAAAATATTTGCAAGTATTAATAAACATTAAACTATTTTTTCACCATATGAATACATTGGCTAGTATACTCGTATATGTCACAAATAGTGATACTCTGAACAGATAAGATTTTATCGATAAAATTGAAGTAACTCCTTATACAATCCTTACATATGCAGTATGTACGTTAGGATCTAAAGAGCACTATTGACAAGTGTGACTGTATAAGTTGCATAAGTTATATGAATTTGGTAATTTTTTATCTTTTCTCCCGAACAATTCACTTTCTATAAGTCCATTTAAATTCATAAAGCATCAATCAATCTACATTTCGATTAAATGAATTCAAAGTTTTAGTAAACTTCTTCACGATATATGTGCAATTCAGTTCAATTTTCTTTTCTAAGGTAATGATATAAGCTTTCCTTTAAATGACCAATGAATACAAATTATCGAAGTGCAAAATGGAAATTTAGCTTCGTAATTGTTATAATATGAATTATATGATCTATAATAAAAAAATAATCCTCGCTCATAAATTATTAAACATATTTAAATGTATAAATAATTTCTTACCAGTACCCTGAATTGTGCAATAATCAATAATCAATTTCGTGCAGCTATTGCATTTATGAATTCTGCCGAATAATATCATTGTCACGTAACTTACAACATAATAAATGTTGTAAGTTACGAGACAATGATACTATCTTAAATAAGTGTCTCCTCAATTTAATCTTAACAATCAAATTGAATCGGTCTTTGTTGGAATCTATGGTGAAGCCTATTTTCAGTAGTGGACGTCTTCCGGGTAATAATACTAATAATGTATTTATTTAAAATATTCACTAAGAAACTAGTTTTAGGCGGTAACTCAGTAGATTCTAGTGCGCAAAGTGGAAATTGGCGAACCACTAGGCAATTCAACACCTTTCTTTCTTTATAGGAATTAAAGGAATATAAATGAATGATAAGACGAAGAGTATTCTTATTGTTTATAAAATAGACAATCGTAAGAAAAAGTTAAGAATAAAAAAGTTAAATACACAAAGATAAGATGCAAAAAAATCCGCACACAGGTCAAAGGCAGACAGCAGTCGCTAAGCATGAAAAAAGGAAGTCATTTTACAAATTATTTTTTGTACTGAAACTATTTGATAAATCTTTGTAAATTTTAATAGGATTCTATTCTAGTAGTTAAATTATATTGGTAAAAACAAAATCACCAAAATCGCTTAAGAATTACGAACTGCGGCGTATCCTTATACGTTAAAACCTACAGACCAACGAACGGTCATACCAAATGTACAGACTAAGACAGGCGCATCATATTTTAAAGGAAAATTTAGATCATAACGGATATTTAAAAAAATTGAAGTACTGTTTGACTTTTAGAAGATAATATCCTCTTTGTTAAAATCACATAAAAAGTATCATAAAACTCGAGATGTTGTTCCTGTCGATAATACTCGTAGGGTATACAAAAAACAATTATGCTACATTTTTATGTTTACATATGCACATCAGCAAACTAGTCGTAAGGTTTAAGCTCTAGTCTGATCGGATAATGAATTTCATTGTTACCTATTATAAGCTATGCGACAGTAAAGTTTCATATCAGTTAGAAAGTATTATGTTGGCTATTTTATACCAAACTCAAAAAATATACAAACATATAAAATTTGTCTCTTATAAAACGTACACATATACACTCCGCAAACATACACGTATACACAAATAAAATTACGTATAATTGCATAATATATTTGTAATATTATATAAAATCAGGTATAAATTACGTGTACGTATAAAATTATTAATTATAACCCGTATTGATTTCAAAGAAAAGAGTTCAAGAGACCATTAAATATGAAAATATTATTCTATTTCAATGTCCAGCTGTTGACTACGTGCTAAATTGCCTTTTGTGAATAGAGTCTATATTAAAGTGAAACAGAACCGATAACAGTAGTGAAACAGAACAATAAAAAATGTTATTTCAATATTTATATTTTATGAGAGAAGAGAGTACCATAAATATGTATAACTTCTGGTCCATTGTTCATTTATAAATTGTTTCTTTCTTATTCTTTCTATAAATTTATTTTTACGGACTAGATTAGATGTGCTTTCTAATTTGTATTTACTATAAATTTTATAAGGCATTTTATAAATATACACTGTTCAACGAGATCATGAAAAGCATAACCTACTATTAATTCAAAAGAATTTCCAGAATACTCGGTGTTATTTCTCCAGAAAATGTGACAATTTACTAATCAAACTTTAAAGTAAATAATATTTACAGGGGAAACTCCAAAGTTAAAAGGTTCTGTCTGCAAACATAGTTACCCAATTACAAACTTTACCTATTGAAATAGAATTTCCACATCGAGGAACAGTTGAGGGTTATCGGTCACTTATTTCTATCACACATATCTACTCAAACAATTCTGTAACTTTGCACAGATAATTTCTGAGGCCTACATTTTATTTCGGATTCGAACGCATACTTCATAATATATAATATTATATTTCAACTATAATGATACGAAGGAATACACCTAAATTATTTATAAACTATGGTAGACGCAAAAGATATAAATACGTTACAATAACACCATAATTAGCATATACCTTCTTCTTGCACGCAACGCAGACGACAGATAATAATAAGTTCTACGATAAACGGCCAAAAAAAGATATTTAATACTTTATCGCACACATCCTACAATAAATGGTCTAAATCATTTAACAATTATAAGATGTGTAAAATATACGTACACGTTAGGATGCAAAAGTCAGCATACTCCATCGTATATGCAACACAGACGACAGATAATAATAAATCCGGCGATAATAAAACAAAATTAAACGAATGATATTTATTACTTTAATGGACACATCTTACGAAAAACGGTAAAAATCGCTCATTAATCACGTTAAACGCAAAATATATATACACATTACGACGCAAGGTGCTCGATAATGCAAAAGTTAGCATACTCCTTCCTTTTTGATGCAACGCAGACGATAGATAGTAACAAGTCTGACGATTATTAGAGAATACAGAATGAATGATATTTATTAATTTAACACACATGTCCTACAAAAACGATCAAAATCGTTCATGAAATATGGCAGACGAAAATATATATACACGTTACGATGCAAGGCGCACGATAATACAAAACTTAATTTGCTCCTTCCTACATAACGCAGACGAAAGATAACAACGTGTCCAACGATAATTGGAGAAAATAGAACGCATGATATTTAATACTTTAACACACATGTCCTGCAAAAAATCGTAGTGACTCTGATCGACTCTCACTGGTCCGAACGTTACGAATTAAAACGCGCTTAGATAAAAAAAAGATAACCAATACGATACAATACGCGCTGATGGAAACGTTTAGTTGATGCGGGCGCCTTTTGACATATACCTTTAGTCGATAATAAATCAACCACCGACCTTCTCCGACAAAAGTAAGCAATCATCGGTGGCCGACTCACCACCTACAAAAATCGTCGATTGTACGTTATATATTGCTTGCTATTGCATAACGATGACACACTTTACTTTGGCTACAACAGGCAAAACTATCAAATTCTTTCAACTATATCCAAGATAAAGCTTCTTATCCCAAAGCAAATTCCGCTCCAACGAATGCAATGTACAAACCGGCCACGTAACATCTCTCCGCATACAAACACTGGCGTAGGCTTAACGATATTTGCTACGAACGGCGGGCTCCTCCTTTGAAGGCAGACAAAATCGACAATGGGCACGAAACCGCGGATAATGGCACGCGAGGACTCCTTAGAGATTAATCACTGTCAGCAGGCAGGAGAGGGCGCTTCATGCGCTGATGATACGTTGATGTATTCCCGCCCTGGAAATGCAGTGTCCTGGAGGACTGTACGCTCAAGCCAGGAATCCACGATCTAATGTTAGGAATGGGGACATAATTATGTTTCACGTTGCTTCCGAGTAATAAGGCATGTTTAAACGAAAAAAAATGAATGTGCAGAAAGTCGCTATAAATACATATATGCTGAAACGTAGATATTCTCCATAGAGTTTATTCATTTTTTTTGTTTTGTATAGATCATTACTAAATACCTGGATTCTGTACCAGTTCACACGCAACATTCGAGGTTATAGAGTTCGTATAAATCTTATTATGTTAACGTTGGGGTAATAAACATAAGAAAAATTATTATGAATTTTATTACGTACTTTATACGGGAACTTATGTCGATCATTTTCCTAATTACTATTTTGGTAACAATTTATACTTAAATAAGTGATTTTATCTCAAAGGGACTAAGTCTCCGCCCAAAAAATATTTATTTGAAATAAATAATATAGTATAGTAGCGACTCTGATCGACTCTCGCCGGTCCAAACGTGAAGAGTTAATGCAAGCTTAAAGAAAAAAAGATGACAAATACGATTCAACGCGCGCTGATAGAAACATTTATTTGGCGTCGGGAGCCTCTTGACATATACTTTTATTCGATGAAAAATCAACCACCGGCTTTCTACGACAAAAGTTGGCAATCGTCGGTAATCGACTCACTACCTACAAAAGTTGACCGTCGATATTGCGCATTACATGTTACTTGCTGCTATGTAACAATAATGCACTTTACCTTGACTACAAGGGGCAAAACTATCAAATTCTCTAAAAAACCCGTACTTAACATGTTCATTCATAAAAAAATCGTCTTAATTAATGTGGTTCTGATTTTTAATCAATATAAAGCCTTTCATCACATGCACGATTTTAATTTTTTGTTTACTTATAGTTTGTTATATCGTGGAAGGAAACAGTAATTTATTTTAAAATTTAAACAAGTTTTCCCATTCATTTTTTTTAAATTAACTTTAATTTCATAACGAAAACAACGATGGAAAAAAATTTGTTTCTCTGGTTTGTTCTCTTGCGTTCCAAATAGACCTCCGTAAATGGAAATACACTTTTTTGTATATGATGTCTGTAAACACGTAACATCACGTTACCCATCAACCCAAAACCCTCTCTCTCTCCAAAATTTCCCCTCAGATGAGAATTCAAATTTCTGTACATAAATTTTGTCATTGGATTACTATTTATTTCACGTAACATCACCTTTTCGCTTGAGGTGATGTTACATGAAATAAATAGTTATCCAATGACGAAATTTATATAGCGAAATTTGAATTTTCATCATATGAATGGATTCAGTCTCGTTCAACTTGATCTTTCATTTATTGGTCTTTTCATGAATTTTGGTTAACTGCTGCTAGAAGTTTGTGACTAACAAACTTCACAAGTGTTTCCTATTCCCAGAATGACAGTATCATCGACAAAAGTACTGATAATATTAGTTTCTATAGCATAACTTTCACTTTTTTACAATAGGTACAGGCTGTAATCAGTACATTTACTTGTGGGACATCTTAATACCGAGTTGGTATCTTCTTGTTAGATATGAAATATTTCCTTCAAAAAATTCAAGTTAATGTGTCATAATGAGATTTTTTGCATTATTTTATATGTACGCATATATATATATATATATATATATATATATATATATATATATATACATATATATATATATATATACATATATATATATATGTGTGTGTGTGTATATTTATAAATATATATATATATATATATATATATATATATACGTGGTACTAGTTGTTTGTTACTTGAGTTTTTAATTTATTAAATTTGATATTGGACAATAATTTTGATTATTAATATTAATATATTAATAATTAAAAATTCTAAGATAAAATATTTTTTTAAAAAACCGACTTCAAAAAGTTAGGTGTTGAGAAGTAAAAAATAATTAACTCAAAATAGGTACCGTTTTATTTGTAATAAATAACTAAGTTACTTATTTTTGAAGTTGGTGCCAGCACCGCCATTCAACGTAAACAAATGTATTTTTTTACATTATAACTACACCCTTTATGAACCTATTTAGTATTGTAAGTACATTGGAAGTTAAACTTTTAAAATTACGTTATAAATTTGTTAAGTTGATCGACAGTGCTAGTATCGACTTCAAAAATATGTAACTTATTTATTACAAATAAGTCGGTACTTATTTTTTATTTTTTAGTAATTTTAGTACTTTTTAGTAATTATTTTTTACTTTTTATTACCTACCTTTTTTGAAGTCGGTTTTTAAAAGATATTTTATAATGTAATTATTTTTCCATTTATCTGAAGAAAGGGAGCCACCATTTCTTACCAGCACACATTATCTCGTAATTTTTATATTATTATTAAAAGTATTTATTTGCCTATGATGGTTTACCTATTTGACTGCATCAAATGACGAGACATAGAATTAATAATTTGTATCTAAGTATGCTACTATTAAAAGAATATATTTTTGTTTGGTAGAAAACATGACTCTTTTTCGTCATGTCTTCTACCTAACAAAAATATATCTTTTCCTACCTTAACTAATACTTTACATTAATACCTGGATTCACAAAATTTAGTGTATATGTCAATTTTGTGAATCGGGGTGCAGTGGAGAAACTGATTCGATTTTTTATTTTTTTAATAATACCTTTAACCTTTGGTTTCGAAGACATTGTAATACTTTTGCAAATTTTTTCTTGTATTTGAACGAAATTTCTATTTCAAATGATTCTTGATTGTTAATTCCCCGACGATAAAAGTAGAAGAAAACAGGAGTATATACGCAAAGTCACAAGCCTATGCAAGACGAGTTTTGACAAATTTTAACAAGTTTTTCAGGCGTTTTTCAGCTGTGGTTGGAAATGGATACCTGTAAAAATTCTTATAACTGCAGGAAATACTCTACTTACGGTAAAATTTGTTAATTATTAAGCTCATCCAAAAAAGTGATAGGTACAGCTATTATATATTATAATCGTGTCTCAAATTATTATATATTTATTATTTAATTAATCCTGTTAAAATAATTGCAATGATATTAACCATAGAAATCGAAAACAGTCTGAAGAAATTGCAGCGTTGTAGTATATCTAAAAAAATTATATTATTGCCACCGACTGATTAAACTATATTGGTAATATAAATATTGAATATGCTCACTTGAACTGGGTCATTAATTCATTAACTTCGGAATCAATGCGTCTTGTAAAGAAAAATACACGATTATTAACTAAGCAATATGTTTACGTTTTCCTTTATTCACAGCTGATTTTTCAGAGACTATACGACGTAATAGTTTGAAATTTGGAACAGTAAACAGTAATATATCTTATTAATTAGCATATTTTGCACTCACTATCTTTTTAAAAATATCCATATAAAAATTAAAAAGGAGGAAGTAAAAATTTAATTTTTTTTCAATTTTATATGTCTTGGGTATATATTACTTTTATAATTTTAAAATGCATATTTAAAATCATGAAAAAATAGAGCAATATATTCCACCCTTATTTCCAAAACTACTTGTACTACTTTATATTTGGAAGGAATAATATCTATTAACAAAACACTTTTCCAAGTTGTTGTTTCTCTTCCCTCTCAGGTGAATACACATGCACAGAGAAGAGTGCCACATTTCACTAACTTCAAAAATCTCTGACAGTACTAGTATTTTGACCGAAAAGTTTAATACTGGAATTAAGTGGCAGTCTTTATTGAGAAATACAAATTCACAAAAAAACGGCCATTTATCAAATCTGACGGTTTAGGCAGGCAGTACCTATAAACATCAGAACTGAGGTATTTGAACTCACAGTTCAATGACAAAGTCTCTGCTTGAGATCCAAAATACCAATTTATAAACAGTTTACCCTTAAGTTTTGGAGGCATCAAGCTGAGGAGTTAGAACATGGAGTTTAATGAAAGAGTGTCTGCTTAAAACTCATAATATACTTAGAAAACAGCAGATCCGCAAGTTCACACTTTAGGCAAGAAGTACTCATGCAGCATCACAATTGAGGAGTTGGAAACTGGATTTCAAAGACAGAGTCTCTTCTTGAGAAGCACAATAATAATTTAAAAACAACAGATCTCAAAGTTTTACTGTTTAGGCAGGTAGTACACCGGCAGCATCATGATTTACTGATCGAAAGTTGAATTATATTGTTTGTACGCGTATATAACTATATACGAATACTTATTTGTCCTATTACTTTTTTGCTACGTCAAGACAATTTAAACAGGTCTAAATTCAATGAGTACTCCTAATCACTGAAGAGTTCTGTTACTACCTTCCTGCTCCAATATTGCACCCTGATGTTTCTAGAGAGCAAGTTTATGTCACCCTTTGTGATCCAACCCGATCACGGAACTTGTGCTGTTATAATTATAATCTTATTAAATTATAATTACAACAGCACGAGTTCCGTGATCGGATTTAAATGATATTATTTAAATCCGATCACGGAACTTGTGCTGTTATAATTATTATCTTATTAGATTATAATTACAACCGCACATGTTCCGTGATCGGATTTAAATGATATTATTTAAATCCGATCACGGAACTTGTGCCTTTCATTGTTAGTGATTTCTGTGGTATATCTTTAATTTAATATTATACTCTAATTAAATTTTCATGAAACCATTGAATAGCTTGACTTGTATCATCCAAAATTTGATTATGGCCTTTGTGCTGTTAAATTTTTGTGAATTATTTATTATATTTTCAATATCGATGGTTTGATTCTAACCCATGGAACAACGCGGGGAGTATAGTCTTTAAAATATCATTTAAGTTGGTTGATGAATGCCGAAGATATGAGGTAACGTACATAAAGACATACAATCAGATTGAGAACCTCCTCCTTTTTTGAAGTCAGTTAAAAATATGTACGTGTTATAAAATTTTTAATTTGGATATAAAGGAGTTATTGAAGTAGGTTCAAACTCTTAAAACACAGTGTTACACATTTTAAGTATTTATATACCAGGTAAGATATCAGAGAAAAATCGCTTACTCCGCTACTCTGTCACTAAATATAGAAGAGACAAATGTATTTACATTGACGATTAGTAACACTGCAACAGAAATAATCGTACACTTGCTGAGTTGTCGACAAGGGTTTGGTAATAACATTAATTTTCCATGTGATATTTAGACCTTATGCGCACTGCGGTGCGAATAGAAAATATCATGAATTAGGTTTGCACTGTCTAAAGTGGAACTGCTTGTGAAACATCCTTTGTGAAATGAGTATTCTCTTACTTCTAATTGCCCTGGCTGCCAAACGGCAAAACATTTTAAATTAAAAAATGGATGCGTCAAGAATGTAATTTATCATTTAAATATACCTTTTACCATTAAAAAGGATGTAAGAAATATTTAATAACTATAGCGAATACATCATGAGAAAGACTCAAGAAGTAAGAAAAGAAGGAATCACAATACGAAGCAATAGAAGTAGCAACCTTAGAAACGATAGTGACTTTTTACATTAGCGGAGCAGGAACTTGCTGAATTATTGAGGATGCACAAGAGTGATACGATTTGGCTTTTGATTATTAGATCTAAACCAAAGCGATGATAATCGGCAGAGGTGGTTAACCCCACGGACATGGGAACTGTCAGATTTAAAATTTGTAAGAGAATTCCTACATCGCGATCTATGTAAGATACGATAGAGAAATACAGTGATGTATTTAGGTTGCGAAAGCTTTAATAAGAAACTCGACAGAATATAGTAGAAACAAAACTTGTTCAATGTGAACGCTAGTTTTATCTATCTTTATATTTGGGCCCGTGTCTTGTTTAATCGGAACAGCGAGAAGAAAGTTGGTACTTTTCAGATTTGAAATTGAAGAATAATGCTGCATAAACCATGATTGTCAAAAGAATCTAAAAATTCTTACTCGGTGAACTGAAGATTAAGGTCAACTTATTAATCGTCTCCTAAGTATTAGTCCTCGGTTATTTTGAACATACTCACATCACCTAATTATGCAAATAGTCGATATGTATATGAAAATTCATAAAGAAAAAAACCCTTATTAGACATTAATTTTGTATAATACTATACAATACTAATTATTAAAGTTTAAAAAAAATAGTTTTTCTTTCAAAATTTCCCCTATCCAGTTTAATTTATGTTGGAGCAGTGAGTATTTTTAATGAGTAAAATAAAGTAGTATAAGTTTGTATCACCTGTTTTATCTATTTCAACTAGAGGGATTAAACTCACGTTTCTTAAAATATCTTTATATAAATTTCATGCTAATTTTGACATCATTTTCATGCTAATTTTAACATCCGTACAAAAATTCATGCTAATTTTGACATCTTACATAAATTTCATGCTAATTTTGACATCAGTACAACAATTTCAGTAGTTACAGAAAATTTCTTAATTAATAATCTCAGGGTCGGATTCTATGTAGTAAATGGATTTCTTCAGGCAAAACTATTCCAGAGAAGACCAGCGTTGGTTGTGTCACAATTATAATTAAATATCCAAACATTTATGTATCTTTATGTGTTACTTTTATTGCATAGTACATAGGAAATTGATGCTAATCTAATATGAATTCGAGTTGGAATATTGTTTGGTTTAAAACAAAATTGAACAGAATATTTCTTAATAAATAAACTTCAGTTTAAAATTTATTCACGTAAAACTATTGCAGTGAAGGCTAGCGGTGATTGTGTCACAATTATAAATAATTGTCCAAACATTTCTGTATCGAACAATGTTAATTACTTATAACTTATCTAAAATGAATTCGAGTTGGAATTTTATCTGGTTTAAAAAGCATTGAAAGAAATGGTTTACCCATTTCTTTGAAGAAAAAAATTATCCCGTTAAAAAAAGAATTATGCTTCAAATTTGTTTTAAACGGGTGGTGTGGATTTTTTATGAAGAAACATAGTTAAATTAATCGAATGAACCCTCGTCTTTTGACTCCATTTCTTTTTAATATTCCATTTTATTAAGTTATTTTTAAGTTTTTCAATCATGCGACTCGGGTTTCGGATCGTTTCTCTGTTCACAGAAATATTTATTTTGAATGTTGTCGTATTACGAGACATTAATCTCCCTAAAATTGGCGTCAAACCACGGCTGTAAGAATTATTTTTATTATCTCCACATTAAAAAATTTAACATGACTGATTTAATATGGCCGCTCAGAAATTTTGTCAAGTCGGTCATTAATTTTTTTGCCCAAAAATTCAATTATAAATTTTAATTCACTTCTTTTAAAAGTATTTTTTGAAATATAATTTAAGTTACATTACGAAACGATCTTTAATAACAGAATGCCCAGATCGTTGCTTTAATTTTTACCTTATGTGGCTATTTATCGCTTATATTTTATGACAACATTTTTTCTCGACTATTTTAATGCTTGATATTTCAAAAACCTTTCCGTTTGCACCAAAGAAAAACTAGATTCGGTAATCAATTTTCTTTGTCTAAAGTTTCATCTTGGAGCTGAAATCTATTAAAGACTATTAGTACAATATGGACTAAGTATTTTACTTGAATCACTTTTTGTTATCTACACATTTCAAAATTCAACTTTCAGTTCAATATGGATTAATTATGACCCATTTTGGAACGTCAGTAGATTAGAACATTGATGATAAATGGGAGATATATCCCTAGTTCACAATTTAATTGCATTGTTGGCTCTAAGACTTTAATAAAAGGAATATACGTGATTTTCAACATTATTTATCAGTATAAAAAAGGCGTTATTATAAGCTCTATTGCATAAGCGTAATTCTTGCAGTTAACAAAACTTTTTAATAGTACTCATCCTCTTAGATGAGTACTCTAAGATGACTACTTCAGTTGTATTATAGGTTTAAGCATTAATTTTATTAAATTTTATTAATTATTATTTTTTCACATATATCTTACCAGTACCTTAATTATCAATGTTGAAAATCTAGCTGATAATCGTTCAAATGCTCCACGACTTTTACTTTGAAGTTGTAAATCGAACACGAATAAAAATAAAAATGAAGCAATACTTCCAACGCAGCGAAAAGAAAATTAATTGTGAGGACAATCAGGGATGGCATACGGCTATTGATTGATATGTTCATGAAGAATATGAAACAAAAGATGTCTTCATTTTCGCTCAAGGGAATCACAGAACAAAATAAAATACTAATCCGAACCATTATGTATTGATTACGTATTCACATTTCTAGATTAGCTACTTGTTTGTTATAAATTTACCTGCTAATTATGTCATTTAATTTCATGAAATCAAAGGAATTGGAGTTGCTTTGACGAAATGGCACATAGAAAGTTAATATAAGAAAATTCATGGAACATAGAAAGTTAATTTATCTCTGTGCTGAAAAACAGAGTCCAAGAAACGTTCGGGTTTAAAAACATATATAATAGTTCTTAACTGGAAAATTAGCCATTGTTGTTAATTGAACTGAAGAAAGATTCCTAAAGTTCTGTGAAAAATATCTAATATATTTTCACCATTTTTATACTATTGGATAAATCTAAATAAAATGTTTTAATAGTGTAGACTGAATTGCTTATCAATTTTTCCAAGCGTATCGGATCGCTTGTGAAATTTTTGTTAGAAATGGTCAGGTGGCTTCTGAATATTGTTTATATTCGAATATTGTTATTAATATTCGAATATTGTATTTATATTCGAATATTGTTTTAGTTGTTCCTTGCAAACGGATTAGTATAATTAATTATATTTGTTGTTTTCAATATACAAAATAAACTTGCCGATCAACTGTGAAATTACTTATTGACGGTTCTCAATCGGTCAAATATAAAAAATATAAATTTTGATGAATTGTAAATAGAGCTGTAGATTAATTACTACTAACTATTTTAATGTTTGAAATAATTAAACAAAAAATTTAACAAATGTATTCTGTATAAAATAAAAAATCAAATGCACTTTCTGAAACAGTGTGATGGGTGGGTTTACCTCATTATACTGCTTGAAGTCTTATTATTAAATAACAATGACTTGCTAAATAAACCATGTTTTTAATACATTCTATGCGGAACCGATCGTATTATTTGATCAGTCACCCAGCTTTCTATTAATACCGAATTTACTCTTTCTCGCCTGCATTCAAATAGTTTAAAAAAAATTCAATTAATTACAGATTATGACTGAATATATCTACTGTCATTGACGGAAGATATATAAATATCAACTAAGTTGTTTTAGAGCCTGTTGTAGATAAGAAAAAAATTGACAGGAATAATACTGATAAAGTTTCATTAAAAAAAAATAAGTTGCTTCGCCTCCCTTGCGCATTCTACTTTTGAAGTTGCTATAATATCAATTTTAAAAAACAATGATACGCAGAATTTATATAATATTTACGGAAAAAATTGTAAGATTTAAAATGTCTTTATTATTTAGATATTTTTAAATTAAAGATATACGAGAAGATGTGTGCACAGGGTGAAAAATAATATTATTATTATATTCACATAAGAGATAGAAATATATAGAAATATTAATTTCCATCTGGTGTATTCTACTCGTATTTACACAAATTTTTTTCACATTTTAAAATTTTTGCAACACAGAAAAACAGTATTCTGAAAGAAATTTTTACTGGTTGGTTTAAAATTTAGAACAACTTATTAAAGATATATTAGCATTAACTTTAACAGAACGAAATTTTGTCACTTCGAGTCTTATATATTAACCATTTGATAAATTTTGCAAAGGTAATTGGAATATTTGCAACTTATTTGAGTTTTTTACAATTCTATGTAATATCTTGTTATTTATTACCTAATATTTCAGCGGGAATTTTGCTTCCTTATATACCTTCAGCCTGCGATTTTCATCACTCTTTCAAGCTTATTTCTGTATGCCTTAAATTCTAAAATTTAATGAACTTCTAAAATCGTATGTTCTTGTTGTCGTAATGTTCTTTCCTTTAAAAATTATCGGACTACACAATACTGACAGAAAACATGGTTTCTTTTCATAGATATTTTAAATTAGAAGCTTCAATTACAATCTTTGTCTATTTGCATTATTTCCCTTTTGCTTTCCGAAATGATATATTCATTCTCCTTAATCCATTATTGCTCTTAACCATTATTTATAGTATTATTTATTTTCTATATCATCATTCAAGAAAAACATTCAAAATAAGATTAATTTTGTAATCCAGCTCGATGCTAAGAGCTTGCATTTCTTGCTCGTAAAGCTAGAACTACAGAACTCGACAGTTTATAGAGCGGGATCTATGGGAATTGTGGAGCTAAACTAGAAGAAATTACTCTTATAACAAAAAATTCATCGTACAAGTACAAGACTAATTTATTCATAAAAAAATAATATTAACTCATTTCGGAACAACAAATTTTCTAAATAACGTGATGGCATGAATAATCAAATCAACAATTTTTCGTCAGCTATTTGAACGCATAAACTACCAATCAACGAGTGCTGTCCTGATACATAAATTAAAGTCATTAGTCAATATCTAATCCTTGTAAACTTAACGAGAAAAGAAAAATTATTTGCGGGATATTAGATGGAAAACATATAATATTTCCATGAGCAATTTGATGCAATGCAGTTATTTCGTAAATTTTAAAGCAAAGTTATAGTTTGTTTTAAGAAAATACAATAAAAATAAAAGAGAAAATTAGACTTAAAAGACGAAGAAATATAATTATTTGGATATAAATTTCTTATTTGTTTATGTCTTGTAATTTGAATTGTACATTTGTAATTATTTTAAATTCATAAGCAGTTTTGCAACTTTCGATAATTTATTTTTTGAAACGAATGAATACATATATATATATATATATATATATATATATATATATACACACACACACACACACACACACACACACATATATATATATGTATGTATATATATATATATATCCCAAGGATGTTCTTGCTGTTATTATAAACCTTAATTATGCAAAGATTTTGAATTTCCAATATAACATTTAGAAGGCATTGAAAACATAATTATTTAAGAAAAAATGAGTCAATGGACAGTGCCCATACCAGCGGATTAGGAAAGTAAAGAACAATAAAGTTTTAAAGCAGCAACCGCTATCCGTTCGCACGGATATCTCCGTACTGTGCAATTTCTTTCTAATTTACGAAATTGCATATAATCCGTTCGTGTCCCCCGGATATCTGTATATGTGTGGTTGCTTTTCCTTTCCATTTCTTACCGATTTACCATTGGGTATTTTAATTTCCATTCTTTGCAATACAGAAAAATCGTATGAAAATTGTCTTTGAGCAGTTAATAGAAAAAATTCTGTATCCTGCATATCTGTGTAAACTTTTTCCTTTGTACCTGACAATTTTCTGCGTTCAATCGATTACGTCTTTTTGCTGTACTGTCCTCTAGAACCGAATTATATCAGAAATCTTTAATTTCTCGCGTTATTTAGCTAGTCAACCACATGATCTCTTTGTCCACATGATCGGTGCGATTCGTTTATGATGAGTGAAAGTAAATTTGTCGAAATGTGTTTTGTTATGTTTTATACTTATTGTATACTTTGTATTCATGGTTAATCTAAAAGTTTAAACTTTGATAATCAATTAATATTTATCATTACCGGTTATTATTGCCGGTAAACGGACGTATGGAAATAAATAATTTAAAAAAAGATTTTATAATCTGCGTAAGCTTCTAAAAGTCCTATATTCAACTTAATTTTTTTCACAATTTTGGGTTAAATAGTACAGGGAAAGCGAAGGGAATATATTTTTTTCGTATTTTTCAGTACATCTCTGAAGATATAACACGTAAAACTATGAAAAATATTTTTAGTTTCCTATATACATCTCTTTCTATATAGGTGTTCCACTAATGCTTGACAGAATTATTATATAAATGCCAAACATGCTACAAGTTTTTTTATACCAAAATTTACAGATGGAATTTATATAAAATTGCATACTTAATTTGCCTCACTTATTACCCTCTCCTCTAAGAAAATATTAGCTATCGAAATATATGTGGTTTAATATATTTTATTATTACGCCAAATTTTAAATTTGCACGTTCAAACATTTCTGGGAAAATATCTGCTACAAGAAGAAAGGTACGGAAACTGGCAGGAAAGATACTAGAACAAATACAAAAATCTAGGTAATTTTATAATTTAGGTATCGCTTTCTACCTCTAACTTGATTAGCATTCTATACCAGCAATGTAATGTTTAGAGACGTAGGTTTCTAAGGGTTGTAAAAAACGACTCACGGTGTCATTTTTCATGACTAACACTGTAATGAAAAACCCGATAAACGTAACACTTGTAACTAAAAGGTAGTTCTTTGAGGCAATGGGAAGCTAGAACCTAATTTTAAGATATTCATATTTACTCTATATTACTGTTTAAAATAGCTGATAGTTTTCGATAACCGATGTCTTTGTTTAGCCGATCGTCATTGAGTTAATTGCGTCAACATATGGTACTATCGAAGTGATGTAATTTTAAAAATTTTATAAACCATTCTATAAATGGGACATCTTTTCCCGAATATTAATTTGCGTAGTTTCATAAAAATAAAAGTATTTAAATAAAAGTATTTAATTTTTATTTAATCCATCATATTTTTCTACTAAATACATAACTGTAAAATAATTTATTTCATTTTACAGGTACCATAATTAATTATACAAAGTAAATGAATTATTTTTGTGATAATTAAGAGACATAAGTAAACATAGATACAACATTTGAAAATTAAGAAGCAAAGCATGGTTAAGGAAAAATTTGTGTAAACACGTGGATATAAATCATTCTCATAAGGATTCAGGTAAACTGAACGTGCAAATCCGTTCTGTTTTGGTAAATTTTGTTGTATCAGAACTCCAAAAACGATCTGAGATGACATTCCCACCAGAGCTCCAATTATGAGAAATTATACTGTAAACACGCCGAGATGTTAAATTGGTTTTAAAAATTAGTTCGTGGTTCAATAACTACAGGAAATGTACCCTATATAGGAATGTTCTTACATTTAAAGATTGATTACATATTTTATAACATTTCTATTTTTGGCCTCGATTAGTTGCAATATATATATATATATATATATATATATATATATATATATATATATATATATATACATATATATATATATATATATATATACATATATATATATATATATATATATATATATATGTGTATGTATGTATACTTACTGACTATTTGAAACATTTTTTAAGTATAATTCAAGAAGCTACGTTAAAGGGCAAATTTATGTATTTCAGAATAAGATGTTCATAATGTCGATTACAAACATGTGAAAATTTTTACGATTAATAATGAATGATTTCAATTTTAGAAAAAATTTAAATTGAAAAATGAAAAAAATTAAATAATTACAATTTCTTTTATATCGACCCAACAAATTCAATTAATCCTTTGAGAGCCCAATTATACTGTATCTATTTAGTGGGCGTTTTTATTTTTATTATTTAAAATAAAATTTTAAGAAAGTAAATACTCATAACCGAGACGGTATTATTACATTGTATGTGTACCTTATGTGAAAATCAAGAATGTTTAAATGTTGGTTCAGAATTTATTAAGTCAGATGACATTTAAATAATTAAAATATAAAAGGAAGCTAAATATAATAGAGCTATAAAACAACGGGCATTGGATGTTGTAATGTTACATGCAAACTTTCCCATCGTAGCCAATAGAACTTCTGTAAGAAATCATTGAAGTGTTACCATTTTTATACTTTTTGGTAAATTCAATTTATATTTTCTCGGTAAAATTTACACATAAAAAATTGCTAACAAGCCCAACTAAATTCATAGCTAATTGATTAAGGTATTCAAAGCCGTTGGTTTGAAATATTTTATTATTTTTATAACATGCAGGTTGTTAGGTTACTAAGTATATTATGTGTATATATGTATATATATATATATATATATATATATATGTATGTATGTATATATATATATATATATATATATATACATACTTATCTACTTACCAAATATTTAGTTCTTTGACCTATATAAATCAAACAAACCCAATCTCCATGAATATTTTCCCCACATTATCAAATTCAAAAAAGAAAATAATATATGGTATTAAAAAAGTTGTTAAGAATAAATTTTCTATGAAGTTTTAACCGAAACTTTATTTTTCAATGATGCGGACGACGACGTCAAAATTTCAGTAGATTACAAGTTTCAAATAATATATAATATATAATATATAAGTAATATATATATAAATAGTTCATCGTTGTTAAGAAAAAGCAGTCGGGCGCTTAGTATTTTACCTATAGGTATAGATAATCTACAATTAAATGAAACTACGTGATGTAGTATTATTTCTACTTTCTTTAATTTCTATACCACGACCTTACCTTTTGTTGTATTACTAAATCTTCAGGTGGACTATTAGCAAAGATTCTGAAGATCTTGTAATATAACGAAACCAAGGTCGTGGTAAAGAACTTAAAAAAAGTAGAAATAACACTACATCACGTAGTTTCATTTAATTGTGAATAATGAATTTCTATAAAATTAACGCTAAATATATTCAATATACAGATAATGTAAGTATTATAAAAATATATTCAATATGTAGAATGGTAAGGAAAATAAGTTTGGAAAGCACTGCTTGTGATAGAGACATTTAAAGCGGTGTGAGGATTAATATGGCGCTTATGTGTGTGTTTGTGTGGGTACACAGTACACATAAGTGAATAGGAGACACAGAGGGGGAAGGAGAGGCAGGAGAGAGGGAGATAGAAGAAGGAGAGAAGGAGGGAGTAATAGAGAAGAAATGTTAGAGTGAGACAGAGAGGGTGAGAGAAACGGAAGACAGGTGAGGACAGACGGAGGAGAGGGCGAGAAGAAGGGGAGGGAGAGAGAAGTGGTGGGGCAGAGAGGGGATAGGAAGGGAGGAAGGGGGAGGAAGTTATGGAGAGAGAGAGAGAGAGGACATAAATAGAGAGGCGGAAAAGGGAGAATCTCTAACCCCTCATTGATACTAGCGCATGTAAAACCCAACGCTCGACCACAGCCCTGTTAAGGAGCCGGACTTCAGCTCGTCACCCCCAATATCTAAACCAGACAGAATAATCTATACGTAATTAAATTATATTTTATTGCATCCTGTTTAGACATTATAAAAGCGGCCTGCGCGCCAAACTAAATACTCATTCCATTTTTATTTTTATTGCATCCTGTTTAGACATTATAAAAGCTTCCTGCGCGCCAAACTAAATACTCATTCCATTTTTATTTTTATTGCATCCTGTTTAGACATTATAAAAGCTTCCTGCGCGCCAAACTAAATACTCATTCCATTTTTATTTTTATTGCATCCTGTTTAGACATTATAAAAGCGGCCTGCGCGCCAAACTAAATACTCATTCCATTTTTATTTTTATTGCATCCTGTTTAGACATTATAAAAGCTTCCTGCGCGCCAAACTAAATACTCATTCCATTTTTATTTTTATTGCATCCTGTTTAGACATTATAAAAGCTTCCTGCGCGCCAAACTAAATACTCATTCCATTTTTATTTTTATTGCATCCTGTTTAGACATTATAAAAGCTTCCTGCGCGCCAAACTAAATACTCATTCCATTTTTATTTTTATTGCATCCTGTTTAGACATTATAAAAGCTTCCTGCGCGCCAAACTAAATACTCATTCCATTTTTATTTTTAGGGTGAATCGTACGTCCATAAGTAAATCTTTTTTGTACTCGATAAAATTAATTTTTTTTATAATAAATCCAGGCCTAAAGTTATTAATTCGCGCGAGGACGAGCCACGAAACGAACCACGAGACGCGTGTGTAAACGGTGGGAGATGCGTTTGTAAACGGTCGCGTCACGCGTCTCAGAGAATCGTCTCACGAGACACGAGACGAGCCGCGAGTGTAATTGAGGTAACAATAGCAGTATTTTGCTAATTTAATTAAGTGCGGCAAACTTTGAAATGAGTTTATTATTTTATAATTTTCATCGCTTTTTTATTTAGTGGTTATTTGAAACCGGTTATTTTTTTATTACATGAATATATTGTTAATTTCGTAAACTAAATTTAAAAAGTGCAGGTATAAGTGCATAGTGTGTTACATAACAATGTTAGTTTTTTTTAATTAGGAACATTTATAAGAGGGACTTAATTATTACATCATCAAATGCTAGTAATAAGATAAGTTCTGTAACAAAAAATGCAAATATTTGAGGATATTATTGAGCGAGTGTCAGGATTAACTTTATTTTTGGGTTCCAAATGAGAACTCAATTGTTTTTAACATCAGCGTTCGGAAAATTGTTTCGTGCCTGAAATGTATTTAAGTGAATATATGTCCTAAATAAAGAAGTTATATATTCATGCACATATTTTTTAACAAAACCGAAAACAAACGGTAAACATGTACGCACAAAGTGTAAATGTGTAATAAATACCTATGCATCTAATAAAATAAGTTATCCGATTGATGTTAAAAAATAATTTTTATATATTTATATGAATGTTAAAAATGATAAAATAGTCAAAAGTAAACGAATGTTCACAACCGTACGAAATATACGTTCGCAGTACGTAATATTTTATTCGAGTTAATCGAAAGCCTTGATAAAAAAAATCAAATATTCAATGTCAACCAAACTGTTTTCAGAATCAGGAAATAAACGTAACAGTAATTTATAAATTACCGGAATGTTTCACAGACATTTCCAATATATTTTGGTTGTTTGGAAATGTTTGTGAAACATAGGTGTCTATAACATATTTTTACACACTTTCTGAGTATACTCAAAAAAAATGAAAGCTAAGTAATTAATGATTTCGAGATGATATTTAATTAAGATTTCGTTTCTGTATATCGTTTTGGATTTCACGATTTGTACATCAATTTTACATTTCGTTAAAACTCGTAATGAATTAATTACGGTGGCTCGGTTTTTATATTAATTAAAATTATTTTAATACAAAAAATTGGGCTTCGCTGTGTTAGTTGAGAGACATTAATGGGGTAAACAATTGTGGTTCCAATTATTCAATTATATTTACATTACCTATAGTTGAAAATATTCTTGGAAAAAATATAAGGTTGACTTTTTTACAAACACTTTTTCTGTAGCAAATGTCTAAATTTTCAAAAATTTTTTAAGTTCTTTTTTTCAAATAATTTTTTAAAGAAAATATCTTTGCACATCGTTATAGATAAAAATATATTTTACATGGAAAAAAATGTATGTTTTTACTTAATCATATATAACCATATTGTATGAAAATAAGTTTAATTTGGACTGAAAATTGTGAATTGGAATTTTTAACAAACATTTTATTACTCAATATTTTTAATTGCAGCTTTATAATTTAAAAAAAAAATAATTCTCATTTATTAATTATTTTTTTCCTTTATTACCTTCAAAGAATAAGTTTAAGGAACTTATCTCACACGCAGTTGAATCAAATATTTTTTTTTCTTTTAGCTTGAGTGTTAAGACAATTAAGCTTATTTTTCTTCAAATAAATGTTAAGTGTTCAGTACCAAAAAATTATAGAAACGAACCATCCGAACCAACGAATTAGTTTTTCTGGCAACCTATTTGTCGTCGAAAATTTGAAACCCTTGCGTTAGCGGGTTTCAAATTTTCGAATTACTTAAAGATATTTGTGTAAGATTTTTGAGGGGTATAAGTAGAGTAACTGCAAATGAGACTACAAGTAAATGATGTTCTTTAAATTTCATATAGCGTATGGTGTATTAATTAAAAGAAAAAATAATAAAGATTTTAATTCTTTTTTAAATATTGTATTCTTTGTTTCCAGACATATTGATGAAAATATCTAAAAAAATATGTCACCCGCCCCATATTTGAAACTGGTAAAGTCAAAATTGATGATGACCTTAATAGAAATGTTTACCTTTAGTCGTTCGAAAAACAATAACAATGATTTTATATCGCATAACTTTATCAATTAATTCAACCTGAACGACATCTGTTGGCGCCCCTAACAAATAACGTAGAAAATGTAGGTAAAATGAACCGTTTGATATCGATATGCCATGAATACAAAATATAATCTCCGAGAATATTGGACTGTTTGATTTTTCTCATAAATACTCTAGTCCTGGGTTGTTTCCAGTACCTGATGATTAAGCTGAGCAGTAGGTCACTTGAACTCCACAATAACATAATGCGACCTCCTTCAGTGTGGGCTTGTATCATTTGTCTTAATGAGTAGTATAACATTAAGTACTTAGGAGCCGGAAGACGATTAGAGAAATTGTCAGCTATATGGTGAACTGATTAATGAAATCAAAGCGTCTATGTACAGAATTAATGATGATAAGCCTCAAGTTATGTGTGTCTTACACCATAACTTGAGGCTTATCATCATTAATTCTGTACATAGACGCTTTGACGCTTGACGCCTGACCAAAAAGAAATGCTAAAGTTAAATTTCTTTCGTGAAAAGATAATGTTCATTACTTATAAGGTGATTGTAACTCCACCTATTGACTAGGTAACGAATAACTTAGGTAAATCAGGGGGACTGGGTTAAAAAATGGTTCCAAGTTCCTATACGCATTCTACATCTGATTAGAACTTATTACAGGAACTTTATTTGGGTTTACAACACAAATTTTAATTTTGTTTTATTTAGATACAAAAAGTGCCCAGTATAATTAAATTTTCTTATGTTCTATCAATGACTTTAGCATTGCACTTTTCTTGTTTGTAATATACTTATGCGAGAAAAATGTTAGCTAACTTTGAGACACATTAATATAGCGTTTAAAGCATAGTGGTACTTACTAATGTTAAATACTATACTTAATTTTTGTAAATTGATTTTAATTTTAAAGATATGAGAAAAGGTGTAACTGTGGTAGACAAACAAATTAATTTTGAAGAGATGTCTCTGTTACATAAAACATTCATTTTAAAGATTTCTTCTGAACCGACCGCGTGAAAAATAAAAAAAATATAATTTATTTAATTTATATTAAACCTCTAAATTGAATTCATAATAATGTTTAAGATTACTAGCAAACATGAAATACACAAAAGAGCAAACCCTGAAGAAAGTGCACTTCGTATATACAGATATACTGGTAGCGTTTTCACGATTTTTTTTATTTTTGTTTCGGCTAAGATACTAAGTATCCAAGCATGATATGGCATAACCTTGAGATAGATATAAATGTAACATAGTTTCCGACATGCCTGCATTTCACATAAAAGGAACAACATTCCGACATAATACAAGACTCGTATAAATATAATGTAGTTTTGAAACAACCTATAGTTATCAACATAACACAAAAGTCATTATAACCTTGAGCGGTCGTGAAATGGAATCAATAATAATCAGTCTACTAACGAAACTATTTAGATATTTACATATTTATAATTATTGCTTTAATAATATTCCATAATTTCACTTCGTAAACTTTTAACTCCTACTATATTTTTCGCAGATATTTCCTATTATATCCTCTCTTTATATAGCAAGTTGTTTATGAAAAACTCTGCTATTTCTTCCGAAATGGGTAAATAATAGCATTATTTTTAATTTTGAAAAATTTTATTAAGAAATTATTTTATTTAAAAATTGTATTAAAATTTAAAAATTTTATTTAATTTTATTTCGAAATTTACTTCAATTTTATTTTTGTTTTTTGGTTTTAGCAACTTAATTTTATATTTATCAAAGGATTTTGTTAAAATTTACTCTTAATTATATTTTATTAAAATCTTTCATTATTCTAAATTTGGTTTCATTTAGCAAATATTTGCCCTCTAGCGTTACTAATCCCTTAAATTTGTTTATTTAAACGACAAGATTTTATAAAAATTTTATTGTAGCTAAATAAATAAAAAAATGACTTCCTTGTTTGTAGTGATCTTGGCGATTTGGAAACAAAATATTCAATATTTACTTCTATGCTTAACAATTTAAGGTAACAAATGAAGTTGGATCTTCAGAAATACTAGTTTATTCACATCACTACGAATAATGTGTAGGTACGTCTGCATTTCACATAAAAGGAAGATAAATAAAGAACTGGGACCTGTGACATGGATGAGTTTCCCTAAATAAATAACGATAAAGAAAATTGTTTATACAACAGCGTAAAAAATGAACACATTCTATTTGAATTTCGTCCATTTTTCTCATTTTATATCGGCATTTAACTAAGGTGTACTGGACGACATTTTTTTTTGACGACAATTTTTTTGTGTACTGGACGACACAGAATAAATCGCAATGTTTCTAGCGCTTTTTGTGAGATGATATTTCTTTTATGTTGCACTTCGACGCGGAAGGTGCTTGGAGTTTAATTGTTGACAACTTTATTGTCGGTGCGCATATTTAATATTATCTAGATGGGTGAGTATTTACATTGACCGTTTGAAGATGAATTTTTCTGTAAAAAAATTGATTTTACATTTCAAAATTTTACTTGAAAGGTAAAGGTCTATAAAAAAGCCAACATATTATTTAATGTTCTAGTTACAACCTAAAATTACTTGTGATTTTCACCAGTGTGAATTAAAGCAAGGACAAGTTACAATTATTTTGGCAAATTTCTAATTAGTTATAAATGTTTTTTCCTTCTTAAAATTATTTTATCCGATATTCTTTTGTTGAAAATTCATTTTCTTTTTTAAATTTCATTTTCCTTTCAACCCGTGGGTTAGATATTATCCCTTCAAATCCGTGGGTTAGATATTGTCTCTTCAACGTCTCTTAAATCTTAAGCTATTTATTATCAAGGTAAAATCTAAATAAAACAAGTTGCTATATGGAACATGACATAATTAATTGAGTATATATTTTTAATTAAAGCGTATTATTTTAGATCTTAAGTTGAATATTAAACACAATTAATTTTTGATAATAGCCCACCTGAAGATGCTGTAATACAACGAAACCTAGGTCGTGGTAAAGAAATTAAAGTAAAAATAATACTACATCACGCAGTTTCATTTAATTGTGAACAATGAATTTCTACAAAATTAACGCCAAATATATTCAATATTTGAATATTAAAATTATTGAAAACATTTTTACATAATTAAATTGATATTAAATCTAAATTTTCCAAGGTACGGAAATCTTTACCGTATACTTATTTTTATGAAATTATATCTCTTGTTATTAAGATAGTTCACTCGTTAAATAAAAAACACAACTCTCTTATCGACGTTCTGGTCAATAAAGTGGCATCCAATTTGTTCACTCTAAAACTGTAATTATCGTACATTGCATATCACAGATTCAAATAAATGGCGAAATAAAAATTATGTTACCAGATATTTTCAATTATTACCAACCAGAAAATCTCTTTAGTCAAAAATTCGAGAAGTCTTAGCCTTCTCTAAGACTTCTCGAATCTTTTTGTGCGATATATCATTCATGTAGCCGTTCTCACTGAACACGTCTAACATATTGCTTGATCAAAATGAATTTGATAGTTCCCAAGTCAGGAAAATATTCGCTAATATTGGTGATGGGTACATTTTTATTACACCTTTTTATTTTCCTTACAAATTTTCACGTGATCGTGTGTTTCTTATGCTGTCAAATAAATTGACATACTTCAATCTTATTATAATAATATTTCATGGTCACTGTTTCGGCTATTAAGCGGTTTACTTCATTCTCATATTTTCCACGCTTTGGTTGGAGGTTGCGGAAATCTTAAAAGAAAGTCGAAAAATAATACGTTTTAATTAAAGATATATATTCAATTAATTATGTCATTAAGCATTGCCCATGTAGAAACTTGTTTTGCATAGATATGACAATTTTATTTAGTTAATAAATCTTATAAGAAAGTTACACCTGTGGACTATTTTCATAAAATTAGCTCCAAATCGAAAAAAATATTTATTTTCAATTAATTTGTAAATTGTACAATTTTCAGTAATGAATATTAAGAAACAATCGCTTTCCTTAAGCAGAGAGAGAACGCTGGAAATAAAATGTATATAATCCACTTGTCCCACGCTGACTTTAGTCATAATCGTCTGAAGAAAAATATAATAAAGAAAGTTTTGGTACTTTTATTAATTAGAATAAATAAAAATGAATGCTTTGTATAGATGGCGACATGTCAAAAGAAAACTTTTATTTTCATTGAAATTTCTACATTTAGGGAGTAGGAAAATAATAAATATTAAGCCATTATCAACTAAGTGGTTCGAGCAAGGGAGCAACTTGAAGGGAAAAAATTAAATTTCTTTAATCTAAATCAATAAAATAATTTTTTAAAAATTAGTTAATGATATTTAGTAGATATAAAAAATCTGCTTCGAAAACGCCTTTTACATTTAACGCGTGATTTTCACACAAATGTAATTTAAGATGTTGGCATATTTATAATATGCTATTCTTTTACCACGTAATAATCCTATCTCTTGATCGTATCATTATTATTCAATTTCTTTTTAATTTTCATCAACTTGCCTCTTTTGAAATGAATGCCATCCTTGCTTAGAACGGGTGCAATCTTCTCTTCATAATCTGTGTATATCGAGCCTTACTTTAACATCAATTGTCTATATTATTTATAAAATAGTTCCAATTTTTTTATTAAATATACATATAGCTCAAATATGTAGAAAATTCAATTATTGTTTTTTTGTCCGAGTGAAAGTATTTCCCTCTTATTTTAAGTTTTTGCTCAGTCATGTGGGCTTAATAAATTTTCTTTCATTATATTCTCATATATTGATTGTACTTTAATTTAAACTTATTCGTTAAATGATGGTTAATCTTGGTTACAAAATTTGCATGCACTTCGCTTTTATGCCATTTACACCAGCTATGTGTACCAGATGTATAAAATATGAGGTCCTTTATGGGAAAATTTTTATATATGAATGTGATGTTCTTTTAATATACCTCTTTGCACTTCTTCCGAAGTTTCAAGGTTAGTCGAAGGGTCAAATCACGGTAATTTGATAAATTGGTGATGAATTACACTATTAACTTTTTCATCTCTTCAAAACTAATTAATAATCCATTCTTCCTCTTCGCCGCTCTCTTCTATTAAACAATACCATATTTGTACTGTAAACCAACTAAAAACTTTCTAAACTTTATTGTCTCCTTCAAAATGAGAATAGTACGTTTTTCTTAGCATTAATGAAAATTTTATTTTTAGTGGTATGTTTATGTTAATAGAAGAATTTGAAAATATCCAGCAATTAATTTTACTAACTCGTTTATATTGAACACTAAGCAACAATAGATTTTAAAAAGGCAATCAGTTTGGCTTCAAATAAATTAATAAATATTTCATTAGCGATCCGACACGCACAGAACAATCAATCAGTGATTCGATATGGACCGAAAACAACTTGTTTCTATTTAGTGTAACCTCGTACTCCATATTTCTTTAGGTATAATGAATCATATAAAAAGGGTGCAACTCGACACAGTCTTCACTAAAGTTTCTATAGTATTCTTCAGTTAATTAATTACAATGGCAAACTTTGCAGGTCAGTACAGTTTAAAATATGTTATGTTTTTAAATAAGAAAATGTAATAACGACTTTTCTTTGAAAGTCATTGAAAAACCTCATTTAACCAGTAAATTTATAATACTTCGAGCAGCTTAGAGTTTATTCATTATCTCTCGAAAATGCAAAGCATTCGATAAAATTACATTTTCAATTTTAAAACTATACTTACCATGATATTGTTTATAATGTATACTTACCATAATATTGTATGCACAACATTGTATTAAGGTTCAACAAAAGGTTTGGAATTCCTTCCTAGTAGATTGAAGTACATCGTACAGCTCCACAACAGACAAGAGCCAGTTGCAATTTTGAACGTATATTAAATTTCACGTGTAACAATTCCCATCAAATCAGATCAATATTTTTTCTGTTTTCTTTATTATTTATGAGCATAGACTCCTCCAATTAGTTACTTGAAGTGTTGGAAAATTCTTGGTAAAAGAAACTCATTCTGAAAAAATTAATGTCAAGATTTGAAACGTCATGGTTTTGTACGTCGTCATTGTTTGAAACTGTTCGGTTGTCTTGTAACATTTCACAGTAACCGTAGTAAAAATAATAACAATTTACTCTTGCCAAATTCTGTGCTACAAAATTCATGTTTTTAAAGAAATTTTCGACAAATGTCATTTATACATTATTTCGTTGATTTTCTTTATATAAATAGTACTGTCCTCATAACATCCCCTTTGAGCAACCCATGTCCTTTGAATGAGATGAATCCCTTTTAGAGCAGAACTGTTACAAGGCAACAGACACAATCCCTATTGAAAACACAGGATCAGTTTTATAATCTATAGAATAATAGTAATTTGTGACAGAATACTCTTTTATAACCATCAATGAGTATGGTGAATATGTGCAGCTCCGGGTTTTCCATGGGTATTGCGGTCATGACTTAAATAAAATTCCCGTTATCCTCTTGTTCTTTGTATTTTATGTCTATCTTGAATACGTTTCACTTGAATCTCGGGCTCCTCTGATGGTTCCCCACTTCTTTACAAGAAAGTATTTTGTCAGTTTCTCGATAGTCTGTTTTCTCTTTCTTCATTTTCATTATTATGAACCAAACACTTTTTTGCATCTATTCCGTTATGATCTATATTATTCAAATCCTGATTTTTTTTATTTCGTGGCATGTTAGAAATGTAAATAATTAATGAAATTTAAGAGACCTATCTAAACGTTGGTACATATAGTAATATAAACAAGTTAAAAATCTAAATAATAATAAAATTATTATTTGTGGTTTATTTTAAATTTTTGGATCGAAAAGATGATAAAGTTCATATTTTTGACAACAATTTCACAATTAAAAAATACGCCTAATAATACATTTTTCCTGAAATTTTAAATAAAACGAATCATCTAAAAAGGAAACTTCGTAGAAATAATATTATTGTGCTAAAAACACGTAGCAGGTTGAATCGCATCCACATTTTAAAAATTTTAGTACCTACAGCTAACTAAACGTAACTGCTAAAACAAGCACGGTTTAAGAAAATGGTTCATCAATTTTTGGAGACTATGAATGCGTGCATTCGCTACTTATTACTTAATGTCCTACGACAAAGCGCGGTCCGTGTTACGATTTATATTAACGGAGACGGTTAGCCGCCATGAGATACCAACTCCCCGCCGTAATCATTTTTATTAGACGCATTTAATAAACCTGTACTATCTTAAGTATACATTTAAATAAGATAATTTAAACCACAAAGTTGGTCCAGACTAAATGCCTAATGTAAATAACGCATTTATTTTTGAAAAAATTAATACTGTGCTCTTAAACAAAAATATTTCTGAATAAACTTCTATTTGCAATAAAATTTTAAAAAAATCAAAAATGCTTATTGCCTCTCAACAGTAGAAGATTAGCATATACTATCCCAGGTTTTTATTTAGACCGTTTTGAGTTCTACTATTTTGTAGTACTTCAAATTAACATTGCTCTTATAGTTTTATCAGCGTCAGCCATTAAAGCACCTGAAAAGCGAATTTTCGTCCAATTGGGAATCTTCGCTATTTCTATACTGTTAATATATTAGATATCAATATATTACAGTACTGAACCTTCCTCCAGAAACAATCTGAATAATGGGGAACAACGCATCAAAATAATTTCTATAATTTCAAAACCTTATCTGGATACAGAGCCAGATGCTCAGACGGGGTCTATTTAACACTATAGAAAGAAATAATATCGACATTTAGCAGCGACTAACTTTCCTATTTACGTATGACGACTTGACTCCATAAGTTTACGATCCGAGTGAAGTTAACAATATATATATATATATATATATATATATATATATATATATATATATATATATATATATATATATATATATATATATATATATATATTTATATATATATATATATATATATATATATACACGTGAGTGGGCGTGCGCGCATTGGCATGTGAAAGTACATATGATGAAAATCAACAATATAATGTATAAATCAAAGTTATTAATTTTCAGTTCCTCAGATTATTAATTAAATAAAAAATAAACATCGTTTGTGACATGGCTATAATTTACTTTATTAATATAAGTACTTTCTTTCAGTTCTTTTACTCGTAATTGCCGGGCTCGTTGGGCTATCTACTCAGTTTATGGCTGGCATCATGATTAACCGCATGCCAACACAGGAGAGATTCGTCCGCTCAGTGGAAGAGATTCCCTATGTATACTATCAGCCGATAAACTAATTTCTTAATTTATGAAAGTCCATCATATTTTCATCTACTTTTCAGCTGCAGCAAAACACGCCTTAAGATAATAGTTAAAAAATGCATTTGGTTCAATATTCTCATATTTAGCACATTCTCTTGAAAACATATAGGAATTAGTTGAATATAATATAAAATGATACAAATAAATATAAATTTGGACTTTCTTAAGTTGTTTTTTTTATTACACAATAAGTATTCTCTTTACATGAATTTAAACGACTTTTGTCTACATGTGTGAAGAATATTCACTTATATATCGAATTTATCCTCATCTACAATCTTGTTGACATCCTAACTAGCAAATACAACTTGTTGACATCTTAACTAGCAAATAAATACGCCTTCTTTAAATATGTTAATTTCTCTCGTGATTCATAAATCAATTATACTAATTATGTTAAGATTCGGCAAATAGTAAAAAAAATACAATTCGTTCGTGTTCGTTTTTGCTAAGTTATTGTGCTTTAAATATAAATATATATATATATATATATATATATATATATATATATATATATTTATATATATATATATATACACACATATATATATATATATATATATATGTGTGTGTATGAAAAACAAGTTGAATAAAAATGTATAGTTACTTTTCTATAGGTTGCTTGAAAAATGTCGTATTTCATAAATTTATTTTAAATTTAATTAAATTCAGATCTTAAAATGCCTGCTGAAAGTCGTATTTTGGACCATGCATCGTGAAAATGAAATGCGTCATAAAAATATATTCAAAATAATTTTTTATAATATCTGAATTTTAAATATTTTTTTTCTTTGATTTTTTGTTGAAAATTGTATTTTGTAAGATATGGGTACTTACATGTTGCTGCCGTTTGAGAAAAATATATCTACTCGACGGGTTTGGCGTCCGCTAGCAACCATATTCGGCTTTTCTTGACCTTATCTATGCTTTACCGAGAGACGTTTTCAGTACGTTTCGCCTAGCTATCATAATATATAAAAGTGCGTGATTGAGCCCTAATAACGTTCTATGAGGTTTTAGTATCCTGTCCATAGTCAAGTATCCTTAGATAGAAATAATAATATAGAATCCACATTAAGATCGGATGCAATCAAAGCTAAAGCTTTTCAGATATCTTAATATGAAACTAAAACTCAAAGTTGAATTTCTTTAATTTTTTTGGTTGAAACTTTTATGAAATATATGTAAATATTTTAAATACAGCATGAAATATAGAGTGAAAACTCGGCACTGGCTTAGTGTCATGTTTGGCAAAAATTATAACTTAAAAATTAATAGAAACATATACATGTGTGTACTCTGTAATTAAACATACTTGTCAACTTTTCCATCATAGTTGAATTGAACCCCTAGTAAACTTTTTTCTAAAGAAAATTCCAAAAAAAAATTCTCGAGTTTGCTCCTTTTTGTATTATTGGACGTAATTACAGTTAAATGAAACTACATGATGTAGTATTGTTTCTACTTTCTTTAATTTCTTTACCACGACCTAGGTTTCGCTGTATTACGACATCTTCAAGTGGGCTATTAGCAATGATAGATCTTAAGTAGCCCACCGGAAGATCTTGAAATACAACAAAACCTAGATCGTAGTAATAAAATTAAAGAAAGTAGAAATAATACTACATCACGTAGTTTCATTTGAGTGTGAAGAAAGAGGCTTTTGGAATTTTTTTCGACATATCCACTACTATTTAATTAAAAATTGACACTTTACAAGTCGTAACTTTTAAATAATCTCCAATTGATGTGTTAAATTTTCAGTGGTGAGAGTAATGTGATACACAGATATTATCTGAATGCAAAAATTTGCAAAGATTTAGAATTTACAGGGAAATAGGAAAAAGTGAATGTTTGAGGAATTTTTATCAAACTACTTTTTAATGCAGGAATGGGCGGCGTATTCCGGATATCAGCGTCCAACTTTTCATACTTTTGTAACATGAAGAGTGAAGGAATATTCATCGAAAGAGGAATCATGTCTGGATATAAGAAAAGTAAGGACATTATCACAGGACCATTCAGTAAATTATTGATTTTACGATTTTTCTTAGTATTAAAATGGTCATATTTTTCACATTTAGCCTTTGGTTTGGGCACGACATATATAGGAAGATTATTAAATAAGTTTCCAGCAACTAAATTGCAAAAAAAATATTACCTCAACTGATTTTAACTCTATTTTTAAAAAACTTAATTTCAACCCAGTGGTTTCTATTTAAATTTAAAATTTTATAAATTTATGAAAACTCTCCTATATCTCTTCCGAAATGGGCACATAATATCATTATTTTTATTTTTGAAAAATTTTATTTGGAAAATATTTTATTTAAAAATTTATTTATAATTTAACAATTTTATTTTATTTTATTTAAAAGTTAAATTGAATTTTATTTCTGTTTTTTGGTTTTAGCTACTTAATTTTATATTTATCAAAGGATTTTTTAAAATTTACTCTTATGATCTTTCATTATTCTAAATTTGGTTTCATTCAGAAAATATTTGCCCTCTATCGTTAAACCCTTAAATTAGTTTATCTAAACCCTAGAGATTTATAAAAGTTTTACTGTAACTGAATAAATAAAAAAAATGACTTCCTTATTTGCAGTGATCTGGACGTAGTATCTTGGCGATTTGGAAACAAAATATCCAATATTTACTTCTATGCTTAACAATGTAACATTTGAAGTTGGATCTTTAGAAATACTCGTTTATTCACATCACTATGAATAATGTGTAGGTACGCCTGCATTTCACAAAAAAAAAGAAGATAAATAAAGAACTGGGACCTGTTACATGGATGAGTTTTCCCTAAATAAATAACGATAAAGAAAATTGTTTACACAATAGTGAAAGAGATGACTACATTTTATTTGAATTTCCTCCATTTTTCTCACTTTGCATCGACTTTTAACTAAGGTGATTTTGTTGTATACTCAACTTCGACGCGGAAGGTGCTTGGAGTTTAATGATGACAACTTTACTCGTATTGTCGATGCGCATATTTATTATTGTCTAGATGGGTGAGTTTTTACATTGACCGTTTCAGGATTAATTTTTCTGTAAAAAAATTTATTTCAAAATTTTACTTGAAATGTAAAGGTCTATAAAAAAGCCAATGTATTATTTAGTATTCTAGTTACGACCTAAAATTACTTGTGTTTTTCACCAATTTGAATCAACGCAACGACGAATTACAATTATTTTATCAAATTTTTAATTGGTTGTAAATGTTTTTTCCTTCTTATTCGTAAAATTATTTTATCCGATTTTCTTTTGTAGAAAGAAAACGTAATATTTCTTGTAAACAAGTGTATTTGGCTTTGATATATAATTATGAATTACAAATATATACATTTATCATGGACAGTTGAAGAAATCCTAATTTCAAAAATTCAGTAATCTCTAAAACTTATTGACATTTATTTAACGATCTGTTTTTTAATCTTATTAACAGATAACTAACAACAAAGTTATTTTTATATAGTAGACGAATAAAAATTATTTATTTATATTTTTATTACATTTTTAGAATCATTGCTATTTTCAGGTATATTTCCATAACTGAAAAATAACAATGCTTTTCACAGTATATGTTATATATGGTTGCTTCATTGGTGACTGTTTGAGTCCAAGATGTAGACATCATGTGTCTGTAGGCCCCGATTTTGAATGTACGCTTCATGAAATCTTCCTTAATAGAAACTTAGCAAGAACGAACACGAACGAATTGTATTTTTTTACTATTTGCCGAATCTTAACATAATTAGTATAATTGATTTATGAATCACGAGAGAAATTAACATATTTAAAGAAGGCGTATTTATTTGCTAGTTAAGTTGTCAACAAGATTGTAGATGAGGATGAATTCGATATATAAGTGAATATTCTTCACACATGTAGATAAAAGTCGTTTAAATTCATGTAAAGAGAATACTTATTGTGTAATAAAAAAAAAAACTTAAGAAAGTCCACATTTATATTTATTTGTATTATTTTATATTATATTCAATTAATTTCTAGATATTTTCAAGAGAATGTGCCAAATATGAGAATATTGAACCAGATGCATTTTTTAACTATTATCTTAAGGCGTGTTTTTAAAAGAAGATGAAAATATGATGGACTTTCATAAATTAAGAAATTAGTTTATCGGTTGATAGTATGCATAGGGAATCTCTTCCACTGAGCGGACGAATCTCTCCTGTGTTGGCATGCGGTTAATCATGATGCCAGCCATAAACTGAGTAGATAGCCCAACGAGCCCGGCAATTACGAGTAAAAGAACTGAAAGAAAGTGCTTATGTTAATAAAGTAAATTGTAGCCATGTCACGAACGATGTTTACTTTTTATTTAATTAATAATCTGAGGAACTGAAAATTAATAACTTTGATTTATACATTATTTCGTTGATTTTCATCATATGTACATACACATGTCAATGCGCGCACGCACACACACGTGTGTATATATATATATATATATATATATATATATATATAATGTTAACTATACTCGGATCGTAAACTTATGGAGTCAAGTCGTCATACGTAAATAGGAAAGTTAGTCGCTGCTAAATGTCGATATCTCTTAATCTCTATTCTTTCTATAGTGTTAAATAGATCCCGTCTGCGCATCTGGCTCTGTATCCAGATAAGGCTTTGAAATTATAGAAATTATTTTGATGCGTTGTTCACCATTATTCAGATTGTTTCAGGAGGAAGGTTCAGGACTGTAATATATTGATATCTAATATATTAACAGTATAGTAATAGCAAAGATTACCAATTCGACGAAAATTCGCTTTTCAGGCGCTTAAATGGCTGACGCTGATAAAACTATAAGAGCAATGTTAATTTGAAGTACTACAAAATAGTAGAACTCAAGACGGTCTAAATAAAAACCTGGGATAGTATACGCTAATCTTCTACGCTTGAGAGACAATAAGCATTTTCGTTTTTTTTAAATTTTATTGCAAATAGAAGTTTATTCATGAATATTTTTGGTTCAATAGCACAGTATTAATTCTTTCAAAAATAAATACTTTATTTACATTGGGAATTTAGTCTGGACCAACTTTGTCGTTTATATTATGTTATTGAAATGTATACTTAAAATAGAACCGGTTTATTAAATGCATCTAGTAAAAATTATTACGGTGGGGCTTTGGTATCTCATGGTGGCCAACCGTCTCTGTTAACATAAATCGTAACACGGACCGCGCTTTGTCGTAGGATATTATGTAATAAGTAGCGAGTGCACGCATTCATAGTCTCCAAAAATTGGTGAATAATTTACTTAAACCGTTCTTATTTTAGCAGTTACGTTTAGTTAGCTACAGGTACTAAATTTTTTAAAACATAGATGGGATTCAACCTGCTACATGCTTTTTAGCACAATAATAATATTTCTACTAAATTTTCTTAGATTGCATCGCTTTTCGATAATTCGTTTTATTTAACATTTCAGGAAAAATGTATTATTAGGCATATTTTTTTAATTGTAAAATTATTCGTGAAAGTATGAACTTTATCATCTTTTCGATGCAAAAATTTAAATTAAATCACATACAATAATTTTATTATTTTTTAGATTTTTAACTTTGTTTATATTTCTATATTTTTCAACATTTACACAGTTATAACGCAAAAAAAGTATTTGGTTCATAATAATGAAAATGAAGAAAGAAAAAACAGACTATCGAGAAACTGACAAAGTACTTTCTTGTAAAGAGGTCCCGAGATTCAAATGAAACTTACTCATGATAGACGTAAAATACAGAGAACAAGAAGGTAACGGGAGCTTCACTTATCATGACCGCAATACACATGGAAAACCCAGAGCTATACACCAAACTAATTGATGGTTATAAAAAAAGTATTCTGTCACGAATTTCTATTATTCTATAGATTATGAAACTGATCCTGTGGTTTCAACAGGGATTATGTCTGTTGCCTGGTAATATAGTTCTGCTCTAAAATGGATTCATCTCATTCAAAGGACATGGGTTGCTCACAGGGAGATGTTACCAGGACAGTACTATTTATATAAAGAAAATCAACGAAATAGTGTATAAATCACATTTGTCGAAAATTTCTTTAAAAACATGAATTTTGTAGCACAGAATATGGCAAGAGTAAATTATTATTATTTTTACTATGGTTACTGCGAAATGTTACAAGACAATCGAACAGTTTCAAACAATGACGACGTACATAACAATGACGTTTCAAATCTTGACATTAATTTGTTCAGAATGAGTTTCTTTTACCAAGAATTTTTCAACACTTGAAGTAACTAATTGAAGGAGTCTATACTCATAAATTATAAAGAAAACAGAAAAATATTGATTTGATTTGATGGAAATTGCTATACGTGAAATTTAATATACGTTCAAAATTGCAACTGGCTCTTGTATGTTATGGAGCCGTACGATGTACTCCAATCTACTAGGATGGAATTCCAAACCTTTTGTTGAACCTTAACACAATGTTTTTGAACATAAACTCATACAATATCATGGTAAGTGTAGTTTTTAAATTGAAAATGTAATTTTATTGAGTGCTTTGCATTTCCGAGAGATAATGAATAAACTCTCTGCTGCTCGAAGTATTATAATTTTACAGATTAAATGAGTTTTTTCAATGCCTTTCACAGAAAAGTATTTACTACATTTTCTTATTTAAAAATATAATATATTTTGAAACTATACTGACCTGCAAAGTTTGCCATTGTAGTTGATTAAACTGAAGAATGCTGTAGAAACTTCTGTGAAGACTGTGACGAGTTTCACCCTTTTTATATTATTCATTATACCTAAAGAAATATGGAGTACAAAGTTACACTAAATAGAAACAAGCTGTTTTCGGTCCATATCGAATCACTGATTGATTGTTCTGCGCGTATCGGATGGCTAATGAAATATTTATTAATTTATTTGAAGTGAGCTGATTGCTTTTTTATAATTTATTGTTGCTTAGTGTTCACTGACAACAAGTTGGTAGAATTTATTGCTGAATATTTTCAATTTCCACTATTATAAATATACCATTTAAATGAAATTATAGTTTATACCAAGAAAAACATGCTATTCACATTTTGAAGGAGACAGTAAAGTTTTGAAAGTTTTTAGTTATTTTACAGTACACATATGGAATTGTTTAATAGAAGAGAGCGGCGAAGAGAAAGAATGGATTATTAATTAGTTTTGAAGAGATGGAAAAGTTAATAGTATAATTCATCACCAATTTATCAAATTACCATGATTTGACTCTTCGACTAACCTTGAAACTTCGGAAGAAGTGCAAAGAGGCATATTAAAAGAACATCACATTCATCTATAAAAATTTTCCCATGAAGGACCTCATATTTTATACATCTGGTACACATAGGTGGTGTAAATGGCATAAAAGCAAAGTGCATGCAAATTTCTTACTCAAGATTAATCGTTATTTAACGAATAAGTTTAAATTAAAGTACAATCAATATATGAGAATTTAGAAAAATTATTAAGTACATGTGACTGAGTAAAAACTTAAAATAAGAGGGAAATACTTTCACTCGGACAAAAACAATAATTGAATTTTCTACATATTTGAGCAATATGTATATTTATTTATATACATTATTTTATTACATATTATGTACATTTTATATACATTTCTTTACCAGCGTTCACTCTCTGTTTAAGGAAAGCGATTGTTTCTTAATATTCATTATTGAAAAAATTATACAATTTATAAATGAAATGAAAATAAATATTGTTTTTCGATTTGGAGCTAATTTTATGAAAATAGTCCATAGGTGTAACTTTCTTATAAGATTTATTAACTAGATAAAATTGTCATATCTAAACAAAACGAGTTTCTACATGGACAATGCTTGATGACATAATTAATTGAATATATATCTTTAATTAAAACGTATTATTTTCCGACTTTCTTTCAAGATTTCCGCAACCCCCAATCAAAGCGTGGAAAATATGAGAATGAAGTAAGCCGCTTAATAGCCGAAACAGTGACCATGAAATAATATTATAACAAGATTGAAGTATGTCAAATATAAATTATTTTACAGCATAAGAAACACACGACCCCGTGAAAATTTGCAAAGAAAATAAAAAAGTGTAATAAAAATGTACCCATCATTAATATTATTGAATATTTTCCTAACTTGGGAACTATCAAATCCATTTTGATCAAGCAATATGTTAGACGTGTTCAGTGAGAACGGTTACATGAATGATACATCGCACAAAAATCGGCTAAGACTTCTCGAATTATTGGCTAAAGAGATTTTGTGGTTGGTAATAATTGGAAATTTCTGATAATATAATTTTATTTCGCCATTTATTTGAATCTGTGATATGCAATGTACGATAATTACAGTATTAGAGTGAACAAATTGGATGCCACTTTATTGACCAGAACGTCGATAAAACAATTGTGTTTTTTATTTAAAGAGTGAACTATCTTAATAGCAAGAAACATAATTTCATAAAAATGAAACCAAGGTAAAGATTTCCGTAGCTTGGAAAATTTAGATTTAAAATCAATTTGATTATGTAAAAATGTTTTCACTAATTTCAATATTCAAATATTTACTATTTATTTGTTAATTTTGTAGAAATTCATTGTCCACAATTAAATGAAACTACGTGATATAGTATTATTTCTACTTTGTTTAATTTTTTTACCACGACCTAGGTTTCGTTGTATTACATCTTCAGGGGGGGCTATTAACAAAAATTAATTGTGTTTAATATTCAATTTAGGATCTAAAATAATACGCTTTAATTAAACATATATATTCAATTAATTATGTCATGCTCCATATAGCAACTTGTTTTATTTAGATTTTACCTTGATAATAAAAATAGCTTAAGGTTTAAGAGACGTTGAAGGGATAATATTCAACCCACGAATTTATAGTGGATTAATAAGTAAGCAAGAAGTGACGAGCACTTGTTTAACAAAATTATAAAAATATAATTCAATCAATAATGTAATTTTGTAACGTCGGGGAAACAAATTAAAATTGACCGAACGAATATTATTACAAAATATCATTACTCCAATATTAATTGACATTTGTCCACCACACAAATTTATAATTCAAAGGTAATCTGAAAATAAGTTAACTAGGAGGCAAAAAACGAAATTAAAAAATCTGGGTATATTTCTTTATTATTGCTTGCTTCCTAATTGCTGAGCGTTTTCTTAGCGTTAACGCTAAGAAAAAATGCAGTTTGTTGTGCCCGTTAAGTAAAGTAACCCAGTTATTATTTTCATACATAGTGACTCCAGTTTTAATTGTAGGTATTGGTCAAAATTGCTTTTTCTCGCGTGTAATTAAATTTATACTGGTACATTTAAATTTACATGTGACACTTTTGCAAAGAAATCCATTTATTTCATTTTTTTAAAGAAATCTACTGTTGTTATTTTTCATTTTAAAATTAAACAAAAATAAGTGGAACCACTATGTGTGATCACTTCAGGAATTTTTTCTATTTAGATTGTTTGATAATTGTTCAGGTATTTTCTTCAAAATTTAATATACAAGCTATCCGGCCCAGCTTCATATAAATACACGTTAGTGTATTAGACATCGACAGTGTTTGAACTACTATTTTATATACTACGTTGTGCCTGTCCCATCTTCCCGTACGAAAGACAACAACCGGCTAGGTGAAAATCAATGAACGACTCTAATATTAGGACGATGTAATCGATCAAGGAATGTTGTTAACATCGGTAACGTTAATGTTTGGTCTTGTGCTTTGTTAATGGTAATAGAAAAGCACAATTTTAAATAATTCTGAAGTGAATTGGAACGGTACGTCGGTTAAATCTCACGAACTGGCGTATTCTCCGCTCCGGCACGTTTATTACGCCCACTCAAAACACTCTTCTTAAATTTAAACAATATTATAAGTAAACGCATAAAACGAAGAGCATACTAAATTTAACAAGGAATTAACATTTCCTACCTAAATAACTCCGTACCCTCATCACTATTATTTTAAAACTTGTTTTTCTATGATGCAAATTAATTTTAGTAGATCAACTTACACTATCAGAAGCTTTTCTGAAGAATTATTTGAGGCAAATAATTATATTGCGAGCATGCATCTTTAATTACTACAGTGCTAATTCTGGCCAATACTTCTATACGGATGCGAGAATGCTTTAAATATAAATATAAATATATATATATATATATATATACACACATATATATATATATATATATATATGTGTGTGTATGAAAAACAAGTTATATTATCTATATTATTTATATTATCTGAATTTTAAATATTTTTTTTCTTTTATTTTTTGTTGAAAATTTTATTTTGTAAGATATGGGTACTTACATGTTGCTGCCGTTTGAGAAAACTATACCTACTCGACAGGGTTGACGTCCGCTAGCAACCATATTGCGCTTTTCTTGACCTTATCTATGCTTTACCGAGAGACGTTTTCAGTACGTTTCGCCTAGCTATCATCATATATGAAAGTGAGTGATTGAGCCTTGATAACGCTCTATGATATTTTAGTATCCTGTCCATAGTCAAGTATCCTTAGATAGAAATAACAATATAGAATCCACATTAAGATCGGATGCAATCAAAGCTAAAGCTTTTCAGATATCTTAATATGAAACTAAAACTCACAGTTGAATTTCTTTAATGTTTATGGTTGAAACTTTTATGAAATATTTTAAATACAGCATGAAATATAGAGTGAAAACTCGGCACTGGCTTAGTGTCATTTTTGGCAAAAATTATAACTTAAAATTAATAGAAACATATACATGTGTGTACTCTGTAATTAAACTTACTTGTCAACTTTTCCGTCATAGTTGAATTGAACGCTTAGTAAACTTTTTTCTAAAGAAAGTTCCAAAAAAAAATTCTCGAGTTTGCACCTTTTTGTATTATTGGACGTAATTACAATTAAATGAAACTACGTGATGTAGTATTGTTTCTACTTTCTTTAATTTCTTTACCACGACCTAGGTTTCGCTGTATTACGACATCTTCAAGTTGGCTATTAGCAAAGATAGATCTTAAGTAGCCCACCGGAAGATCTTGAAATACAACAAAACCTAGGTCGTGGTAGTAAAATTAAAGAAAGTAGAAATAATACTACATCACGTAGTTTCATTTAAGTGTGAATAAAGAGGCTTTTGGAATTTTTTTCGAAATATCCACTACTATTTAATTAAAAATTGACACTTTACATGTCGTAACTTTTAAATAATCTTCAATTGATGTGTTAAATTTTCAGTGGTGAGAGTAATGTGATACAATCACAGAGATTATCTGAACGCAAAAATTTGCAAAGATTTAGAATTTACAGGGAAATAGGAAAAAGTGAATGGTTGAGGAATTTTTATCAAACTACTTTTTAATGCAGGAATGGGCGGCGTATTCCGGATATCAGCGTCCAACTTTTCATACTTTTATAACATGAAAAGTGAAGGAATATTCATCGAAAGAGGTATCATGTCTGGATATAAGAAAAGTAAGGACATTATCACAGGACCATTGAGTAAATTATTGATTTTACGATTTTTCTTAGTATTAAATAGTAGTAATATTTTTCACATTTAGCCTTTGGTTTGGGCACGACATATAAAAGTTTTCGAAAAAATGGTTCGATTGAAAATAAAGGAAGATTATTAAATAAGTTTCCAGCAACTAAATTGCAAAAAAAATATTACCTCAACTGATTTTAACTCTATTTTTAAAAAACTTAATTTCAACCCAGTGGTTTCTATTTAAATTTAAAATTTTATAAATTTATGAAAACTCTCCTATTTCGTCCGAAATGGGCACATAATATCATTATTTTTATTTCTGAAAAATTTTATTTGGAAAATATTTTATTTAAAAATTTATTTATAATTTAACAATTTTATTTTATTTTACTTAAAAGTTATATTGAATTTTATTTGTCTTTTTTGGTTTTAGCTACTTAATTTTATATTTATCAAAGGATTTTTTAAAATTTACTCTTAATTTTAAAAAATCCTTTGATAAATATAACTACTTTCATTATTCTAAATTTGGTTTCATTCAGAAAATATTTGCCCTCTAGCGTTAAACCCTTAAATTAGTTTATTTAAACCCTAGAGATTTATAAAAGTTTTACTGTAGCTGAATAAATAAAAAAAATGACTTCCTTATTTGCAGTGATCTGGACGTAGTATCTTGGCGATTTGGAAACAAAATATCCAATATTTACTTCTATGCTTAACAATGTAAGATAACATTTGAAGTTGGATCTTTAGAAATACTCGTTTATTCACATCACTATGAATAATGTGTAGGTACGCCTGCATTTCACATAAAAGGAAGATAAATAAGTAACTGGGACCTGTTACATGGATGAGTTTTCCCGCAATAAATAACGATAAAAAAAATTGTTTACACAATAGTGAAAGAGATGACTACATTTTATTTGAATTTCGTCACTTTTAACTAAGGTGATTTTTTTGTATACTCAACTTCGACGCGGAAGGTGCTTGGAGTTTAATGATGACAACTTTACTCGTATTGTGGATGCGCATATTTATTATTGTCTAGATGGGTGAGTTTTTACATTGACCGTTTCAAGATTAATTTTTCTGTAAAAAAATTGATTTCAAAATTTTACTTGAAATGTAAAGGTCTATAAAAAAACCAATGTATTATTTAGTATTCTAGTTATGACCTAAAATTACTTGTGTTTTTCACCAAGGTGAATCAACGCAATGACGAATTACAATTATTTTGGCAAATTTCTAATTAGTTGTAAATGTTGTTTCCTTCTTATTCGTAAAATTATTTTATCCGATTTTCTTTTGTAGAAAGGAAACGTAATATTTCTTGTAAAAAAGTGTATTTGGCTTTGATATATAATTATGAATTACAAATATGTACATTTATCATGGACAGTTGAAGAAATCCTAATTTCAAAAATTCAGTAATCTCTAAAACCTATTAACTTTGTTGATCTGTTTTTTAATCTTATTAACAGATCACTAACAAAAAAGTTACTTTTAATAATCTGTTTTTTAATCTTATTAACAGATAACTAACAACAAAGTTACTTTTATATAGTAGACGAATAAAAATTATTTATTTATATTTTTATTACATTTTTAGAAGCATTGCTATTTTCAGGTATATTTCCATAACTGAAAAATAACAATGCTTTTCACAGTATATATATATGAAAGAGTTTACGGCATTATGCGATTTATAGATAGTGCTAATTTAATATTTTCGGCTCGACATATTTTCTCTTTGTAAAATTAAAATTACCATTTTAATTTAAAATTTACATTCAGTTATTTAAAATAAAGGAAAAAAAATTGAAACTTACTCCCCTCCCGTCTGCGTCCCTCACGTCTTGAGTCCCTCACGTCTGCTTTCGTCTGCCAACTTGAAATTTGACAATGTAAAGAAAAAAATAATGGAAACTAAAAACAAAACAAGTTATTATAAAATTGAAGAAAATTCTCTTATTGTATCATTAGCCATACACCAAAATATCATAAATCACGCAATCAGCAAATATATTAGCTACACCCTGTCTCGACAAGAAGGACCAAAGTACATAAGAAATGTAACAAGTAAACAAAATAAATTACCTATTGCTCGAGATTGGTTAAAATAACAAATAATTTAAATAATGTTACCTTTATAACTAGACATGATGTTTGAATCAATATATTTTAAATTTTTTCAAGGAAAAAATTTCAAAGCCCCTATCCATTATTCAAGTTACGCAACACGTGCAGTATGGCCAAACGTCCCCGTGTTAATAACGGTGAATTGTCAATAACACTAACATTAATATATACTCCTGTTGTCAAGTTCTCGCATGAAATACAAACGACAACCAATTTCTGGTCACTGCTATATTTAATGTGGTAATATATATTAATATTGTCACGTTTCACCAAATTTGCTATGAAAAAGTTTATAAAAAATAAATTATTTATTAAAAAAATTAGCTTTGCGTTAAGAGTCATTCTCGAGATTTTATAACGAATTTTGTCAAAGCCAGAGCAAAACTGTTTGACAATATTTTACAATATTAATCCTTATATAAATGGCGCAGAATTATCGTGATACAGTTATCTTAATGTTACAGTTATTATTTCTCTTAATGTTACAATTAATTGTAACAAATCTTCGATCTGTCGTAAATACTACAGTTACTTATTAAATTGCACTGATTGAAATTAGTGCTAATGTTACATTAGGAATATACAAAGATGGCCATGGCAGCGACTGATGTTAATGGTGCTAGCGGAACTCATCTTTTTGTTGTAATTTTGACAATACTATTGACTTATTGGACTTAATAGACGATACTATTGACTTAATAGACTTAATAAACAGTACTATTGACTTAGTAGAGTGCAGGCTGCACAGCGTTGTAAGCACTCTACAAGTAAGCAGTAAAATGGCGCCCGGATCCAGTAGGATTTAAGTGTGACATTACAAGGTTAAAAAATATTTTATGTGTTGCGGAGGGATCGGCAGTATGCTATATATATATATATATATATATATATATATATATATATATATATATATGTATGTATATATATATGTATATATATATATATATATATACATATATTTATATATATATATATATATATATATATATATATATATATTATTACCAGTTAATTTCAATAACTCTATTAACGTGTAACAATTGTAAATATGTCATTTTTATGAAACTATTTTTGAGTCATCCAATCATGCTGTTATATTGAATATTTTTTTAAAGCATTTAGTACGTTACCGATTTTAAAATGAAACTACTTAAGTTATAAATTTGTTCAGTCTGATTTTATTACATTGATCCCATTCAAGGGAATGTTGCGAGAGCTGAGTTTTGGGCACGCGTAAATAGCGAAATGCCTGGCGTTTAATCGGATTATTTTTTAACTATTACTAATTTGGGTTGATGGCTGATAGTTAAAAAGATGCATACTTTCTTGACTTGAATAGTGTATCACAAGCAACGTATCATTTTTACATTCACAATGGCGACCAGACCATAGTAATTCCATCATTATGGAATCCGAAGTACATTGACTTGAGTCAATTCTTGTAACTTACTTTCTCAATTAAAAACCAGAAAATCGTTAGATCGCAAGGTTTAGACAGGCTATATCACTGTAAAATTATGAGCGCGGTGTTGGAATCAGTAGAAGCAGCAAAGTATTTGCTTGAAACCCAAAATACTAGTTTAAAACCAGCAAATCCTCAAGTTCACGGTTTAGAGAGGCAGTGCCGCCATAGAATCAGCACATGAATTGTTGGCGCACAGAGTTCAATGACTTTATGTCTGTGTTCTAAATCCACATTTAAAACCAGCAAATCAAATCGATTTTCAAGTATTAAAGTTTAGGTTGACAATAACTCTGAAACGTCTGAAGTTATGGATCAGAATTTGAAATTATTATAAATTTGCCATAAAGACTGATTATTTTTATAAAATTTCATGAGAAATGGTCGTGTAGAAGTAGCTGAATAATAAGTCGCCAAAATGTGAATCAAAAACTACATACGAAAAATCAAGCCAAATAAAACCATTTTTAAAAATACTATGAACGTATTTGCAATAAAAGAAATTCACCTTTTTTACGAAATATGCAGCAATCAATTGAGCAAAACTACATATAAAACAAACAAAAATAATTAAATTCAAACAAGGTTAATTACTGTGTAATAAGAGATTACGTAATTATTGTGCAATGAGATACAAACAAGTTTTTGAGGGAAATTCAAGCAAAGCATTATTTTTAATATTAAATTCGCTACAAAAAATTATTTTAAAGTTTTTAAATATTTTTTTGTTTTGCTTTTACGGCAACATCAAATTATTTAAAGTCAGATGTTAGTTTAATATCTCTCTTTACTTTACGTCTTCAAAAGTTTAGTTGTTTTCCAAACTATGAAAAAAGAAATAATTTAAAATTTAGGTTCTATATTTTCCATTTAATTATTAAGAAAAGTTAGTAAAAGTTCAGAGTTTAATACTCACTCAAATAATTAGTAAATCCGCAAAGTAGGTCAAAGAATGGTAAAAAGTAAAATTGGTATAAATTATTTAAATAGTGTCTATAGAGCATTATTATTCTAAATCTTATTTTTAAATCAAGTTTTTTGCTATATAAATGATTAGATCTTATTTGAATAGAGACTAAAATATTTAACATGATTTATAATTAAATGTAGTAATATTATGCATAAGCTCTCCGGAGTATTTATTAAGTTTCTGGTCACAACTATTATGGCAAATGTAACCACGAAAATACTCGGTTGTATGGAAGGTATAAATTGTAAAATGCAAACGAAAAAAAAGGAAAAGAACGAAAAATTCCACTAACAATAGAAAATGTCGTAATTTCTGTCTATTCTCAGATATTACGCTAAAATGATTTCCTTTTAAGACCGGCTTTCTTTCTCCCAATATTTTTTCCCATCACTATTAGTTTCAAGAGCTTTTATATGTTATGCCTGAGCACAGGTCCCAAATATGTTGTTTGATTGTTTGCAAAAGTTTGAGTTTCTGACTAACCCGTCGCAGAACTGCCTCATTGGTGACTGTTTGAGTCCAAGATGTAGACATCATGCGTCTGGAGGCCCCGATCTTGAATGTACGCTTCATGAAATCTCCCTTAATAGATCAGGTCTCGCATCCGTATAGAAGTATTGGCCAGAATTAGCACTGTAGTAATTAAAGATGCATGCTCGCAATATAATTATTTGCCTCAAATAATTCTTCAGAAAAGATTCTGATATTGTAAGTTGATCAACTAAAATTAATTTGCATCATAGAAAAACAAGTTTTAAAATAATAGTACGGAGTTATTTAGGTAAAAAATGTTAATTCCTTGTTAAATTTAGTATGCTCTTCGTTTTATGCGTTTATTTCTAATGTTGTTTAAATTTAAGAAGATTATTTTGAGTGGGCGTAGTAAACGTGCCGGAGCGCAGAATACGCCAGTTCGTGAGATTTAACCGACTTACCGTTCCAATTCACTTCAGAATTATTTAAAACTATGCTTTTCTATTACCATTAACAAAGCACAAGACCAAACATTAACGTTACCGATGTTAATAACATTCCTTGATCGACTACATCTTCCTAATATTAGAGTCGTTCATTGATTTTCACCTAGCCAGTTGTTGTCTTTCGTATGGGAAGATGGGACAGGCACAACGTAGTATATAAAAAAATAGTTCAAACACTGTCGATGTCTAATACACTAACGTGTATTTATATGAAGCTGGGTCGGATAGTTTGTATTTTAAATTTTGAAGAAAATACCTGAACAATTATCAAACAATCTATTGATACCTGAACAATTATCAAACAATCTATTGATAAAATAACATTTATTTAAAAATTCCTGAAGTGATCACACACAGTGGTTCAACTTATTTTTGTTTAATTTTCAAATGAAAAATAACAGTAGATTTCTTTAAAAAAATGAAATAAATGGATTTCTTTGCAAGTGTCACATGTAAATTTAAATGTACCAGTATAAATTTAATTACACGCGAGAAAAAGCAATTTTGAAATTAAGTTTTAACAGAAATTTGTAAAGCAATGAGGCTTATCTTAAAATACCAATACCTACAATTAAAACTGGAGTCACTATGTATGAAAATAATAACTGGGTTACTTTACCTAACGGGCACAACAAACTTTGCATTTTTTCTTAGCGTTAACGCTAAGAAAACGCTCAGCAATTAGGAAGCAAGCAATAATAAAGAAATATACCCATATTTTTTAATTTCGTTTTTTGCCTCATAGTTAACTTATTTTCAGATTACCTTTGAATTATAAGTCTGTGGTGGACAAATGTCAATTAATATTGGAGTAATGATATTTTGTAATAATATTCGTTCGGTCAATTTTTATTTTTTCCCCGACGTTACAAAATTACATTATTGATTGAATTATATTTTTATAATTTTGTTAAACAAGTTCTCGTCACTTCTTGCTTGTTTATTAATCCACTATAAATCCGTGGGTTGAATATTATCCCTTCAACGTCTCTTAAATCTTAAGCTATTTTTATTATCAAGGTAAAATATAAATAAAAGAGGTTGCTATATGGAGCATGACATATTTAATTGAATATATATGTTAAATTAAAGCGTATTATTTTAGATCCTAAATTGAACATTAAACACAATTAATTTTTGTTAATAGCCCCCCTGAAGATGTTGTAATACAACGAAACCAAGGCCGTGGTAAAGCAATTAAACAAAGTAGAAATAATACTACATCACGTAGTTTCATTTAATTGTGGACAATGAATTTCTACAAAATGAACACATAATATATTCAATATTTGAAAATTGAAATTATTGAAAACATTTTTACATAATTAAATTGATTTTAAATCTAAATTTTCCAAGCTATGGAAATCTTTACCTTGTATTTATTTTTATGAAATTATGTTTCTTGCTATTAAGATAGTTCACTCTTTAAATAAAAAGCACAATTGTTTTATCGACGTTCTGGTCAATAAAGTGGCATCCAATTTGTTCACTCTAACATTGTAATTATCGTAAATTGTATATCACAGATTCAAATAAATGGCGAAATAAAATTATATTATCAGAAATTTCCAATTATTACCAATCACAAACCTCTTTAGCCAATAATTCGAGAAGTCTTAGCCGATTTTTGTGCGATATATCATTCATGTAGCCGTTCTCACTGAACACTTCTAACATATTGCTTGATCAAAATGGATTTGATAGTTCACAAGTTAGGAAAATATTCGATAATATTAATGATGGGTACATTTTTATTCCAATTTTTTATTTTCTTTGCAAATTTTCACGGGATCGTGTGTTTCTTATGCTGTCAAATAATTTATATTTGACATACTTCAATCTTATTATAATATTATTTCATGGTCACTGTTTCGGCTATTAAGCGCCTTACTTCATTATCATATTTTTCACGTTTTGGTTGGAGATTGCGGAAATCTTAAAAGAAAGTCGAAAAATAATACGTTTTAATTAAAGATATATATTCAATTAATTATGTCATCAGGCATTGTCCATGTAGAAACTCGTTTTGTTTAGATATGACAATTTTATCTAGTTAATAAATCTTATAAGAAAGTTACACCTATCGACTATTTTCATAAAATTAGCTCCAAATCGAAAAATAATATTTATTTTCATTTAATTTATAAATTGTACAATTTTTTCAGTAATGAATATTAAGAAACAATCGTTTTCCTTAAGCAGAGAGTGAACGCTGGTAAAGAAATGTATATAAAATGTACATAATATGTAATAAAATAATGTAAATAAATAAATATACATATTGCTCAAATATGTAGAAAATTCAATGATTGTTTTTTGTCCGAGTGAAAGTATTTCCCTCTCATTTTAAGTTTTTACTCAGTCACATGTACTTAATAATTTTTCTTTCATTAAATTCTCATATATTGATTGTACTTTAATTTAAACTTATTCGTTAAATGACGATTAATCTTAGGTAAAAAATTTGCATGCACTTTCCTTTTATGCCATTTACACCACCTTTGTGTACCAGATGTATAAAATATGAGGTCCTTCATGGGAAAATTTTTATAGATGAATGTGATGTTCTTTTAATATGCCTCTTTGCACTTCTTCCGAAGTTTCAAGGTTAGTCGAAGGGTCAAATCACAGTAATTTGATAAATTGGTGATGAACACTATTAACTTTTCCATCTCTTCAAAACTAATTAATAATCCATTCTTTCTCTTCACCGCTCTCTTTTATTAAACAATAACGTATTTGTACTGTAAACCAACTAAAAACTTTCAAAACTTTATTGTCTCCTTCAAAATGTGAATAGTATGTTTTTCTTGGTATAAACTATAATTTCATTTAAATGGTATTTTTATGATAATAGTGGAAATTGAAAATATTCAGCAATAAATTCTACCAACTTGTTTACAGTGAACACTAAGCAACAATAAATTATAAAAAAGCAATCAGCTGGCTTCAAATAAATTAATAAATATTTCATTAGCCATCCGACACGCACAGAACAATCAATTAGTGATTCGATATGGACCGAAAACAGCTTGTTTCTATTTAGTGTAACCTCGTACTCCATATTTCTTTAGGTATAATGAATAATATAAAAAGGGTGAAACTCGACACAGTCTTCACAGAAGTTTCTACAGCATTCTTCAGTTTAATCAACTACAATGGCAAACTTTGCAGGTCAGTATAGTTTCAAAATATATTATATTTTTAAATAAGAAAATGTAATAAATACTTTTCTGTGAAAGGTATTAAAAAAATTAATTTCACCTGTAAAGTTATAATACTTCGAGCAGCAGAGAGTTTGTTCATTATCTCTCGGAAATGCAAAGCACTCAATAAAATTAAATTTTCAATTTAAAAACTATACTTACCATGATATTGTATGAGTTTATGTTCAAAAACATTGTATTAAGGTTCAACAAAAGGTTTGGAATTCCTTCCTAGTAGATTGAAGCACATCGTACAGCTCCACAACAGACAAGAGCTAGTTGCAATTTTGAAAGTATATTAAATTTCACGTGTAACAATTCCCATCAAATCAGATCAATATTTTTCTGTTTTCTTTATAATTTATGAGCATAGACTCCTCCAATTAGTTACTTGAAGTGTTGGAAAATTATTGGTAAAAGAAACTCATTCTGAACAAATTAATGTCAAGATTTGAAACGTCATTGTTTTGTACGTCGTCATTGTTTGAAACTGTTCGGTTGTCTTGTAACATTTCGCAGTAACCGTAGTAAAAATAATAACAATTTACTCTTGCCAAATTCTGTGCTACAAAATTCATGTTTTTAAAGAAATTGTCGACAAATGTCCTTTATACACTATTTCGTTGATTTTCTTTATATAAATAGTACTGTCCTGGTAACATCTCCATGTGAGCAACCCATATCCTTTGAATCAGATGAATCCATTTTAGAGCAGAACTATATTACCAGGCAACAGACATAATCCCTATTGAAACCACAGGATCAGTTTCATAATCTATAGAATAATAGAAATTCGTGACAGAATACTCTTTTTATAACCATCAATTAGTTTGGTGAATATGTGCAGCTCTGGGTTTTCCATGTGTATCGCGGTCATGACTTAAGTGAAGCTCCCGTTACCCTCTTGTTCTCTGTATTTTACGTCTATCATGGGTAAGTTTCATTTGAATCTCGCGACCTCTTTACAAGAAAGTACTTTGTCAGTTTTTCGATAGTCTGTTTTTTCTTTCTTCATTTTCATTATTATGAACCAAATACTTTTTTTGCGTTATAAACTGTATAAATGTTGAAAAATATAGAAATAAGAACAAGTTAAAAATCTAAAAAATAATAAAATTATTGTACGTGATTTATTTTAAATTTTTGCATCGAAAAGATGATAAAGTTCATACTTTTACGAACAATTTTAGAATTAAAAAAATATGCCTAATAATACATTTTTCCTGAAATGTTAAATAAAACGAATTATTGAAAAGCGATGCAATAAAATGCAAGAAAATTTTGTAGAAATATTATTATTGTGCTAAATGTTTTATTTGTAGCAGGTTGTTTATTATGTAGCAGGTTGAATCGCATTCATATTTTAAAAAATTTAGTACCTATAGCTAACTAAACGTAACTGCTAAAATAAGAACGGTTTATGTAAATTATTCATCAATTTTTGGAGACTATGAATGCGTGCACTCGCTACTTATTACTTAATATCCTACGAAAAAGCGCGGTCCGTGTTACGATTTATATTAACGGAGACGGTTAGCCGCCATGAGATACCAACTCCGCGCCGTAATCATTTTTATTAAATGAATTTAATAAACCTGAACTATCTGAAGTATACATTTAAATAACATAATATAAACGACAAAGTTGATCCAGACTAAATGCCTAATGTAAATAACGTATTTATTTTTGAAAGTATTAATACTGTGCTATTAAACCAAAAATATTCAGGAATAAACTTCTATTTGCTATAAAATTAAAAAAAAATAAAAATGTTTATTGTCTCTCAAGCGTAGAAGATCAGCACATACTATTCCAGGTTTTTATTTAGACCGTCTTGAGTTCTACTATTTTGTAGTACTTCAAATTAATATTGCTCTTTTAGTTTTATCAGCGTCAGTCATGTAAGCGCCCGAAAAGCGTATTTTCGTCGAATTGGGAAACTTCGCTATTTCGTCTTCGTATTTATGTCAATGTATTACAGTCCTGAACCTTCCTCCAGAAACAATCTGAATAATGGTGAACAACGCATCAAAATAATTTCAATAATTTCAAAGCCTTGTCTGGATACATAGCCAGATGCGCAGACGGAATCTATTTAACATAATAGAAAGAATAGAGATTAATATTGACATTTAGCGACTAACTTTCCTACTTACGTATGACTACTTGACTCCATAAGTTTACGATCCGATTGAAGTTAACATTATATATATATATATATATATATATATATATATATATATATGTATGTATGTATATATATATATATATATATATATAATATGACGAAAATCAACAAAATAATGTATAAATCAAAGTTATTAATTTTCAGTTCCTAAGATTATTAATTAAATAAAAAATAAACATTGTTTGTGCATTGGCTATAATTTAGTTTATTAATATAAGTACTTTCTTTCAGTTCTTTTACTCGTCATTGCTGGGCTCGTTGGGTTATCTACTCAGTTCATGGCTGGCATCATGATTAACCGCAAGCCAACACAGGAGAGATTCGCCCGCTCAATGGAAGCGATTCCCTATGTATACTATCAACCGATGAACTAATTTTTTTAAATTGTGGAAGTCCATCATATTTTCATCTACTTTTCAGCTGCAGCAAAACACGCCTTAAGATAATAATTAAAAAATGCGTCTGGTTAAATATTCTCATATTTAGCACATTCTCTTGAAAATATTTAGGAATTAATTGAATATAATATAAAATAATACAAATAAATATAAATTTGGACTTTCTTAAGTTGTTTTTTTTATTACACAATAAGTATTCTCTTTACATGAATTTAAACGACTTTTGTCTACATGCGTGAAGAATATTCACTTATATATCGAATTTATCCTCATCTACAATCTTGTTGACATCCTAACTAGCAAATACAACTTGTTGACAACATAACTAGCAAATAAATACGCCTTCTTTAAATATATTAATTTCTCTCGTGATTCATAAAACAATTATACTAATTATGTTAAGATTCGGCAAATAGTAAAAAAAATACAATTCGTTCGTGTTCGTTCTTGCTAAGTTATTGTGCTTTAAATATATATATATATATATACACACATATATATATATATATATATATATATATTTGTTTGTGTGTATGAAAAACAAGTTGAATAAAAATGTATAGTTACTTTTCGATAGGTTGCTTGAAAAATGTCGTATTTCATAAATTTATTTTAAATTTAATTAAATCAGATCTTAAAAATGCTTGCTGAAAGTCGTACTTTGGACCATGCATCGTGAAAATGAAATGCGTCATAAAAATATATTCAAAATATTTTTTTATATTACCTGAATTTTAAATTTTTTTTTTCTTTGATTTTTTGTTGAAAATTTTATTTTGTAAGATATGGGTACTTGTTGCTGCCGTTTGAGAAAAACTATACCTACTCGCCGGGGTTGACGTCCGCTAGCAACCATATTGCGCTTTTCTTGACCTTATCTATGCTTTACCGAGAGACGTTTTCAGTACGTTTCGCCTAGCTATCATAATATATAAAAGTGCGTGATTGAGCCCTAATAACGTTCTATGAGGTTTTAGTATCCTGTCCATAGTCAAGTATCCTTAGATAGAAATAATAATATAGAATCCACATTAAGATCGGATGCAATCAAAGCAAAAGCTTTTCAGATATCTTAATATGAAACTAAAACTCAAAGTTGAATTTCTTTAATTTTTTTGGTTGAAACTTTTATGAAATATATGTAAATGTTTTAAATCCAGCATGAAATATAGAGTGAAAACTTGACACTGGCTTAGTGTCATTTTTGGCAAAAATTATAACTTGAAAATTAATACAAAACATATAACTTTTTTCTAAAGAAAATTCCAACAAAAAATTCTCGAGTTTTGCTCCTTTTTGTATTATTGGACGTAATTACAATTAAATGAAACTATGTGACGTAGTATTGTTTCTACTTTCTTTAATTTCTTTACCACGACCTAGGTTTCCCTGTATTACGACATCTTCAAGTCGGCTATTAGCAAAGATAGATCTTAAATAGCCCACCAGAAACTTGAAATACAACAAAACCTAGGTCGTGGTAATAAAATTAAGGAAAGTAGAAATAATACTACAGCACATAGTTTCATTTAAGTGGGAAGAAAGAGGCTTTTGCAATTTTTTTCGAAATATCCACTACTACTTAATTAAAAATTGACACTTTACAAGTCGTAACTTTTAAATAATCTCCAATTGATGTGTTAAATGTTCAGTGGTGAGAGTAATGTGATACACAGAGATTATCTGAATGCAAACATTTGCAAAGATTTAGAATTTACAGGGAAATAGGAAAAAGTGAATGTTTGAGGAATTTTTATCAAACTACTTTTTAATGCAGGAATGGGCGGCGTATTCCGGATATCAGCGTCCAACTTTTCATACTTTTGTAACATGAAGAGTGAAGGAATATTCATCGAAAGAGGTATCATGTCTGGATATAAGAAAAGTAAGGACATTATCACAGGACCATTCAGTAAATTATTGATTTTACGATTTTTCTTATTATTAAAATGGTAATATTTTTCACATTTAGCCTTTGGTTTGGGCACGACATATAAAAGTTTTCAAAAAATGGTCGATTGAATATATAGGAAGATTATTAAATAAGTTTCCAGCAACTAAATTGCAAAAAAAATATTACCTCAACTGATTTTAACTCTATTTTTAAAAAACTTAATTTCAACCCAGTGCTTTCTATTTAAATTTAACATTTTATAAATTTATGAAAACTCTCCTATTTCTTCCGAAATGTGCACATAATATCATTATTTTTATTTTTGAAAAATTTTATTTGGAAAATATTTTATTTAAAAATTTATTTATAATTTAACAATTTTATTTTATTTTATTTAAAAGTTAAATTGAATTTTATTTTTGTTCTTTGGTTACTTAATTACTACTTAATTTTATATTTATCAAAGGATTTTTTAAAATTTACTCTTATGATCTTTCATTATTCTAAATTTGGTTTCATTCAGCAAATATTTGCCCTCTAGCGTTAAACCCCTAAATTAGTTTATTTAAACCCTAGAGATTTATAAAAGTTTTACTGTAGCTGAATAAATAAAAAAAATGACTTCCTTATTTGCAGTGATCTGGACGTAGTATCTTGGCGATTTGGAAACAAAATATCCAATATTTACTTCTATGCTTAACAATGTAACATTTGAAGTTGGATCTTTAGAAATACTCGTTTATTCACATCACTATGAATAATGTGTAGGTACGACTGCGTTTCACATAAAAGGAAGATAAATAAAGAACTGGGACCTGTTACATGGATGAGTTTTCCCTAAATAAATAACGATAAAGAAAATTGTTTACACACTAGTGAAAGAGATGACTACATTTTATTTGAATTTCGTCCATTTTTCTCACTTTGCATCGACATTTAACTAAGGTGATTTTTTTGTATACTCAACTTCGACGCGGAAGATGCTTGGAGTTTAATGATGACAACTTTACTCGTATTGTCGATGCGCATATTTAGTATGGTCTAGATGGGTGAGTTTTTACATTGACCGTTTCAAGATTAATTTTTCTGTAAAAAAATTGATTTCAAAATTTTACTTGAAATGTAAAGGTCTATAAAAAAGCCAATGTATTATTTAGTATTCTAGTTACGACCTAAAATTACTTGTGTTTTTCACCAATTTGAATCAACGCAATGACGAATTACAATTATTTTGGCAAATTTCTAATTAGTTGTAAATGTTTTTTCCTTCTTATTCGTAAAATTATTTTATCCGATTTTCTTTTGTAGAAAGGAAACGTAAAATTTCTTGTAAAAAAGTGTATTTGGCTTTGATATATAATTATGAATTACATTTATGTACATTTATCATGGACAGTTGAAGAAATCCTAATTTCAAAAATTCAGTAATCTCTAAAACCTATTGACATTTATTTAACGATCTGTTTTTTAATCTTATTAACAGATCACTAACAACAAAGTTATTTTTATATAGTAGACGAATAAAAATTATTTATTTATATTTTTATTACATTTTTAGAAGCATTGCTATTTTCAGGTATATTTCCATAACTGAAAAATAACAATGCTTTTCACAGTATATATATGAAAGAGTTTACGGCATTATGCGATTTATAGATAGTGCTAATTTAATATTTTCGGCTCGACATATTTTCTCTTTATAAAATTAAAATTACCATTTTAATTTGAAATTTACATTCAGTTATTTAAAATAAAGGAAAAAAAATAGAAACTTACTCCCCTCCCGTCTGAGTCCCTCAGGTCTAGAGTCCCTTACGTTTGCTTTCGTCTGCCAACTTGAAATTTGACAATGTAAAGAAAAAAATAGTGGAAACTAACAACAAAAAAAGTTACTATAAAATAGAAGAAAATTCTCTTATTGTATCATTAGTCATACACCAAAATATCATAAATCACGCAATCAGCAAATATATTAGCTACACCCTGTCTCGACAAGAAGGACTAAAGTACATAAGAAATGTAACAAGTAAACAAAAAAAATTACCGGCTGCTCGAGATTTGTTAAAATAACAAATAATTTAAATAATGTTACCTTTATAACTAGACATGATGTTTGAATCATTATATTTTAAATTTTTTCAAGGAAAAAATTTCAAAGCCCGCTATCCATTATTCAAGTTACGCAACACGTGCAGTATGGCCAAACGTCCCCGTATTAATAACGGTGAATTGTCAATAACAGTAACATTAATATATACTCCTGTTGTCAAGTTCTCGCATGAAATACAAACAACATCCGATTTCTGGTCACTGCTATATTTAATGTGGTAATATATATTAATAATGTCACGTTTCACCAAATTTGCTATGAAAAAGTTTATAAAAAAATAAATTATTTATAAAAAAAATTAGCTTTACGTTAAGAGTCATTCTCGAGATTTTATAACGAATTCTGTCAAAGCCAGAGCAAAACTGTTTCAAAATATTTTACAATATTAATCCTTGTATAAATGGCGCAGAATTATCGTGATACCTGGTCGTATCTTAATGTTACAGAAATTAATTGTAACAAATCCTCGATCTGTCGTAAATACTACAGTTATTTATTAAATTGCACTGAAGGAAATTAGTGCTAATGTTACATTAGGAATATACAAAGATGGCCATGGCAGCGACTGATGTTAATGGTGCGAGCGGAACTCATATTTTTGTTGTAATTTTGACAATACTATTGACTTATTGAACTTAATAGACGATACTATTGACTTAATAGACTTAATAAACAGTACTATTGACTTAGTAGAGTGCAGGCTGCACAGCGTTGTAAGCACTCTACAAGTAAGCAGTAAAATGGCGCCCGGATCCAGTAGGATTTAGGTGTGACATTACAAGGTTAAAAAATATTTTGTGTTGCGGAGGGATCTGCAGTATGCTATATATATATATATATATATATATATATGTATGTATGTATGTATATGTATATATATATATATATATATATATATATATATATATATATATATATATATATTATTACCAGTTAATTTCAATAACTCTATTAACGTGTAACAATTGTAAATATGTCATTTTTATGAAACTATTTTTGAGTCATCCAATCATGCTGTTATATTGAATATTTTTTTAAAGTATTTAGTACATTACCGATTTTAAAATGGAACTCCTTAAGTTATAAATTTGTTCAGTTTGATTTTATTACATTCATCCCATTCAAGGGAATGTTGCGAGAGCTTGAGTTTTGGGCACGCGTAAATAGCGAAATGCCTGGCATTTAATCGGATTATTTTTAAACTATTACTAATTTGGGTTGATGGCTGATAGTTAAAAAGATGCATACTTTCTTGACTTGAATAGTGTATCACAAGCAACGTATCATTTTTACCTTCACTATGGCGACCAGACCATCGTAATTCCATCATTATAGAATCCGGAGTTCATTGACTTGAGTCAATTCTTGTAACTTACTTTCTCAATTAAAAACCAGAAAATCGTTAGATCGCAAGGTTTAGACAGGCTGTATCACTGTCAAATTATGAGCGAGGAGTTGGAATCAGTAGAAGCAGCAAAGTATTTGCTTGAAACCCAAAATACTAATTTAAAACCAGCAAATCCTCAAGTTCACAGTTTAGAGAGGCAGTGCCGCCATAGAATCAGCACATGAATTGTTGGCGCAAAGAGTTCAATGACTTTATGTTCTTCGTCTGTGTTCTAAATCCACATTTAAAACCAGCACATCCTTTAGTATCAAGATTTAGGCTGACATTACCCCAATAACATTAGGACTGAGTAGTTGGCATTTGATTTTAAATTACCAAGTGCTTGATACCAGCAATACTAACTTAAAACCAGTAAATTTTCAAGTCTTAAAGTTTAGGTTGACAATAACTCTGAAACGTCTGAAGTTATGGATCAGAATTTGAAATTATTATAAATTTGCCATAAAGACTGAATATTTTTATAAAATTTCATGAAAATTGGTCGTGTAAAAGCAGCTGAATAATAAGTCGCCAAAATGTGAATCAAAAACTACATACGAAAAGTTAAGCCAAATAAAACCATTTTTAAAAATACTATGAACGATTTATAATAAAAGAAATTGACCTTTTTTTACGAAATACGCAGCAATTAATTAAATAAAACTACATATAAAGCAAAAAAAAAATTATTAAATTCAAACAAGGGTAATTATTGTGTAATAAAATATTACGTAATTATTGTGCAATGAGATACAAACAAGTTTTGAGGGAAATTCAAGCAAAGCATTATTTTTAATATTAAATTCTCTACAAAAAATTATTTTATAGTTTTTAAATATTTTTTTGTTTAGCTTTTACGGCAACATCAAATTATTTAAAGTCAGATGTTAGTTTAATATCTCTCTTTAGTTTACGTCTTCAAAAGTTTAATTCTTTTCGAAACTATGAAAAAAGAAATAATTTGAAATATTAGGTTCTATATTTTCCATTTAATTATTATGAAAAGTTAGTAAAAACTCATAGTTTAATACTAAATACTCACTCAAATAATTAGTAAATCCGAAAGTAGGACAAGGAACGGTAAAAAGTAAAATTGGTATAAATTATTTAAATAGTGTCTATAGAGCATTAGTATTCTAAATGTTATTTTTAAATCAAGTATTTTACAGTATAAATGATTGGATCTTATTTTAACAGAGACTAATATATTTAACATGATTTATAATTAAATGTAATAATATTATGCATAAGCTCTCCGGAGTATTTATTAAGTTTCTGGTCACAACTATTATGGCAAATGTAACCACGAAAATACTCGGTTGTATGGAAGGTATAAATTGTAAAATGCAAATGAAAAAAAAAGAAAAAGAACGAAAAATTCCACTAACAATAGAAAATGTCGTAATTCTTGTCTATTTTCAGATATTACGCTAAAATGACTTCCTTTCAGGACCGGCTTTCTTTCTCCCAATATTTTTTCCCACCACTATTAGTTGCAAGAGCTTTTATATGTTATGCCTGAGCACAGGTCCCAAATATGAAACTTTATGTTGTTTGATTGTTTGCAAAAGTTTGAGTTTCTGACTAACCTGTCGCAGAACTGCCTCATTGGTGACTGTTTGAGTCCAAGATGTAGACATCATGCGTCTGTAGGCCCCGATTTTGAATGTACGCTTCATGAAATCTCCCTTAATAGACCAGGTCTCGCATCCGTATAGAAGTATTGGCCAGAATTAGCACTGTAGTAATTAAAGATGCATGCTCGCAATATAATTATTTGCCTCAAATAATTCTTCAGAAAAGCTTCTGATAGTGTAAGTTGATCTACTAAAATTAATTTGCATCATAGAAAAACAAGTTTTAAAATAAGAGTGATGAGGGTACGGAGTTATTTAGGTACGAAATGTTAATTCCTTGTTAAATTTAGTATGCTCTTCGTTTTATCCGTTTATTTATAATATTGTTTAAATTTAAGAAGAGTATTTTGAGTGGGCGTAGTAAACGTGCCGCAGCGCAGAATACGCCAGTTCATGAGATTCAACCGACTTACCGTTCCAATTCACTTCAGAATTATTTAAAACTATGCTTTTCTATTACCATTAACAAAGCACAAGATCAAACATTAACGTTACCGATGTTAACGTTAATGTTTACATTCAAACATTCTTTGACCTATTAACATTCCTTGATCGATTACATCGCCCTAATATTAGAGTCGTTCATTGATTTTCACATAGCCAGTTGTTGTCTTTCGTACGGGAAGGTGGGACAGGCACAACGTAGTATATAAAAAAGTAGTTCAAACCCTGTCGATGTCTAATACACTAACGTGTATTTATATGAAACTCGGCCGGATAGTTTGTATTTTAAATTTTGAAGAAAATACCTGAACAATTATCAAACAATCTAAATAAAAAAAATTCCTGAAGTGATTACAGATAGCGGTTTCACTTATTTTTGTTTAATTTTCAGATGAAAAATAACAACAGTAGATTTCTTTAAAAAAATTAATTAAATGGATTTCTTTGCAAGTGTCACATGTAAATTTAAATGTACCAGTATAAATTTAATTACACGCGAGAAAAAGCAATTTTGAAATTAAGTTTTAACAGAAATTTGTAAAGCAATGAGGCTTATCTTAAAATACCAATACCTACAATTAAAACTGGAGTCACTATGTATGAAAATAATAACTGGCTTACTTTACTTAACGGGCACAACAAACTTTGCATTTTTTCTTAGCGTTAACGCTAAGAAAACGCTCAGCAATTAGGAAGCAAGCAATAATAAAGAAATATACCCATATTTTTTAATTTCGTTTTTTGCCTCCTAGTTAACTTATTTTCAGATTACCTTTGAATTATAAGTCTGTGGTGGACAAATGTCAATTAATATTGGAGTAATGATATTTTGTAATAATATTCGTTCGGTCAATTTTTATTTTTTCCCCGACGTTACAAAATTACATTATTGATTGAATTATATTTTTATAATTTTGTTAAACAAGTGCTCGTCACTTCTTGCTTACTTATTAATCCACTACGAATCCGTAGTTTGGATATTATCCCTTCAACTTCTCTTAAATCTTAAGCTATTTTTATTATCAAGGTAAAATATAAATAAAACAGGTTGCTATATGGAGCATGACATAATTAATTGAATATATATGTTTAATTAAAGCGTATTATTTTAGATCCTAAATTGAATATTAAACACAATTAATTTTTGTTAATAGCCCCCCTGAAGATGTTGTAATACAACGAAACCAAGGCCGTGGTAAAGCAATTAAACAAAGTAGAAATAATACTACATCACGTAGTTTCATTTAATTGTGGACAATGAATTTCTACAAAATTAACACCTAATATATTCAATATTTGAAAATTGAAATTATTGAAAACATTTTTACATAATTAAATTGATTTTAAATTTAAATTTTCCAAGCTACGGAAATCTTTACCTTGTATTTATTTTTATGAAATTATGTTTCTTGCTATTAAGATAGTTCACTCTTTAAATAAAAAACACAATTGTTTTATCGACGTTCTGGTCAATAATGTGGCATCCAATTTCTTCACTCTAATACTATAATTATCGTACATTGTATATCACAGATTCAAATAAATGGCGAAATAAAATTATATTATCAGAAATTTCCAATTATTACCAATCACAAACCTCTTTAGCCAATAATTCGAGAAGTCTTAGCCGATTTTTGTGCGATATATCATTCATGTAGCCGTTCTCACTGAACACTTCTAACATATTGCTTGATCAAAATGGATTTGATAGTTCACAAGTTAGGAAAATATTCGATAATATTAATGATGGGTACATTTTTATTACACTTTTTTATTTTCTTTGCAAATTTTCACGGGATCGTGTGTTTCATATGCTGTCAAATAATCTACATTTGACATACTTCAATCTTATTATAATAATATTTCATGGCCACTGTTTCGGCTATTAAGCGCCTTACTTCATTCTCATATTTTCCACGTTTTGGTTGGAGGTTGCGGAAATCTTAAAAGAAAGTCGAAAAATAATACGTTTTAATTAAAGATATATATTCAATTAATTATGTCATCGAGCATTGTCCATGTAGCAACTCGTTTTGTTTAGATATGACAATTTTATCTAGTTAATAAATCTTATAAGAAAGTTACACCTATGGACTATTTTCATAAAATTAGCTCCAAATAAAAAAAAAATATTTATTTTCAATTAATTTGTAAATTGTATAATTTTCAGTAATGCATATTAAGAAACAATCGCTTAAGCAGAGAGAGAACGCTGGAAAGAAAATGTATATAATCTACTTGTCCCACACTGACTTTAGTCATATTCGTCTGAAAAAAAATATTATAAAGAAAGTTTTGGTACTTTTATTAATTAGAATAAATAAAAATGTATGCTTTGAATAGATGGACATGTCAAAAGAAAACTTTTATTTTCATTGAAATTTCTGCATTTAAGCAGTAGGAAAATAATAAATATTAAGCCATTACCAACTTAGTGGTTCGAGCAAGGGAGCAACTTAGAGCGAAACAATTAAATTTCTTTAATCTAAATTGATAAAATAATTTTTCAAAAATTAGTTAATGATTTTTAGTAGATATAAAAAATCTGCTTCGAAAACGCCTTTTACATTTAATGTGTCATTTTCACACAAATGTAATTAAAGATGTTGGCATATTTATAATATGCTATTCTTTTACCACGTAATAATCCTATCTCTTGATCGTATCATTAATATTCAATTTTTTTTTAAATTTTTATCAACTTGCCTCTTTTGAAATGAATGCCATCCTTGCTTAGAACGGGTGCAATCTTCTCTTCATAATCTGTGTATATCGAGCCTTACTTTAATATCAATTGTCTATATTATTTATAAAATAGTTCCAAATTTTTTATTAAATATACATATTGCTCAAATATGTAGAAAATTCAATTATTGTTTTTTGTCCGAGTGAAAGTATTTTCCTCTTATTATAAGTTTTTACTCAGTCATATGGCCTTAATAATTTTTCTTTCATTATATTCTCATATATTGATTGTACTTTAATTTAAACTTATTCGTTAAATAACGATTAATCTTGAGTAAAATATTTGCATGCACTTCGCTTTTATGCCATTTACACCACCTATGTGTACCAGATGTATAAAATACGAGGTCCTTCATGGGAATTTTTTTATTGAAATAAGATGTTCTTTTAATATCCCTCTTCGCACTTCTTCCGAAGTTTCAAGGTTATTCGAAGGATCAAATCATGGTAATTTGATAAATTGGTGATGAATTTCACTCTTAACTTTTTCATCTCTTCAAAATTAATTAATAATCCATTCTTCCTCTTCGCCGCTCTCTTTTATTGAACAATAACGTATTTGTACTGTAAACCAACTAAAAACTTTCAAAACTTTATTGTCTCCTTCAAAATGTGAATAGTATGTTTTTCTTAGCATTAATTAAAATTGTATTTTTAATGGTATGTTTATGTTAATAGAAGAATTTGAAAATATCCAGCAATTAATTTTACTAACTCGTTTATATTGAACACTAAGCAACAATAGATTTTAAAAAGGCAATCAGTTTGGCTTCAAATAAATTAATAAATATTTCATTAGCGATCCGACACGCACAGAACAATCAATCAGTGATTCGATATGGACCGAAAACAGCTTGTTTCTATTTAGTGTAACCTCGTACTCCATATTTCTTTAGGTATAGTGATTAATATAAAAAGGGTGAAACTCGACCCAGTCTTCACAGAAGTATCTACAGCATTCTTCAGTTTAATCAACTACAATGGCAAACTTTGCAGGTGAGTACAGTTTCAAAATATATTATATTTTTAAATAAGAAAATATAATAAATACTTTTTTGTGAAAGGTATTAAAAAAACTCATTTAACCTGTAAAGTTATAATACTTCGACCAGCTTAGAGTTTATTCATTATCTCTCGGAAATGCAAAGCATTCGATAAAATTACATTTTCAATTTTAAAACTATACTTACCATGACATTGTATATAATGTATACTTACCATGATATTGTGCGCATAACATTGTATTAAGGTTCAACAAAAGGTTTGGAATTCCTTCATAGTAGATTGGAGTACATCGTACGGCTCCACAACATACAAGAGCCAGTTGCAATTTTGAACGTATATTAAATTTCATGTGTAGCAATTGCAATCAAATCAAATCAATATTTTTCTGTTTTCTTTATAATTTCTTCAATTAGTTACTTCAAGTGCTGGGAAATTCTTGGTAAAAGAAACTCATTCTGAACAAATTAATGTCAAAATTTGAAACGTCATTGTTTTGTACGTCGTCTTTGATTGAAACTGTTCGGTTGTCTTGTAACATTTCGCAGTAACCGTAGTAAAAATAATAACAATTTACTCTTGCCAAATTCTGTACCACAAAATTCATGTTTTTAAAGAAATTTTCGACAAATGTCATTTAAACATTATTTCGTTGATTTTCTTTATATAAATAGTACTGTCCTGATAACATTTCCCTGTGAGCAACCCATATCCTTTAAATGAGATGAATCCATTGTAGAGCAGAACTATATTACCAGGCAACAGACATAATCCCTGTTGAACCACAGGATCAGTTTCATAATCTGTAGAATAATAGAAATTCGTGACAGAATATATTTTTTATAACCATCAATTAGTTTGGTGAATATGTGCAGCTCTGAGTTTTCCATGTGTATTGCGGTCATGATAAGTGAAGCTCCCGTTACCCTCTTGTTCTCTGTATTTTACGTCTATCATGGGTAAGTTTCGTTTGAATCTCGGGACCTCTTTACAAGAAAGTACTTTGTCAGTTTCTGGATAGTCTATTTTTTCTTTCTTCATTTTCATTATTATGAACCAAATACTTTTTTTGCGTTATAAACTGTGTAAATGTTGAAAAATATAGAAATATAAACAAAGTTAAAAAATAATAAAATCATTGTATGTGATTTAATTTAAATTTTTGCATCGAAAAGATGATAAAGTTCATAGTTTCACGAATAATTTTACAATTAAAAAAATATGCCTAATAATACATTTTTCCTGAAATGTTAAATAAAACGAATTATCGAAAAGCGATGCAATCTAAGAAAATTTTGTAGAAATATTATTATTGTGCTAAAAAGCATGTAGCAGGTTGAATCCCATCTATATTTAAAAAAAATTAGTACCTATAGCTAACTGCTAAAATAAGAACGGTTTAAGTAGATTATTCACCAATTTTTGGAGACTATGAATGCGTGCACTCGCTACTTATTACATAATATCCTACGACAAAGCGCGGTCCGTGTTACGATTGATATTAACAGAGACGGTTGGCCGCCATGAGACCCCAACGCCCCGCCGTAATCATTTTTATTAGATGCATTTATTAAACCTGTACCTCTTAAGTATACATTTCAATAACATAATATAAACGATAAAGTTGGTCCAGACTAAATGCCCAATGTAAATAAAGTATTTATTTTTGAAAGAATTAATACTGTGCTATTGAACCAAAAATATTCATGAATAAACATCTATTTACAATAAAATTAAAAAAAAAAAACAAAAATGCTTATTGTCTCTCAAGCGTAGAAGATCAGCATATACTATCCTAGGTTTTTATTTAGACCGTCTTGAGTTCTACTATTTTGTAGTACTTCAAATTCACATTGCTCTTATAGTTTTATCAGCGTCAGCCATTTAAGCCCGATATTTCGTCGAATTGGGTATTTTCGAAAAGCGTATTTTCGTCGAATTGGGAAACTTCGCTATTTCGTCTTCGTATTTATGTCAATGTATTACAGTCCTGAATCTTCCTCCAGAAACAATCTGAATAATGGTGAACAACGCATCAAAATAATTTCAATAATTTCTAAGCCTTGTCTGGATACATAGCCAGATGCGCAGACGGAATCTATTTAACACTATAGAAAGAATAGAGATTAATATTGACATTTAGCGACTAACTTTCCTACTTACGTATGACTACTTGACTCCATAAGTTTACGATCCGAGTGAAGTTAACATTATATATATATATATATATATATATATATATATATATATATATATATATATGTATGTATGTATGTATGTATGTATATATATATATATATATATATATGTATACATATATATATATATATATATATATATATATATATATATATATATATATATATATATATAATATGACGAAAATCAACAAAATAATGTATAAATCAAAGTTATTAATTTTCAGTTCCTCAGATTATTAATTAAATAAAAAATAAACATTGTTTGTGCATTGGCTATAATTTAGTTTATTAATATAAGTATTTTCTTTCAGTTCTTTTACTCGTCATTGCTGGGCTCGTTGGGCTATCTACTCAGTTCATGGCTGGCATCATGATTAACCGCAAGCCAACACAGGAGAGATTCGCCCGCTCAATGGAAGCGATTCCCTATGTATACTATCAACCGATGAACTAATTTTTTAAATTATGGAAGTCCATCATATTTTCATCTACTTTTCAGCTGCAGCAAAACACACCTTAAGATAATAATTAAAAAATGCGTCTGGTTAAATATTATCATATTTAGCACATTCACTTGAAAATATTTAGGAATTAATTGAATATAATATAAAATAATACTTACAAATAAATATAAATTTGGACTTTCTTAAGTTGTTTTTGTTATTATACAATAAGTATTCTCTTTATATGAATTTAAACGACCTTTGTCTACATGTGTGAAGGATATTCACTTATATATCGAATTCATGCTCATCTACAAAAATTGTTGACATCCTGACTAGCAAATAAATAAGCTTTCTTTTAAATATGCTATCATTCGTTGTGTCGGTGTGTGTACTCGAATGCACAAATGCACGTGCCGCTATGTAAACATAAAGTCCATATATATTTTCTGAATTTGATTTATATTTGAATGTTTAAGTTTGCACTTTATTAAAAATCTTAAGTAAGTTTATAAGTACGTACATAACGGATATGATAATGCAACTAACGAATTAGGCAGTGAAAGTACATATGAGAATTAAGAAGTTCAGATTGGGAAGTGAGAATTTTTTTGAATGGCTATTATGTCGGATCGACTATATGGCGTGTTTATGAATTTTCAAAACATTTTTATCCGAAAGTTAACAAATATTGAATATATTTGGCGTTAATTTTGTAGAAATTCATTATTCACAATTAAATGAAACTACGTGATGTAGTATTATTTCTACTTTCTTTAATTTCTTTACCACGACCTAGGTTTCGTTGTATTACAACATTTTCAGGTGGGATATTAGCAAAGATTAACATAAGAAGAATCAATCTTTGCTAATATCCCACCTGAAGATGTTGTAATACAACAAAACCTAGGTCGTGGTAAAGAAATTAAAGAAAGTAGAAATAATACTACATCACGTAGTTTCATTTAATTGTGCCAAAAGTTAACATTAGATTTGATATTAATTTACCACGTAGCCGGAAAGTTTACTTTAGAATCGAACAAGATCGGAATACAGTTAAAAATATTAAACAAGTCAAATCATTATCATTAATTCCACTAAATAAAAATAAATCATGAAATATGTATTACCATACTGAAATTCCTTTGCACTATGTTTGGACGTATCGTGAAAAGGAAAATGGAAGAACGGAGTACATGGTAGTGGAAAAATTATTACACCTATATATTTAGTGTTTCCCAAGGACTTGGAGCTTTTCCATTTACTTTTGCTGTTATTCCATATTTTTGACACTAAATCATTTGAAGATGCTCGAACTTATAACGGAATTGTACACAATATATTTGTTGAAGCTTGTAACGGTGAACGCATACAAATTCGTAAGTGTAATGAGTATTTTGCATCTTATTCATTATATTTAATAGTTCCTTCAATCCATTTTATCTATATTTGTGTTTTTATATTTTTTAAACCACAGCCTGGAATGCATTTCAAAGACCTAAACATTTTTATATGCTTCAATATTGAACAGACTTCAACAGTCAATTTTTCCCGCCCACGATGGACTACGGAATCAACACGATTACCTATTGCATCTATAATGTTTGTATCTAAAAATCATCCCAAATCATATAATCATACCAAATATGGGAGTGTCTTCCTTCTTTACTTAATTTCTTCCTAATATTTTAACCATCTCGATATGTTTGCTTGGTTGAATACAAAGTTATTAATTCTATTAAATGTGCATGGGTGCGTATGCTTGGAGCGCCCTTTTCCACTACCTGCAATTGTATTGTTATCTTTGCGATTCATGAGTGTATGTATCTTATAAGCCCACGCGTATAATTTTAAAATTGAAATGACGAATGAAGCTGATAACGCCATGAAGTTGACTTTTAATGAAGGATTTGTTCGTAGTTCAACCCGTCACCGAATCTTATTTCGGTAAGTATATCAATGCGTATATGTCAGAAGTTAAAATAGTCAAAAGAGCTACGAAACATATAAGACCCTAAAATTCTCAAGTGTGATATTAAGATTGAAGCCTCCCTTGATATTCTTTATAAAATACATTTAACTGTGGGGTACAGTGGAAGTAATTGAATGATTGAAAAAGCATAAAATGTGTGTAAACTTAATACAATGCATACAACCTCTAAAGCCAACACGTTTTATCTTCAACATATAAATTATGCTGAATGAAGTGAATACTACTAAGTGAAGCTTTGTTTTAGAATTCCTCTTAATTAAAAGGTTTATCGCAGTCAGGTCGTTCTAATTTGAATACAGAAAATTGCCCACCCAAAATATAAATTTAATTTAATGTAGCTGGACCAAATTAGACAATTGGTAAAGTTACTTTCTTTACGCCTTAAAATTGCTGAAGAATGTGAAAGGTATTCCTATATTAACTATATTTGGTATTAATATAATTACCTGCATATTATAATATGATAAAAGCCGAGAATTTGTGAACAGAAAGGCAGTCTAAAAACTAGCAACAATCTCGTCATAAATAGATACAAGGTAATGTAAATCGAGACGTGCGAAGTTCTATGATGACATGGACGAAAGAGTTCGTTATAAGGTTTATCAAGGTACTGAATAATACAGACTATCATCATGGTATTAAACTCCACTCTATCAAGCCAGCAATTTTAAATTAAGATTACGACAATGGGCATTATTGTCTGAGGTTATAGAAAAAAAAGGAAAACGAAGAAGATGGAAAAATAATATATAATAAATGAACCAGATAAAGCAATAGACGTCGATCCAGAAATAAAGTAAGTTTCTGATAGATATAGAAAGAAAAAATGTGATCTATGCAAGAAGAAACAAAGACGACAGTAACATCTGGTGATATTGTAAGACCAAAATGTGATAATGAGAAATGCTTCTCAAGAGCTGTTGAAATATTATAAAATAAGAAAAACTCCTATGAAATATGAAAATATGAAAATATGAATAATCCTATGAAAATCTTAATAATCATAGACAAAGAGTTGCATTCCTTTTTATTTCTAACATCGCTAGACACACATTGTACAGCATACTCGTGATTCATAAATCAATTATACTAATTATGTTAAGATTCGGCAAATAGCAAAAAAAATACAATTTGTTCGTGTTCGTTTTTGCTAAGTTAAATTGCTTTATATATATATATATATATATATATATATATATATATATATATATATGTAGATATATTTAATATATATGTATATACACGTATATACATATATACGTATATATATGTGTGTATGAAAAATACAAATTGAATAAAAATGTATCGTTACTTTTTGATAGGTTGTTTGAAAAATGTCGTATTTCATAATTTTATTTTAAATTGAATTAAAATGAGATCTTAAAAATGCTTGCTGAAAGTCCTATTTTGGACTATGCATCATGAAACTGAAATGCGTCATAAAAATATATTCAAAATAATTTTGTATTATATCTGAATTTTAAATAATTTTTTTTCTTTGATTTTTTGTTGGAAATGTTCTTTTGTAAAATATGGGTACTTACATGTTGCTGCAGTTTGAGACAAATATTCCTACTCGATGGGGTTGACGTCCGCTAGCAACAATATTCGGCTTTTCTTGACCTTATCTATGCTTTACCGATAGACGTTTTCAGTACGTTTCGCCTAGCTATTATAATATAAAAAGTTGAAGAGAAAGATTGAGCCTCGATAACGTTCTATGAGGTTTTAGTATCCTGTCTATAGTCAAGAATCCTTAGATAGAAATAATAATATAGAATTCACATTAAGATCGGATGCAATAAAAGAAAAAGCTTTTCAAATATCTTAATATGAAACGAAAACTCATAAGTTAGATTTCAAATTTGTGAATATTTCAAATACAGCATGAAATATAGAGTCAAAACTCGGCACTGGCTTAGTGTCATTTTTAAGCAAAAATTATAACTTAAAATTATAAATAATAAATAAATTATAATAATTATAAATAAAAACATATACATGTGTGTATGCTGTAATCATACTTACTTGTCAACTTTTCCATCAAAAAATTCTAAATTAAATTCTCGAGTTTGCTTCTTTTTATATTATTAGACGTAATTACAATGAAATGAAACTACATGACGTAGTATTATTTCTACTTTCTTTACTTTCTTTACCACGACCTAGGTTTTGCTGTATTACAACATCTTCACGTGGGCTATTAGCAAAGATAGATCTTACATAGCTCACCGGAATATCTTGAAATACAACGAAACCTGGGTCGTAGTAAAGAAATTAAAGAAAGTAGAAATAATACTACATCACGTAGTTTCATTTAATTGTGAACAATTAATTTCTACAAAATTAACGCCAAATATATTCAATTATTAGACGTAATTAATTAAAATATTCTCAATCGTTTACAAGTTTGCATGAAAATAGCAAGAAACTGTTTTTGATTCATATCGAACCTCTGGTCGATTCAGCCGTGTGATTGTTTGTTTGTAAAACTGCTGTATTGAAGAAACAGTGTTCCTATCTTCCAACGACTCATGTATTATTCGTTAATTTTATCACATTTTAAATTAAATGTCACGGAAAAAATATTGTAAAATGTAGAAATAGCAAATAACATAGAAAGTAACGTGCTTAATAGGGGGTATAGTTGATTTTCTCGGATTTGGATAAACATCATAGCACGTGATTTAATGAAATCATCTAGAAATGCGGAAATGTTGTTGTAAAGGATAAAAAGGTAATTAAGAAACATTTACGCTTGGGTCACATTGGAGTTCAAAAGAGTAACTTGAAGCCAAAAATATTAAAACCCAAACTTCATATAAAGTTCCGTTTAAGTATTGAAATAAATAAGTTCTCATAGAACGTACCGATTTTTAAATATTTACTAAAATTCCGCACCTGTTTAGTGAAACAACAGTGTTTCTCTTCTTCGGTAAAAGAATATTACTTAGTAAGTACAAAGGAGAGTAAATAAGAAAATAATTTATTTTCTTTTAAGATTGATAAATTTCAACCTTAAATAATCGTTATAATTTAATCAAATAATAACTTTAACACGAAGAACAGCGGGAAACGATAAAAGTTGAATGTGTGAGGGGCAATCTGAGGCCATTCACACAAATATGAGTACATTTGTAAAGTTATGATGAATTGAAATTTGACGACAATTTGATGACAATTAGGTCAGCTTTTCGTCGCTATAGGCTTCTTATGGCACAAATTCTTTGAAGCATGCGCGTTTCTTTACCACTTGCCTTTAACGAATTGAGGAACTAAGCAGAATGGATTAGTTTACAGCAGTGCCAACACTTAATTCCTCTATTTTCGTTAAAATAATTTCCGTGTTTTTCTCAGCATTAACAATTATTTACAGCTTGAATCTATTTGCAAAATGTAGAAAATATCTAATCTAATATTAAACACCAAAAACCTAGAAGTAGGATAATTTGTTGGTTGGATCCATTTTATATAACTACGTCCAATCCTAATATCGATATGAATATATTGAAAATTATTGATAGTTTTCCTTACTCTCTCCCGTTGTTAATCGTAATTTGACTATGTTGATGGAGCTTTTTACGTCTTTTACCATATAAAGCAGGAATACATAACCTAAATAAAATTAAAAACTCTGTCATTGTAAACAGTGTCCTAAGGTGACAGACTGAATTTAGCATATCTGATGTGTTTTCAAAATTAAAAACTTCTGACTTCGCCTTGACCATAATTACGTCTTTTATTCGGTGTGAATAAAAATTAGTAATAATACAATACTGTTTTCAGGCAGTAAGTGACGCAAATCTAAAAAGAAATATTAGTCACAAGTTCTGTAACTATGGGGTACATACATATTGTGCTCGTTTAATAAAATCCTTCCCACAAATGTGGTAATGGAGTATAATGACATATTATTTTAACTGTTACGCATACAGAGGGCAGATGTATTTGTAGCATGCTCATAATTAAGTAACGTTATTAGAGATCAACTATCGGGCAGCAACAACATTTGAGTTGGTGGTAATTGAAGTGATACCGATGGAGTGGGACATTTTATAAATGGTATATTAACCTGTAGGACAATTCTCGTTTATAATTTCTTCTCCAATGCAGGTTTGTTCTTGTTCAATAAGGGTGTTGGCATAGTAAATCTTTTAGACCAAAAATGCATGTTTATTATATTCCCAGCATGATAAGTAAAAACCATATAAAATACTGATTCTTTTTGTGTTGTTGGTCCAATCTCAATTTTTATTTTTAGAAAAATCAAAAGTATATTTTGTAAATTAAACTATTGACATTGCTTTATTAATAACGCACTTAATAGTAAATACTATTGAAAACATTACACTACGTCTTGTATTAATTGAACAGTATTTCTTATTATGAAACTATTGAAACCATAAAAACCAAGCTTCACACTTGACTAGAGATAAATAAAAATAACTTTATTTTTTTACTTCTCTGCTTTATTTCTTTACGGCGGTGTCAAGAGAGCAAGTCTCCTATTTCATTAAAACCTAGAACTAAGTAATATCATTGGAGTAATGACCAGTGAAAGTGACAAATTTTTATTTATAACAATTTACTAAATAGCCCGATTTGTGTGGATTTAATTTTTAATACTTGAGTAACATGATATAATATATCTACATTTATAGCAAGGTCCGTAAATATTGCTATGGCTATAAAATAATTATTTTATACTTCAGACACGCATTTCATATACATCCAAATTTAAAGAAAACCGTGTACGGAAAACTTGATTATTTGTGCTATATAATATATATTGAATATATTTGGCCTTAAATTTGTAGAAATTCGTTGTTCACAATTAAATGAAACTACGTGAAGTATTATTTCTACTTTCTTTAATTTCTTTACCACGACCTATTTTTTTACCTTTTCCTTGTATTACAGCATCTTCAGGTGGGCTATTAACAACGATTAACTCTCAGGAACTACCAACACAGTATGACGTGAAGTAAAATCAACTAAAAGTGGATTATAAGCATCAGTAGTGTGGTTCCTTATTCTTATCATAGATCGACCACAATCAAAGCACACCATTATGGGAGTAAATTTTCAACGCCAGGACTTGTGAACTTAAAAATGTAATACACGAATTACAAATATATCCATCAAAAAGAAAGCTAAAAATGTAAAATATAAATAACGCTCGGTGCTCTTATCCTGAACAAATACTGTGTAAAATTAAAATCCAGCACTTTAATATTGGTAGATATTGAATATAGTGACGATTTATTTATAAGTAAGTATTTATAAGGAATCTGTGTATTTATAACACACAGATTCCTTTATCTTGATTCTCAAAAATATTATAAAATTTCAATTCAGCACTTTGAAAGTAGACGAAAATGAATAAAGCGATATTTTTTTGCCAGAGAGTGTTCACAAGAACAGTGTTCTCAAGAACAGTGTTTTCAAGAACAGCGTTAAATAGAATTTGATAGCGTTAAGATAGCGTTAATAGAGTTAAATAGAATTTGAAGCTACAGACATTGAAATAGAGGTACCACCATGTTGGAACTCAGAAACATTGCGAAATTTTAATTCGGCACCTTAAGTTTAGTCAAAATGGAATAAAGTGAGGATTTATTGTGAAAAAGACAGATGCTGCCACCTTATTTTATAAAAAGCATTGTGCATTCAGTACCCCAATGTTAAACGAAGTCGAGTAAAAACACAATTTATTATGAAAAGATAAATACAGCCATCTTAGTTCTCGAAAACGTTGTGAAATTAAACTTCAAAAACTTAAGTTGATTGAAATCAAATATAATGACGATGTATATCTAGAGAGGTAGATATCGCTATAATGGAGCTCAAAAACATGATTTTCGAATTGAGCATCTTCAAACTAATCAAAAACCAATAGAATTACAATTTATTGCGACATGTACAGATTTTTTTGACTTTTGCAAGAGATACAGATGCTGTCATCGACAGCTGCACACACACGGTTCTGATCACCAAGCAATAAGTGTTAATTTGAACGACACTACCCTTATCATAATTGATACTGGTATTTTAATGTCTGGTATAACATATAATTGTGTGTATTTTAATGTGTGTGTGTATATATATATATATATATATATATATATATATATATATATATATATATATATAAATATATATATATATATATATATACCTAAATATATATTTAAATTATTTATGAAAACAATACGAAAATAAAATATGCGTTGGGGTAATCAAAACATTTCCTACTGAAATGGATTGCCACATTGTAAATGTTCGTTGCTATTAATTCAGCATTACGTCAAGTTAATAGAGAATAAGAAATATTTTCATAATCATCATCTTGGAAAATGAGTAAAAAACTCGCATCTTTACTTGTATAGTAGTTGTTGTAGTTTACTTAGATTTTAAAATGTGGCAAAGATTTATGAAGTAAAAAAAATATAGAATTTATGTTTCGAATTGTGTTCAAACATTACGCGCAAGTTTACCACTGTATTAGTGGGCGTGATTGCGTGCGTGTGTAACGACTTAATGCTTGTATGCTACATAAAATTACGTAAAATATTTAACTTCGGCGAGTAACTGAGGATACTGCCTCACCTTAATAATGACTGAAAAAGTTTCAACTTCAACAACTTGTAAGTTGTTTAGATTTTATCGATACACGTCATTTCCATTATCATAAAGTCGTAACTTTGTGAAGCAATATTTTACTATGTATGGAGATAGGAAATGTTATATTTTTCTAGACGAATTCTATTTACAAAATTTTTGTGCTACTTCTGTTATTACTTTGAGAATAATTATTTAATATTTTGCGGATTTTCTTGCATTTAAGCTCCAAAAATTAAATTGCACTCCCCTAATATAGCTGCCGTGTGACACAATGCACTCAATGCTATACACTTAACTTTATATTTTACGAGTCTAGATAAAACCTTAAGTATTTATCAACATTTTTTTTTCATTACATGTATAAAGATTACATATGGAAAGTATGGGGTTTATGAGCGTTACTTTAAAAAATTGTACAATTGGTTGAGATAGACCTATGAAAAAGAAAGAAAAATATGAAATACTTCTTTACTGAGACGTAATATATAATTCATAACTGAATGTACATTTTCTGAAATCTGAATTTGAACTTAAAAAGTAAATTATTAAATTTAAATCCCTTCATTGATTGACACGCTTTGATGAGAGTGGCTGGTCGACTTCATCATTCATCCATTTCATATCAACAGAAACATCCAATAGTACACCAACGAGTCGTTACATAACCGAGCTTTTGATGGATCAAGCCCATATTCAAAATTCACATGCAGACGTACGGTCTGCGCTTTATGCCTTGAGATAGCAGTATTGAACGCTGAATGAAAGAAACCAAGTGCAAAAAGTCATACGCAAATATATTCGCTGCATTCGAGGAAATGCAGCTTCTATAGAATACACTATAGGTAGTTTATCTAAGGTTTGGAAAAGTGCCGTCGGGGCCTTCTTTAATGTCTGAACTTATTACTATAGAACATTTTTTATAAAGTAGAAATGACACAGGAAATGAATCATGTTAACGTTTGCGTCGTCATCTTCATTTGTCTTTTAATAAAGGCAATACATTTGGAGGTCGCCTATAATTTATCTACTGAGGGACTTCTGACGGCATTGAAACATTTTACTGCACTTCATTTTACTTTCACTTGTTTAAGCATCTATTCTGACAACGGTACTGAGTTCTACGGAGCAAACAATCAATTAAACAACTTTAAAAGCTTATAGTCCCGGGAAAAACACCATACAAAACTTTTAACTGGTAAAGGAATAACTTGGCATTTTAATCCAACTTAAAAATAATATTACAGCAGTAGTTGGAAGGTCGCCGTGAAATCATTCAAACGTCATCTTCTGAACATTATCGGTAATGATCTTTTTATTTAAGCAACTGAACAGATCAGCTATTGAAATAAAAACAGTCATTAATTTCCGTTTCTTTCTCCTTTATCTTCGGATTAATAGGATTTTAATGTATTAAGTGTGGCTCATTTTCTAATTGATGAAGTTTTTTCGGAATTCACCTGAGAAAACTTTTCAACCAGATCCAATAATCGACTTTTTATATGCCAACATGTTCAAAAAATAATAAGGAATTTTTGGATGCGCTTATATCGTAATAATTAATCGCACGTGTCTAAACCGGGGATTGTGTTAAATATGTAATGATGTAAATAATGTAATTCTATTCAAATTTGCTATTGCTGTTAAATTTATCTCTTTGTCGAATAATGATTAACTGATACTTCATAAAGACTGGAATATATATATATATATATATATATATATATATATGTGTGTGTGTGTGTGTGTGTATATATTTGCTCAATATTGTAGCAATAAAAATTGTGCTTTTGCTTATTTAGCCTTTGTCAGTTGCACTACACTAGTCAATAAATGAGTCAATAACTGATACTCAAAATGAATAATGTGTACATATTGGTAGGTTACGGAACCCAGCGTCATGATATGGAATCTTACAAAACTAATTAAAAGTCTACACACAAGACAATTGTCTTGCTCCCGCGAACATGCTAGTATTGTAGTTGAAAGGAATAATCAACCTTATAGTCTCCGCTGTAGAGCCTGTATTAGCTTGTGCGTGTATTCACATGTAGACAACGTCTGTTGGTGCCCCAATGTCTAGACTAGACACCCCTATGAGAAATCTCTCCATGTTTCTATGAGTTGCCGATATAAATAGTCGCAGTGGTGGCCACGGATTCAGTTCAACCTTGGACACGAAAGCGAAAAGGAAGAAGTGGTTCGATAACCAGCGAATACCTACGGATCTCTCTTACGATTTGGCTTTATTATATCGCAGTTAAATAAAGTTTGTCGTCTTTGAAGATATCGGCATTTTCTTCAAAATCGTACCTGGAGTTCGTAACAGGTATATAAAATTTACTTATGAAATTCTCGCACACCAAGACGCGCCCCACCTTACCTATCCATTTGATACCCACGCGGTCAGATCGCATCATCGCAATCAGTAGACCAGCGAATCTTGTCAACGACTCACGTGAAAATTTTGGTTTTACTCGTGTTCCTGCGATTTTGTCGCACTTTCCTATTTTGTAAATCAATATTGGTTGAAGTTTATTGCAGTGAAAAGTGGTGAAATAAGGTGGGTAATGTATATTTTTAAAATAGCCTTTTGTTGCACATTGTTTGAGATTAGGAACAAACATGTTCGCCTCTAAAGTTTATAAATTTTGTCATATTAACTTAAGTACATAGCTTAATGTTGAAGTTCTACATTTAATGATCTATACTCCATGATTATAATCATATATGGTGTGATGTGATATAATATTTGGTTAATGTATTCATGTATTTCGAATTCTAATAGTTGAAAATTTTGAATTAAAATTTTCTTAACATATTTCTCAAAAAGTATGAGTGTACGTAATTTGATTTTATGGTTGTTGCAGAACAGGATGTCAACTGAAAAAAAAACGTAAAGTTGACGTAGAATGTCGAATATTTAAAAACAGTTGGACTATAACTTTTTGTCACAGAACACAATGGAAACATACCACCCCTTATATGTCATGACAAAATATCAGTTTGCAAGGAGTACAATATTAAATGGTATTATTCTAGAAATTATCCATCTAAACACGATGAGTACAAAAGGTCATATTCGAATCAATCGTATAAATTCATTGAAAAAGATACTGTCGGTCAACAGGAAATATTTATAATATCAAAATAAAATTCCGACATAGTGAGACAAATTAGCTTTATTGTAGCAGAAGCCATCGCCTAGCGAAACAAACCCCTATCCGATGGAGAATTTATCAAGGAATTCTTAGAAATATCACATAACCGCGAAATCGTCTTCGGAGCCTAATGATTCGGAACTTAAGAAACTAATGTTTTAACATTAGTTAAAAATACAAGGTTATCACATCAAACTATAGAAAGGAGAATTGATGATATGTCCCAAGATATCAAATTGTCTTTAAAAACACAATTAAAGAAATGCGTTTCCTATAGTTTCTCTCTTAAAAGTACTGATATATCAGATACAGCGATATTACCAGTTTATGTAAGAGGAGTATCAGAAGACTATACCGTGACCAAAGAATTGCTTGATTTACATTCAGTGAAAGATACAACTACAGAAAAAGATATCTACCAAGAAATAAAGAGTTACATAGAAAAATATGGGCTACAAATCGAAAATCTTTGAGGCTGAGCTACAGATGGTGCACCAGCAACGACAGGAAGAGCAATTGGTTTCGTAGTATTAATACGCAACAGCATCACATACAGAAACATACAGTATCATTATATTATCCTTCAAGAACAGCTATGGGCAAAAGTACTTAAACTGAAATACGCAATGGATAAAGTAGTGCAGACACTTAATATTATATATGCAATAGGACTGAATCACAGGCAATTTCAGGCTTTTCTGTCTGATGTAAGTGTAGATCATGAAGACATCGTATACTTCAGTCGCGTTTGCACTTATTAGAGCAACCAAATGAAGCAATTCTATTCTTTGCCAAAAGAAGTAAAGATTTTTCTTGAAAACAAAGGAAAAAATATTAGTTTTCTAACTGATGAGCAGTAGTGATCTGACTTTCCTAATGGACATAACTAAGTATATCTTTGATATTAACCTTAAACTGCAAGGAAAAGATTCAATTTGCACGCAGTTATATGAGCATCGTTCAAGTTTTAATAAAAAAACTCATATTATTGAAAAAACAACAAAAACAGTTAATACATTGAGAAACCATATCTTCAAGAGATCAAGAGACAATGAACTTAGGCAAGTACGCGTCTTTGTCACAAAGGTTGAAGAGAGAGTCATAGACTTCAAATCACCAACACCCAACATGAAAGCATTTCAAAATCCACGTAATGTTGAAATTGAACGAGCTGAGTTAAAGTTACAGTTGAAATTGATTAATATACTAAGAAATTCTCTCCTAAAAACAGGATATTATAATTGCCTTCCGAATGGACTGGTTGAATTTTACAAAAAGTGCATTAATCGCAACCAATACCCAAACCTAACCAAATTAGCTATTCAACAAATTTTCTTATTTGGTAGTACATACACTGACGAACAGCTTTTTCCCGTATGAAACATAACAAGTCAAAAATAATATTATCGTTATCAGACACCAGTCTTATAGGCATTCTGCGGATAGCCACTTCTAAAATATCAGCTGATATAGATGCACTGTGCAAACAAAAAAAATGTCAGTCTTCTCATTATTGCGATAGTTTGTAAACCTGAAGCTTTCTTCTTTTTAATAAGTTATTCATTTTGAAAAATTCAAATTACTGTGTTTTTACATTCAAAGTTCACTACGCTACGGTTTCAAAAATAATAAACCGGGCCCTCCGCGCAATTATGTTGGACACCCCTGGCCTAGACCTTTCCGATCATAAAATATTATTGCTATCCTTATATACGTATATACCAGTCCTATCCATTATATCGGAATGCGTCGTACCTATTCACACGTAATATATATACACGGTGTCCAGGAAAAAATGCTAGACGACGTTATTGGTTGACTGATTGTCGTCAAAATAAAATTTAAAAGATGACTTTTTTCGGTCACGTAAAAATTTTAAAACCGTCTTTTACTTCATTACGCAAAAATTACAAATAATTGTCCGATGTCATTCTGGTAGGTAGGAAAAACGGAACTATGAGCTGATTATCCAAAATGCCCGTTCATACATTTAAATGCCATCTGTGCTGAAAACTTCCCAGTCGTTTTAAATGTGGATTTGTATGGCTCCAGTAGTGTTCGTTATGCACATTAAATACTCCATGCAGCGTAAATATGCTTTCATGTGATCATAAAATACGCTATACTTCAGAAAACCGAAATATGTGGAATGTAAAAACGACACGAAACATTCTAAGCGCGGCGTTTGACTATTTATTGTTCATAGCGCACAAAGTAATAATACATTGCATCAAACGCCATCCTTTCTCAAAGGGGGGGGGGGGATCGCGTTTATTCTTAACGGTGTCACAATGTGTCCAAAAAAATAAGACTTGTATACAATTTATACTTTTAACATATTTGAGCAATCCATTAATATGAGTTTAATTTTAATATTGTATAAATTCGTTTATTAAAATGTTTATTAATAATTGAATATTAACAAGTAATAATAATATGAAAAAATAAACTTATAGCTTATTAATTAAATCTTAATTTCATCATCATATATATTAATACGCTAAGGTTTTAAGATGTTACACTCCCTTTTTAGAAAAAACCTCACAACTAATCCACATAAATTAAATATCATTTTATAGATAATTGCTTGCTCTACCGGCATCCACAACTAAAAAATTTATTATTGCTATTGTTTTTGCAAATTAATTAATTATTAAAATTATATACACAAAACAGCAACACACTTAATTAATTATTAAAATTATATACACAAAACAGCAAAACATGCCATCTAACGGCTCAACGTCAATATGATTGACGGTCGGTAAAATTTTTGTTTCATTTCAAATCCACTCACGTATAAATAAAGTGGCGCTTTAGCTCAATGCTTTTGATACTTGCGCCTCTATATGTCAATTTTAGTAAAATATTTGTTTGATCTGTCATCTGAGCTTCATAATGGAATAAATAATGCGAAGACTTCGCACGGGTCACGCTAGTATAATATTAATTTTATAGTACAGTAAATAGGTTACAAGGCTTTCTAATTAATTTTTTGGTCTTTTTCGTGGCTCATGACATAAAAATAGTAATGACTTAAACAGTTCATTACTTTGTCAGATGAATCGCTAAATTTGCAGCTAGAACTTATTTTTTTCAAATACGTTCAACTGTTATTTGTTGCGCTAATTATCGAATATTCAATGCGTTTATTTTTAATTAAATTAATTATTTAATAAAAATAATATGTCACTGTAGTTTATAAGGTAGAAATGGAACATTAGAATATAATAATAAACACCTGTTTAAGAGAAAAAAATTTATACTTTACGAATATTTTTTGGACACTGCGTATTCTATTAGTACATCAAAAGAATTGTGGCCAAAGTAAAATAAAAATCATTTAATACACGTTTAATTTAACGTATGATTCCTAATTATGATTTTCATTAGCAAAAAATGTTTCTATTAGCAAAGATAAAACAAAACAAATACAAAATTCTCTAAAAATTACAACTTTAAATATTTTTTTTAAATCAACGAGATACTTCCAAATGTTTACGAACTAAATGTTGCACAACCTAGTCCATGTGAACTATTAGCTAATAGGAATCGTTAACGGTATTATAATGTCCCGCCTTTTTCTATGACGCTACTTTTTAAGGTTTCTCAGTAAGGATGCAGAGCATTTCTGAAAAGACATGTGTAGTCTCATACGTGACCTACGAAAATACGTTTTATACTAAAATTTAGAAATTTCACCATGTAAAAGCGGAAGTTAATTGGAGATAAATATTTTTACTCGTTTTATAGTTCAGACTTTAATTTTATCGTATCGACCTATGAAGAGCCCTTACGCGAAAGGATTAGCAAAATTTAATACGATTAATAGAAATACTCAAATTATTGATAAAGTAATTAACTAGATAATTAGGAGAGTGCCATTTTGTTTACAATAAGACGGTTAATATCACATATTTAAGGCTAATCAAACATTAAAGTAAAGTAGTTTTGCGGTGTATGTTAAGTGAATGCGATTTCATTGAAATATGTTTGCTGTGCAATGTTTTACAAATTATTTAAGTCATGTGATAAGTGACTTCTATACATATACTACAACATGATTGAGTACAGTGCACGTAACATGAGTAGTAATTAATTTATTATGTTTTAAACAGTCTCGTTTCATGTAATTTAGGGAATAAATTATATTACATATTTAGATACGTAATGGTGCGGGTATTTTATTTATTTATTTTTATTTTCTGTAAAGGGAAAAAACAAACACAAACTATTTGAATTATTCTATGAACACTAAATACGAAATAAGTTTGTGTTCTAACATTTCCACAAAGAACAAACAAAAATAAATACATTAATATATATCCAATTAAATACAACAATACATAAATGTGACAATATTAATTGAAGTAAGTGAAACAATATTTTTTTTTAAATTAAGACATAAAATTAGTATAGAAAATACATGTAATTAACTTATCAATTAAATAAAGCTGCAACTATGGATTACAAGTTATTTATGTGAGGCACTCTATTTAACTAATTTGAACAAACAATGAATAAATTAAATGATAATAACATTAATGATCCGTCTGCTGTGCATAAATTTCATGAAGGCTTTTCTTTAGATCTGATCGAAACTGAGGATGTGGACTTGCAAGGACGTCAAGTGTCAACATCTCTTTATTGTATAAGTCGCACAACCGCCGTAGTGGTGCTCTGACACCGGCGTTTGTTCGTGCATTATCGACATGAAATAAGAGATGGCTACGAGTTAATTTGGACGTTCGAATCTTTATCTGACTCAGTAGAGATGGGCAGTCATAATTACTTTGACAGATGTTGAACATAATCATCAACTCTAATAATGAACGTCTGTGATAGATGGCATCACATTTATAATTATTAAGTAATATTTTATATGGTAATTTACCGCCACCTATACGATGCTGAAGAGCGTTCAAAAATTGTTTTTGCATGTTCTCGATACTATCAGAATAAGTGGCATATAGTGGATTCCAGACAACAACAGCGTATTCAAGTTGTGATCTTACAAGAGCATTGTACAAAGTTAAATATGTTTCAGTATTTTTAAATACTTTGGCTGTTCTTAGTACGAAGCCAAGCATTGTATAGGCCTTAGATATAATCTGCTCAACATGCAAACTAAAATGCAGTTTACTATCGAAAATGACACCAAGGTCACGCATGCTGTCAACTTTTTCGAGTGAATTCCCTCCTATTGCGTATTTAAAATTTATTTGCTTTTTTTTTTGTAAAAGAGATTTGTTTGCACTTCGAGTAACTTAAATGAAGTTTGTTCTCTTCACAGTAAACATGAAGTCTATTGAGATCAGCTTGCGTATTCGAACAGTCATGTATGTCTTTTACAAGAGTAAATAGCTTTAGATCGTCTGCATACATTAGGAAATTACTATTTCTAAAACAGGTACTTATATCGTTAATAAATATAATAAATAATAAAGGGCCTAATATAGATCCCTGTGGTACATCAGAAGTCACTTGGATATATGGTGATAAGAACCCATTTACTTTAACTGCTTGCTGCCTATTAGTTAAATACGAAATAAACCATCTAAGCAAGTTACCCCTGATACCGTTAAATGCTAGTTTTCGCATCAATAATAAGTGATCAACCTTGTCAAACGCTTTCTTGAAATCTGTATATATCACGTCAACTTGCTGTCCTAAATCCAATGACTCGAACAAGGGCTGAGAGTGAAGTAGTAGGTTAGTGGTGGTAGATCTACCACGAACAAAGCCGTGTTGTTCGGGCATAATGTAATTATGTAGTATTGGATATACTCGTCCATGTACTAATCTCTCTAAAACTTTGGGAATTACTGATAAGATTGATATGGGTCTATAGTTAACTATGTTTTGTTTAGATCCATTTTTATGCACAGGTGTTATGTGCGCCTTTTTCCAACATATAGGAAAAGTCCCATGTTTTAAGCATTAATTAAACAAGAGAGTTAAAGGAATGCATATGGTATCTGCAGTATATTTGAGGAAGGCTGGTTCAATTATATCTGGTCTGGGTCTTTGTTCAAGTCTAATGACCTAAGCATTTTTAAAACATCTGCAACCTCAAACGTTATGGAAGACAAGCTGACGTTATTTAAATTACTAGTAGGCATGTTTTCAACGATGAATTTGTTTATGTCTGGATCAGTGGGCTCGAAAGTTGACTGAAAGAACTCTGAGAACATTTGGCAAATTTCGTTCGGATTATTACTGGCACTTTCGCCGGATGACATAGTTGATGGATAGCCATTTGTTTCATGCAGTGAAGAGACGTAAGACCAGAATCCTTTGAGGTTTTTCTTTATTGTTTGCAACATATGACTGACAACATTGCTTTGACATACGCTTGAAACAACATCGAAGCTTTGAAAATTCATTATAGGCGGAAATGCTGCTATAAGTTTTCCATTTCAACCATGCTCGTCCTTTGTATTTAGAAAGCCGTTTGAGTTCACGAGTAAACCAGACAGGATTCTTCGTGTTACGGATAGCCTTTTGTGGCACAAAGAAGTCAATTAGATTGAAGATAAAGTCGTAAAATCTGGTCACAGCACATTCCGTTGAGAGTTCCCTTAATTCATTATCCCAGTCTATTTTACTTATCTCTTTATTTATTACCTCAAAGTCGGCCTTATAAAAGTTATATTTTTTGTTTGGTAAAATGGGCAGCATTATTTTAGGGATACACACAATGGTAAATGTGAAATCAGGATGGTTGCGATCTTCACTTAACATTGGGTCAGCTGCAGTAAATATGCAGTCCATGTTAGTAAGAACTAGGTCCAAGATTCTGTTTTTATAATTTTGTAAATAATTATATTGTTTAAGATTCATGAAAGATAATGCACTAAGAGCAATACGCATTATTTGAGACGTACATGTATATGACGGGATGCAGTATCCTTCTTGACGTTGCCAGGTAATTGAAGGTATATTCTAGTCATCTACAATACAAAACTTGCTATCGCTATGTTCCGTATACATTTTCTGTAAATTATTAAGATAGATTTCGTATTTATTAAAAGGTAAATCTGGTGGGAGATAGACTGCGTTAAGGATTAGTTTCTGTTTACCCAAGGATAAATTTAATATTATTTCTTCAATCTCAATACTTTCATACTCTGTACGTCGCAGTCCCACATAGCCAGACCGTAAGGCTACCACCACTCCACCACCACTCTCTTTGTAACTTATGTGAGCATCTCTATCTCTGCGATAGACTATATACCCACTGTCAATCAATTTTGAATTGAAAATACTTGGTAATAGCCACGTTTCTATAAGCACGATTATATCATAGTCGTTTGTCAGTATATTTAGATATAATTCATGAAGTTTAGTTCTAATACCGCCACAATTCTGATAATAAATTAACAATTTGTCATTTGTCATTGCAAGAGATTAATCTTATAAAGATAGAAACATAATTCATAATTTACGTAATATTGCACATTAATGCTATTTAGAAGCAAGGTTCGGCGCATGTGCAGCGGGTAATGCCAGCAAAAAGACCTTTCAAATACAGAACATAAATAACAGTTAATATAACGCCAGCGAAAAATATAGAGGTATGCAGAAAAATTACACGAAATATTGACAATTTTTAATATAAATATAAGTATGGACAGAAATAGTCACATCATAAAAATATCATTTTCACATCTTATCTGCAGATACTTTGAGCCCGCCGTTTTACGAACGTAAATTGTACCGTTTTTAATCCACACAAATACATAGTTTTTTTCTAATTTGGCTTTTCTTACTTTTGCGTAAAGAATTTTGTTTCGTAGTGTGAGGTGCTCGTTAACGTAGACCCGCTGGGCAGCTCCGGCGATCTGCAACGACTCGGTGGTGAGTGCACGACGCACGCGCGCTGCAGCGATGATATCATCACACAGGCGTCGCGTAGCTAGCTGCACGATGATATTACGTGGGCGGTCGGAGTGTGCGTGCAGGCGCACGCGATGCGCCGCACGCACCTGGTCCATAGGGATCGGAATGTTTAACGCAGCGCTTAAATTAGAGACGATGTTTAGAACATTTTCAGTTCTCATTTCTGGGACATTTTGAATTTCTAAGTTGCACTGTCTATTTAATTGATCCATATCATCGTATTTGGCTTTGTAAGCCTCTAGTTCCGCGGTAATTGTATTGTATTTTGTAATCATATTGTTCATTTTTTCTTCGTGAGATTGTATAGTAATATCCAATTTATGTTGTAATTCATCTATTCGACAACTGTAATCAGTCAGGGTCAGGGTGAAAGACTGTAGCTTAGTATCAATACTTTGCATGGCCTGATTTAAATTAAACTGTCAGTCGTTTTTTAGTGTATTAAATTTTGAATTTATGTACGCGATCAAAGTAGCAGTGTCAATAATTGCTGTTGAAGGGGTTTTCCTAACAGTCGCATCAATATTCGAGTGGTATTACTCTCGTTCGCAATAAAATGTTTATTGCTAACAACCGGTGGCGAGTGCTTCACGTTAGACCCCGTAGAAATTGATGGAGCGAATATTAGCGAAATAATACCAGCTGTTCGGTAAATTTAAAAATACAGTATATGTAGTGGTTGTGTATGGCTAGCGTGAGTTTGTGTGCGTGCGTTAGCGGTATTAGTTATATTGAAAGAGTTATGTGGAATATTTTTTTTTCACTCAGTTAGAAAAAGGATGTGTTTTTCGTTTCATTTCAATGACAATAGATTATAGCCAATGAATGGCGTCTTTCTTAGTTCGACATTTTTTCCCGGATACCGTGTGTGTGTATATATATATATATATATATATATATATATATATATATATATATATACATACATATATATACATATATATATATATATATATATATACATACATATATAGACATATATATATATATATATATATATATATATATATATACACATAAATGTATATATGTATGTACATAATTTTGAAGCAAATATAGTCTCTGAGATATTTATGTAATTTTTTCCCCCTGTCTTTACAATCGCTTTCTTCATTTATATCTATTTCACCTTTCAAACTAATGCATTATTTTTTGTCTGGGTTACTGGTTTCTAGATTTCAAATATCAGTCTAAAAAACAAAAGGATGGTTTTTATGAAAGTTTTACTTTATATCCGCTGAAAAATATTTTGTTTTGCCTTATGCTATTTTGAAATTGTGAATATTTTTATATAAAAGTGTAGACTATTGGAACCACATGACTCAAATAAATCCTAGTTCATATGAAAAATGTAAAACCTAATGGGCGAATCTGAGGATATTACCATGCGATATAAAATATATCAGAAGTTATTGCTTTCTTTGAGGAATATGTGGACAACTAAATTTCCTCTAAATAAGTTAATCTGTTAATAAATTTACATTTACTAGCTGCAACTATTCGTCAAGTCCATCGTAAAAATGGCGCTAAAGAAAGCATTGACCCTCTAGAGTAGAAGGTTACTGATATTTTGGAAACATTATGTGCCTGAACATTTATTGATTGCAAGTATATTAGGAATGTGAAATTATTACTTAAAACCTAATTTTACACCCACAACGGAATTTGCCTAATTAGCATAACGTGTATATCTGAAATAAATATATAAATAATACCCTAAGTTTACTTTATTAAAAAAGTACTGCATGTAGAGTTGACATATATCATTTTAATTTTACTATTTAAATTTAAATATTTTTCTAATAGTTCTACTAGAAGAATGACGATTCATCTAGTTCAAATTAAAAATCCATCAGACCATTTAAAGATCCCAGCAAGACATGTTAAAAATGTTACCGTTAACAACTTAAATATTATTTATTGCAGAAAACTCACATTATTGCAAAGGAGATATAAGTGCAAAACGTACTAAGCAGCTAACATGCTTGTTACGATCAGAGTTCGATCAGGCCTAATTTTGAGTGAATGGACCAAAATTGTAACGAACTTAAGATTAAAATACCCGAATAACTGAAGAGAGAGAAAACAGGACAAACTGAACTCAGGTAAAAGTAGAACATATCACGTTTAACTAACGAAAATACATCGGCTTATTCGGGAAAGGAATGCAAAACAACTATGTAAAGTGCACGCTATTAACATCAAGATTTAGCGACGCGAACTTGGACAGAATTACGATTTTGTTACACAAATGAATATAAAAATTTGATTGCTCAAGACGTTTTTGCATTTGTCGGAACAAGGTAATTTTTACATAAAACAATTAAATGGAAATCCCAAGATACATTTATTTTGAGTAATACAAGGCAGTTTTTTTCTATTATAGTAAATGTTAAATACGTATTTGCCATACGGAAAAAAATTGTTGTTTTATTTTAAAATACAAGTAACTTCATACTTAAGAAATAGTCATTCAAAAACTTAATAGAATATATAAAAAAAATTATTACTTGAATTAAATTAATAAATAAACATTTCTTCTAGTAAGTCATTATAATGCATATTATTTAAGTATAAAAAACTTACATAACACTGCATAAGCTAAATCTTTCGTCGATCCTCCTAGGTGTTCATATTTTTAAGCTCTATTCATCAAATAAACTTTCTTAACGTCAATATTTTGTATTAAGATAGATCACTTTGTTTGATTCAATCAAGAATATATTACATCCTGGATATGACCAAGTTGCAATAATATTTATACACTGTGACCGAGATCAAACAAGGTCATCCCGCAAGTTTCCACCAATTATCGTCTGCAGAGTACAACGTGAACATAATAGCTTTCTCAATAATAATAAGAGCCAACATTTAGTGAAACTATCGAGAAGTTTTTAATGACGATAGTGAAGTTGTTACCATGAACAAAATTAGTAATTTCCTCGACCAACAATTCACATCTAGGTGTACATACTACAAGAACAACTACGAAAGTCATTCTCCACCTTTATGGATACTATTCCTGCTGCTTTTCTAGAAGATAGAAAAAATGGTTCAGTCCGAAAGTGAAGATCATAAAAAAATTCACAACGGCGACGGAATTTATCCCTGCGGAACAAAGTGCTCTTAAATTGCAAATCTCCGACAAAAATGAAACAATTAAAAAAATGAAAAGCGAAAATAGTCGAACATAATATTATTTTCCACTCATCAGTAACCGTATTGTAAACTTTGAAAACATTTCACGCATCCACAACATAGAACTTCGAGCTGTTCCCAAGATGCGAACCGAGATGTGCTTCAGATATTTAAATAACTCTGTTCTTCTAAAGGCGTGAGCACTGATGATGTAAACACACTCGTGTGCTGAAGAGTCGTTACAATGTATACAAAATAAAATAGATCAAGAAATATTTTAATGGCACTATCTTGTCCTCTGCTTCCAAACTCTATTACATCAATAACGAGATGCTACAATAAATCCAATGCTAGACACCCTGGAGAACTGCTTAAAAGTTCCCACCTTGGTATTACCGGTGAAAAGGCACGAATTTACGTCACCGAATACATTTTTCCCGAATGCAAATATCTTTATGCCGAAACCTGATAATTATGTGGATAAAATTTGCCAAAATTTATGTGCTCAAAGACGATGAATTAAGTTCTATTCAAATAAAAAACAGAATATTATAAATTAAATATTACCTAATTCAATAAATGAATATGCATTTTTTCTCACTTTTTGTTTAGTCAACGATCTTTGTTATTAATATTTAAATTTGTTTTATTAATTATTATATAGTGAATGTTTATTATAAGAATGTGAACAGAATTAGGAGTATGCTGAAATACATACGCCTCAATGTCCTCCACAGCACTCGCGATATAATTTGCCTATATGAAACCAATTTTAATGAAATTGTATTTGGCGCTGACTCCCTGAACTCCCATTATATAATACTTAGAAGGCAAAAGTACTCAAGGAGCTTTAAAAGAGATGAAGCTGAAGAAGTAGCAATTGCTGTAAAAAAACGTTTAATAGTAAACTGTTAGACATCTTGGGAGAATGAAGTTGAGGATATTTGGCCTACTTTTCAGTTTCAGATAATATAAACTTTATTATTTGTCTATCATTACCACCAGATATAGATTTGTTAAAGGTGAAATATTTTTATTCTACCAAAGAAAAATTTTAAATATAAAAACCTTTCTCTAGGATTATCAATAACAGAAAAGGTCGTACCTTCATTCCCGTCACCACAAATTATTTTAGCTCATTATCTTAAAATGATAACGACGTTTGTGAAATATTTTTCAATTACTTTGGTCCTGTTTTTGAAGTATATCCGATTATGGTAAATGTGCTTCAAATCTTCTCCTTTATTGCAACTTCTTGAGTAATATTTACGAGTGTACCGAACTTTTTAAAATAAGACTTAAAGTTTCGCTGGACATGATGGCATCCATTTAATTTTCATGAAAACTGATGTAACGAATTCAGTTTTCCATTTACATCCTCTTCAAAAAAATTATTAAGTCAGGCACATTTTCTACTCACTGGAAAACTATTTACATTGTTCCAATGCACAAATCGGGCGACGAAGATTAGCATAAGAACTGTGGATCTATCGGTATCCTATCTGTTTTCGCTAAATAATTTGAATCCGTTTCGTACAACAAAGTTATTCTCTTTGTCGAATTCTGTCTACCTATGACCATTGTCTTGTTTAAAAAATATCAAGAATAAGTAATTAATAAGAATGTGACTACCTTCGTGGTACTTTTACGAAAAGAAGGCAGGTAGACTTCATTTATGCAGACCTTTCAGAAGACTTTGATAAGGTATATCATTCGAAAGTCAAAGATTATGGCATCATAGGAATTTATTAAGATGAATTAAATATTACCTCAATAACGGAAGTAAACATGTCAGGTCACCTTTCTGCTTCCGTAACAAATATCTTCGGGGTACCACAAGGTACGCGTTTGGGATCTCTTCTGTCAGTAGTATTAATCAACAACAATTACTTATTTTTATTCACTTTAATTATTTACAGATACAACTACTTACATTTCTTTGTTTATTCTGTGCTGATGATCTTAAGATTGTGTCCTATTGTCGTTAACGTTAAAAACTGTCTAAACTTACAACGAACCCCATTTGCAAAAGCTGAATGGTGCGCCTCCAATAGGGTTTTTTTAAATAACGGTAAGTAATTTATTACTCCTTTCACTACTTTAAAAATAAACCTTTATTTAGTTTCATGTTAGGTGGCTCGATGCTGCAACGTAAGTCTATGTTCAGGTATTTCAGAGTTTACTTTGAAGGAGAATTGGTATTCCTTTCTCACTTTGACCATGATGTTCATAAATATACATAACTTCTAGCATTAATCTCGCGTTCTACTAAGTGATTTAAAAATCATCACACTTTTGCATATTTATATTACACACTAATTAGAAGTATCTTCGAATACGGGTCTGGTATTTGGTTTCCATAGTACAAACCATATAGTGAGAGAATTGAAAATTACAAAAGAGATTCTTGGGTATCTTTTACTACAAACTTAATTTTGGTTGAGCAGACAGATCCTCTGAAATCCAATTATGGACATTCAGTTTGCCAACTTTAGCTACACGGAGAGAAATATCCGATCTATTATATTTGTACAAAGTAATGCATTCGCATGTTGAGTGTCCCTCTTTGCTCTCTCGACCTAACTTTAACACCCGATTCGGATGTAATAATTGTTCACTTAGATTAGATTTTCTTTGCTAATATCCCACCTGAAGATGTAATACAACGAAACCTAGGTCGTGGTAAAGAAATTAAAGAAAGTAGAAATAATACTACATCACGTAGTTTCATTTAATTGTGAATAATGAATTTCTACAAAATTAACGCCAAATATATTCAATAATATTACGTATTAAGTTCACTTATACAAATATATTTCAAAAATGTATACATAAACTTTCCAATCATTTTGTTCACATATAATTAGAGTTATAATCTAGTTTCATACTCTGATTTTTTTACTATGCACTTATGTGATTGAAACTTCTTTTGTGAGCCTTTGAATAAATAAATAAATTGTTCCTGAAAAATCATCGGAAAATATTACAATAAAAATATAGCAAAGAAAATAAAGGCCTCAATGTCGGAATTCAATTGATTTAATTAGCGTCAGATAACAATGCACAATTTAATTAGACTAGCTGACCCGTGCAAAGTCTTCGCACTATATCGCCATCTAGCGTGTTCCAAGTATACAATTTGGCTAAGATATTTGATGTGTCGCCCACAGATGGCGCTCATGCCAATTGTTATAAAAATTAATTTTTTTATTAACAAAAAGATTTTTTTCGAATTTTTTTATTTCGCCCAAAGTAGAAAACATAAGCTTTAAGTGGGTATTTTTTTTATTTTTTTTGGTGCAGTAGTTAAAGAGATCGAGCCGCTCGACCAAAAAACACCTTTTAGAAATAATATATTTAGATTATATAATGCGTGTGTGTCTATAGGAAAAACGTTCCGGTGGCACTCGTGCCAAGAGGCGAATATTTATAAATTATTTTTATGTAGAAATTATACATTTATAGGTCGTTAACATCATAGAGATTTTTATCTATTAGATAAAAATGTATTCATGCAAAAAAATACAAAAATATATGTTGCTACCTCGAAGTAAAACATCCAAAATGTTCTAAAATATGTCATTAGTATTATAAAAAATACCATTAAAAGACAAGGCCTTTACTTAGCTCTCATTTAGTATAAGTTTGTCTAAATTATACGCACTATCGCTACTGACATTCGTTAAACGGCTTTAGTGGCGCGGTGCACCACGAGTTCCTGGTTTCAATTGCCTTCGCCACGTCAAGCGGGACTAGACTGATATTCTAATGAAGACAGTAAAAAGTAAATAAAGTAAGAAGGAAGATCTATGTAATTATTTTATTACTTTTTTTTACTTAAAATCAATTTTATTAAATGCGACTCCCTTAATATTTGAGATTTATGTCTACTGAAGCGAATTAAGTGGACATAATATTTATATAAGAATAATATCACGAGAATTAAAATGTTGAAAGATATTACTCCCTACTGCCTTAACACTTAACCGAATTCAAAGCACCCTGCGCCATTATTAAACATGCGAAACATCGGTAGCACAGCTAAACTTTAAGCCGCGTGTGAGCGACGGGCGATTACAACAATAATAACATCAGTTGTCCAGCTCTCGCATTAAATACATACGACATTCAATCTCCGACCACTGGTATATTTAGTGTGGTGGTGTGTATTAATATCGTCTCGTTTCACTGAATTTGCTATGAACAAATTAAAAGGAAATAAATTATTTATTAAATAATAACGACTTAAGTTTTAAGTTTTATGTTAAGATTTCCTTTCGTAATGTTTATTTTGAATCCTACCAGAGCCAGAGTTAAACTGTCTCACATGTGATTGATTTATTTATTTTTGGTAGATATTAGAATTCTTAAAAAATATCTATCAAAGATAATTAACATTTTATATATCACTTGTCTTTAGCAATATAAATGTAATAGTTTGAAAATATTCATCGCAGTATTTGCAGTATAACATATATATTATAATAACACTGAATATGTGGAATACATTCATTTCTATAACCTTATTAACCTGTACCGATTATAAATGTTTTACATTTATGATTCCATTTTTAAGTCATCAACTTATACTGTTATATTTTAAACTGTGATGTAATTTGTTATGTCGTAGTTTAGCTACCAAATTAAGGCACCACATTTTTTTTCCAAACATAAATTGAAGAAAGTTTTCTACTTAAGATACCCACAATTTTAGTTTGGATTGATCAAAGCCCTAGGTTGTAACTATAATTATTTGCAAGCTTTAACACGTTAAAAATTAACGCCAAATATATTCAATCAATGATTGAAAATAATAACTGATTATAATAAATAATTACTTAATGGACACAACAAACTTTGCATTTTTTATTAATATTAACTCAGCAATTAGGGAGCAAGTGATGTTAAAGCATCATACGCAGATTTGTTAATCTCGATTTCTGCCACATGAACCAATTATTTCCAGATTACTTTTGAATTTCAAACTTGTGTGGTCAAGTAAATGCTAATTGATATTGGACCAATCGTATTTTGTAACAATATCCATTCCACCAATTTTTATTTCTTTTCCTCCACATATCAAAGTATTAAATATATTTTTGTAATTTTTTTTACAAAACAGTTATGACTTCGTGTTTGCTTATTAATCCACTACGATTTATATTAAATATTATCAATTCAATGTCTCCTAAATGTTAAACCATTTATTTAACTAGGCAAAATTGTCATATTTATATAAAACGAGCTTCTATACGGGCAGTGCTTGATGACTTAACTAATCGAAAATACATCTTCAACTAAAATTTACTATTTTAGATTTTAAGCGGAATATTAAAATTATTTGAAATATTTTTCGATAATCGAATTGGTATTTAATCTATCTTTACTGAAATCATAATTTTATGAAATTATAGTTATATTTATATAATTCATTCTTTAAATAAAAGAACACAATTGTCTTGTCAACATTATGGTCAATAAACTGGCATCCAAATTTGTTTACTCCAACGCTGTAATTATCAAATATTGCATATTCAGACTCAATTAAATGGTAAAATAAAAATTATGTTACACGACATTTTTACTTATAACAAAGCAGAAAATCTCTTTGATCTCAATTTGAGAAATTTTAACCGATTTTTGGGCGGTATCACTTATATAGATGCACTTCTTGATCATGTCTTGAATTTTGTTCGATCAAAATATATTTGAAACAACACTTACAAATTAGGAAAATATTCGCAGGTATTGATGGTAAGTATTGACGATGGGTACATTTTTATTACAATTTTTACTTTCTTTGCAAAATATCACGGGAACGTGTGTTCGTATGTTGTCAAATAATCTTTATTTTGTATACTTCAACATCATAATAATAATATTTTAATAGTCACCATTCCGACTGTTGCGCGGTTAGTGCTTTTTTCCTTCTCATATTCTCCAAGCTTTGGTTGGAGTTTTCGGAAATCTTATAAGAAATCATAAATCAGTACGAAATCGAAGGTAATCTGCTAAAAAATATTTAAAATTTACCCACTTTTTCTGGTACTTTCTTTTTAATTTGTAAGTTTTATAATTTTTAGTAATGAATATTAATAAAGGAAATAATTTTTAATAATAAGTATTATTAAAAAAATTCCTGAGGCAGAAAATTAACGCTGGAAAATGTATATGAACCATATGTGGATATATCCTATGCTGAGTTTAGTCATAACTATTTAAAAAAAATATAATGAGTGAGATTTTGGTTTTTCTATGAATTAGGATAAATAAAAATGAAGATGTTGACTATATGAGAATGGGAAAAGCAAAATTTTATTTTAATTTTGTTTCTACATTTTAAATATTTGTTTTAACCTAAATCGAAACTAACAATGGATTTCTAGAAGATTTAACAAGTCACATTACATTTTAACGAATTTTCTCATCAATCATATATGTACATATGTATATATATATATATATATATATATATATATGTATATATATATATATGTGTGTGTGTGTGTGTGTGTTTATGTGTGTATATATATATACACAATTGTATAAACTGAAGTGGTATTTCACTTAAACTCACGCGGCTAAAATTAGTTTAAATGTTTTTAAACTGACTGTAACTTCCGTTCCCTGCATATGCACTGTTTTGTCTTTAATTCACAAATGTGTGTGTATTACGCGCCCGCACAAATCATTTTAAATCAAAATGGCAGCGGACGGAATAGTTAACATCATGAAGTTGTGTTTTAAAGAAAAACTTGGCCATAATATAACCTCATATGGCTAGATTTTTCATTGTTTTAGCTGCTTGGATGCTAAAATCAGATAATGGCTGGGAATTTACCAAAAAAATTGTCAAAAATTGGCGCAATTTTGGCAAAGTCTAAAAATTGTTCCCGACAACAAATTAAATCCGCCAATCGAGACGTGCAAAGTACTATGATAACATAAATGAAAGAGTTCGATAAAATATTGAGGTTTATCAAGCTAATGAAAAATACGAACTATGATCATGGTATTATACTCCACACTATCAAGCTACTGATGTTAAAATAGGATTAAAATAATCGGCACAAGTTATAGCAAAAATAGAAAATGAAAAAGGGAATATTATAAATGAACCAGGTAAAGCAGCAGACGTCGATTCTGAAATGTATTGTAACCTTTCTGAGAGGAATAGAAAAAAAGCGTGGTCTATGCTTCTTGCATAAACAAGAATGACAGTAACAGATGACGCCATTGTAAGACCAAATATGGTGATGAGAAATTCTTCTCTAGAACTGTTGGAATATTGTACAAAACAAAATGCTACTCTATTCCATTTTGCGTAATAAATAATAAAAAATCCCATAAAAATCTTAAGGTTCACAGAGAAAGAGTTAATTCCTTTTGATTTATTAACCTCGCTCAGCGCATTGAATAGCATACTAATGATTCACAAATAAGTTACTCTTTAATTTGAATTCGACAAACCGTTAAAAAAATACAAGTCTTATTGGCTTTTGCTTAGTTCTTTTAATAGAAAAATTCTCTTCTTCTCTTACCTTAAATATTTGTACCAAAAATTAACACCGTTCATTATTAATGTCAAATAAAAAGGTGCCTTATTGAAAATTTAATTTTTTTTCGCATATATAATTAAAAATAATATTAATTACTGAGATAATTACCATATTCAAAATTGTGGGTTTTGTCATTTAATAGATACAGAAATATAGTTTTCGCTCATATTTTTTTAATTGATGTTCTTTCTCAATATGATAATAATTATTTAATTAGGCAAATTTTTGAAAAGATTTGAAATGCAGTTAGGGGTGATTTATGCAATAAAGTTTCATATATACGCAATAATAACTATAAGAATTAATTGAAGATCCTTTATCCTCACGCTGCGTGAACTCTTTTTAAAAAAAGTTATATTACCGAAATGATTTGTATTTCGTCAATAGTATATTTCTTTAATATTACTGTTTAAATAAAATTTTGAAAAATTGTAAATAAACATCCAACTCAATTTTTTCAGCATTTCTGCGTGTTAAATTTCATGTTCCAAAGACATCATTTTTGAATCATCACTTTTGTGTTTTTGTGCCAATTTTAATACACAAGAATACTAGAAATTCCAAATAATCAAAGAAACCGTCATTTTTTTCATGTGATGTAAATTATTTTCATATTGTTTTTAAATTATTGTAAAAATGAATACCTTTAATTAAGTAGAAAGTTCCTTAGTTGATTAAATTGAAGAATGTCTTCGAAATTTCTATATTATTGAATAATATTTTAAAACATAGAAATAATATTTAGAATTGTTATTCAATAATATGTATTATTCAATAATATCACAGGATACTCCTCTGATTTATTCAATAATATCCTTCATCCTTTTGATATTATTCAATAAGCCTAAATAAAAATGTCCTTACGATAGTGTACAAAATTACACAAAATAGCAACAAGCCGTTTTCTATCTATATCGAATCACTGATTGATTGTGCCTCACGTGTCGGATCGCTGATCACATTTTTATTTTGACTTTTTTTTTAAGATAACGGATTGCTTCTTTCTATTCTACTATTGTTAATTATAATTTTTTGTCTACTAAATATTAATTCAACCGAGTTTGTAAAATTAATTAAAATGTTATTAATTTTCACCATTCCTAATAATATCGCAGGAGTTTTGATGGCATACTTTAGTTTAATTAATTAAGGAACTTTCCACTTCAGTGCAATTACAAAAAAAGTTAATTATGTTATTAAATAAGAAACGTTAATAAATACTTACTTTGGTTTCTAGACCATAGAAATACTATTTAGAACTGCAATATTATAATACATTCAGTGGCAGTTGTTTATGCTATCTACGGGAACTACAGGGCCAAAATCTCTTCTCTGTGTACAATGAGCAGAAAATGCATTAAACTTAGATCATTAGACTTAGACCAATCCAATTTAAATCAAGGAACGTGCCGACCAACTGGCATTTCCATAATGGCCATTACATGTGGTGGTATGTTGCGCTATCTTGCTGGTATTACATTCTATAGCAGGCCTCCAATGGGGTATCTTCTTGAGGATCTGTCAATTTACGTCGCTGAAACTGAAAATGTTGTGCTCCGTTTGAATTTGAGAACAGCTGGCGGCAAAAAATAAATTGTCTTTAAAATTCTACTCCATAAATTTACTGTAAATTGATATTATAAACTGAATTCTCATTCTCATTAGCAGGGTCTGATGATGCACTGATAATGTATATTACGAATGGTAAATATTCCGAAAAGTCTAAATATTGATTCACCTCTCCACATTTCGTTGTCAAAAAGTTCTGGTCTTCCATATTTCTCCTCAACATCTGTCTGTAAGTTTGACTCCATTCGCAAAATCTTATGACGATAAGCTTTGCATCCATTGAACATCGTTTGGATGAATGTAATCACTTCATAGCACAACAAAATCGCTTCATAGCATAATGAATAACGAAAGTGATACACCAAAAGGTTTTTCAATTCTACGCACAATTAATGTTGTAACATTTGCAATTTTAGTCAGTATTCGTTGTCTGTCTTTCCTATCTTTCGCCAACATTTAGAGCTATGGAACGCTTCCATCGTCGCTGTTCTGTTACAAATATAATAAGTATAATCTGATAATGAGACAATGGTTAAAAATTCGTCGCGCCGTTCCTTCTCCGTGTTGGTTCACGTAGTTACGGTGGAACCTAACAGCTTCCCGACCACTGTCCCCTGTAATGTCATATTAATAATGGCATTTGACGTTTTAAGTCATGACACCTAAAACACTCCAAATTACTTTGTAATAATCCAGATGACAAACCAAGTCGTTACTTCTGACTCAATAATCCAAATCAGAAGCACAAAACATATTTAGTAATCAAAGTCTGTAGAAAACGAAAAATCATGAAATAGCCAACTATAAAAATAACTTAAGGTATTGAGAGCAAAAGGCAAGGTGAACGGTCCAAGTGACATGACTTAACTTAACAATTATGTCTTTAATAACTTCAAATAAGTGTTCCTCTGTCCAATATAAAAACAGCAAAAACTGTTATTATACCACGTTTTTGTTTAATTTTATTATTGATTTTACCTTAAATAATCTTTTATTAATTACTTTTCGATTCACATTCCCAACCTATCGAAATAGGTATATTGGTATTTCCTGCTGTTATTCTCATAATTCGGGAAACAGGAAGTCAAGTTGCTTTAAAAATAAGCGTGTAAACTTTAAGTAAACAATTAGAGTTTTTTTTAATTTTTGAATATAAAATTTATGATATTTTGTTTCACTGAAACCACCATGAATGGATAAATAGAGGAATAGGAATTATATATATTTTTTTTTAATTTTTCGTAGATATTGCAAAACATATGAATTTTCCATTTGTCCTACGCAGACTTTTTTAAAATTTCTCCTGTTTAAAAAATAATAATAATGGCTTTTAGAGTTATGTGAAGATCATCTTTATTACATTTTTTCACACAACGGGTATTGTAAATTAAATAAAATACGTAACAACAAAAATTGTGTTAGAGTATCAGCCATTTACCGCGAGTAAACACAGGCCACATGTCTGTACCATCGTTCACTAGAGCTAAATAAATTATTTTGATATAACCTTAAGCAGTATATAACAAATCTCTCTGAAATTGTTTAAATAAAACAAAGAATTAAAGATTTTAAATAATACCATAATAGCACAGCAATAACGGTGAAACATATTTATATTAAATACATAAATATTTGCTTTTCGACTTATAGCAACAGTTTATAATCATATTCACATTCGTAATTAGATGGGATCTATTTTGAAACATAAATTAAATCGATTTAATTAAAGTAGACACGAAACTATTATTAGTTGCAGAATTTCGGATTAATTTCAAATACTGAAGTCATAATAAAAAAATATTAAGTCGAAAGTACGAAATGAAAATGTTTATAGTTATGGCAAAATTATAAACATTTTCGTCGGGAAAAATACGAATACACTACGTATTTACAGTAGTTTTTTTTTCAAATACTTACACTAAGAAAATTGCTACTATAGTGATAACAGACTAATTACCAATGCATAATATATTATTAGTATAAATCCATAGTGAAAATTCTGACATCTGGCCTGTGGTTATCTATTTTATTATTAAGTACTTTATGTATTTATTAATTACATTTCTACTATGTTATATAATTGATTAACTACTCAGTTCAGATTAAATATTTGTACCAAAAATTACTGAATAGAGACTGCATAAAACAAAATTTTTTACGTCAACAAATGACTGTCCTTAGGAGATTGAAATCGTAGCAGAGTCGGATGCGTACAGTTCAAATTTGAGAGGAAGTATAACAGATTTTAGGAACTCATAGAACAGTACATTGTTACTCGTAGTATAAGTTAATGCATCCTGTTTCTATGAAAAGACTAGTTTTAATACTATCGTAGTGATTGAGGCGAACTAAATAAGTATCAAACGATATATATACGTCCTTTGAACTGACATTTAATGACAAAAAGGTGACCTATCAGAGTACCGTATGCCCAGCATCCATATATGTAATACAATTGTAAAAAAACTGAGTCTGTACATTAAATATTTATAAGTAAAACTAAGACCTACTTACTAAAGACACGATACTAAGCCAAAAACAACATTTTCTATATTTTTGTCGGTTTGTCTGTGCACACCATATTTATGCATGCTAATCTTAGAAACGGCTGACCTGATTTCGTTGCGGTTTCCAGTTATGTGTTTAGATTAGTTTGGGCTAACTTTTTGACTTGGCTTCATTTAAATCGGTTCATAGAAAAAATAGGTCAATCTCAATTTACGTTCGTTGTGCACGTTTATATCAGAACCTGTAAAACCGGTTTAGCTGCCAAAGTCATCGATTAGCGTTTTTAGAGAGTTCTGAGGGTAAAAGGAAAAAACACAAAAGAATTTTTAATAACTTTTCTTCAGAAAAGTTGCTTTCACAGTATTATACCTGAAAAACTAATCTATCCACGAGGTACAATCTATCCGCGGATATGTAAATATCGGTGAAGATTGATGATGTCTGATCCATAAATATGTTGTTTGCAAGAAATCTTATACGCAGAAATTTATCATCTCGTTTAGGGGGACCCCAAATTTCGATTCAGAATATTTCATTCTGTTTACATTATTCGATACACTTAAATGAAAAGTTTCTAATACAATGGACAAGGTCATGTAAAACAGCAGCAAGCTGTTTTCGATCTACATCGAATCGCATATCGTTGGTGCCGTACGTATCGGATTGCTTGTAAATTTTTTTATTATTTTATTGGAAGCTGAAAAATTGCTTCTGAATAATCGATTATTGTTGGTTATTCTGCTTTATACTAGCAAGTTTAAGAAATTGATTTAAATTTGTTATTTTCAATATCTACTTTTTGATTACTATTTTAATTATAATTTAATTGTATCAGTGAATTCTGTACATGGAAAATGTTTTAAAAAGGGGTGATTGATTTAACGTATAGAATGGAAATTGAAGCCAGAAAACCTGCCTTTAGAATGTTTGTCTCCCTATCTGTATGTTAATTTATAATCGTATCACACGAAACGCACTGGACGGATTTTGATAAAATTTGGTATGATAATAGTATATACCTAGGATCAAGATATGAGAGAAAAAGGAAACAAAAAAAAACAAATTTTTTTCCGAATTAAACGCGAATGTCGTCGTGGTCATAGTTAGTATGTAAATAAATACATAGGCCGTGATGAACTTCTTGTTGTTCTATCACTATGTATATACTAGATATTTTTTGCTAGATTAAATTACTTATAAACCAAATTTAATGGAAATAAAGTGTATAAAATTACGACCGCTGATGGAAATACTCTAATAGGTCGTTATATCACTCGAGCTCGCACGATTTATAATGGTTAATATCTACACCTATGCACACCTTCCCGAAATAATTGTGTCACTATTCTATCAGCTGTCCGTGCACTTATAGATTTTATTCACCTTGTATCTGATAGATTCGTCTATTTTAAATAACGAAATTAAATAGGGTGCAAATTATAGTAATTATCCTCTATTATTTATGGATGGTCATTTAATGTCAGCTTAATCAATAGATAAAGTTTTGCAAAAATAATTGTCACAATTAAGTACTTTACAATTAAACATCCGCCATTTATTTAGGCGGGCTTCCAAAAAACGATGGATAACTTCCCAACCATTGAAAAAAGATTGCTGTTTTGAACAGATACTATACTGGTTAACGGGATTTTACATTTATGCAAAGTCTCACGGTTTTCGAGACACTTAAGCTTTTTTTGCGTCTGTCGGAGACAGGTACGCTTGATTCTTTGGGTCGTATTATCTAAAAATGTAATGTTATATGCAATACTATATATATACTAATATAATATATAATAAATATATATATACTCATATAACAACTTTTTCAGTGTATTGCCAAACAATTGCCATAATTTTTTTTTAAATCTAGAATTAAATGTTTGTCTTTCACTTAATTTCTTCTTTCAAGTTGGAAATTTTTAAAGTCGGTGCGGTCGGTTTTTTAAAAACCTTTTCCATTTAATAGACATTTAATTATATTAAAGCCCTTGATGCTTTCTATTATCTTTTAAAATTCTCAAAGTAATATTTTTAATTCTATATAATATGAACGTTTGAGCAGAGATCCGCTCTCACGATATGGATGATTTTTTTTTGACAGGACATTTGTCATATAATCTTATGTCATATAATCTTATTGTCATATAATCTTATGGCTTTAAGCCCGTCAAACTTTATGAAAACAAAACCGTGTCGGTGATTGCAAAACGGTATCCATTTTATTTTGTTCGTGTTTTATTAATTACGTTTATTAAATACGTATTTCGTATTGTTTCTTACTTTCATTTTGTGGCAAAAAAAAAGAGGAGGGTGTTTGTGCTGTTAAAAATTTTATTAATTGAAAAAAAATAACTGAAAAAATTCATTAATGTGTTAGGAAACTATTTTATTATAATTGATGATGAATGTATTAATTGAAAATATTGCCAGTAGAATTATTTTCGAAGAGCACGACTTCTTTAAAAAAAAATCTCTTCAAAAACCGCCTGGATCAGTATAAGTTATTTTTTAAGGGAACGTTTAGCTGGAAAAAATTTGAAATGTGAAAAAGGAAAACTAGGAGAACAAGTTCTTTCAGTTATATATAAGAGGCTAAAGCTTTGGAAACAATATGCTGTCAAAAGGCTATTCATTAATTACGAGACATCTGTACGTATGGAGAATAAAGAAAAACTGAGTTCGTAGAATTTGACTATAAGATTATAATACACATAATATTGGACAAAATAAAATGTTATACAAAAACAAGGCCAGCGCAAAAGAGGTTTAAATCATTTAGCATTTGGCGATCACTTATATTTAATTAACTTGAGACGATGTATAACAAATTTTGTAAAACCATTGGCTGTGCTATTTACATACAACTTTTTGTAATATAAATTATTAAAATTTTTCCAAAATTTACATTCAGGCACAAATTTACTCTCCTAGATAAAAACTTAAACCTTTATTGAAGGATTTCTATTTTTAAGCTTAGTTCATTAAAACACAGCACATAATGAAAATATTACTTAAGTTCTAAAGTAAATAAATGTGTAACAGATTTTCATGGACTAAAAAAATAATATATTATCCCAAACTGAGTAGGGAACCGACTTTTCTGAACGGAAGAATATATTCTTTGTAAGCATACGTTGTAGCAGTAGCGTGTTCCACTAGAGGAACTAACTGGATAAACCGATCAACCCGGCAATACTAGTAGTAAACCTGAAAAATAAACAAAAAATATGAACATAATGTGAATTTGTGAAACATATTATGATGAACTTGTGAAACAATTGTACTCGTATTTGTTTAGGAAGATGCGACATTGTATATAACATTATATTATAAATATAAATTCTATCATTGAAAATAGTATCTTCATTCTATGGAATATTTAGGCATATGACTTATAAAACAAAATATTTAATGATAACGACCGGTCATTATATCTAGACTTCGCTGACTTATCGTTTGTTATATAAAAGTGTGACAATACGTTTTGCTCAAAATTGCCCCACCGAATTCGTGGGTAATTCAGTATTTTGGGAATTTTAAATATATTTCAAGGGTAATATGAAGCATAATATTCTGTGCTAAGGTCTATTTCATTTGAGATCTCATTCTACATAAAATGTATTTTTTTAAGAAAACTTTTTTAAATATGTTCGTAAGTTATTGATGCTTTAATTTTGTAAAATATGAAAATTTGTTACGGTAATATTCAAGACAAATATTACAGTTTACATATTTGGGAAGCACCTAGTCTCTTTATGATACTTTGCCTTTAGTGTCAAGGCTTTAATTTTTTTCTGAAGTAGGATAAGTTATGATATATTTTGTTTTATGGAAATGATTATTGCAAAAAAACATTTTTATTTAACATAAATATGATACGGCTTATCATGTCCTGTGAAGCTGTTAGGATATTTTTTAACATGTTTTAAGTCTATATTTCATTTAACCTGGTTGACTTTGAAGTGTTTTGAAGAGTCCTCTTGGAATATGTATTGAAATAACTGTATAACTCTAGAAAACGGTAGTAATTACATGTCCTTGTTTAGGTACGATAAATAGCCATTATTTTGGTACATTTTTACTATTTAAACTAAAAAGAAAGTTCTAAATTTAATATTTAAACCCAGAGCTTGAATAATTTGAAAGTATACATAAACTGACATTTGACTGAAAATGTCTAATTATATATTTGCGATTAACGGACATCAACAAATTCAAAGGTGTAAACAACTTCATGTCCAGACTTGCACTTGGCCGATTTATTTATATACTGTGTAAACAAGAAAATTTCATTCCCATGAATGTTTCTTTCATCGCCTTCGCTGCAGCTATAATCATTCAATTATAGTTAATGTGATTTTGGTGGGTGAACAAGTGCATATTTTTTGTATTTTTTAGAACATTTTATTAAAATAGGCTAAGTTAGTGACATATAAGTTATAATTTAATGGATTTTGTCACCTAATATACAAGTCAGTAAATCAATTTATAGAGACCATTCCGACCTGAAATGCCGTATGGTAATAAAGCGAACCAAGTTATCTTTATTTTCAACGTGGTTGAGAGGATTTGACAATTAAAACTAGACGTAAAAGATATGAAAATGAATCACATGTTTTAAACGAGAATTGCCATTGACGAAAGCGCTGTCGACTTTTTATATTTGGAGTCGGAGAATAAGGATACTGTTATTTTAAAGCTATCTCTTATTACCATTGCTTAGAATGATAAAAATAGCATTGACGTATGATGATTAATTGTAAAAACTTTAAAAATTGAATATATTTGCCATTAATTTTGTAGAAATTTATTGTTCACAATTAAATGATACTAAAGATCTTTACTAATAGCTCATCTGAAGATGTTGTAATACAACGAAATCTAGGTCGAGGTAAAGAACTTAAAAAAAGTGGAAATAATACTACATCACGTATGTGCATTTAATTGTGAACTATGAAAATTTTCTCCCTGGGACAAAAATTTAACCTAATGAGCTCGCCCACTATTTTGAAAGACTGAATATTTGAATTTTTGAAGAGTATTGTGAAATCATTATCCGTTTTATTTGTGTCTATTAAGATCAGTTCCTTCAAAGCACTTTTATTAAAATCTACGTTTAAACGAAAATTACAATTGAGATACTAAAAAGCATAATAAACGGTAAATTTTGAATTGAAATATAGTCAACGATTTTCAGAGTTTAATTCCATGCAATTGAATATATATATTTATATATATATATATAAAATAAAATATAAATATCAAACGTGATTCGTTCTCGTTGACCAATATGTGTGCGTAACAATGTCTCCTTGGGCTCACTTATAATGAAATAACACTTGTTCTCGAATACGTCTCACTTCACCTTTGGTCGGTTGGTATGTGAATAATTTACTCCTTGGCAACTTATAAGCCCGCCACATTTTCCACTAACCACTTTTTCTGGAATATTACAGACGCTTCTGGAATGGTTCTTGTGGGGCATATTAAGAGCAAAGTGTTCGAACTTCTATTTAATTTGCAATTGAATAATCAGCGAATAAAAAATTAATGGAAAATGGAAGTATCTCGAAGTGAACTTAGAACGTTGTTATTTCATGAATTTTGTTTTGGGCAAAAAACCAGCAAAATATGCACGACGCACTATATGCACGACGATGGGTGAAGATGTGCTCTCTTACGATGTAACTAAGAACTGATCTCAAAGGTCCAAAGGAAGGAATTTTTATTTTTCCGATGAACCTCAGCCAAGGCGACCTTCTTCAATCGATTTAGAAAAATTAAAAGGCTTCATTGAAACAGATGCCGAATTAATTGGCAGAGCTATTTTTATGCTCTTATACTGCAGTGGAAAAATAACTTCAAATTTTGAGAAAGTAGTGGAAATATTTCGTTTGGCTACCACATGAGTTAACACCTCTTCAACTTCAGAGGAGAGTTAATGTGTGCATGGAGTTATTAAGTGTCCATCACACTAGTGAGTGGTTAAAGTATAGGTTAGAGGAAAGAAAAATTGGGTGGCTTATATTAATTTTTTGTGCAAACGCCAGTGACTAGGGGCTGGAGAAAGACTTTGGATCAAAGGCACTTTTGAATGTATCATATGATAATATAATAGTACAATTAAAGTTAAGGTTTATTGTAACCAATTGAGCAAAGTAACGTGTGAATAACCACTTTCATTTGGATGGAGTGTATTACCTCACCCACCGTAATCTTTAAACCTTTTGCCGTCTGATTGCCGTCTGTTTAACTCTCCGTCTAATAAATTATGCGATAGACAGTTTAAAAACAAAATTAATGCAAAATCGAGCTCCACCGGTTTTTCTCTCAAAAGCCCAAAGATTTTTACAAGGAAGGCATTTTAGCTATGCTTAGACTTCGACTATAAGTATTAGATAAAGACGGTGCTTATGTAATTGACGACTGATTTAATTCACTACATATACAAAGTTGAAATTTTGTGTACAGAGATAGTGGATTTATAAGTTCAACAAGTTCAAACAAGCTTACGTTGATTGTCAAAGTTGTCACTAATAATTAGTGTCTCGTATTGTATTCGCACCTACGTGAAATAATTTTTCGTGGCATTGGTTTGAAAATCTCTGACAAATTTCGATACAAATGTATGTTTGAAAGTCTTTAATAAATTTCTATAGAAATTTATTTTTGTTGATGAATTTAATTTTTTTTCTTGGTTACTTGTAATATTTTAATTAAATGTAATATTATACAGAACAGTAAGAAAATGAATTTGTTCGATATCTAAGCACGGACTGATCAAGTCCTGTCGAATCCACTGTGAAAAAGTGATCCTGAAAATTGTCCGCTTTTGGCGCCACTGTTATTTCAGTAAAGTGAAATTGAAAGCTTTCTTTATTACTAAACGGTATTCTGAAAAAAAATTAAACTGAGCAGAGTGTTTCCGAGATATTACTAATCAAAATAGTTCAGATTATTACATAGGCACATAAATAACATGTGAATCAATAAATTTCTCTTTACAAACATTTCTATTATCAAACCATTAATTTGAAGGTTTTTTCTGCCATCTAAACATATAAAAATATTGATTAATTTTTAAAATTCCTTATAATCAATTTAATTCAACGACAACGTTCCATTAAAAGTTTTTTGGTCGTCAAAAATTAAAATATAACTTTTGATTAGATTCATATAGCAAGTAACATAACAAAATAAGCATATAATGCAAAAAAATGTTTTCCTACATATCATTTGTTAATCTATGATCTAGATTCACACTTCTTAATTAAATACTTAAGAAATATATGGTAAGTAATTTGTTCCCAACTACTTTTTCGTCCAATGGAGGCAGGTTGTTGATAAACTTAGATTTATTTTAGAGAAATAATTGTTATTTATTACTTTTCCTTCTAACCATTTCATTCTTTCCTGCTATTTACTTTAGACTTGGATAAGTGAAGAAATTTTATAATTCAATGCGGGATTTATTTTAATCGGTGTTGAGTATCGTTTAGGTAACAAACAAATTAAAAGGGTGACTCTGAAGAAATCGATATGGTTGGTGTTTTATTTGAAATATTCAAATGGTGTTAGTGGTAATATCCCGATTGGTACAAAATATTTTTTTACTATTTTTGTTATGCGCGCTCATGTATTTACAATACACACACATACATACACACACTCTCACAAACACACACACACATATATATATATATATATATATATATATATATATATATATATATATTAAGTGGAAATTCCAACCGGTCTATGTGCCATAATACTTAGAACGATCGGAATAGAAATTATATTGGCATATGGAATGATTTTAATAATTGAAGGATTTCAGGACGTTCCTCATAACCAGTGTTACCAAATATCATTTCAATATTTTTGACGTACTGTAGCGAGAACTGTAATATAACTCTAAGATCTTTTTTGATTTAAGCAGATGTTTTGCAACCTTTGTAGACGTAACTCTCTTCTGTTAGCATATTAACACACTTCCATGCTTCACTATCATTAAAATTATTGTTGTATAGGATATAGCCAGGACGCTGATAAGATATTTGTATCATGCATGCAGAAGATATTCGAAATTTTAACTTCAACACAGGGTCACCAAACAATTTTCATGGAAATTAAAATGTTTCATACTGAATATTTGCATTAGTTTTCGAATAACCTTAGCCGAAAATTTTGCATTGTGCTGGCCTTTTGGCGTTACAGATTAAAAAATTATCATCACTAATCAAAAATATTTGTTACTTCACTATACTTACCAATATTAATTAAAACATATATACAAACAAACGAGATGATTTTTATTCTGACTTGCACAATTGTCAGAGCAAATTACAAATTTTTTAAATAAATTAATAAAAATATGATTACAGTAATAACACTACGAAAGTGAAACTATTGTGGTAGCTCACATTACCATGAATTTTTTTGTAGAATTTTACAATTGTCTCTCCGTGTCTATTTGTGTAACTTTTGCCATTTACGAAAGATGTTGCATTTTATATATTTTTCTTTATTTTGGACCTCCCTCCTCCACTTTACACATGTTATCTTATTGGTTGCAATTTCTTACGCATATAACAGCAACATCATTAATTGTAATTTACTTTATCAAATAATCACTAAATTTTTATGAGGTTATGATATGAGCCATATGTGCTTGCAACTTTTTTTCTTTTCTTAATGTTTTTGCTATGAACAATATGAATCAATATGAATTTATAGGCCATACCAGAATAGTAGGAACTTCTGAAATATAACTTAACTGGTTAATGGCTGCTATATTACCCACGTCGTCGGCCTAAGTTCAAAACTCTATCAGCGCCGATTCATTAAAGTGAATGATTACAGAAAATTGCCATTGTGCAGTACATATTATAAAGTTTATGAAAATAAAATGGTTGAAACTACGATTACGAGCATTATTCTGAGATCTCCTGTAAAATAGAGTATATAGAATTTGTGAAGATTAAGAATTAGTATTACGATATTCACATATGTTTTTTTTCGTTTTGAGATGCCTGATCATGCCCTAGACAAAATTTAATAGACATTTTTGAAACAATGCTTTTTAAAAGTTTAGAGGCGAATTTTTACAGAATTATAATCTTATTGTAATAAAATGCTGTCAAGTTTGCATTTTATGTAATAATGCTATTGCTAATGAAGCAAACCAATGAGATAGGCATTTTATAGATACTGAACTCCAAGTGTTATAGTTATTAGAGTTGTCACTTAAGAGTAATATATTATCGATATATGCTAATATTTTCACCGAGAGTGTTTCTATGTTATTTTCCATGGTCGTTAGTAAGAATTTTCTAACTAGGAAAATAAGTGATTTTGACAAGTCACACAGCAATGACCTTATTAAATTTTAATAAAACGTTGTTCTGTTTTAGGTTTGTGGCAGTAAGAAATTAATTTAGATTGAAATGAATTTTTAAATAAATTAGCTTGGGATTTTGAACAGCAAATATAATGTAATGCAAGACGAATCAAATACAATTTCAAGTAATTTGCTTTACATCAAAAACTCGTTAAGAAATTAAAATTTTATCAGTTTTATAATGAAAATAAAAATTGGTATAAAATTTTTATCGTGAATAAAATAAGTCAGTCATAACTTCAAGTTCCTAAACAACAATTCTATACAGGTTAATGCCACACGAACCTCGGCAGGATAAAAAAGAAACCTTCACTTGAATGAATTGAAAGAAATCCGATTTTGAATTGAAGTTTAGAGTTCAATGATTGTAGTCAATTCTAGTCAATTTGAAACCATTACAATATCAAGTTGCATGATTTAGATTGGCTGTATAACTGCAGAATCAGGAAGAAGGGATTGGAATTGGTAGCAAGTTTTTGCTTGAGATTCGTAGTACTAATCTAAAATCAGAAAGTACTCAAGTCTCACTACTTAGAGACGCAGTGCCCCCACAGAATCAGGACTTAAGAATCTGCCAACCACCAAAATTTCTGTTTTAAGTTTACAACACTAATCTAAAATCAGTAAATCCTTATGGATAATCTTAACCTTGACAGGTTTAAGCAGGCAGTATTCCTGCAACATCAAGACTGAAGAATTACTTCTAGACTTCAATGGCAAAGTCTCTGCTTAAGACCCGCAATACTAATTTAAAATAAATAGTAAATCCTTAAGTCTCACTGCTTAGGCTGATAAAGCCGCACCTAATTTCATGGGTTAAAGGTTTAAATTATCGTAATATTATATTGCCACGGAAACTGAATACGTGTACAGTTTCATGAGGATCGATCAGGTAGAAGTGAAATAAAGCAAATCAATTCATAAAATTAAAAGAGTAAATTAAGTTCAATCATTGTGTAATAAGCTATTACAAAAAAATTTGGAATAAATTAAAAAACCGAAGCTATTAAATTAACCGAAGCTATATTTTCTTTATTCGGTTGTCTAATATAAAGTATTTCTCTATTTTTGTTCCTAAAGCAAAATTAAATTATCTAAAATTAGATGTTAGTACAGTATACTTTTCTTTATTCGTTAAAATATTTAATTTTCTTAGAAACCCTTGAAAAAAGAAAAGAAGTGCAATTTTGTATTTTCTCGACTTTTTATATAATTAGTAAGAAAAATTAGAGAAAATTCAGAGTTCAATACAAAATATTAACTAATATATTTAATAAATTAGAAAGTAGGTCAAGGAAGTTGAAATGAAATCGATGTAAATAATTTAAATGGTGTCTATAAAGTATTAGTATTTCGAATCTTAATTTTGAAATGAAATATTTCCCAGTATAAAACAATACATCTTTTGTAATGGAGGCTTCAGCGTTCAAATAAGTTGTAGTTTGGTGTAGCAATGTTATTCACGCCCTCTTCATTTTTTTAATCAATAAGTTGGTGACCTTTTTATTTACCATAAATAAAACACGATCAATGGAATAATAAGTAACCTAAGTGCTAATATAGTACGAATTCAATTTAAAAAAGTAAAGTTTTGATAGTGTACTATTGTTGACTAGCGTTCCATTTTGAATGGTATTTATCATAAACCCATGTGGTTGGCAATTACCATTTCATAATAACGTTTTTATGGTATAAAATTGATATTGACACACATGGAAAGGCAAATTTGTATATAATAGAAAAGAAATAGGATTTACAGAAAGGACTATTTTAAAAGAAAAAGCAATACGCTTCACAAAAAAGTGCAGTAACATTTCAGAAATGTTATCAAGTGCTAAGACATGGACAATATAAAAATCAAGAAGTAAGTAGAAGGCAGGCAATCGTAGCCTACACTATATTTAATCAAGGCGGTAAATATTTAAGAGTATGACATATTTTGGATTATATTTCAAGCACATAAAAATGCTGTACTAATTAAAAAGAAGAAAATGGGCGAAACGTCTTACAAGGGTTAGCGTAAAAGTCACAGGTCAAATAAATATATTGCACGTAATATAAGTGTAATGCGGAATGCATAAATTATATTCCTAGAACTTCCCCATTATCCACCCCTTAAAACTGATAAAGAATATCCCTTAAAACTGATAATACTTAAAATCTAAATCTGAATATTCATCGGTTGTACAAAACGTTTATATAACTGCATTTAGCTCCTCTAGTCAGCTAAAAAATGTACAGAGCAATCTTTGAAAAGATTTTCTCTCGTCTTAGTTTTGCAGGCCCCAAGTGAACACATGTCACACCTGTGAAATATTAGATTAGGAATAGAGCTGGCTTGCCAACAAATACTTCTCTACATTTGTATCAAGGTATTTTAAAAGAGAAATTGCAAAGCGCAGCAACCAAATGGTGACAAATGTGCTACTAAGTGTATGTATATATATATATATATATATATATACATATATATATATATATATATATATATATATATATATATCGAAGTAGTGAAGTAGCATACTAAATCCAAGTTAAAGTAGTTTTTCATGCGTTACTTTTGCTAGGGCGGAGCATTGTAATATAAAAACTTTAGCGGTGACTTTTCTTTGGTCTAGCGGTGACAATAAATCTTAGCTGTAATTGTATTGTTAGCTTGAAAGAGTTTTCAATATATAACTCAATGAGTAACTCAATTTATACCCTACCACGTACTCAAAATTATCTTTGGTCCAATATTATACTTTGGTCTACGTACACCTTTTTTTGCCAGCATCTAGTCACTGGCGTTTACGCTAAAAATTAACACTTGCCACTCACTTTTCATCTCCTGTAATCAGTGGGAATTCAGTAGCTCGAAGCGCACATTAGTTTTCCTCTAAAATTTAAAGCATGTTAGCTCATGTGGCAGCGAAACGAAATAATGCCACTTCTTTCTCAATGCATGAAGTTGTTTTTCTCTTGCAGTATAAGATGATGAAAATATATCTGCCAAAGAATGCGAACTTTATCCGGGATCTATTCCACTAAAGCTTTTAAATTTTTCTAAATTAATTGTAGGAGGTCGCTTTGGATGAGGTTTATCGGACAGGTTAAAATTTCCCTTGTCAAATCTTTAGAACCAGCGCTTGGCTATATCGTAAGAGGGCATACATTTGCACATCGTTGTGTGTATATTGCGTGGTGCTTCGCTGGTTTTTTGCCCTAAACTATATTCGTGAAAGAAAGTTCATTTCGAAATATTTCCGTTTTTAATTTATTCTTTGCTTGTTGATTACTCAATCGTAAACTGAACAGAAGTTCGAATGCTGCACTTTAGAAACTTCTATGTCATTATAGAAATCGGTCAAAAAAAGTGGCAGGTTAATAAGTGGCCAATGTAATATTAGGAAATCTAGTTTGGCATTTAGGCTTTATATAAGGAACACTAATGAGACTTGCAAGCCTTTCTTAAAATATTATTCATTTTATTTTTTTTTATTACTATTATCACAAATTTGTTTTCATTTCTAATTACATATAATGACCCCCATTATATTCCCCTCCCTTGTAATAACTTAATTATGTCCTTTAAAATAAAGATATCAACACATTCCTTTTTATTAATTTAATTCAGGAAATCCACATGCCACTTAATGACTTTGAATTACCAATTTTTTCGTTGTCGTAAAAATGACCCACAAAGTGGCTTTTTAATTTCTTCACTCCAACCCTATAATTATTGAATATTGCATATCACTCATCCGGTGATATGCAATATTCAATAATTATAGGGTTGGAGTGAAGAAATTAAATGGCAAAATGAAAACTATGTTATACGACAGGTGATTAAAAATGTGATAAATAATACGCTATTATCTTATTAATCAACGGAGCAACCTGGAAAGAAAATCTTAAATCGGTTAATATAATCGTTTAAATGGTTTTTCAAGAACTATATAATTATTACTATTAGATTTACAAAAGGTCTTTGATTTGAAAACGTCTTTTAAATTTTAAGCGCATATAAAATGTCAAATCCCTAATAAAATGCCTCTTTGAAATCAATGTCGCCCTTCACAGAAAGAGTAATTTTTGCTCCTATACATAAATGCATCTGGTCTTATTCTAATACATATTGTTTGTATGATTTAGGAAAAATTTTCAAATCATTCATTAATGGTACGAACTTCCCGATATATTGAAATTTAAGTTATTGTGTGTTGTCTGAGCAAAAATATTTCGGAAAAAGTATCGTATTAAGAAATTATAACTTTTCCGATTCTTTTAAGTTTTTACTCATTCACGTTCATAATTATTATTTTATTAAATTCTCATTGGCTCATTCTATCTTAGTTTAAACTTATTTGTTAAATGATTTTTAATCATGGTTAAAAAAAATTAGAAATAAAAATACCATAATTTACCCCTTATGCCATTTATACTAGCTCTCTGTACCAGATGTATGAAAATCATGACGGTGCTCCTTTTACTAATTTTTATAGAAACAAGATATCTTGCGTATATTTCTCCTCTCACGTTTTCCAAAAATACGTGATGATTTAGACTGTTAAATTTTATTTTTTTTGAAATCCTGTAAAAATTTACCGATGATCCCCACTCTTCTCTATATATCGTAACGTCTCTTTTTTTTAATAATATAATGGTATTAATAATATATACCAACTAAAATAGCATTCAGAGTTTTACTATCTTCTTTAAAATTAAAATCATGTTTCCTTAATAATTACTATATAATTATTTAAATGGTATGTTACCAAATATAGTCAAAAATAAAAATATCGAAAACAATTAATTTTATTAATTTGCTTTTACTGAAAAAACATATACTTAATATGAAAACAACAACAACAAGCAAAAATAGAATATGCAGAAGCAGTTAGCTTCAAGAAAGTTAATTCACACGCACGGCACAAATAGTCAATAATTCGACGTAGATCGAAAACTGTTTGTTGGTATTTAGTGTAACCTTGGACTCCGAACATTTCTTCAAGTATGTTGAATAATATAAAAAGGGGAAAACTCCATACATTCCTCACAGAAGTTTCAACGGTATTCTTCAGTTTAATCAACTACAACTACAAACTTTACAGGTAAGTGCGGTTACCACATACTCGTATATTATTAAATAAGAATCATTAAAAAATACTTTCGTTTGAATAATATAGTAATCTCATCTGATATCTAAGATAATAGTACTTCAAGTAGCAAAGGTTTGCAATATTATCTCTCGAAGCTACAGAACAAAAATAACAAAATAACTGGATTCCACAATACTAAAATTGAAATAAACTATAAAAGTAGGTTTGAATACCTTACTATTAGCCAATAACACATTTCACGAGCCCATTACAAACGAGAGAGACTTGCAGGTTTGAACGATGTACTTACTATATATGAAACGTGTGGAAATTCTCACCACATCGCATACAAATATTTCCTGTAATTCTATTATTTAAAAGAATAGACTCCGTCAGTTAGTTACGTCAAGTGTAGTAAACTCGCGCGAGTAGAAATTTTTATTGAGTCACATCATTTAATTTCTATCTTTTTATTAAATATTAATGAGAATATACTTCTTCAATTAGTTACTTGAAATGTCATAAACTCTTGGTTAACAAAACTCGGATAAATGAACTAATATCGAAATACGCCAGTGTTTTAAAATTGATCATTTTTCTTGTTATTTTTCATAGTAATCGTATAGTAAAAATGATTATAATAACTTTGAAGAAAATTTTAATGAAAATTATTTACGTATAAAGGTGATCCGTAATTTATGGAACAATCGATTATGAGAGATAGGCCAAGTTATTACTGTATCGCTGACAAAAATTTCACCTTAATGAAAATCTCTTAGTTTTAGATATATAGACACATGTTAAAGTGTGTAAAACTCATTAATCTGAGTCGATTTTTGGGTTCCAGGAATATAAATTAATTTTAATTTTTTTGTAGATAAGTAAAGTAAAAACCGTTTTGAATAAATTGAAATATTTTACAACTAATATGGTTCTCCAAAAAAAAAAATTCAATAATGTTCTTTTTGGGTTTCGTAATTTTTGTCACCCAGTTTAAATTGTTAATGCTGAAAAAATGCACTACTCAGAAATTACAAACCACTTTAAAAATTAACGCCCATAATGCAAAACTTACACTGATAGGAATTTTACTACCTTCGCCTATAAAAAAAGATATTCACACTTAACCACAGAAAGCACCCATTATAAGGTAATTACTAAGTTTGATTTTTCATGTAAATCTCTTTTTCTCTAAATTTTTTGAAAAATGTTGAAACTTCCTTCAAAAAATGAAAATTTTGTTTCTCGCACGTGTGACATCAAAGCAACAAAAGTAATTTAGTGTTAGAAACAATTATAATTATGTTTAAAAATAATCAAATAGTAAAAGGGGCAACAAGCCCTTTTTATCGTATTTTTTTAAATGGTGCCACGTCAGGAACCAAGGAAAAGGAACGCATGTATTTAGAAAAATATTTTGAATTTTATATTTTTCGGAAAAGTCGACAAGATCATCTAAAGCCCTTTTTCCTAGTCTACTTTTTTAACTTCAATATCAATTGACTTTTAGCTTTGCACTTTTAACACAAGAGCCAAAAAATAATTTCATAACAGATTTTTTATGACCAAACTTCGACCTGAGTAATTCATAAACATAAAAAAAGAGCTTTAGATGATTTTTCAATTTTTTTTCAAAAATCAAAACATTTTTCAAACTACAAATAAATGAAAATACTCGGCTCCTGACGTGACGTAGAAAATATGATAAAAAATAGGCAACAACTTTTACTAGCCTGAACATTTTTAACGATAATTTAAATTGTTTCCTGCCTTAAATGACTTTTATTACTTTGATGTCGTACGTGCATCAGAGCCAGTTGCAACCAGTTTAAACATTTGTTATAACGAAAAGTAAAACTTTATTTTTAGAAGAAATTGCTGAATTTTTAAAAAGAATAAACCTCTTCTCTCTGTTTTTTTATTACTTTTTTTTATTTTTACATTTGCATAAAAATTCAAACACAGGGTATTTACTACATAATAGGTGCCTTCTGTGGTTAAGTGTGACTATTTTTTTCTTTTATAGTAAGACTATTTTTTCTTTTATATGTGTTAATTTTTAAAATGATAACTGGCAAACAATTTTACTAGGCAGTAGATTTTTTTTTAGCACAAACAATCAAAATTATGTGGCGACCATTTTGAAAACCTAAAAAGTACATTTTAATTTTTTATAAAGAACTGTATCAGTTATCGTAAAATATTTACGACAGTTAATTCAACAGGGTTATTACGCAACTATTTAAGTACAAACAAATTAACAATCGGGCTTAATTTACAGTCGTGACACCCAAAAGAGAGATCCAGAATAATTATTTTCACAAAGTAAAAAAAATAAATGTCTGTACCTCGATAACTGAGAGAATTTTATTAAGACCTAATTTTGTCAGTAAACCAGTGATAGCTTGGCCTATCTCTGCTATTCAGTTGGATCATGACTTATGGGTGTCCCGTGTATGTATGGGTGTCCCGTGTATGCACGTTCGTGCGTGTGTGTGTGTTTGTGTGTGTGTGTGTGTGTGTGCGTGTGCGTGTGCGTGTGTGTGTGTGTGCGTGCGTATGTGTGTGCATATGCATGTGTACGTGTGTGTGTTTGTGTATGTATGTATGTGTGGGTGTGTGTGTATGTATGTGTGGGCGTGTGTGCGTGCGTGTGCGCATGCGTGCGTATGCGTATATCTATCTCTATATTTTCCGTTGGTTGAATTCGGAGTTATTATGTTGATTACTCACATTTCACCGGATTTCCTTTAAGGAAATAGTGCTATTGAGGCTACTGGAGTATTGAAAATTTTCTGCAAATTACACTATTTCTACTTCATTCATACTAGAAATAGAAAAAGATATAGGTCTTCATCTGTGGCTTTCTCTCTCACTATGTATATATATATATATATATATATATATATATATATATATATATATATATATATATATATATATAAATTCAAATACACCAAAAGAACTACAAAACATACCAAATCTCAAATATATATTGAGAACTAAGCTTTGTACGAAATTTCAAGAAACACATTTGGCTGTAGATACTTTAGGAGAAATCTTGGGTTTCCAAAGTATTAAAAAATATACGAACGTAACCAAATTCATTCAACTTTCGAAGTAATTCTGCTGTATCTTTGATATATTAATCATGCCAGGTGAAGCCAAAAGATTGTTAAACGAGGCTTTGTTGGCTTAATCTCTCTTAGCTCTATGGGAAGAATAGTCACTGTGACGACGATCTAATTATCATGCAGGAAAATGTTGACCCAAATTATCAATTTATTATAGCGTATCTGGACCATCTTTCCAAATTTGCAAAGTAATTTCTTTGAATACTAAAGTTACTGAAGAATTGATATTTAATGGATTTGCTTTGATACTATAATCCCTATAGGGGAATTTCCAAATAAAGTTATCAAAAGTTGGCACAATGTTTACAAAGTCTAAAAAATCCACGATTAAATTCTTCATAGCCAGTTTGGAGAAAGTATTGAATACGCCAATCGAGCATGCGAAGTACGTGAATGAAAGAAACGTGAATGAACGAATTTGCTAGAAGACTGATTTTGTTAAGCTTAAGAAACCTTAAGCGACCATTGCGGTATTAGCAACCTCAACCTACCAAGCCAGTAATGTAAAATTACCATTAAAGTAATAGGTATAAATATTTTATACCTTAAAAATTACCTTAGTTCGATATAGCCCTTAGTCATTTCTACTTACCCGATAGTCTTTTCTACTTTTAAAATATCCAGGAAATGGAAACCAAGATTATTTAATTTGCTATAAATTGAGTCATTAAATGTTTAATAATAAAAAAAATTGCAAGTAACACGAAAAATATTTAATCAAATGTTATAATATTAAGCTGTCATTCAACATAAACCTATCCTTTTTTTAACGAAAACGTTTTAAGTATCTTCGCAACTTTTCTTTTAAAAAACACAAAGCTTTTAAAAAAAATATGCAAATTAGTTTTTTTTGTTGCGCTAACATCCAAGACAGATATTACAAGTTCCACATTTGGGAAACACCTAGTTTCTTCATATAAAGTTCTCCTTATGTATCAATTCATCTAGCTATTTTGGAACGGATTAAGTTATGTTCATCTAACATAAGTATTTTTTATAAATTATTATTATCTAAAATACTTCAATTTCAATATCTATAATATTTCTATTCAAATCTAAATATACTTTATCGTATGTCACCACATTCTTAGAATACTGCTTAGAATACTTAAGTCTATATTGTATTTAACCTGACTAGTTTTGTAGAGTTTGAAAGAGTCTTGTTGAATTATATACATTTAAATATCCTCTGTAACTCCAGAAAAGGATAGTATACATATATATATATATATATATATATATATATATATATATATATATATATATATATATATATATGTATGTGTGTGTGTGTGTGTATATATATATATATACATATATATTTATATATATATATATGTATATATATATATATATATATATATATTTACACGTTATCCGGAACTAAGTCGATATTCATTGGCTATAAAGAAAAAAATTAAAAAAGTACGTAAACATACGTAAACATGCCTTTTACTAATTGAGTGCAAAAAATATTACACATAACCTTTTTTTGTCTTTGCACCTATTTTGCTACGTATAGTGTGTACTAAAAAGATAGCAGATAATTATGAATGTTATATTAAATTTTCTGCAAAAAGTAATCTTATAAATTTTATTTTAATGACAATCAACTATTTTTTAGTCAACAAACTAATTTATTTTTAATTCAATCACTTTCACACAATTAAATGTATAGTGTAAAATATTCATTTAAAATATTATTACATTTTTAGAATTAGATAATAATAAAGAGATATGCGCCAGTACAAAGTAACTGCGCAAATGTGCTATCGAGATAGTCAATCGATCGACGCTATTAGTTAGAAAGAGAAACAGCTATGTTGCTGACTTATGGCGTCAACTCGCTCTACCGGCGCGATTGTCTGCAACCGATCGAGATCGATATATAGAATTTGTAAATATTCTTTGCTTGCATGCTACAGCAGCCCTACAAAAGTTTACGCAAATACCCAAACGGATATGAATAGGCTAGTAGGTACGTAATAGTGTAAGCAAGATATAGAGTATGGGGTTTGTGATGAAAGTGAGATAGTTAGGCTAAATCAAAGTTATAGTTACAGGCAGCGGTGGCTAAATATCAGGAATTAGGGAACTCCAGATTTAGAGTTTCTGAAAGAATTCCCATACTGCGGATCTATGTAAGAATCGATAGAAAGGTAAAGTGACTAGAGTAGACTGCCAAAGTTCTAATGAGCACATTCTATTAAATATTGAAAGACAAAGCTTTCTTCAATGCAACAAAGAAGAGACTAAAGTGAATGCTTATTTTACCACCTTTCCTTATTGGTCTGAGTCTTGTTTAATCCGGGCACTAGAAAGAATTTTGAGATGTGAAGATAGAGGAGAATACTTCATGAATTCTGAATCTGAATCTCTGAATCTCCATAAAGTCTACTACAAACGAATTCTCTGTTGCTTTGATTGCTTTGATTATACTCACATCAGCTCTTCAAGCTTTAGATTTGAACAACAAAAGAAAACACAGAAAAGACCCTTTATTACGGAATAATTTCGAATAATATTATGTGTGTCTGTGTGTGTGTGTGCGTGTATGCGTGCGTGCGTGCGTGCTTGCGTGTGTGCGTGTGTGCGTGCGTGCGTGCGCGTATGTATGTGTGTGTGTGCGTGTGTGTGTGTGTGTGTATGTTTGTGTGTGTTTATGTGTTTGTGTGTGTGTGTGTGTGTGGGTGTGTGTTTGTGTGTGTGTGTGTGTGTGTGTGTGTGTGTGGGTGTGTGTTTGTGTGTTTGTGTGTGTGTGTGTGTGTGCGTGTGTGTGTGCGTGTTTGTGTGTGTGTGCGTGTGCGTGTTTGTGTGTGTGTGTGTGTGTGTGTTTGTGTGTGTGCGTGTGTGTGTGTGCGTGTGTGTGTGTGTGTGCGTGTGCGTGTGCGTGTGCGTGTGCGTGTGCGTGTGCGTGTGCGTGTGCGTGTGCGTGTGCGTGTGCGTGCGCGTGCGGGTGCGCGTGCGCGTTCGCTTGCCCGTGTGCGTGTGCGTGTGTGTGTGTGTGCGTGTGTGTGTGCGTGTGCGTGTGCGTGTGTGCGTGTGTGTGTGTGTGTGTGCGTGTGCGTGTGTGTGTGATGAAGGTCAAATCCCCGTAATGTACGGCACGGGCATTTTTTAAGACCATTATATTTAACTGTTTTGAAATGTTTTTAACTACATTTGTATTTCAATATAATACTCATGGAAAGTTCGATAAAAGTACAAAAATACCAACAGTTTCATAAAATATGCTAATACGTCGTATCAAGTATGGCTTTTATGCAGTCAATGTATATGTTCAGACAAAAATATGCCAGACAGATAGCTGTGGTGGGATAGCAATTATAGGCAAGTAAATGCTGAAATATTGCTGTATCGAATAATGCTATCTTTAACGTCGAAAACGCAAGAAATTTATACTTATTTCTAATTAATTCGAATTAACATTTGGTCTGATTAAAAACCGAATTGAATGAAAGTGAGCAAAAAGTATATGAAAAAAGTTACATTCCAAAATTTAAATGTTTGCTGGTTTGCAAGACGTAGCATTATTTTATATAATGTTTTTTTTAAATTAATTACGACGAAATTTATTTGGATTGCCTAATTGGCCTCTCATATTTTTTATTACGTTTCTTTTTAATATATCTCCATTATTTGAAATTACTGGTAAGTTCTACACTTCTGCGATTGACAATAGTCTTGTCTATATTTTCAATTGAACTGAATAAGGTTTTTAAATTTATGGTATTTAGTTATGAACGTCACTACTTGCCATTAAGATATTTTAAGAGTTAGGTAAACCAGAAATATTGTGGTATTTATTAACTCATAAATTTAATTACGTTGGTGTGTACCTATTTACTCAATATGGTATTAAAATCTAATTTCCTCGACGCTCTAGAAACGATCTTTGAAAGCTTTTAGTTAGTTAATTCTTCGATAATATCTAGAATATGTAAAATGTAAAACGAAAAATTTTTCAAAACAAAATTTTTATATGTATTACTTAAGTTATAAAATAGATTCAAATGTTTAAAATGATTACTTTCGCCGATAGTATGCGCAGGGCATACCTTCGACTGAATGAGCGAATCTCTCGTGTTGGGAAGCAATTAAGCAAGATGCAACCCAGAAACTGCTCAGATAGTCCCAACAACCCTGCCATTATTAGTAATAAGACTGAAGAAAGGAATAAAGAAACCTATTAAGTACTAGTGGAAATTGCGTTACAAGGAATGAAGTATATTTAGGCATATAAAGATACAACAAAAGATTTGGTAGACTGGAAACAAATACTCAGCCATATTTAAAATTTAGACAAAACATTTATTAGGAATACATTTTTGAGATATTTGTCCTTGTAAAAAATTTAATAAGCAGGGTGGGTTCTTAAATTTTCATGTAGGCAAGGAAATATTCATTTAGTTAGCAGTTAACTAAATATATATAAAACAATTTTTGAAATTTAATAGTCAGGAAATAAAAATCAAACCAAATAAACACGGGGTAATTGTCAGAATTTCCAAGGTAGTTGCTTGAAATCGCTGAAAAAGTTTTTGTATAAGATGTTCCTTGTTCACTAGTTTATAAAATATTTTTCTCAATTTTGTTGTGCAAGCTTCTATAAAATATTAACAAGTTATACTTGTCCCTCATCTAAATGCTGACTAACTCTGAATATAGTTGGTTTGAGAAACTAAGGATTTTGCTTAAATTTTATTTTAAATTTTTTCTTACAGTAAGTCATTTTAAATAAGAAAATTAAAAACTAATCACAGAAAAGGTTTCCGATATGTGACCAGTCAAAATAGTCCAGACTTTGATTTACGATTGTAATTGATAAATATTATTTTACACATAAATGTCATGGGCATCAAACATTTCGGCTGAAAACTGTTTTTGTTACCTCCAATTTTCAAAATTTTGATAAACTTTCAAAATTATAATTTATACTTATTGTTGATTTATTATGAGTGCCCAAAATGTTTATCAAAAATTTTTTTATCAAAGAAATTAGATTACGGAACGACCTTAAATTACAGAATGAAGTATGTGCTCAAAAATATTTAATTCTGTAATTTAAGCTTGTTCCGTAATGTAACTTCAATTATAGCCAGGTCTTAGTTAGCCACGAATAAAATAAACAATGTTTATTCTTTTAAACCATTGCCAAATTAGCACTTAAATGCACGTAATCAGCACTTAAATGTTTAAGAGCCCTGTGACACATAATTTTTTATTAACTATTTTAAAGCTTGATTTGTAACAATTGTAGAAACTTTCCGTTTATACCAAAGTAGAGCAGAGTTCGATGATCTATTTTTTTAGATTTAAAGTTGCATCCAGCGGCTAAAGTCAATTGATCGATATTTCTTTTTGAGAGACGAGTAACTATTTATTAAGATACCGTTGAATGGTACATGCATATAGATATTGGTACATGCACGAAGAATATGAATTTTCATATTCGCGCATGGAAGTTCAGAACAGAAAAAAAACACTAATCCCTACCATGATATAACATTATATTTTTTTATTAAAATTATGGACAACATTTTTGGTTAGTTACTCATTTGATATAAATTTACCTAATTTAAATAATTAATATAAAAAATAAATTTAACTTTACGCCGAATATGAGAGTATACCGACAGTTCGCATTTAAAAACGTATTGTGCAATAGTTCTTACCTGCAAAGTTTGCCATAATGGTTGGTCAAACTGAAGATTTATTGTATAAGGTGCCATCAATTAATTACTTGTTTTAATATATGAAATAAATAATAAAACGAAATTTAACAAAGGTATGCTCCAAAGAAAAATAAAACTCATATTAACTTTTTCAAATACTGTGAAGGGGAAGTTTATCCTGTAATACCGCTTGAACTCGCATCGCCAGTAGCAATCAGTAACTATACAAACTTCGTCTTCAGTAGATCCTGTGCGGAACCAGTTGTGTCATAATTTTATCAGCTATCCAGTTTCTTACTAATACCAAATTTCTTCTTCCGTTCTTCCTTTTGGATATCTTAAAGGATAGAATTAAATTAATCACAGATTACGACTGAATATATTTCTCCCCTTGATGGACGAATGTTAAATATTAACTAAGCTGTTTTGGAGTCTATCCTTGATAAGAGAAAAAATCACAAAGATAATGTTTCAAAAGTTTTATGTAAGATATTTCTAGAGATAATATTCCAAGCGTATATAAAAAATATATCACGTCCTCTCACTCTTGTTCCTGTATCTTTGAAAGTACTAGAATTAAAATGATAAAAAAATTATGTCATACTGAATTTACCAAAAATCTGTACCTATGATTCAAAATTTTATAATTTTTGAGATATTCACGATATTTTTATGTCAAATATGTTTACAATATAGGTCATTTAATTTTACCTTTTCAGGAATGTTTTTATTTTTATCTATGAAACAAAATGTTTGCTATAGTTCAATTAATGTGTATTACTGGTGTTTGAAAGTTAATTTTGGTTTGAAATCAATTGTCAAGAATCTGCGTTTTAATGAGTAAATTGTTTAATATTTATTTTTGTAGTTCTTTGAGTAATTACAAACTTCTTATAAAAAAAATTCTTTCCTGAACTCAATAATATTTACAAGATGAACGTGGAATGACAAAATAATTTTAATATTTCCATCTCCTAAAAAGTAAACAAATTTGGGTACTTTGGCCTTAATATATTATTAATTAAATAAATTTCAAAAATGTAACTGCAAATATATTTTAAAAATATGATTGGAATTTTTTCACCTTATTTGAAATTTTTTGCACTCTTTTCACTATCCCAAAAAAAGGATTTCCTATTTATGACCTGATATTTTAGCAGGAGCCTTGTTCCTTAAATACCTGCAGCCTACAGTTTTCTTTTAACCTTTTAACCTTATTTCGGTATGCTATAAAATATTCTTTTTAAATTTAGAGAATCTGTAAAATTTTCCAATTTTTTTTACTCTACCAATTATTTTATTACACTATATTGAAGTATACATTGGTTTATTTCCATAAAGATTTCTATATAGCAGCTTCAATCAATATCATTGCCGATTTATGATCGACACCTCAACAACTTTATGATGAAATATTTAAAATATTACCAAACCGGTTAATATATTACCAATCAATGGGTAGTTCTAATAAGTAAACGAAAGTCATTAACCAATGTCTCGTCCTTACAATCTTAGCGAGAAAGGAAAAGTTATTAGCGGCATATTATATGGCAAATGTATATCATTTACGTTAATGAATCAATGCAGTACAGTTATTTGGCAAATATCAAAAGAAAGGTTTTTAAGAAAAAATAGTAAAAAAATTTTCTGAGAAGTGACAGATTTGTAAATTTTCTGGTTTAAATTTCTTACTTCTTCTAGTTTAAAATGTGAATTGTACATTTGCACTTCATTATTTTTTTAAACGCAAAGATACAAATATTGATAATTAAAAATAAAAATTTACTTACATTGCTTTATATCTTTATTATACACACACGCACGTACGTACACACAAACACACAACCCACACAGATGCACGCGCGTGCACACTGTATATTAGATACTACGGTTATTTACCGTTTATATTTTCTACCGATTTCTTATTACTTATATTAAATTTCCATTCTTTGCGAGTTAGAAAAGAAATCGGACTTACGAAATTTATCTTCCAGCTATTAAAAGGAAAAATCCTATTCCCTGTATGATTGAGTAAACTTTTGTTCTTCATACCTGACAAGTTCTGCTATCACGTAATTATCATATTTTTGCTATACCACTTTCCAGAAACAAATTATATCTCAACTCTCTAGTTTCTCACTATATTAAATTATTCAAACATATGATAGCGATCGCACCGGAGTCTGATTTGTTTATGACCATAATAATTTTCCCTTAACTTTCTTTATGACCATAACAATTTTTCCTTTCCTTAACTTATATACCCCATGAATCATTTTTCCTTAAATTTAACGAATTAATCCGAGCACGACGTATGCCCCTTTTATCAGTGAGAAGAGAGAAGCAGACTTTCTGTAGCTAGTGTTAAGTGTTTTCTTTTAATCAACCTTAATTAGTTAATTCAATTGTAGTACTATCTAATTAACCAGTAGTACTATCAACTGTTAAAGAGTATTGTTCTAGAAATAAGGTGATCTTCAAAAAGCCCGACTAGATCTATTTCATCACTCTGAGAGTCATTATTAATCAGTTATGAAAGAAGCTGTCAAGTAGGTGGAATTTTCGTATACACTTGGGCACTTATAAATACATAAGGCGGTATTCCTATTAGACTATTTATGAATATTAATTTTTCGCAAGGAAAATATATTGCCTATAATTCCTTCCATAGATGTAAAATCATTATACAAAAAATGGTGTAATGTAGTGTATGTAAAATCATTATATCAAAATCGTGGCAAATTTTAAAAAAATATGACATCTGGAATCATCGCTGTAGTTTTTTTACATCCATTGCGCAGGACCTAAACAATTCTTTTCTTTTCATAATTTTTGGTTGAGTAGGAGAGGAAAATAGAAGGGAATATACATTTTTTCATATTTTTCAGTATATTTCTGAAGAAATAGTACACAAAATTATAAAAGATATTTTGGGACACTTATGGTAACACTTTTCTTTATGGTAACAATTCTAGTCGTGCTTGACAAAATAACTACGTAAATTTCAAACAGGAGTACATATGGAATAAACAAATTCCATAATTTTTAGAAATTTTACCGATTGCGGATATGTTTAGAGATTTTAATAACTACAATGCATGATATTTTCGTCAATATTATAAACAATTGTAACACCGACGGTCGGTATTTATTTATCTCCAAGATCTGCATTAGGAATGTCTTTTTTGATTTCATTATGTTGATTAAATACAACAAAACAGAATAAGTTTCATTGAGGTACAACTACTTTCGATATGATACTGTGCTTCGTACAATGATTCCTCTTTATATATGCATCGAATTCTATTTTTATTACACCTGTGTACTTTAAATTTGATTAAAACTTACGAATTAGTAATAAAAGTGACCATGGAATTTATTACATATTAATTTTTATATAAAAAAGCAATCAATACTTAAAAAATAACATTTATATAAAAGAAGGATTACAACATTTTAATATAAGGTGTTTAGTTGACTTTTTTATAATGAAGTTGCGCTATTCATTCGTCGGTTAAATTTTGCTGACGTTCAAATCACTACTTGCTAGATAACATAAGTTACCGATGGTGATATTGCCGTCAGTGATTTTTGTTGAAGTACAAAACTTTTAAGGTGAGGCTCATAAAGTAGTTGGAAAAAGTGGGAGGGATTCCCATAGCAATTGTGTGAAGAATTGACGAAGTAAATTGAGGCGGATTACCAGCAATTTACATTAAATCGCACTGAAATATCATAATATGGAGCATATATTTTTAAAGTTGTATAAGATTTCAATAAAGTATCATCATTCCTAATTTTAGAAATATTTTCATATCATATGAGCTAACAGTTGGAGGAATTAATTGAGTGAAACACAAATGGTTGAAAATTATAATAATTCAAAAATTAATTTAAAAATAAATTAATTTTGAATTATTAAATTATAAAAAAATTTAAATATTTAATTTTTTTTATAATTTTTGCATGACAATAATTTATTTGAGATATCAATTAAATTTTTAAACTTAATTTCATCGCCACCTGTGTGTGGAATGACATTTGCAACTTGACGTTTTGTCAAATGATTAATAGTTCCAATGTTTTTTTTTCTTCTGCATGGCATTCTAATGTTTACGTGCCAACAACATTGTATTGAATTTTATTGAAATATGGAATAATTTTTGTTATGCATAGAACATTCTAGAAAGAGTTTCTGTTGCATTCCTTTTTTAAATAATAAAATTGCCATTTGTTTTTACGCGCTCTTTTAGCAAAATTTTCCATTCGGTTTTTTCGAAACCTATAAGTATACATCGTTAATCATTTTTCTTTTGCTTTCGAGTTCTCAACGGGCATGAATAATAACTATACATCCTATCCGCAAAGTTGCTTTACATATTAAAGTACAAGAATCTTTAATTATATATCCAAACAATAAAGTCCTGTGATCACAGTTACTTTTAAAATGTTGAAGTGCGAGGATTTTTAATTCTATATCCTAGCAGTAAGTTCTGTGAGCAGTTACTTTAAACTCGTAAAAGGCTTTGGTAATTATTGTACACCGTAGCTGCAAAATATCAGTTTCTTTGAACTTTCAAAGTGCGTGAACAATCTAAACATCTTAGCCGCGTGGCCTTGGCCAAACTTTAATTTTATATCGGACTGTTATGGAATATTTATATAAATCTTTTTTAATAATATGAGTATAAAAGATTAATGAGTTGTGTATTATAAAAATAAAGAATGAAACTGGTCCTGATTTTTTATTCGGAAGACACATTTAAAAGGTTTTCTCTAATTTAAATCACATCGTGAATTATCCTACGGGCCAACGACGATCGATCTTCGTATCGGGACCACTCGATGATAAGCTTTAAGTCGAGATTCAGCTATGAGTCGAGCAAAGCACTTTGAGAACCATTTTGTTCCCTTAAGGTCAGTGAATGCCAATTTTTCATACAGATGGCGAATTTTCGTTTGACGTAAAACAGTAAAGAATTGAGATTCATTATTTCATTAAAACTTAATCTAATTGTTAAAATATTAATTTGAATTTTAAAATTAATTATTATTTACAAAGATTAATTTGTTAAAATATTTTCGCTTCATAATTCATTTAATTTGATAATGTAATTCACCATTCCATTAAGATATTCTGTCAGATGTGAAATTTTTTTAATTTTTATTTTTCTTATGGCGTTCTGCTATTTACTTGCAATTCGCCATAACAACAATATTTTGATTTACTATTTTTTTTATTTTTCTTTATAGATTTTCCAATTTATAACATATTTTCAAACATATTTTATGAATTATCATTTGATGTAAAATTTATTAGTTCAATCAAAGTAAAATTAAATACATTCCGTAGAAAATTAAAACGTCAGAACACAAGTTTAAAAAAAACTTAGTATCTTATTATTTACAATTTTTATAAAAGAGAATTTTTTTAAACAATGTGACTTCCTTAATTTTAGAATTGTTTTCATATCACCTAAGATAACAGTTAAGAGAAGAAATTGAGTGAAACACAAACTTTAATTTACTAATTTCGAAAAAAAAAATGCAATAGTATCTCAAACATTATAACAATTCATTACATTAAAAAGCCAAAAATAGGCTTGTTTTTAAAAGAATTCGAAGAGTTTGAATATCCTGGAACTTTTATTACAAGTAAAATTCCATTTTCTGGCAAAATTCCATTTTCTCCTGTATATGGTTAAAAGTTATTCACGATTTACAGGATTATCTGTGTAAATAAACGCAGCACTTCTGTTTACACGTAACTTAATTGAAACAATTATGTTTTTATAATTTGCTTGATATCGCCCTTTTGTCTTTCAGCTTAGCTATAATAAGTTACAAAATAATTATTAACTGATATTTATTGACCTTCCACAGATAATCCTCAAAAAGGTAAATGAAGTTACGGGTAGACGCCTCGAGTGGTGATACCATTAGTTCAGTATGGGATGCACTAAACATATGGTTCCTATAAGTTATAAGCGTTATATATTATGCAAACTCAAGCGGTATAAGAAAATAAACCTACACTTTACAATGTATGAATAAGTGGTTATCGTTTTTGTCTGTATTTGGATATTATTTTTGATTAAATCTGTTTACAAGTTATTGCATCTAGTAAAATGTGGCTAATCGGTAATAAAAAATAATCATAATTCACGTATTTATTTCCATATCAGGTTCAAAAGTAGGTCACAAATAACCAATGCTATTTATTATAACAAATACAATTTACTTGTCGCAGTGACGATTAAAGATTCGATATCGATCGAAAATAACATGTTACTATTTCGTAAAACCTTGTACGCTGCATTAAGAACGTTTTGTTTAGGTGTACTAGATAATATAAAAGGGGCGAAACTCGACATATTATTCATAGAAGTTTGGGGAGCATTCTTCAGTTCAGTCAACTATGGTGTCAAAATTAGTAAGTAAGTGCTATTACAAAATATATTATTAAATATAAATCGTTATATTAAGTATATGTTACATTAAGTTTTAACCTTTATTTGGTAAATAAATATAATTAACTCTTCCAAGTCAATTATAATACCCTTTTTTAACGAATACATTTATTATAGAAACGATTTTTACGAACGAAGATTTCAGATCAGACAATTTCGCCAAAATATATTTTAATCAATGAAGGCAATATGTGAATCATACTAATAAGGATGTGGCACAGTCTTAGTTTAATACTAAATAAAACAAACTATTTTAATTTAACAAATATGGTTGGGCGATTTCGAATCAAGGACAGTAGAGTAGCAGCCGTGTTTGGGTTGTAACAGAACAGAATAACTTTTAAAAATTGAGCTTCGATAGGCACAATTTCTTAAAGTTATGCGTTGCTATGGTTACTTTGTAACCATAGCAATGCATTAAATCCCTAGACATCTTTCTTTTTCTACGCGCGTAGCTTATTAGTAACATTCTGACGTATCGATAAAAAATTCAGGATTTCTCCTTTAAATCCAGAAATGCTTTTCATGTTAAAACTAAAAGCATTATATTACTATATATGGACCAATACGAATAGCATAAAATTTATCCGCTTATAATCCAGTCAGTTTGTTCTTAGTTTTTTTAGGACTTAAGTTTAAATTTCTAACGGCATAACAGAGGATGAAACAAACTTTCGGGGTCAGAAATATATTTTTATTTGTTTTTCGGACACTACCAATTAAGAAGTCTATAGTCAATTGGATGCTCCGCTCATATTTTATAAACTTTTAAATTTGCATATAAGTTCTGATTTTGTGGGCATATCTATTTAGCAAATATTTCAACATTGCAAAGGCGAATAAAATGGATAATAAATTCTACTGTTTAATAATTTATTCATTCATGTAAATTTGAATGAATAAATGGAAAATTTTTATTCAGAAATGAATAAAAAGCCTAAAACTCGTCTTATTGCTCCCAGACCATCCAACGGTTACGATGGGGAACTAATAATATAAGTATTCCCATCCTCACAGATAGAATTTCCGTAAACATTTAAAGAAAGAGTACATTAAATAAAACTTTCAGACTGTTCTGTTGCGTTTAGTACGTTTCTTAAAAAATATATTTTTTTTAATATTTTGTACCAAGTTACAAAAAAGGAACGTGTATTTTCTATAAAAAAATTTGTGAATAAAGAAAAATTGACCTACTCAGTTAAAATTTTGCCTATGTCGAATGTAATAAATTTAAAAACTGTAATAAATTTCAGTAATTCAATATAGCAAAGGCTAATAAAATATATGATAAATTCTATTGGTCAATAATATATTCATTCATATAAATTTGTATAAATGAAAAATTAATCTTCAGAAATTAATAAAACGCATAAAATTCGTCTTATTTCTCACAGAAAAGCATCCATCGGCTTAAAAACATAAGCTTTCCCATCGTCACAGATGGAACTCCCGTAAGCATTATAATAAAAAACACTATATTAAATAAAACTTTCCAGATAGTTCTTTTTTATTTAGTTTTTTTTAGTATTATTTCTACTTTCTTTAAGTTCTTTACCACGTGGTAAAGAACTTAAAGAAAGTAGAAATAATACTACATCGCGTAGTTTCATTTAATTGTGAATAATGAATTTCTACAAAATTAACACTAAATATATTCAACACTCAGTTCGTAAAAAATTAAATTAAAACATACTAAATAACTTTATCACGATGCATATTGATATTTTAAAGTTGATCGCAATCAAACAAATATACAAATAGCGAATTAATAGATGGGATTTAGGTGTAATAATTGTAAAGATGTAATATTGACTGAATAAATAATAAAATAGTTTGGTATCAAAATAGAGATATTTTAATTGGTGAGGTTTAAAAAATTGCTTTTGTCAGTATTAATATATCAATTTTTTCGACCCTATCGTCCTATTTAAGGTTCTGTAGCCAAATAACGAAAACAAAACTTATACTTTCCGTCCGTCCTGTCCGTCCCTGATTGCCAATGATTTCTACAGGTTTATATGCAGTTGAGTCATATTTGAGAAACGAAAGCACCATACAGAGTTGCGAATTAATACGAAGTAAAAATTTTATGAAATTTTTCTGCACACCACACGCCATCGGATATATCTTCATATATTAATTTCCCCCATATCAATGGACTTGAAAAAAATTATTCACAAAAAAAAATAAGCAAAGAACAATAATAAAAAAAATTAATTTTTGTTTGTTTTCAATTTTCATGATAGTAAGTAATAATGTGTTTCAGTTAGTAGCAAAGCAATAAGTAATATAATTTTTCTAAAAGCACCTACCTTTATCAAAAGGGTAACTCAGAAAAGAGTTATTTTCTTCTTTTAATTATTTTTAATTAAACTGTAATCTAAATGTAATAAATAGCTAGGCAAAAAAAGCAAATCGTTAAAAATTAAATAAAGATATTTAGATATAATCCATAATTTTTGGAGTCTTATTTTTTAAAGATCCAACAGTCAATTGACGTTTCGTTCTAAACTGAATTCGATTTGAATATACTTGGCGTTAATTTTGTAGAAATTCGTTATTCACAATTAATTGAATTATTATATACAATTAAATGAATTATATATATTATTTCTACTTTCTTTAATTAATTAAAGAAAGTAGAAATAATACTACAACACGTAGTTTAATTTAATTGTGAATTCGATTTATTAATATTTTATACAACCTTGCCCATCGTGAGAAAGAATAATATTTTCAAATCTACTAAATAGTTTTCAACAAAGCACAGAGTAACTAAGGATATTTTAAACGAAACAAGATCAGTATTTAAAAAAAATATGAGTTGGCAAAATTTGCAAGTGAAAATATAGAATTCAATTTCAAGAAGAAATTGTTATTGAAAACTATGGCAATCAGCGTGTGATCATTTTTTTATACCAGAAATATAATAAATTTAATATGCTTATTTATTAAATGATAATTAAGCAATAAGTGGTTAACAAATAAATATTTCATTGATGGCGTAAAAGTGTCATTTGTTGCACGAAAACAATTTATAAAAAGAAATTTTTTGGTTCTTTTCGACTTAACATATGTTTTGTCTCAGTTTCTAACATGGTAAAATATTCGTTTGCAATCTATGAGAATATTTTTTTTGGAATTTGAAGAATTTAGAAACTGGTTTTGACGCTATCCTCGTTCTTTTTTATTTTGAATAATGTATTATGTTGTTATGTAAAGTATAAATAGGTATTTCGATGAAAATTTAATTTACGCCCTATATCGATAATTTATGTAAAATATATTTTAGAATCTCAATTAATTAGAATTTATTTATATAGTAGAAAACTTTATAAATTCTTTTTTATGTTACAGAGTTCAACTTGAGCGCATGAAATTTATATTAAGTGTAGATTTTAAGTGAAGAGATTTAATAATACTTGTATTCCAAAATAATTAGTAAATGTTTTGTAAAAAATAATGAGCTGAAAGATCGTAAATGAAACGGGTATTAAAACTTAATAAGCATGGTTAATTCCAGAATCTTATGACTGATTATTTTTGTTCATAATCTGTAGTGTCCTTAAGTATATTTTGCTAGAAATTTGGCAGCCTCGCCGAGAAGTGGACATGTGGGAGTGCTCGTATAACGAAAGATACTCAACTACATATCTTTCGGCAGAAATATGGCAGCCTCGCAGAGAAGTGGACATGTGAGATAAGTATTCGACAAAGGCGTAGTCCATTATATTTCACCTTACGCTTAATTTTATTAAATGTGTTTGATTTTCATATTTTAGTCTGTACATTTTTGTACTATTTCTAATCCATCAATGTGTTGTATGAAAATGCATTACGATTGCAACAAAATAGATGGAGATTACGAAAAATTATGCAAATAGTGAAGAAATAAAAGAAATTTTAGTTTCTGAGGTACTTGCCGCTGTTTTTTAGGATAACAAGACGCCGATTTTATTCTATAGGATCACAACACAGAATCTGAAGGAAGTGCATAGTCTAGAAAAGGAAGAGGGAGGGAAGAGAAAAAAAAGAAGTTCAGACTACTATTGTGGAAAGGTTAAGTTCAATTGGTCCAACTCACCGCTCTCTAGAAATGTTCGTAGAGCATCACATAATATTCTTCTGCTACCAAATATCCAACCACATAATGGTATCAAAATACTTGATTCTGTCGGACTATTTTTTGGCATAATGGATATTGTTATGGGGTTTTTAAATAAGTAATTAGGGAACATTGAGAACAAACACATGACTGCAGGTAAATAGGTATTCATAAAGATTAGAGACGCCAAACGTATTGAATTGAAAAATTTATTTCATTTCTGCCAACGATGTCTCTGATGATGATCTCTTTCTTTTTTGCCAACGATGAAAAATGAAAAAACATTTCTGGAGCATCAATATTTATGGAACGTTTTTAGATCCTTCTCAAATTTTATAATAACTTTGAAGGCAAATGGCATTTGTCTCACCTGAATTACTAAATATTTTTATTCAAAATTTATAGAAAAATCATTGTCCTAGAGCAAGTACGGTAGTCTATTATATGCTCATTGTATTTAGGAGAAGATGTAAATATAATAAAAAAATACCATTCAAACTTGCAAAATATTGGGTAAAAATGCATTGTAAAAACTGTAAAAATACTGGTAAAAACTCACTCACTCACTTGTCATATGGAGGAATGCAAAGCCTCAATTGAGTGATTCAAGTTTTTGTTAGATTGCGCAAATCAATACATGAACTTAATCAAAATATTACCAATAACAATTGATAGTCAGTAATAGGACTTCTCAAAACTTCAAAAGAAAACAAAGATTTTAACTACGAAGCGAACATTGAAAAAATAAAGCGTAAAATACCACTGGTGTTTCACAAAAATTGAGAAGTATAAATTTTATTTAAAACGAAAATCTAACTTTTTCATTTACCTAATTTTGTTTTAGGTAAATTTATTCAGGAGATTTCATTTTAAACGCATAACCTTTTATCATAAGATGTTTAATGGTTTCGTTAATGGAGATATTTTACGTCTTTGTGTTCTATTTTCTAAATATTTTAGAGCAAGGCTGAAACAGCATTACAGGGAAAGTTGTGAATTGATTAAACTTTCTAATAAATTTACCAAAATATTGAAAAAATATTATTGAAATACCATGTAAGCGTAATCATTAAATCAATATAGTGTGATAGAATTAAATTTGGAAAGATTGAGATACTGTAACACCCTATAGAATTTCCTAAAGCTTATAATAACTTGTAATCATGCAAATTTTGCTTAGAAGCTCAAGCTTCTTTATTGGTCTATTATGTCCAGTCGATATTTTGCAAGTGAAACTTTGGTATAGACGCTTAAACTGTCACAAAAAAATTATGTAACTATTTTATGTTTAAAGGATTACTTATTGCTAATACGGTAACCTCAACTTTAAAATAACCAATAATCTTTATTTTGTTGATATTTGATAGTTAACCCTTTAAAAAAATTACAAAAAAGGGTGATATGGAACGATCAACTTTCAGTATTGAAACTACCACAGATCTTCTCTGTAAGTTTAACTTTTTGCATGAAAAATTATTATTATTAAAGGGAAATTTTTATTTAAAAAAACTAAGCTATCTTATTTATCAATTTGTTATTAAAAAACACAAAAATTTATATTGACCTGAATAAAACGAATAAATACAATACAATAAAAACATTGTTCATTCTTTAATGACTTATTGAATATGCATTAAAGTTCAATAAAAACCTAAGAGTTTATAGAATAAGTCTCTTTAAAATTGGCATTAATCATATTTTCTTTAAATAAGTTTTACACGTGTTGGTCGTTCAGCTACATAAAATTAATTACTCGCATTATATTACCCACAAAATTTACACTATTTTCAGTCGTATATCCCTCTAGTAGATTTAAGGTAGATCCTCGTAAGAAGCTTTGTTTATAATCGATGAATATTTTTCTTTCCCGTAGCTGTTTTCTGCTTTACTTGATTTAATAACAATTTTTCTTATTCATTCAAACGCTTTGATATATCAATTATTTCACTTTAATTACTTTACATTTATGATTATCCGATTTTAGTTACATAAAATATTCATGGATTTTATATGCTATAAAATAAATGCCATTAACAGTTTCATGAATTATTGCTTAATGATACATAAATCCTTATAAAAAGCCTATATGCCAAAAATAAACTTGATATTAGTATATTTCGACAATATTGTCAGCCGAACCTTACGTTTTCAAATTCAAGCTTTAAAAGCTTCAGCAAAAGGCTACATTATCCGTTTTTTTTTTAGTTTGGTACAAAGGCGGATATTGTCTTGTAGGAATATTTCAATTTCATATTTTACTTTACACGTTGGAAAAAAAGTGAATTTTTATTTTCATAGGCATGTTGTTTATATTCGTTTTATTCTTTTATATTCCGTTATATTTTCTTCTTTAAGCTTACGATTAATTTATTTTACGTGATATTTGAAACGCATATAATATATTAAAGTTATCTAAAAATTTACCACTGTTGAAAATAAATCTAATTAATATAATAATATAAAAACTATTGCTTAAATTTTAAAATATAGACTTCAAACCACTTCAATTGGACTTCAAACCAAAGAATTTATTTTGACTTACTTCACACAAATGGTCTTGGCGAAAAGTTTACTACAAATATCTCTTGACGCTTAGAGGTGATTCCTTGTAACTTTCAGAGACAAATTGGCAACGAATCTAAACTGACGACTAAATTAGTAATGTAAATCGATAACTTAAATTAGGGAAATGTTAATTTAGCCCACATACAAATTAAAATTAGAGCTGAACCACCGAAAAGAACTTAAGCGTAATTTCCGATGTTCTAGAAAATGGAACAATCAACGTTTAGTGCAAAAATATTGAAAAATATATGAAATCTGTGACTTTCTTTGTTCCAACACTCCAAAGATGGGGGTTTTCATCCAGTTGAAAAAATATAAACTAGTTTTCATTTTTAAATCGTATGGACGAAAAAGCTGTAGTTATTTACTTGCGTTTTATTTTTCAAAATATATGAATGGTCGCTCCGATACATTACCCATTTGTTTTTACGTCTTTATACATATACGAGTGGTCGCTCTGCTACATTATCCACTAGACTTCGTTAAACTAGACTAGACTTCGTTAAAACGTGCCTTTAAATTTTCCTCAAAGTTATATTTATAAAAGTTTTAACAACATTTTTTTTCACAATTAAATGAAACTACGTGATGTAGTATTATTTCTACTTTCTTTAATTTCTTATAGAAATTAAAGAAAGTAGAAATAATACTACATTACGTAGTTTCATTTAATTGTGAATAATGAATTTCTGCAAAATTAACGCCAAATATATTCAAAATTTTTTTTTAATATTCCCTCTTTATTTATTTAGACATTAATCTTTTAACGTTTATTTTAATTTTGATTCTTCTTGTACCTTAAGGTAGAAAAGACGGCACTCCTTTGATGTTCCGTTGCGTTTATTTTTTTTAGAGGTTCTGTGGGTAAACCAGGAACCCTTATAGCATTACCATGCCCGTCGGCTTATCCATCTGCATATCATAAAACTTACTTATAGATTATAAGAGCTATAAAGGTGAAATTTAGTACGGTTACACATATTTATAACGCCTAGAAAGACGTAAAATAAAATATTTGGAAAAAAATGGTAGCACACTTCCTTTATATATAAAGTGGAAGTATTTTGTTATTTGCATAACCCATTATATGTAGAATTATTGAAGAGGGCTTTAAAAAATAATGGAGGTATGCCATGAATATATATATATATATATATATATATATATATACATATATATATATATATATATATATGTGTGTGTGTGTGTGTGTGCGTGTGTGTGTGTGTGTTTATATATACATATATATGTGTATGTATATTTTTTGTCAATTATCACAATTATAAAAGTTAAGTGATAAGGTCCAGTTATATGAAAAAAGATATGACGTTTGTATGCATGCACGCACGCATGCACACACGCACGCACGCACCCGCACACACGCCCACGCACACACGCACACACTCACACGTACACACTCACACACGCAAGCACATCCACACACACACACACATATGTATATGTTTTAACTGCTTAAAGACGGCTAATAATATAAATCGACTGACGGGAAAATATGGCCTTTCAAGATTTTTTGGGCAATATAAAGTTGGGTCTTTTAGTTCATTTTAGAGACTTTTTTTAAATCCCATTGTATAGAATATCATTGACGAAGACTTTTAATAAAATTGTAGGGTATATTTTAAACACTTTTATTAAGCTTCGAAATAGTCGTTGGTTCCCTGTTCCCACCCCTACCAGTTGAAGTGCTATTATTGAATATCAGAAAAGTATTCACAATTGTAGTACAAATAACCGGATTTCAAATAATTTATAATAGCTAAGTAGGCTTTACTAATTTGAATACTTGGGACTCTGATGAATAATAGTCGACTAACTTGTATATTAGACAATATATTTACATATTCATAATGTGGTTAATAGTATTATTTAAATATGCATTTTTCTAAGCCTGGGAAATATGTGTAAATAGTATTAATGTGTATGTTAACTTTATGAAAAACTAATATTTGTAGATAGTTATGTAGAAATACTATGTGACTTTAATTATTTATAACTATTTGATAAACGCAGAATCCTAGTAGTGCATTTTTTTGTCTTTTAGCAGCATCTTCCCTCTTTTTTGATCATGCATATTGGAAAGTAAGTACACGCTTAAAGTCTGCCCGTGGGTTTCAACGTATGATGACGTGCATTTCGACGTACGTAAATAATAACTACAAAGTGAACTTTTATATTATTATTAATATTTCTTATTCAACTGTAAATAAAAAACTAAAACAACTCAAAAATTGGGAGTGTTATGTTAAATGAAACAGAAAAATAATTTGAGATCTATTAGTAATCCGAACCTTGTAAAATATTTGAAACATCCAAACAAAAACAAAAACAGTGGTTACACAGTATATAACAGACGCTTTTCTGAAGCTCAAAATGTTTATATTGCTGCATCATATTTCCCGATATGTCGCTATAATAACTCATACGTCTATGACATGAATATATCCGGATTCTGAAGCTTCTACATCTATGAGTTTCAGATCTCGACCAAATGAAGTTAAAATGTCCATTGATTAGCAAACCGTGTGCAGTCATAGAATAATTAACTGACTTTCTGATAAATTGGCATCGCAAAAAAAGAAACCGTCTATAAAAAATATTAAATTTTTTAAACGGTTCCTATTGAAGGAAGAAAGGAACAAAGGAAGGTATACGTTGTTGCCTTATACGTTGTTGCCAAAGACATTTTGATGGAAAAAATAATAATAATAACAATTTAAAAGCAGAAAGCAATCAGTAAAAAAACATTGGAAAATTGAATTAATAAAAAACTCTTAGAAAAGGGTTACATTCTTCCATTTTATTAAAGGGTTTGTTTTTTACACTCCTGATACCATTAATGCAAATGATAATGATATCGACCGTTTTGACTTTTCTTTTTTTTGTTATTTAATTAAATTTTAAACCGGTCTTTCCTGTATTACGTAGTCAAACTTATTTTGGTTACCGAGAAGATTAAAAGTTGATAAACTAATATATTATAAAAGATATTTTATGCCTAGAGATTATTCCTAATCATGCCGGAGTTAACCATATTCAGAAGAACACTTGAACGGATGAGGTATATATGAATTGTTCAATGCAAGGAATTAAATTACGTTATTAACATGATAATATAATCTAACCACACATTTTATAAAATAATTTCTGTATAGCCAATTCTTTTTTACATAATTCTATCCCAATTGGGACACAACGTCTCGATTGCTATATTTACTGTCTCCGTCTTGTCTTCTCAGCCGTGCTACCATTGTTCAACTGTAGGCCAACTTTAATAAAATTTCATTATCCTTTCCGACGTACAATTGAAATTTTCTGAAATAATAAAACTAAGAAATTTGAAAAATCTTTTGAATAGGAAAAAAATGATTTTTTCATATTTTATTGTTGTAAACATTCCAAAATAAACCCTATTTACGAATTTCTTGGATTTTTTAATAATGAAAAGACATTCATCATATTTTCAAATTCTTTTATTAAAGATCATGGAACTAACAATATTTTGTAACGGAGTACCGTATATATTTTATGATATTTGTATAGACTTTATAATATATGTGGTTTAGCAGAGGATGGAGAATCACTTGACGAATATTTAGTTTTAATGTATATTATCTTACAGTATACCGTAAACTTTGAAGGATGATACTTGTTTTGTGCGTTTTGGTAATGTATTGAAAAAAAACATTAACAGGAAATATGAACAGACGGAAAAACGGAGTTTGCTCTATATCAATAACACGAATGGAGGAAAAATCGTCAAAATAAAAATTTTACTTTTAACATGCCTAATTTTGTAGAGCGTCATTATTTTTTAATAATTCCAGTTGCGAAAACCACAATCCTATTTTGTTTGTTTCAAATACTTACAACTACAGTCATTGATCTTTGCTAATATCCAACCTGAAGATGTTGTAATACAACGAAACCTAGGTCGTGGTAAAGAAATTAAAGAAAGTAGAAATAATACTACATCACGTAGTTTCATTTAATTGTGAACTGCAGTCATAATGGGACATGTGCACCATCTATTTTTTTTTTAACTAAATTATTAAGAAACATAAAAAAGATATGCTAGAAATATATCCCTGTGGTTTATCATCGCTAATGCATGCGAATATTTTTATAACTTGGAATCTACTTATTTATTTTTGATCAAACTGTAACTAAAAACTGGCCAGAGCGTGTATTTAGTGGTACTGAATGTAAATCAAATGAGACTTTTCTAGTAGATGTGAAAGAAATTTTACCTTTGATTATATGTATAATTATTTATCTTACGACTTATTCAGACTGATATGTAACATATGCTTATTCTAGATTTATGGGCAATCAATTTCAAAGTTACTTTATTGACAACTTGGACATGTGCATTTTATTAGTGTTCTTGAATTATATAGGAAACTTTTTTACAGAATAAGGGTATAATTTCATTAAATTAATGACACGGCAAATTTTTCCTCAATTTTACAATATTACAATAACATCCAATGAATTATGGGATTATTTGTAACAGTTAATAGTGGTATTAAATAATGCGATAAAATAATGTGACTGGTCAGATCTGCCTGTATTGGGCCTTCTGAATATTGTTCCATTTTACAAGACAATTTGGTCTTGATAAGTGAATTGCTAAAATATAATATTGGAAGGTTGAACCAATAATATTGAATATACGTTAACGATTCATGTGGATAAATAAATGATCAACAAATTATGAACTTTTCTCAACAAAATTAAAAAAGTAGTCGAACAATAATGGAAATTTATTCACAATTAAATGAAACTACGCGATGTAGTATTATTTCTACTCTCTTTAAGTTCTTTACCACGACCTAGGTTTCGTTGTATTACAACATCGTCAGGTGGGATATTAGCAAAGAAATTTACTTGCAAAATATAACTGATGTTTCAATAAAAATCGGGAATTTTTAAAATGTATTTAAATAATAGTGATGAAAACTTTAACATTAATTTAAAATTAATTTACAATTTAAATTGAATTACGGGTCAATAAAAAAGTATTTTATTTTGGTTAGTAATCATAGAAAATCTTTCGGGTAAAATATCAAAACTTTTTTCTTTAATTAAAGCAAATCAGTTCATTTCCTTACAATCATTGCTATATTATATGCTCATGATATTTTTTCCCCTATAAAAACCTACATTCTCCGTAGATGTAAATTGGTTTTTTGTATTAGATATTTCTATCACAATAAATATAAATAAACGTAAATGATACGCGGGCGACATTGTCATAAAAACGGCCAATATCTATAATGTCTATTCTCCAAAAGTCACGTATGTTCTTTTACTATGGTTTCAATCATTTCTAAGTGGAAATTTATAAAACTGAGGCGAATTTTTCCGTGTTCCTAAATCAAAATAATCCATTTTATTTTTGATCATGTTGACTACACTTTTAATTTGAAATATAGATTTCCGATTGATCAAGGTAAATCTTATCGCTTTACAAATTGCTATTGAAACATAAGCTTGAAATCCATATTTCTATTTTTTAATTAAATTTAAGATTAGCGTAAGTCAATACTTTAAATCAATTCAAATTCACTTTTTTATCCTGAGGAATGAAAGTACAGTTTTTTATTCCTAAGTAAACAAACAAAAAAGGATACCATGTAAAGAAGAAAATATATCTGTGGAAACTTCATCTTGCAGGCTGTGCTATATTCAAAATGTAGGATAATAGTTAAGATCTTTTCTTCAAAGTCAAAGAGATCCATTAATCTTTTCTTTGTTTGTTATATTATTTTCTTCTTATTAATTTAGTATTAGTATATATAACATTTTAAAGAATTTAATGAGTTGTAAGTTAAATAATAACAAAAATCTCATATTAATTCTTATCTATGTGGTTTGCATTCTACGCCTTGTCATTTTTAAGGTTTAGTGATAAAATACAAGAAAAGCAAATTCCATATCTACGTATCACTAATACACTCAGAATATTTGAACAATTTAAAAGGCAATAGTAGAATGCTACAATTTGCCCTACTCAATTAAAATAAAAATCTCACCAATTCTCAAGTAAACTCATATGCACACGCTCTTATGTTCTTAAGGGTCCTGGCCTCATGTGTTTCGTTATTTTCTTTAGAATTCTATAATTTTCTTTGCTTTATCGAATGTTCCAAAAAAAGAGCTGATAAATTTTGAATTATAGGTTATGATATAAAAAAGTAACTATCTAAAAATGTGAGAGAAGATCAATATTTTGACTTTCTACAAAACAAATTTTTTTCTAAGCTCGTTTTAATATATCCTGCTTACGACTAATATATCTTACTTGCTTGAACTACCGTAATGTAGCCTATGTGTCAATCCAGTTTAATTTCTGTCTGTATGAATTTCATAAGATTTTTTTTCGTTTAATCGTACTATAGGAACCACGCTGAGATCTGGAAATTTGGCACATATAGTTTGATAACATGAAACTTAGAGAACTTTTGTTACACACCATAATACGTGATATTTAACTGCATATTCAAGTAGATAATAAAATCTAATAAATATAAAAAAATATGGATATCAACACTTCATATCTCAGATATAAATAGTTTAAATATTTTATGTTGATGATTATATGTTGATCTAGGCTATAACATTCGTATCAGTGCATTCTGCTCATAATAACCTACGACCCTGAAATGTAGATTATGGCAACTGACCTGATTGATAAATTTAGAGTCACTCTGCAGGCGATAAAAAGAGCTATGCTTGAAGAGTTTCTCAAAGACTAAATTTGAAATGAAGAATTCCACCGCTGAATCAAAGTAGTCAACATAGCGCTTAACATAAAACAATTGGAGTTGCAATGATGATATTTGCCAAAGAACTTATAACCCGTGGGGTAGAACCATGAACTTCAAAGCGCAGTATGGGACACCCCCAGCCAGATGGACAAACTACCTAAAAAAGTCAGCGGAAGACGGAGGACTGTGTATGGTGGAGTCTCTAAGTAAAGGTCCAGCATCCAGTAGTCATTAGATACTGGTTGATGATAATGCAGAAATTTTATATAGATTTCTTCAGAACTTACGGAGTTAAAGATCAATAAGCATGTGTCCGTCCATACGCCAGCCATCTAAACTTTTGAATTTATAATATTAGTTTTAATAGTAAAGTACTATTTATAACCATTTAAAAATAAATCACATTAAGTGGCTAAATTATAGAAATTTTCAATAATTTTCAATCTTTTTTTTATTTTCGCAAAAAAGGGTCTAAACGATATTTTATTATTGTGAAGACACTGTCGGTTGATTTGTCCTTCTGTAAAGTGCTTTTAGTTTCTAAACTAAATAAGTCGTAAAATTAAATCATTACATAATTGTTTGGTTCGAAATCAATGAAAATGTCTAAAATTGTTTCGTGTTGGCATATATATACAATAGGGTATTTAACTACTTTTTTCATTTTATGAATTATAATTTTGAGGTTCAAGCTGCTATGGAAAGTAAAAATGTCTACACAATTAAATGAAACTACGTAATCTAGTATTATTTCTACTTTATTTAAAATGTTTACCACAACCTAGGTTTCGTAACGTCTTCAGGTGGATAATTAGCAAAGATTGCCCACCTAAAGATGTCATAAAACGAATACAAAAAATACGAACGAAACAAGAAACTAAAAATATAAGTAATTAAACTTGTTGATGTAACTACGATTCAAAATTTCATATTTCCATGCTGCTGAAGAAGAGAAGTAAGAGAGTAACGGGTTAAATTGAATACCACATTGACTATTTTACAATTTGGATGTATAATTCACTAACGATTTTAAACCAAAAAATTGATTGCAATGGTTATTTGCAAAGCATTTACTTTAAAAGCTCTATGTCAGTCATGTAGGTAAAAAACTCGGTATCGAAAATAAACTTCAAAGCACTGAAAACTTCCACCCTGAGTTACAGCGTAAAACAGTTGTCTTGCAAGAAGTGCGGAGAGAAACATTCCGCTTATTAAAGGTGTTGAAATTTTTAAATAAAGCACCATATTTAAAAATTGTTATATAATGAGAAAAAATTAGTAGAATTCACAAAGGCCGTATGCGTCCCTATTATGTAACAACTAGCGTGACCCGTGCGAAGTCATCGCATTATTTATTCTATTTTAATAAAATTGACATATAGAGGCGCAAGTATCAAAAGCATTGAGCTAAAGCGCCACTTTATTTATACGTGAGTGGATTTGAAAGTAAACAAAAATTTTACCGACCGTCAATCATATTGACGTTGAGCCGTTAGATGGCAGCATTGCTGTTTTGTGTATATTATTTTAATAATTAATTAATTTGCAAAAACAATAGCAATAATAAATTGTTTAGTTGTGGATGCCGGTAGAGCAAGCAATTATCTATAAAATGATATATAATTTATGTGGATTAGTTGTGAGGTTTTTTCTAAAAAGGGAGTGTAACATCTTAACCTTAGCGTATTAATATATATGATGATGATAACGAAATTTGTTTATTGTTACATACTTGGGAAAAATTTGTCCATGTAATATTACGTATCGGTCCGTTATTTATTTATATTTTGGGCGAAACACAAACATATAAGTATATTCTCCAAAGTGATTGAACTAAATGAAGATTCAAAAGCTCAAAAGTATCAAAAGCTCCGAAATGTTTATTTTTTATATATTTTTTCACAAAAATTTTATAATTATGATAAAATTTTTGTGAAAAAAAAATTTACTGTAATCACAAAAAAAACAATTATGCTCAATTCTTTAAAGAAATACCACTTTGTTACTATATAATGTTCCATACCTCAAAAGGAAAAAAGGAATCCTTATAGGATCACTTGATCATCCGTCTGTCGGTGTGTCAAGACCCTTTTTCTCAGGAACATGGGGAAGTTCAAGTTAAAATTAATATCAAATACTTAAGTCTATGGTTCCTTGGAGTTTTAAATCTATGGTTCCTTGGAGTTTGTAAATCACGATTCTAAGTCAAAACAATCAAGAAGAACTTTAAAAATATAGCAAGTCATGCCGCTATTTTGATACTCGTAAGTAAATCAAAATCTATAAGGTACTTCCCCTTGACCTGGTATCATTTAATTTGGCAAGATGCTAGAACTCATAGTACAAGTAAAAAAATAAACCGGCGATTGTCAATTTGAATATAAAATATTTTTTAAATATGCGCCAGTGAGAGATTTGTAGGCAATATATTGAAACATGCGTCATATTTTCACGCCTGTGGATAATATAGTAAATATTTGTGAATAGTTTTAGAGAAATACTATATATCCTTAAATGTTTAAAGTGCCTAAACGTGTACGGAACCTTAGTGGTTAAACGTGTACGTGTACGGAACCTAGTGGAACCTTAGTGGGTAAACGTAAACGTGTACGGAACCTAGTGGAACCTTAGTGGTATAGTTTACTCATACTTGATAGGTTTTTTTATAACAATATGAATAAAAATATTAAAACATACCGGGTTAAAATATTATTTAAAGGCAGCGTAAAAGATAGTTCAAAATATTTTAATGCAATAAACTAATTTAATATTTTTTTCCAAAAACGCGTTCGTAGTGATAATAAACAAATACAGAATGTTATTGAAGTTGGGGGAAACGGTCTTTTTGTATATATATATATATATATATATATATATATACATATACATATATATATATATAGACTTGTTAAATCACATATAATACTTACTGCTGGCGTTCCGCCCACACTTAGGTGAACATAGAATTTAAAAGATTTCAGGGTATATAACATTTCCATTAAACTATATATTTATAAACAATAATATTTTCTTCCTTTTAATTTATGGATTGAGATCCTTAGAGATATGGTGCTACAGAAGAATGCTCCGCATATCATGGACCGTTCAAAAAAATTAACAACGCTATCCTTGGGCGGCTAAATGTAAAAACTAATCTTTCGGCGAACTGTTACCAAAAAATTCTTAGTTACTTTGGTAGCATTATCTACCAGCAACGATATAACTTCAAAAAGTTGGTGTGTTGGTGTATAAAGAACCCCGCGGTCGATCATAAGCTTTATTTTATTACAAAGGTGACCGACATATTTATCTAAGTGCAATTCTTAAAAAATTGGGCAATAAGGGAAAGGGACTTTGAAATTACTATTAAAGCTAGCAATTCGAAGCCAATATGGATTCTATAAATCTTTAAATTTTCTTGTGGTTAGAAATCACCAAAAAAGATTGAAAGAGTGACTCTATCCTTTTGTGCAATAAGCGCATTAATTTCTTCAAAACTTTTCTTCTAATTTTTCAATAAGCAATACGTCACTGTGAAACTCTGATAAATGCCATTATCTGTAAGATTACTTAAAGTAAATCTGAGTGGTTTTAAAAAAAAAGTAATCGGTAATTTGAAAATACTTAAATATATTTGACATGTTTTTATTACCCTCATAAAATGTCAATGTATGTACTTATAAACCTTTATAAGGTTTATATTTGCATAAGTCTATTAAAAATAAAATTAATAAAAACGGATTGCTAAACCTTTTGCTATTTATTGTTATCTACGGTAATTGCTTGCGTTGCTTTTACATATAATACTAATAAGTCAACGCAAAATTCTCCATTAAAAGTTTACACATAAATGGTATTCAAACATTCAAATGAAGTCAAAAACTCGTTAATAATTTATTTTGTTATGGATTATTACTGTGAATTTTTCTGTTCCCCTCTTAAATATTTAATGTTGTAGGAATATGTAATACCATTTAATGAAAGAAAAAAGTTTTACACCAAATTTATTTTTCAAGGATATCTAAAGAGACTCCATTAACGGAAACAAATGGGCTTTTCACTTATGAAGTTAAAAAGATTAAATATTTTCCGTATTTTAAAAAAATTAATGAAATGAGTTCCCCATTGAAAGCGTTAAACAATACCAAAAGTTTTTATTATATTACATGTCTACAATGCGATATTAAGAAATAATTACAGTAGCAAGTTCTTTTTAATTTCTACATAACAATATTTATTTTATATAGTTAATTATATTTAGAATATACAAAGGTATTAAAAGATAAGAATATATAGGTGGACTTGAAAATTCAATTTTTAATTTTATCCAGCATTATACAGTCACGCGTAAATATCATTCACTCTCTTTGGGAACTTAATGAATTAATTGAACAAAGAATGACAAATATGACAAAAATGCTTCAAATATTTTCACTGCTGAACAAGTTAAGAAATATGGAAATAATTAGAATTGTTTCAAAATTCAAACTTAGCTGCTTAAAAAATTAAACTTGCATAAAATCCGATATTTTATTAAAACTTCCTATATTATCAATTATTTTACGATCTAATATAAATGACTTTTCCGCAAAAAAAGCAGATGATTATTACTCACAAAACATTTAAATAAAATAGGCGCATTTACTCGGCGATACAATCTTTATGAGTACAAAAATACAAATATATATAGACCTAACAAAAAGACACAACGATATAAAACTATCGTGATATTCATATAGACATATATATAGACTTCGCTTTTATGAGAAAATACGTACAACTTAGCTTTACCATGATTTTCAATAACTGAGACAGTACACAACTTACAAACTTGACATTGCAGATGTAATAATTAAACCAACTTCAGTTTTTTGTTTAATTCGAATATTTTTTAGAAAACGTTGCTTATCGTATAGCTTGGACCTGAGGCCTTTAAATTTTGAAATTTTATATAAATTTAAGAAATCTTTCTCACATAACTCAACTAAATCAGGGAATGTAATAAAATAGAGAACCATAAAGCCTGGATATATATTAGAATGCAGTTTATTATTCATCAGTATACAATAATAATCCAGAAAATTTCTTTATGTATGCATATATATATATATATATATATATATATATATATATATATATATATATATATATATATATATAACTCGTTATCTGTTCGTTCGCAGGCTGAAGCGAGCTATAAGTTAGACGCCATTTAACATTATAACCAGTAATTGGCGTAGTATCTTAGATAATGGAATCGCAATTCTCACTTTTAATTTATGAAATGGCAAAACTTTTTACGCAATGTGTGTAGGAATATAAGAAATTTATGAAATTATGTGCAAAGGGAAGAAACAGAAAAGTCAGATGCTATTGATTGGATATAAAAATTGTCTCAATATTAATAATAAATAAATTTCAACATAACTTACTAACTTTACAAAGGTCCAAAGAATAAAATGTATCTTATACATATGAAGGAAGATAGAAACCCCTAAACGAAATTTTTCAGACCAAATCTTTATGCTTCACATAACAAAGTAGTGGAAGAAATGGGTGGTCTGCCTTGAAAATGTGTTTAACATTCTTAAAATCAAGAAATGAAAAACTACAGCCAGGAAAAGATAACATTTGTTCAAACTAATAGAGAACGTCAAATCACCACAATGAGATTTTGCCTCACTGTATTTACTGTTATAAATTAACTCTGCTTCGATTTCAGTAATAATTAATTTATAATGTATATTTATTTCATGCACCATAACAATTAATGCTAATAGCAGTTTCCCAACACTTCTTAAAAAAATCTAAATATATTACTACTTAACAGTATACAAATTAGTATGAAAACCTTGTTTCAAAAACTTGATATTAGCATACTTCAGAAACATTGCCTGCCGTAAGCGTTTAGTCGCAGATGCAAGTTTTAATAGATTCAGTGGAAACCTGCATTACCCTTTCCTTTTTGGCATAAATTCTGATATTATCTTGTGGTGGTTACTTTAATTTTGAATTTAGTTTTGTATATTTTTATGCATTATAAAAAGCGAAGTCTTTCTGCAAATTTTGCAGCTGATTTTAAATTCCATGCGATTTATTATTATTTGTTAAACTTTTTATTTGTTGGAAAGTAATCTAAATAATACGATTACTTCTTCTTATAATAAAAGACACATGATGCATAGAGTTAATTATTTGGTAGCATAATACTATTTTCAATTTCAAAGGAAAATCGAAACGAAATTTAATCTTACGCCAAAATTAGTAATCTTAATTTTTAATGAAAAGTTAGTGAGAATGTCCAACATCCCGAAAAATTTCTATTTATTTTAGAAAATATAAATATGGCACACAGAAGATTCTTAATACAAAAATAATGGAAAAAGTCTAAAATTTACGACTTACTCTATTCTAAACTTCCAAAGGTGGGAGTGTCGATTTGCACGAAAAATGATGACTTGTTCACTATTTTTATTCTTTTTGGCAATACTTGTTTTATTCTTTATGGCAATAATCTGCTTTCTTTATTTATTTGGACATAAAGCTTTTATCTTCCATTTCAAGTTAATTAATTTCATCTCATACCTTGGGAGACGGGGGGGGTGGTGGGGCTCATTTCATGTGGCATTGCATTCATTCCTTATGACACTCGTATTTAACCCTTCAATAATCATAGTTGCGTAGAGACTGAATTAAATATATTCTTTTTGAATTTATTTTACCGACGACAAGGTCAATAGTTTACAATTATTTAAACTTAATTTCGTGTTTCCCTAAATTCATAGCAGATTCTATTAGAAGAGAATAAAAGTGCGTAATGTTTTAATTATTGTCAACATTTGACATAATTTTGTCTTTTTTGTACTTTTCCCTATTTTAGAAACATTGGTATGGCTTATTGTTTTTCGAAAAATATTTTAACTATCAGTTTTCAATTTCGGTTTAGATAGAATTTTGTTACAATTTTTTACACGCAAAACTTAGAATCCTTATTAATACATATGGTTGTTTCGATTACTTTATTTAAATTAAATAATTTTCAAAATTAAATTTTATTCTAAATGAAATACAAGCGAATTGTTTGATAACATGAGTGTTTTGAAACGGTCTTCGATCGATATTTTCAAAATATTGTTTTGAGTTAGAAGCGCCTGTTGTGAGAAGGCGCCAGTTAAATATAGTTTTCGAAATGTGGTCTTAAACCATAGTTGAGATTATTAAAAAAGGGCTATAATTAAGGAGTATTTATACCTATCTTTCTCATAGAATATCTAATGAATAAATGTGGATTATCCATTTTCAAAATCAATTTAAAAAATAAATGTTAGAAGTGACAATTTTCATTTTCAATTATATTTTTTACGTTTTTCGCAAAGTGATAATTATCAATATAGATATATTTATGTATTATAGATATATATATATATGTATATTTATATATACATGTATATATATATATACATATATATATATATATATATATATATATATATATATATATATACACGGTAAACGGACGGCCGACAAGCTAGAAAGCTGCCATGTTCATTGTAAAGGACAACCAGATAAAAACTGAGCATGAAGACATAATGCGATAGTTTTGAATTAAACGTACTTTTTTTAATTATTCTATTATTATTTTACAGATTTTGACTTATCCAGACATCGAGACGTTGACGATTTGCTCAACATGCTTGAAAATGGGACTTTATCTGATATCAACGAAGAAAGTGATGATGAAATTATACAGAATACATCAATCGCCTCGTGTAGGTAACGTCGTCCCTCCTCAACGAACCTTTGTTAGATGAAGAGAAAATTGAACCCCAAACAAACCAGGGAGAGCCAATTCCTCAATCAAGTCGACAGCCTAAAATTAGAATTTAAAAACTGCTTAAAGCGGATACAACTTGGGGAAGATATTTGGAATTCAATCCACCGCAATTTACTTGGACAGCTACATTGCCTTCTGGTATAAAATCTCCACTTTTACCAATTGAGTATTTTTTTAAATATATACCAGAATCTCTTATAGATGAGTTTGTTTTCAATAAAAATCTATATGCCAAGATAAAAAAGTGCAGAATTTCAAGTAATATAATGCAACAGAAATTAAAATGTTTTTGCTCTTCATATATTATGGAAATCTCAAGTTCCCACGTAGACATTTATATTGGGATACAAGTCTAGACATGAATGTCTTTTCAGGGAATATGCCAAGAGATGGATTTTTACCACATGATGGATTTTTGCACAATAATTGGTATATTATTGATAATAATTCTATTCCACGCGATAACAATGATCGTGTCATCAAAATTCGACCATCATATGATTCAATCCGAAAACGGTGTCTGGAACTCAACTTGGAGCAAACACTAAGTGTTGATGAGCAAATTGTCCCCGATAAAACGGATCATCATATTAGATAAAACATATCTCCTTATTCCGATAGATAAAACAGATCATCCCATTAGCCTATACCGTATCATCATTCGATCAAAAAAATGGACGCTTTGTATGATATTCCATGCCATTGATTTATCATTATCTAATAGTTTGTTGGAATATCAGGCAGACTGCGTATTCTGTAAGATAGCTGAAAAAGATGTTATGGGTTTACTCCACTTTCGGCAGCGCGTAGCAGAATCTCTGTTAAAAATGGGACAGCCACGGATAGAAAAAGAGGACGTCCATCTTCTGGAACTAGCATCCCTATAATCAGTCCAACATATACACCAAGTCGACGACGTCTAGTTGAAATGAGATGAAACCTGAAGTTCAATATAACACTGTTGATCATTTGTCCGAATATGATAAAAAGGAAGCTACAAGATGTAAAAAGCAGGATGCAAGGGCAAAACCCATATTTATTGCCTAAAGTGTGAAAGACATTTCTGTTTCATGAGTAAAATTAATTGTTTACGTATTTTTCACCAAAAATCTTGATTTATTTTATGTTAAGTGTGTTAGTAATTAAAATTTATATTGATACATTGTTTTCTATTCAAAAACCTACCCATAAAATAGTAACATTCTATAATAAATTTAATGTAGGGTAACTACAAATATTAATTCGGGTACACATTATTAAGAAACAATACTTAGAACCTGACCTCCATTTCAGTGGACGTAAAATTTTCCAAAAAATTTAAAAAGGAAAATTATTTTTTTTTTACAAAAATGTGTTCATTAGGCTCTAATCAGCTAATAAAACATTTAAAAAAAACATTTTTTTATATCGTAGACATTTAATTCACGCTAAGAACCATTTTCGATTAAAATAATTTGGTTTTGGTTTAGTCGGTCTTTATTGAAACGATAAATGTCAACCAGAATATGAAAAGAACCCTAACTTATATAAAAATATCATTCAACTTTAATATGGGCGTGCGGCTGAGTATTAGTAATTCACAGTCAATAAATTAGTTTGCGTAAAACAGAAAGCGAGTCCTCGTACTATTATAAAAATTCGATGTTTCTGTTCGTTTTCCTGGTAATAATTAGTTCGTCAATCAATAAATTATTATGGATCAAAACCTATTTAACATGATTTCATTAGCTTCACTCATATGTAAAGTGAAGCTGATATAAACATATTTCACTCTTGATTTTGTATTATCTATATATGTAAATAAATCTAGCAAGTCGACTTTTAAATTTTGCAAAGTTATGTAACTTTGATGATAGTACAATATTATGATACCATACTCAATATCATAATTAAAGAGGGAGGTGGTCATTAGAACTTTCCAATGACTAACATTAATCCCATCGAATTTAGACTCGTTTGACGTGTCTTAATGAGTTTCTTAATACTAGGAGGTTCCGATGACGGAGAAGAAAGTTGGTAACATGAATTTTCCAATAGCTAGCACAAAATCCATTGAGTTTTGACTCGTTTAACATGACTCAGTGAGTTCCTTAATTACATACTATTATAGTGAGAATCCGATAATGGAGAAGGGAGGTCGTCGTACAAACTTTCCAATATCGAGTTTAGACTCATTTGACTCGACTCAATGAGCTCCTCAATTACGTACTGTTATCGGGAGGATCCTATAATGGCGAAGGGAGATTATGATAGGAGCTTTCCAATGGCTAATGTTGAATCCATAGATTTTAAACTCATTTGACTTGGCTGAGTGAGCTACTTAATTACGTGCTGTCATCGGGAAGATCCTATGATGGAGAAAAAAGGTGGTCACACGAACTTCCCAATGATTAACATTTAATCCATCGGGTTTAGATGCGTACGACAATTTTTGTCAATTAGTTCCTTAATTACATATGTTATCGGGAGGATCCTATGATGGAGAAGGGAGGTGGTTATTGGATCTGTCCAATAACTAACATTAAACCTATCGAGTTAAGACTTATTTGATTTGACTCAGTGGGCTCCTCAAGTACCCAATGCGATCGGGAGGATTATATGATGGAGATGGGAGGTGGCCATAAGAACTTTCCAATGGCTAACATTAAATTCATCGAGTTTAGATGCGACAGGCGTAAATCAATTAGTTCCATTATTACATACTGTTATCATGAGGATCCTATGATGGAGAAGAGAAGATCGCGAGGATCCGAAAATAGAGAAAAGAGGTGATCATGGGAACTGCTCAATGGCCAACATTAAACCCATCGTGTTTGGACTTGTTTGACGTAACTCGATGACTTCCTTAGCTACGCACTATTATTGGGAGGATCCAATGGTGGAGAAGGGAGGTAGTCACAGGAACTTCTCAATGGTTAAAAGTAAACTTATCAAGTTTGAGCTCTTTTGTATAACCCAAATAAATGAATCGTGTTTTTTAATATTAAAAATATTAAAAAATTCTCTTAATAATTTAAGAATAATTGCAACATCATTTTGATATGTTTCTTACAATGATATCAAAGGGATAAACGATAAATTGCTTTCAATTTGCTCACCTTTATTGTCACTACTAATCTCCTATTAGTTATTATCATCTCAAACCAAAAATAATCGTGACAAACCAATGGTTATGTCATTTGAAGTTTCATCGAAATCGGTTCTTTAATATTTTTTTCTTACGGTAGTGAAAAAATTGGAAAACTTGGTCTCATTATTATTTTAGTAATATTATAGACTATTTACTATGTTTATGCATATTAATACGCAAAAATGGTACGAAATCGACGTATTCGTATCAGCATCACAATCTAAGATTGGAAAGTGAAGACAACCATTTACCATGATTTACCCGGCGAGCAGTGGTAACGTTGTAAGGGGGCAAGTCTTCTGTCTATACTACATGTCTACAAATTCAAGAACATTGCAAGTATTTTTAAGGGTTTTTTTATGAGGAAATTTCATACTTATTTATATGTAAAAGAGACAAACATGTAATATATCAGTTATTTCTAAGTATTTTTTCATTTATATATATATATATATATATATATGTATATATATATATATATATATATATATATAAGCATATATATAGAATTAATATGAAAAAAAATCAATAAATATCTAATGAAGTATATTATAACCTATAGGAATTGTTAATAAAATATCACCAAAATCGGTATATTTTTTAACCATTGATTAATTTAGTTAATATTTACTCTAAATGGATATTGACATTCGTTCTGTATTGTCAAAAAATACGTATTTTTCCCTTTTGTGAATTTCGCTGTGGCTTTTTTTGTCAACCCTGCCGAATCTACATGTTTCATGAATTAATTTTCAGTACGTTATTCATCTATAGGTGGTACATACAACAGGACACAATTTGCAGCATTATAAATAGAATTTACTAAATACAATTAAAAGTAACCTGACTTTTTGTAAAAAAACAAGGTAACTCATTAGCATGAATGAAACTTAATTTCTTGATTTTCCCCATATAAGAATTTACATTTATATTTTTGTAACATTTAGGATACTAAATACTATGAGTCAGTCAGATAAAAAAAGGACTCACTTAACTTTGTCACATAAGTTTATTTTTTACTATATCGTTTAAGTCCTTAATTTTTTATGTCGCCTTTATAGTGGTTTTCTAAAATGATTTGTGAAAAGTATATTTCTTGTAATAGTCTTCTAATTCTCTTAATATTCTTCTAAACAATTGATTAATGTTTTTCTGGTCAGATTTTTTCTTTTTTGTTATGTAATTAATTTGTATATATTATTTGCCAAAAGAGATAATGTTTTGCATGTACGATATATATTGAGTGATGCGAATCTAGTCTTATCAACAAATTTATAAAAGATGTATTATTCAGCGAAAGGTTTGTTGCAAAGTGTTTGACTTTTAAAGATCTTTTTAAAGCTTCTAAATTTTTACTATTTTCAATTTAGATATTGTTGCAAGTTACTAATTAACATGTTGATTTTTCCTGGTTGTTAATATTGTACTGCAATGGTCGATGTTATCACCGCCTTTATAACATATCTTGTTTTTACGTGAATGTGATCTAAACAAATATTTGAAACTTTTCTTCTTGCGCCGCTTATGTTTTCATTAATTTACAGTGCACTGGGTCGATGAGCTTTGATAATAATCAAAGTCGTTGAACGTCTTCTCCTTATCCCGTGTTCAAAACAGTTACACGTGTCTTGTACATAGATTTTAGTGCCTGGGGAGCTTATAATTTTATCTAGCAACACATGTATTTCAATTTCATTGGTCCATGTATTGCTGACTTTTGGTTTTCATTCTGTTCCAGATCCCAATTTTCTAATTACATCCCATTGAATATTTTTTTCAATTTTTAAACATTTTTGCACTACTTTCAATATTTTGTAATATTTTCATTAATTTGCCTACACCTAAACACATATATCCCAGAAAAGCTCCTTTTTTATTGAATCTGAAAAACGAAAAGTGAAAATTTAATTAAACTTGGATCTGACGAGTATCTGGCCAAGATGAAACTTCAATTTTGTGGACATAGGCGACTTTTCAAATCGGGTTTTTGTGGAACTTTTAGCAGAAATGCATGCAGGTATTTCCGCTGGCAAACCCTAAGTCCAACGGAGGATTTGCATTGAGCGACTTTACTTGTAACGGCACGGCGCTGGAAAAAGCACTTATGTAAGTACAGTCTTAGCATGTGAAGCGAATTTAGTTTGCTTAAAATAACATTTAGAAATATTCACTATTGTTCCAAGTACCTGTTTATTTTAAGTCGAAAGCACGGGTCTCCTACGGCATAGTATCTCCGCATGTTTTAAATTATTTGAGGACGTGAAAAAATATACATCAAAAATTATAATGCAATGTCAGGAATATTTCTATTATATTGCTGGCCATACAGTTTTATCGCGTATCCGGCATGTTGTGTGTGTATTTTTCCATTTTTTTGTTCTGTCTAACAAATATTTTCTTCCACGCGTATATTCGTTTGGTTTGCAAAAATTAAGTGAATTGTGTACCTCGTTATACTAATATAAGTCGCATTACTATTTGTTGGTTCCGAAGGTTTCTATTTGCCTTCATAAATTTCACACTGACCTTTACGTGAATTATTGATATCAATTGATTCGTTGAGTCATTTTATTTTTATATAGCGACTTTAAATATTGTCACAGCTAAACCATAGATAATTAATTTTAAATATTTTTCAACTTAAGAAGTAAAAAATTTAAGAAAAATGGATACGTTATATAAAATTATAATCATACGTGATTGCAAAATTGGGCATCAAATCTTTCAAAAAACAACCTGGAAATAAATATGAATTACATTAGAATTCACATCATTCCTGTCATCTTGTTGAAATGGAAATAAAAAGTGTGTTTGGACAAACTATACACCGATAATTTTTTTTCTCTTTCCATATAAGGTTATATAAATAAGTAAACAAACATGAACTGATTCCCATTTGATATTGTTATAACCCTATGGGTTATAACCTTAAAATCTAGTTATTACTAGATCTAAGTACTCTACGCGACTTAAATTAATGAGTGGCACTAATTCGTGATTAAATAAGTCAAAAGAATTTAAGTCATGATACTTATTGACACTCGATGTGGTTGCCTTTATGTGGTGGTGCTTGCCCTTCTACCTCTGTTGAAATGTTTATGATAGTGGACCTGTCTTTTGCCCTGAGTAGTACTTTGTATATTTATCATACCCATTATTCAACCTCAGTAAGAAATTTATGTGGTAGTCGTATCCATGGTTCACCGTCAGTGAGATTTTGTATAATAATCTTATCGTAGTGAATAATAATATATCATTTAGTTCAAATCTCATATATATATATATATATATATATATATATATATTTATATATATTTATATATATTTATATATATATATATATATATATATATATATATATATATATAATTAGGTATTGAATATATTTGGCGTTAATTTTGTAGAAATTCATTATTCACAATTAAATGAAACTACGTGATGTAGTATTATTTCTACGATCTTTAATTTCTTTACCACGACCTAAGTTTCGTTGTATTACATCTTCAGGTGGGCTATTAGCAAAGATATCTTTGCTAATATTCCACCTGAAGATGTTGTAATACAACGAAACCTAGGTCGTGGTAAAGAAATTAAAGATAGTAGAAATAATACTACATCACGTAGTTTCATTTAATTGTGTATATAATTAGGATAAATAAATTTAACTGCATTATCATAGGAGATATTTTAAGTTTCTATTTTAAAATATGTTGACAAAAATATGCAAGAGTTTTTGAGTATCAATAAGATAATTAGTTTGATGAAATAGTAAATTAGCAAAATTGAATGCCGAGGAAATGAAATCATAAAAGGAAAAGCTTTATGTTTAGACGATTTATTTATTTTCAATGTTAATCATTTTGAGGAGTTCCTAAAATAAAAGAAGATTGTGGATATAGAAAAAAATATTTTACAGCTTATTCTTTCACTGAAAAGAGATACCAAATAAAGCTGCCAAATTAACAAAAGGAATAACCTAATAATGTGTGTTTTCCGAACGGACATTTTTGTTTAGACCATTTCGGGTGAATTGACTAAATATGGCGATATGTTTTGTTATAAATAATAAATTTTCTTGCCTTGTAAAATAAAATTTTGATTTCGTATATAGAAAATATTTTTATAAGAAAACCTGCCAAGTCAATGGAAGAAATGGAAAACCTGCTAAATTAATGGTAAACCTGCTGAAGTCGCATTTAGTTATCATGTAAAACACGTTATGGACGAAATTAGATGGATTTTTTAATATTATTAAAACTATAAATGACTAACTTATTTTAAAATTTAAAAATTATTAACTTTTTAGTTTTAATAAAAACAGCTCTGAAAAATTTTATCTCAAAAAGTGGATTACTCGTATTTTTTTAAACCTTGTAAAATGACGTTACTTTAAGCGTTTGGAAGAGAAAAAATAATCACTTTATACAACAAATATTCTAATAATTTGTTGATCTTATTCTCTAATAACAACTCTTTAATATCCACATTGGGCATCACGTTTCACCATCAAAGCGATAAAACTTGATGATATAGCAACTAACAAAAAAAGTCTTTTTGAAATATGAATACCCAATAAAACGACAGCGTAATTCAGTAATTATCTTTTTCGTGAAGTTTTTGTTTATGATACTAAAACCCTAAAACATATTTTAATGAGTATATAATGAATATATGTTTTTTGACAAGAAATAACTTTTTTCTACGCAGTTAAGATTCAAATAAAAAATCATAAATTAAAATTCATACAAAGAATTTGATCATAAGTTGCAATTGAACAACAAATAATTTTTAATCGTTTGTAGCAAACTAATTAAATTTAACGTTGCAAAAAAGGGCTGAATTTGTTAAAACAGTGATTTTTCCCCAGTTAGAATCAAAGACAAATTAGTTAAGTCTACGCTGAGTCAATTTAAATCGTTAAATCTAGAAACAAGCGATCCGTAGTTAACAAATGCGGGTCATTTATTTCTTTTAATAATTTTACCAAGTTTTATTTTAGAAATAAACGTATGAGAAACTGATATACAGTAAATCTTTATGACAAGATAACTGAGTACTCTGAAGAAAATTTACTACACTAAAATTTTGAAGTTTCTGAATTTTCATGGCTGCAAATCTTAGTACGTAAGAAGGTATCAATTTGTATGATTCAATTAATAGTAATATACTCGTACTAGATTAATATTAAGCTTTAATTAAACTTTTATGAAAAATAAATACACATTGAAGAGAAATTTCTCTCGTATTGTCATAAGAAACGTAAAGGGGTATTTCATGTATCAAGTCACCAATCTACAATGTTATCTTAACGCCATGTCAATAGACGTTTACAATACAATTTGAATAGACGTTTTAATAATACTGTCTGTAATATCCATTTCATAATTTATAAAAGTGTTTTCATAACACTTTCTGTTAGATTCGTTATTTAATTTAAACGCATATTTTCATAACGACGTAAATAATAATACATATAGAAGATTCTAAATACATATAGAAGTATTCCAGGTATAATATAGTGCCCCTAATGTTGCATAATTTGGATGGCTTTACATAATTCTGTAACCAAATAATGAGTCACTGTCAAATTTTGCAGAATGCTGGTGAACACACTTCGTGTAGTTGAGTAACGCATATTTTTATTACTGGAAGTTTCACCGTTTCGAATAAAAAACCATGATAATTCGATTATGTGTTACTCACTCATGCCTAAAAAGTATGACATATTTTGATAGAACTTGGGCCGAATATGGCATATGATTTAAAGTGACGTACTAGGCACTTTTAATCCAAGAAATTATATTATTCTTGTTTGATGAAACTCGGTGAATAAATTTAGCACTGTAATATGTCAATATATGCTGCTACTTGTAGGTTAGGGATTTACAATTATAGACGTTGTGATGGTGTCACTATGGAAAGGGTAAATCCTATCGTTTTGATCCAAAATCCACTCACACAGTACTACGAAAAAAAAATGCTAGTAAAACATATTTTTAAGCTTCATTACTAGATGTTACAGGAACACTTTTAAAAATAATATTAACCTAAAAATATGTTTGGCACGAAAATCCTTCATGGAGACTCATTAAATACCGTTATTATTAAATGGGTCTATAAGGCTGCTTTGTTCAATTATTGTATCACGATAATCGAAAAAATTGTTTTTATCTCCCCACTAATATAAGATGTAGTGAGTGTCATTTAACACTTTCATTATTGAATACAGATATACGTGTAGAATACATGTATGACATTTTTTCGGGTTTTCCATCACGATAATCAAAAAATATTGTTTTTCACTCCACATTATATTAAAATGATACAAAACCTTATGAATGTCATTTAATACTTTTGTTATTAAATGCGTCTACAAGGCGACTTTTCTCAATTATTTCATCACAATAATAAAAAAAATATTTCCACTCCTCATTACATTAAAATTATGGTAAACCTTGTGAACGATGTTAACTTTAAATAACATTAATAATAACTGAGTAAAAATTAATGTGGGAATAGTAAAGAAAAGAAGTTTCCTTTCTAACTCATGAGTTTCGGCGGCCAAAATATTTTTGTATGCAATTGGAATATGTGCACTTAAAAATAAATAAATTCATAAACATTTACCAATATTAATTGAAGAATACTGAATATCGCTGTTTGAATTTAATATTTTAGAATTCCAGAACTTCATTTTATTAATGTTCTCATTTTCCAATTAAATACACATAATATTTATATAATTATGAAGAAATGTAAAAATTTCGCGTACTTTTTGTGCGAAACTTAAAATATAGTGTACATTTAAAGAATGTACTCTATATTTTTGAACTTTTTTAAATTATAGTTTTGAAGTCGGCAAATTTTATTTTCCACTGTTTTTGTTTCAACTGCACTTCGGTTTTATTTTCATTGTTGTCATAACTTGGTATGTTTAAATATAAAAGCCCTAATATTTTAAAAATATTTTATATGGACATTTTAAATACATACATTTAAACACACGTTCCGCCTGTGTAAACATTTTGTCATAAAGCCCACTCTGTGTTCAGAATTTTTAACTCCATTTTCTTAAACACATTTCATTTATTATGTACATTAGTACATAAATTTGTATTTAGGTCTGCACTAGATGATTTATGATATTTGAAAGGAGTAGAATGTAAAATTAATTTATTTAACGTAAATTAGTCTAGAACACACTCCACTCTTTCATACATTTCTGGATTTTTCCTTTATATGTCGACTGCCTTAAGGTATCTAAATGTCCAAGTGGCACAATGAGCCAGTTTAACTGTGTTTATGTTCCGTTATGAGTAATAAAGGAATTAGAAGTGGTTTAAAATGATTTATATAAATAGTATATGGCATGCTAGTACAGAGCCTTACACTTTTCTGTACAGTTTGTTATTTATCGGAAATAAACATAAGAAATAAAATATATATTTTACTGATTCAATATTTAAATTTTTTTAATTAAATACCAATATATGATTTATTACCAAACAATAACAATGAATGACTAACACATGTAACGTAAAATCAACGCTATTTACGTATAAACAGTTTTTTTTTCTGTACATTATGTGGCATGCTGGTACCTTAACATACTTTGGTATTAACTTCACTTCTTTTTAAATATATATTGGAGTGATAGGATGATGGAAGAGGGGGATTGTCACAAGAATTTCTAAATGGCTAACAACGGATCCATCGAATTTGGGCTTGTTTGATTTGTGACGATGAGTCTCTTAGTCACATATTATAATGGAGAAGATCTGATGATGGGCAAGTAAATTATGGGTATTCAATCTCAATGATTGTGATAAATGAATCGTTTGATCTTTCTCATTTAACTCCTTGGTACCTTATTGTAACTAGGAGGGTGTTATGCAGGAGGTAGGTTAAAATTACAATCAATTTTCTCATAAAAGAACTACATTTTTACAGCATCTTATCTGACGATGTCTATCCTGAGATTATAAGGACCGAGATACCCTTTCTTTATCAAAGACCAGGTTTACTCTTTACTATGCCCCTTTACATTTTTGATATAAATTGTCTATTAACAGTTCGCAGTGCCAAATTCTTATTGGTTTTCTCGTACAGGAATAATTTTATTTTTGTCGTGTTAAATACTAACCTGTATATAAAACCAAACCATGAAGTACGCCCAAAAAAATTTTTTTTTAAATTTACGTAGCCGATATGACTGAGAAACAATCATATTTTTTTAGTATTTTAATTACTAGTAAAGCTGTTCAGTAACTAGTATCATATTACAGGTATCCAGTTCATATAAATGGTAAGTATGGGATACAAAATATTGCAAAATTTACTCTCTTCACAGAATAAAGTAAGCAAATAATACCTAAAAAAATGAGTTATTAAAGTAAATAGTAAACTATTTTTAAACATTCACAATCATACTTTTGAAAATAATAACTAGGTCAAAGAAATTACATAAATCAGAAAGAAGACTCGATGGAGAGACCAAACAGCGCGTAAGATAAGATAACGCCGAAAAATGAAAATTCATCTTTGCCTAAATTTATCTGTATATATCTTAATACAAAGGCATTAAATAATATAATTTTAACACAAAGGTGCTATTTAAATAATATATAAAGCAACTACGCGAAGTGAACGTTCACGAGCAACCTTTAACTAATCCTGGTTTTCTCAGTTTATCACGATTAAAATTAAGTTAGTAACTCCCCACTCACGGATGAGAATAGTAAATATATATCCTTAAACATCGAATGTTTTGAATTTCTTTAGTTAATATCTTACATAATAGTATAGATACATTTATATTTTATGCAAGTAAGGACTCTGAAGCTTTTTAAGAATATGGGATGCAGTATTTTCTCTTCCACCTCATAATCTTAATGTAGTTCCGCACGACTTTAGCTTCTCCTCGTTTACTGAATAGCAACTAAGAATACACACGTTTAGGTTGCAGGACAAATTAATTACAGCCTGATTTTCAGTACGGGATTTAATTGCTAAGAAACAATATGGGCGTGAGAAAACTAGTACTTACAAATCATGTAATGTATTGACCGTGGTGGAAATTATTACGAGAAGCAATAAGTACTTTGTTCGTAGGATAAGAATTACAACGTGACAAAATTTCGTGAATATGTGTTAGTTATATTTTTCCAATATGAGAATATTTTTCATTTGTAATTTTTTTTATTTTTGGCGATAAATAATTTTGATTTGAGATAGGTGTTCGGGACAAGTTGAATAATAATACGAGAAACAAGGTTTATTCATGGCTCAAGGCTTGAACTTGCAGATTTTCACGAGCAAACAAGTTAGAGAGGAAAAATTATTAAGGGTAGTAATCGGTGTAACATATTATTAGGTTTTATTTTTAATTTAAAAAATGTTGAACATAAGAAAATGGTCTACAAGATTCTCTTGGCGGCTTTCTCGGAAAACTACTGCCGGACACCATTATCATTTTTGGGTCTCTTATCTTAAAAGTTAAAAACAAAACTCTCATAAGGTCACTCATATTTTCGTTCATATTTATTTTTTTAGACACAGTCCCAAGGGAGAACTAATTAAAATTTAGCATATATATATGTAGATCAAAATTTGCAATTGAAAAATATTTCGAAAGAAATTTTACATAGGGTCAATGAGGTATTCAATTTTTTTAGCCAATTTTTTGGGGTACACTAGTAAAAAGTGAGAGTTATATAGGTTTCGGAATAAATTTTTAATCAAAATACCTTTTTAATTCAAAATTATTGAAAGGTAATCCTTAAGACAATGTTTAAGGTATCGAAAAAAATTGTCTATCTCCCTAAATCTAGCGATCTGTAAATATCAAAATTGCTAAAAAACATCATTACTCTCAGTTTATCTAAGATTAATGAAAAAATGAAGATATCATTTTAAGTTTCATAGTCGTTGAGTAACCAACTATATATTTCGGCCTTTAATAGCAATGCTAGGCAATATGCTCACATGGCGAAAAATGTCTGTAATATTTAGTAGAAAACATAAAAAGTAATTTAATGAAAAAATAGCAAATGCTTAAAGGTTCGAGTTCTATTCGTATTTAACAGAATGTTTTTTGTTATTAATATATTAGTCTTGTTTCGCCAGAAAAAAAATGTAGAAAAACAATTTTCTGAAGAAATTGCTTTTTTTTTCACCGAAAGCATACAATTTTGCACGACGAACATGCAAGACATGTTTGCTTCATCCATGTACTTTGAGCAAATGGTATCAGAAAGTAAATGCCGAGACCGGCTTTACAAAAGAAAATTTTAAAAATTTAAGAACAAATTCACAAATAAATAACAGATCAGTCTTATGCTAGCTAGTGCTCAACAAAATGTCCATTAGGAAATCTTTATCTTAGGATCCAATGCCACAAAAATATTATGGACAGGTAGATATGGTAAATAGTTTTGATAGTGATTCTTTAAAAGGAACAAATGAACGCTTGGTAATGTTACTTACTTGGATAAATGTGTCATGAAAATTTCCTGTTGGATATGTTTTATAACCAGTTTAACGGGAGAACTAAAATATCATTTGGTCCAAACCGGTATCAAAATGACAGAAGTGGTGGACATTAATAGATTTTTTTCCCTAAACATGTGTCGAATCTGCGGCTAATTTTAGCGCTATTTAATCACTGAGTTGCAATTTAATGGCAAATGAAACTTTAACGTCATTTGACTGTGGCCAGAGTACAGATAATGTTTTATTGAACATTGCCATGTTGTAAAATTGTTACAGAATATGTTTGGTGAGACCAGAGTAAGTATTGATCAGTTTGATAGGAAAATAGATTTCAAGTTTATTGAACTCTTACTAAAGTTACAGGAACGATAAACTTTACCCCTGTCTTTAAAACTAAGGCTCATGTTGATTTTGTAAGACAGAAAATGAAAGTACGACTTGCTACACAAATGTTGAGTAACTCGGTAGTTGATGCTCTAGACTTTTGCACTGAAAAATACAAATTAAATGAGTTTAAAATATGCAACACAATATTTATCTTTATTCGCACTTTAAGTAAAGAGTTCAATATTCTCAATAGCCATTAAATACGACCATCAGGTTGGAAAAAGCTATACGTCCTGATAATATAGAATTAATGATGACAATTTTTGAAGGAGCTGCTGATTACGTATGTAATCCTTAATTTCCCGTCAGAAATAGATCCTAAAATTTATTTAGAAAAATAGCTTCTTATTAAATGTTATATCAGTTGACGTGATTCTGTACCATGGCAACAGCACGAACGAGATTAACAAGAGAATCAGGATGCTTGGCGCAGCGATTTGCTGTTAAAGTAGTTCTGATTTTGAATATATGCGGCGTTAATTTTGTAATGTTGTATTACATCTTCAGGTGGGCTATTAGCAAAGATTCTTGGCTAATAGCCCACACAAAGATGTTGTAACACAACGAAACCTAGGTAGTGATAAAGAAATTAAAGAAAATAGAAATAATACTACATCACGTAGTTTTATTTAATTGTGAATAGTTCTAATTTTTATTACTTTTTACTTTAACCTTTAGACTTAAACAGTGTTGTTTGCAACGCACAACTGTATAAACTTTAAATATATTTCATACCTGAACTGTTTTGTTTTACTCCAATCTCAAATAACTTAGCTGTGTAATCTCCACATGAGTTTATAGGATTTTTCACTCAATGACTACGCGTTACTCATCACCTGCTCCACTAGAAACTACAAACATTGAATAAAATGATACCTTTTCGTATTGGAAATGCTCGAACGCTTTATCAATTAAACCTTCGTGAATATACGTCAAGTGTATCAGCGTGGACGTTAAACAGAACGCCCGCTTAATCATTTTTAAGACAACATTCTTGTAGGCTCATATATTGATGGAAATTAAATCGCGTTACTCGCATTTAATTTTCCGAATTTTTAAGCCTAAGGGGTAAACAATTTGAGTTTCATAAAAAATATATTAAATTTGATTAATCACTTCATGGCTGCCTTTGGCCTTCTTTGTGTGCTATTATACCGTTCCTTATCAAGTTGTTATAGAGAACTAAAAATATGGTACGTTCTGTACAGACAACCATGAGCGATATCAAAGCGGATTTATCATATATACACTCTACAGACGAGTTCCAAAACAAGAGAAAGTTATTTGACCTTTAGCCAGGTTCCTTAGTTGTTCCATGTTTTGCACTAGGTTGTTTCTTTTGGACTTTATTTGCTTATAATTTGATACACATTCTTAACTTCGCTCAGTATAGCTAATGTTTCGCAGCGAAAAGTATTGGTTTTGTTTGTAACTAGATGTATTCTTTTTGTAATTTATAATGTAAAATATCAACACATATTCCTAAGTAGATATATTCACGCCTGCAAATACTTATAAAATAAAAAAGGCAATATAAAATTGAAAAACTTATAAATTTTTTTATTTCGTTTATATTTCATTTTAATATTTTAACTTTAAAAAAGCTATCACTCATTTTACAACAAAATAACTAAAATTATAGATCGAAATTTAAAATTACATCACACGACATTATTTTTTAAAACATTTGACATGAAAAATTTTATTGAATGTATAATATAACGAGAACATAATTTACTATCAGTAAAGAAAATTACAACAATAATAATAACTCTAATTATACATTATACAAAAATATATTTATATTTGTGCATTTTCGGCTTATTTTTGTAAAGAATTTCCTTGTAATTCTAAATAGCATTTATTTACGATCTAAAAAAAATTATTATGAACAATGTTTACCTTAGTAACTTATAGTTAAAACAATTTTACATAAATCAAAATTCAACTTGGTTAAAAGTTTTTAAGTTGGTTCTTTTAGACAGGTAATAATATATATTGAAACTATTAAGTATTAACCACCTACCCTTTCTTTTTACCAATTAATTACCAACTATGGTATATTTGAAGGAAAAAAAATCCATTTATTTTGGCATCATCTAGATAGTCCGAAATTAGTCCCATATTATTTTCCCATTTCCTCATTTGTCAAAAACCCCTTGAAACCGCTACTTCTTGAAAGATACTGAATTAATTTAGGCATTTGAAGAGAGTAACTCTAGCGCCTTGAGTGATTTTGGCAAGACTTTTTTTTATCTGATTGAGACGTGTGGAAAGCCATCTAGAATGCACCGGAGATTTCTTTGAAAAAAGTATATAGCAAGTGATTAGGACAAAACATAGGTGGCGATCTACGTATTGTATTTATGCAATTCTGCAATATATGGCTCTACACGACTGCTGTAACAATCTGAAACGCTCTTTAATTTTAAATTATGAGTGCAAAAAATGTAGATGCATTTCAATGTTTGCGTTTTTAAGACGCCTGAAAAAGATAACCGCAGCTGCAAGAATAAGACAGAGTTAACTGAGTTGCTATGCATACCAGATCCCTGAAGAACTTCATCATATAGTTTTATTATTGCAGATCAGGTGTGCAATTTTATAAACAAAGGTGAAATAAATAAAAAGTCAAATTAATAATGAGTAAAAAAAATGTTTGTGGTATAAAATTTGAATAGAATACCCGGTAACTATTTTCATTTGGAATAACAAAGTTATTAGTATAACACATTTGTATGCAAAGAAGAGGGAAACAGATTTCCTTCTTTTATTATCAATAATAAAAAAATATATTTAACCTTTAAAATTAAACAACGTGTTCTTAATGCAAATATATTATTAATTCATTTGTAGTTCTTGCATACTTCGCCTGTTTTTGTTTAATATTTTCGATAAGTATATTTTGTAAGTGATAACAGATAACAGTATAATTAGTATTATAATTACGAAGGCTTCCGTTATTTTAATGTGCATAGCGTAGATATATGCGTCGCTGGTCACCTGCGTGTTTGAATCACCTCGCGTCTTATTTCTCGATACGCGCGAGAAAAGTTCCTCTTTAGAATCTACAGGTAGCATCCGCAATTTTTCTAGTAATTTAGTAAGGTTTGCCACGATAGCATCAAACTTTTGATATCTCATATTAATTGAATTAATGAAGTCCTTCTTTAAATTTAATATATCGTCTCGTGTTTCTTTTATTGGCACTAAATTATCAACATTCCTGGTCACTTTCTCGTTCACATCTTGTGAATTTTTTATAACCGATAAATTTTGGGATTCCAAACCTGAATCTTTGCTATTCAATTGCGTGAGTTCTACTAAAATTTGTCCCATAACAGCCTCTACTTTATTGTAATGTTTTTCAGTATGTAAATCCATTTTTTCTTCCTTAATCGGAAATGAATTATTCTTCTGCAAAAAATTTTCCAATAAATTTGTGGCATTCAGCAAATAGGGTACCAAATTATTGCCAAAAATACTTGAAGGAAACGAAATATTACTTTCTGAAATATTTCTTAAAGATTGTGTTAAGTTTGAAAGATGCGGTCGAATATCGTATTGCAATATTGAATTATTGTTTGATAAAGTTGCCTGTGCGTCCTGCTTAACACATGTTATCCCATTAAAGTTTTCTCCCGTGAAGTTATAGTTTAGCGCTCGCATTTTAAATGGGTTCTTACTTGCAATTAATTTCAATACCGTGCTCAACCAGCGACAATCTAAAGGATTTTCGCCCAACGATACTGTTGTCAACGGGCTTGCAAAAGTATTAATGTCTTCTATAATATTGATTTTATTATGATCCAATATAATATTTGATATTAAAGTCAAAGGAAAGAAAATATCTATGTGAATGTCAACCAATGAGTTGTACGATATATCTATTATTTGTAAATCATTCAATCCACTGAACGCGCCTAATTTAATTTCATAGATTCTGTTATGAGAAATATTTAAAATTTCTAGATTTTCTAACTCCGAAAATAACCCCGGTGACAAAACGGATATCAAGTTGTTACTGATATCGAGTATTAATAATTCTTTAAGACTACCAAAAGACGCTATATCTATACTCTCAATGAGGTTATGAGCTATATAAATTTCTTGTATGTAAGGATTTTTCGCTAAATTCAACAGTTTTATATTCCGTATTTTATTTGAGGTCAAGTTAATTTTTGTCAAATTTGTAGTCATATTTGAAGAATATTTGATGCTATAAATGTTATTATTTTGTAAGGATAACGATGATATTTTTACGGCAGTGACGATATATTCATTCAAAATATTATTTGATGCATCTAAAATGTCCAAGTTATGAAAACTACTTAATAATGTGAGAGTGGAAAGCCGATTGCTATGTAATTTCAGTAATACCAAGTTTGGTAAGTCCAGGGTATCTATGATGAAGCTATTTAAGATATTATTTGACATATCCAAAATGGTAAGATTTGTCAAACCATTGAAGGCGGATTTTTCCACAATCTCAATGTAATTATTTGAAATGTTTAATACCGTGGTAGAGCTCAAACCGAGAAAAGTATTATTTAACAACTTGGATACCTTAAAGTGTGAAATATCTAATTCTTTAACCTGCGATACACTTGCAAATGATTTAGGATCTATTTTTGTACATGTATTGTTTTTTAAAAATAAATATCTCAAGCTTTCCAAAGGCAGACAATTCGCACAAATGTGTGCGATTTTATTACCGGATATGTCAAGTTTTTCTACGGAATTAAGATTCTCAAAAGTCTTATTGTTAATAGTTGTAATTAAATTATTATTTAATTGTAGCCTTTTGAGCAAAACCATATCACTATAGTCCAATGATATAGTTGTTAAACGATTGTAAGACAAATCAATTGATGTTATATTTAAAAGTGAAATAAATGCGTTATACTCTATGAGAAATATTTTATTGTAACTCAAATTTAATATCACCAAATTGTTCATTTTATCAAAAGTATTATTTGAAATACCAGTTAAATACTGATGTGATAAATCAAGGGAAGTAACAGAACCCATGCCATTGAAATATTCTGACACCAGTACACCGCCTAACTTGTTGCCGCTGACTTCAAATTTTTCAAGTGACTGCGAAGAAAATGCATTTCGAACGAAGCAACTCAAACCATTGAAGGATAAATCTACACTCACCAGATTAAGGTTACTTTTAAATAAAGACTCACTGAGCGAGTCACCCAATCGATTGTGGCTTACATTGAGCATTTCTAGTTTATCGAGATTAGAGAAAGCCCTTGGATCTAACAATCTTAAATTATTATTTTGTATCTTCACCTGCTTTAAATTAACGGATTTTATTAAGTCATATTCCTGTAATTTGCTCAAATTATTGAACGATGCATCCAAATATTCTAGATTTTTTAATTCTAGAATTGCCATATCAAATTCTTTTAACATATTAAAACATACATTTAAACTAATTAAGTTAGCTAAACCTATAAAAGATTGAAAAGTAATGGATGAAATATCATTATTAGATAAATCTAATGATTTTAGATTAGATAAAGAACTAAAAATACTTTTTTCTATACTTCTGATTTGGTTATGACTCATGTCTAAAACAAACAATGAATCTAATAAATTTGACTTGCGTTCCTCGGTGGGACCTCGGAGATCAGATATATAATTATACGATAAATTTAAAGTTTTCAAATTCCGAATATTATGTAATGTTTTGAAGTCAAATTCTCTAAAATGATTGTGCGATAAATCGATATGGTCAACATAAAGTAAAGTACGTGTGATCACAAGAGGATTTATAAATAAGGAATTATTTTGCAGTGATAATAAATTTAAATATGTTGCATGGGATATTTGATATAATGAAGCTGTATTACTTAATAATTCAGTTGTTCGAAATTCAGTCCCTATTTTAGTAAGTGTAACATTGATGTTAAAATATACGATTCCTCCGTAGTTACCAAATCTGCAAATTTCTTGGCTGAATATTCTTCCGATTTTCACAAACCGTTTCAAAGATTCTCCATCACAAGTTATTACTTTTGTACATTCTGCAGAGTACAATGTAGTAGTACATTGAGTAGAAAGGTGAAAAGACAGAATCAATAGAAGCGCTGCGAATAATGTTGTTTCATCACCTGTTAACAAATATTAAAAGTTATAAAAATCTGTATACGAGACAAAAAGTATACGACGACCCATAAAAAGACATAGCAAATTGTTATCATCGAGTCGGGAATTTTTGCATTCTTATGTGTCGCATATAATCTAAACCTGCGAGCATGCAACAGTGTCTACATATAAAGATTGATATTAAAAATCCCCTTTATTTCAGATTATTGATCGATGGGAAATATTTTTCAGTATTATAAAATTGTTGTCCAAAAAATTTCAATACGACCATTATGTACGGTGTCCGGGAATAGATGTCGGACAAAGAAAGGCGCTATTTGTAGGCTTTAAAGGAATAAATTGTCGTTGAATTAAAATGAAAACAGGCCCTTTTTCCAATTTAGTGCAAAAAAACTATTACACATAACTCTTTTTACCACGCTCGATATTTGCCTGGAGTGCGGTGTTACTCGCAGTTATAATGTCTTCGCAACAACGTGCGTAAGTATCGTGTGTACGAAAAAAGTTGACAATTAATTATGAATATTATTTTCAATTTTCTGAAAAAAAAAACTTATCTTTTAAATTTTATTTTAACGACAATCAATTATTTTTCAGTCAGGGAATAACGTCTTTCTTTGTCCGCCACTTATTCCCGAACACCGTGTATATCTGTCCAACAAAAGATTGTACCTACAACGAAATGTGAAAATAAATTAAAAGGATTTTCAAAACATGTTTATAATAATATATATATTAACGGATATTTTTGAAAATTGTATATATAAGGAAAATAAAAGGAACAATTATTATTGGTGAAAAAAGACTGCAAATGAAAAAGTGAATGTTTGGCAAAACAGGCAGCGCTTAGTTGTGGAAACAAATCACGTTGACTGTTTATCTCACTACACAGATAATCATACAAATACACACGCACATAGATGAACACATACGTTCGCACGTTTATTTACTCACGCATTCACGCACGCACACATGCATGCGTGCACACAACCAAGTACTCATGACTTAGACATTTTTATCACTGCTCAATTGTTCAGCTTTGTTTAAACCTGCAACTGTTTTTTGATGAGTTTTTGTAGTCTGTGCCTAAATTTGGTAATAATAAATGAATGGTCACTTAAATCAGGAGTGTGTTTCACGTTAATTTTACGCGAAAGATCTATCGATTATTCTTGTTATGATACGGTTTGAAAGAAAGTTTCAGATTCTCTCCTGTTATCTTGTTGGGATATATGAATATTTTGTATAATTAAAATCTCATATATAACATTAACTGTGGAATACACATACATATATTTATGAAATAAAGAAATTAAACAAATTACACTAGTACACTAAATACCATTTTGACATACAAAGTAATGTATCTACTTACATACTAATATCTGTATTTACGTAATTATTGTTTAAGATGTTGTATTAAAATTATTTATCATAAAAAGAAACGCAAAAAAATTTTAAAAAAAGCAATAACAAAATTTTTTCTAAAACTCTTCAAAACTGAGTATGAAATTTAGTAATTAGAATAATGAAAACTGTAATAGAAAAAGCCGTGAAAGTTATTTTGTGGCTTAAGTTTTATCTGAAGTTTTTGATCATTAAATATAAGAAAAAATTTATTGGCCATATTTTCATTTAATAATATTTTAATGACGAAAAACATCATATTAATCTCACCAGAAAATTCACTTTTTAACTTCATTGTTCACTTCTGTAATTAATTACCTACGCACTGAAACATTAGACAAGTTATTATAATAATATTCCAATTTGTAACGATCACTTTATTAGAAGTTTGGAGCGTAGGTTTTTTAGAAAAATATTCTTTGATACACACATAGAGAGAGACCTCTGCTGAATACTAGCCTCAACTGATGTACAATAAACAAAAATACAGAACGGGAGTGACACGCTTTAATGTAGATATATTCTTTGTGTGTTCAAATAGATACATTGGAATGAAGAGTGACTCAGATAACTCTGTTTCGTTGTGTGAATGTTAATAAATGGAAATAAAAACGAGATTTGCACAGGTTATCGTTTTTCATTATTCTTTTAAATTTATAATTGTTTTTAATTTGTAACCATATACTAATTTTAATGACTGTGATCAATTGGATAAATTGGAATGAGTTAAAATTATATCATGAAGTTGAAAATAAAAACTTAGATAGGCAGTGTAAATAAATTCGGTGTCAATTTTAACACAGTATTTTACTGATATTTTATTTACAATCAATCTCACTAAAGGCTGACAGTCACAGTTTAATCTCATGCAAATATCAATAAAAAACAATGAAAATGTAGATATTAAGATTAAAAATTAATTTAAATCACGAATATATTAATTACATTATGAGGTATTGGTTAAAATAATATTTGTAAATAAAACGATTACACGTGGATAACAAAGTGAATAATGACATTAACTGATGAATACTAGTTCCCTGTATTTTTTAGTTTTGTAACCCTGACTTTTTCCCGCGTCTATAATCAATTACGATTTAAATATAGAAAGGTAAACATTATTTATTAGATAAATATTATTGTTAAATGGATTTTTAAAAATTATTTATGATATCCCTTGAGTTTCCGACATGTCACAAATATTAATAATGTGATAAAAAAATATGCAATTTTTTATACATAAATCAAATCAGTCAATAAATAAAATTAAAATTGATGGCAAGTACAAGTCAGGAAGTGTATTTCGTAGTCTTCGATTAGATATAATTGCTTACATTGTTAAGGTAAAAATAGAACAATAATGAGAAACACGATGTGCTTGACAAATATTTTGCGTTTAAGTTATTCAGAAATCTACGTTACAAGTGACAGTTTGATTTATGAAAAAAAATGTACCAATTTCAGAAACGTAAAACACAAAGCCGTCAAAAGAATGTAAATTATTTTTTAATATATTTTATTATTTGCGTATTAAGTACAGTAATTTTAGTTATTTTACGTAGTTAATTTTGTTACCCGATATTTTCTAGTATTTAGTATTTAGAAATATCTAATTTAGCCAGCGTAACTTGTGCAAGTATTAATGACAGAGACGACAATAATTGAGTACTTATTGATTAATTCAGAAGTTTTCGTTAATGAATAAAACAAATGTAAAATTAAATTTAACGTTTTCAAGTAAATTGAAAAATGAAGCTCTCTAGAAGTTTCGAAACTGTTATGGTTGCTTAAAGTTGGAAAAGAAAAAGAGCGTTTTTCATTTTTGTAATAAATAATGGAAACATTTTTTTTTTAATATAATAGTATTTGAAAAGTTCTCTTCGTTATTATATAATATATATGTATTTTTCATTAATGTATCATTTTATACTTGGATTTTAAGATAAATTTTCAGTGAATTTTTTGATATTTGAACTGCTGTTGTATTAAAATATTGGGCCAATATTTTCCATCTATGAATTAAATGTAGATTAGGTTTCATACTATTTTTATATTAACTTTCAGTCCAATGAAGTGAGAAACATAGTAGAAATATATATACATATATATATATATATATATATATATATATATATATATATATATATATATATATGTGTGTGTGTGTGTGTGTGTGTGTGTGTGTATATATATATATATATATATAATAAAGTTTCTGCGGATGGTTTAAAATATCATAAGGTCATAAAATAATGTAAAAATTGCGCCCATCATGAAACGCTGCTTGAGCCGAGACCTAAATTCGAAAATGTGATCATGTTTGTAAGATCAATACATAACGGATAAGAACAGTTTAGATTTCTTCTAATTTGTTAAATAATTGGTTAAATGGGTGGTGATGTGATTGAATTTAGTTTTAAAAGGAATAAAACGTTGGGCGCGTTATAAAGAGTGCATATTAGCAAAAATTCGACAAATGGTATTTAAGATTCGACCAATAAACCTAGGTCCTTTGCAGTATTAAAAAAAGGCTTAAATTTGTTAATGAAAGATTTGATGTGAATCATTTGTGTTAATTTTAGAAAAAAATTACTTGCTATATTATTGAATATATTTGGCGTTAATTTTGTAGAAATTCATTATTCACAATTAAATGAAACTACGTGATGTAGTATTATTTCTACTTTCTTTAAGTTCTTTACCACGACCTAATTGTTAATTGCTATACTATTATAAAGTTCTGAGTCTATATTATATTTACTAATATACGCTTCTCTTGAACCCATTTACCAATCATATATATATATATATATATATATATATATATATATATATATATATATATATATATATATATATATATAAATATATATGTATATACATATATGTTTTCCTTTAGGGTGTTTGTGGACCGTGATCGATGGAGATATAATAAAATTACCTCAAAATTCACAGAAAAATATGCAGTAAATAGTTGTAAACTATTGAACTTCATTGCTTGCCTTGATTAGCCCTTATACTGTGCGTGGAGAATATTCGAGTTTTGAAAAAACTTCTAACAAAAAATGTATTCATTGAAAATGGAACCGAAAAATACGAATCGGTTTGGGATTAGGACTGTACATTAATTACTTTATTTTGAACTCGCACTAATTTTAGTAAAATAGTTTTAAATTATATGATGATTTTTAAATTATATGAGCATAAAATAAACTTATTTACACTATTGAAAGTGATATTATAGAAAATAACTAAAAACCGACAAGTCTGAGTCTAACTTGAGAATTAAGGTTTCAGTACCTCGTCCGAAGTGAAACTATGTTTAGTACTTTTTGATAGCCAATATGGATTTCCAAGCGTAATAAATATTTGCTTATGCCTAATGTATTTATATAGAGGGAGGGAGAATCATAATTACATTTTTACTACTACCTATGCGCGGGCTTCTAAAAACCATCTGTTTTCAAAATTTTGGGTTCAATAGTTTGCAATAAAGCAGAAGAGAATAGGCTACTCATCTTTGAAAGAAAGATTCGTCGTTAAATTTTTTAAGCAGTCAAAGAAAATAATATCTGGAGAAGCTTATATAACAATGAAATTTATACTAAATATGGGCAAGTACTTTACGTGTGTGTATAGTATCCTCATATAAATATACAAAACTATAAATATATAGTTAGCTATAATATTATACGTTTTATACTGGCGCTATTTTCATGACATGTTTAATATGAGTATAACGCATCTATTTATAAAAAGTCATAGGTTATTTATCATACCCGAGAATCTAAGGATAACCAGCGAAGCGCTCCAAGGATTTAAAGAAATATAATAGGAACAGACTTCGTGTGTACAACTAAACTTTTAGTTTTCTCAGGCATTTCTCACGCCTAGCCTCAGTAGAAAATTCATATATATTTCTAGACATTTAGTTTTGTTGTGCAGTTCTCAAACCTGCAAATCTAAAGATTGAATTATAACACGGAGACTTCACCACGGACCTAAGGAATTACAGCAGCTGCGGACTCTTAACGTAAGAAGTTCAGTTTTATCTTATTTCGGGTTGACTAAATAAGAACATTTATTATCCGTAGCTATAGGAAAACCGTAACAGAGTTATACGCTTTGGGAAATTCTTTTCAATTTCTCTTAGAAAACAACTTATTTTTAATATATTCCTAACGTTTCGTACCTACGATATATTAGCACTTGCTTGATATATGACAGTAAAAACTAGCTATAAAAATTATAATATCGTAAAACTTTACAGAATTGACTTATGTATTAGATATGAATGTAATATCACGAGCTACGAAATATTTAATCATTTATATATCAACATATAATTACAGAACCGTAGCGCGTAACTTCTACTACTACTACAACTTTACGTAGTCTGTAGTCTGCTGTAACGTAACGTAGTCTTTAGTGGTAGAAGTTACGCGCTACGGTTCGTATTATCAGTTTTTACTATTTTTATTTTATTTTCGTATTATCAGTTTTTACTATTTTTTATTTTTTTAATAACCAGTTTTTTTTCAACCGAGTACCCTGAAATAGAACATTATTTGTTGTTTTACTTATGAGTCATACGAATTTGTATTATATTGAGCATATGGAAGATGCACAGAATTTTAATATACCATTTTATTTTTATCGCTAAAAATATGGAAGCTAACAAAAACATATATTTTTGCTTATGGTAAACAGACATATTTTTATATATACAGCCATAAATATATCGTAAATAGTTTGATATTCGCGTAAGGAAAATTGTTGTTAATTTTGTGTGATGAAAATAAATATTAAATGAAATAAATATTATATAATGATAATGGTTATATTTTCTAACGTGTGCTTCATTAATTTTAATAATATTGCTAAACACTGAGGGCACAACATTGTTCAAAATATGGTGTCCGTGTGTGTGTCATTATTCAAACGAGTATTGTTGATTACCGAGTTGAAATGTCGCAATGTTCTGTAATACTTACTTATAATTTTATATTGCATGCGACTGTAATTAAGTTGGTCGCTATCCGATATCCCTAATGGCCCATAGTGTGATATCATTTCTACAAAAGTGAACCAAAGGGGACAATGTGATAATAAGGCGTATATTTTCTACCACTTCGTAATTAAGAGATTATAATGCGTTTTTGAAAAATATAAATATTATAGTGCTTCTTTATATATAAGGTATATATAAGGAGGTGTGTGCTCTTTATATATAAGGAGGTGTGTTCAGAATTCTGCTTTCTACAATAATTTTAATTGATGATTTAATACCTTTAAGTTTAATACTGACTTCCCATCAATAAAAAGAAAAATTTTACAAAACATTTCAACGAGTATAGATTTTGTGTTAATTTTGAACAATTAAAGTTCTACCGGTTTTCGTTTGAGGATTTGCACGCTTGATTTGATATTTTATGATCTCGGCCAATTCCCTACCATTAATAAATAACTTTAATTATCTTAGACTAGAATTAACTTATATTCTGAACTCCTAACATCATGGCAATAAAGGTGTATTTAAATTTTTCTTATTAGTTTTTACACTGTGCTCTTACAGATAGCCATATTCGATTCTGATTTAAAGTAAATAGAGCGCGACGTTGTAAAATTTGAAAGCAAACAAATTTGATCAGCCTTACATCCACATTTATTATTATAATTTATAAATAGAAAAGATACAAAACCGCAATTTCAACACAACGATATATCGCTAACAATATTAAAATAAAGTGGATTAATGCAATTTTGAAATTTAGGTTAGTTGCAAAGCAAGATATGGTGTGTAAAATTAACTCCCTATAATATAAGGAGAATTGAAACTGCAAATTCTATCCTTCTTGTTTTGTACACTAATAAAATAATTGACACTATCATTTTTTATTTTAATGGTCATGACTTAACAAAACACAAACATATTTGGTCATTTCATAAATTATTTTTATATATGACTGTAACCTAATTTACTCTTATTCGGGCGATATACAAAGATCTAATCCATTTAAATGATAAAGAAAATTTATTTACGGAGTTAAAGAGTAAGTGAGTAAATCAAGGTATGAAACGTGTTGAATATTAGTTTACATGGGTCTACCGCACTAGAACTTCCTACGGAAGAAAGTACGATAATTATACATTTTTACACTTAAAAAATCTATTTCACAATCACATTTCTATACTTACAAAATCTGTTTCGCAATCCACTTCACTGAAGTCGAAATACTTTAAAAGACGTTTTAGAGAGGAAAAAATATATGATAAGAATTCCAAATTTTACTTTACTACATTCCAAGTAGTCTTCGGATGTATATTATTTATCCAATTTATATGAGAAAACAACTTTTCTTTTACATATTTGATAAAATTTTAACTCGATAATTCATAAGTTTAAGCTTGTGTGGATCCTTCAAGACTTTAGTTTAATGGATTGATATAAAATTTTATAACTATAAAATCAATAGTATTTTTATGTTAATCTAACGCCAAAGAAGTAGAAGAACCACAGAGTTTTTAGCATATATTATAAGAACCTTATTGAATTATAATAGGTTGAAACCTTGAAAACGTATTGAAAGAATTTAATTTTCTGGTAGAAATGTTCTTCATGATTTTATTTATTTAACCTCGCTTCCGCAATTTAAAACACAACTTACAATTTTTCGTAATGTCGGATTTAGCCAGGTATCTCCCACCATTAATGAAAATATTTAATTGCCCAGTAACATTACAGAAACTTTGCAAATATTGATATCTTCGGTGTTAATTTTATAGAAATCCACTATAATTTAATTTTGCAAAACTAAATGAAACTACGTTAATGTATTTCAACTTTATTGCATTTCTTTACCACGACCTAGGCTTCGTCGTATGGAAACATCTTCAGATGGGCAATTTGTAAAGATTTTTACAAATTGCCCAAGTGAAGATGTTATCATACAACGAAACCTAGGTCGTGGTAAAGAATTTAAATAAAGTAGAAATAATACTACATCACGTAGTTTCATTTGGTTGTAAAAAATTAAGTTATAAAAGAAAGTTTACTTTATTTAAACTTTCTGTCCTATTACGATCAATATTAGATGCCTGGGATACTTACAACTGTGCGAAAAAATGGACAAGAGGAGCACATTGTTGTACATTTGTCTATAATAAAATGTAGGTTATTGTTCAAATTTTACTGAAATAACTTTTCGATATCAAACTAAAAGAACTTAAAATAAGATTGATTTTGAGAATCTAGGAAGAAATTAATATCAGGATATAGAAGGCAACGAACAAAGAAATGTGTCATCAACAAAGAGCTAATCATTTATCATACCTAGAAACAACAGTGTTATTGGTGAAATTTAAATTGAGTAATATAATACCTGAATATGACATTTCCAAATTAGACGTATTGTTTAAAAGTCGAAAATTAATGGGCGAAAAATTCAATAGAATAGAAGGCTTAGGTACCTGAGATAATTTTGAGAGAAGAATATCACTCTAGAGTAGATCAAATACCTGATTAAAATTTAGGCATCTATTTTCCATCTTCGCTCCAATTTTCTAGGCACGTAAACCATAAATTAGTGAAATTAATGATAGGAAACGCTTTGGACGGAAACCACGCTCGCGTCTCATCAGTTGGAACTGGATTTTCAATGGTAACGCAGAAAAGTTTATAAATCCTTTAGCACCGAATGCTTATATATCGAACATTGAATCAAATTTCAGAATAGCTATCATCTGGGGAATATCCACAATAAATGGATAAGTTTTGGAATTTACGTTATAATTTATTACAAATCTAGGCATTTTCTTGTAATTATCGAAACAGGCCTTGATTACGTAAAGAGTGTAGCCATAAAGAGGATTCTTAAATATTAAATTTACAAAATATGGATGACGTGATGAATAATAATAAATAATGGAAATAATGGATCATATGATAATCCAATACCTTTCGGCTTTCACTGTGGCAAGAATGAAGAACAATCCGAATACAGAGAATATCTTGAGGTGTTGAGTTGGTATATCTTTAGAATAGCTGGAGTATTGTTAATACATTTTAAGTACATAATGTCAAACAAATTGTAAAAAACATATTCGTGAATATTCAATTCATAATAAAAGTTTATAAAAATAAAATAGTATCGCTATTTAGTACTCCATGCGATCATCTAATAAATAACCAGTGAAACAATACATTTTCCTGTTTGAAATATTTATTAGCTTTGTGTCGATATTTTATTCAGGTTTTTGTAAGAGAAAAAATGAAATCTTACAATTTTCTCACATTTGTCTCTCTGTCATCGGTACATAGTTTCCACAATTGTAGACGTATGTACTTAAACTTTCCCAAGCAGAGACCTGAATTAATATTAGGCAAAATACTAAAAATCTTTTTTCTATCGCAGCTACGTATTAGCCTAACCAGACTTCATATATTTTCCGGGATAACTCACATTTTTAACCATATTTTAAGTCTTCTGCGGGAAAATGAACCGTCCCGTTTTTTTTGGATCCATTTCAAGAACACGCACAAATCAAACCGATAGCATTCACCTACTAATGATGAGTAAACGGAAGTGGCAAATAAGTGTTGCTACTTAGCGCTAATATCCATTACACACCGGTGCCTCCCTGAAATAAAGGAAATTTTCATAATCTTAAGACGAGTCGAGCTTACTGAGTAAAATTTTATACTAATATGACAATAAACTCTATTTATTTAAATATTGATTGCACATATTTTATTTTTACATTGATAAAAAAATTGCAACGAGATATTTGTCCCTCAAAAGGTTTATACACGAAACTATAATATTTAAACCTTAACGCACTTTGTAATAAAAGTGATAATATTTATATGGATTGCTTAAGAATGTGCATGCAAAGGAAGTTTCATTAAAAAAACCTGCATTATATAAATTTAAGGAGCCTGGTATGTACGGAATCAAAGAGCTTGATAATCAAGTTACGTTGGTGGTGTTTTATATTAATTTCCAAATATCTGTTTACTTAAAATGGACGAGACACGTAACAAGGATAAGTAATAGGCAATGGATAAAAACAGTGACAATCTGAAACATGGACCTGAATGGAAACAATTTTAAAACCTGTATAATATTTTGAATAATCATAATATTAAAAATAACACATTGTTAAATGTATATATGTACATAAATATATTTCAAATTCAAATATAATATTATTACTGAATTATTAACATGATTTTAAGGAATTAAGGGCTTTAACAATCATAATAATAACAATAATGATATTACTTAAAAAGTATGAAAAAAGATTAGACGTATTCTATTGAATTACTATTACTGAAGTAACACAGAGTATGCCAAGTTAGCCGTATATCCTCTATGAATACTACGCAGAAAATAATAACATCGGTTCATATTTCATGGTTATTCCCCGTTATTCGATCTCGCGGCTTGTGTTTTTTTATGGATGGAAATGGCGACCACAATTAAAAAGAAACATTGTATTATATGTACCATACGTACATATAATACAATGTTTATATATATATATATATATATGTATATATATATATATATATATATGTATATATATATATATATATATATATATATATATATGAAAATATTTCTATTTAATAATTAATATATATTAACAAATAATACGTGATTGCTGAAGTTAATGTAACATCAGGGCCCATACTAAGTATCCTTACAAAGTCTAGCCTAGATGTTCATCACTTTTGACTTTTTGCTTTTTGCTCTACATTCCCTATCCATCTAATCTATGGTGATCTATGAAGTTTTTCAACCTTTATTAAAAATATAATCAAATTAAAAAGGTCACTGTTGCCGCCATTTTAAATAAAAGTGAGATAAATAACCGTTACCAATGAGGAATTTAGCAACGGGGTAAATATATTGGTTGATTGAAAAGGTCACTGTTGCCGCCATTTTAAATAAAAGTGAGATAAATAACCGTTACCAATGAGGAATTTAGCAACGGGGTAAATATATTGGTTGATTGAAAAGGTCACTGTTGCCGCCATTTTAAATAAAAGTGAGATAAATAACCGTTACCAATGAGGAATTTAGCAATGGGGTGAATATATTGGTTGATTGAAAAGGTCACTGTTGTCGCCATTTTAAATAAAAGTGAGATAAATAACCGTTACCAATGAGGAATTTAGCAACGGGGTAAATATATTGGTAGATTGAAAAGCGACTTTGGTGTAACAGTTTTATATCTCTTCAACCGTTTGAACTAACTTAGGTATATGAACATAAAACGTTAACAAAATAACACACATGATAACGTTTATCAAATCGTTTTGTCAACAGAACCTTGCGGATTTGTACCGCTAGTCCAAAAGTTATAAATGTATTGTGAACGTATTTATTTCCGTTGGCCATTTATATATAAGTATATAGTATCATGTAGTGTTATCTCTGTATTAAATGGATACAGACTATATCTTGTGGTTGCATTCATATCGCGTTGACTTTATGCAAATTAATTCAATTTTTATTGTATATTTGACCTAAATAATTTAAACTAAGTTGAAAACATGTTGGCTATTTTTATTTATCAATTATTAATGCTTTGACAAAAGATATGGCAAGTGGGCAGAAGGACATCACTTTATGAGAGTTAAAAGGCAGCTGAAAACATAAAATTATTTGTCAATTATCTATAGAATTTTTTAATATATTTTAAATTAAGAAAATGTGATTAGAAAGAAAGTGTTTCATGAGTACTCTCTGTTACAAAATTATTTTGATCTTGTTTCCATAGCTTTCATCAAGGAAATTTTACACTTATAAATATATATATATATATATATATATATAAAATTATATTATATATATATATATATATATATATATATATATATATATATATATATATGTAGCGTGGTAGACAAATCTGGAAAACATTTCCTTTACAGGAAATAATTAGATATCAGTTAATTACACATTTAGGGAGTTACTAATATTTTGAACGTAATTTGCCAGGCATGATATTAAACATTTCTTACGGCACAGTGCGGTATTTTATTGAAACCTGTATAGAAGATCTTATTTTAGAAAATATTCTGATTACAAAATATTATTAAAGAACATGTTAAGCTCAAGCAAAAGCTGATAAATATTTTAATATACATAATATTTTTATTCAATTGTTAAAAAAAAATTTATCACAATGTAACTGTATATGCCAACGAATTATGTAGTGCATCTTTGATAAGAGAAAAATCATGATGGTTTTTTAAAAAAAAAATATTATTTAGGATAATCGCGACAGTTTTACTGTAATATTCTGGTCAAGTTTCACTAACATTGTTTTTTTCATTATTTTTGATTCAGTAGTTTTGGAAAGAGGGAGGTGGAACGAATTAATTTTTGGATAATATTTTCGAACATTTTTTAAAGATGCAATTTAAAATTGTGAATAAAAATGATGATACTCCACCTGACACATGACATGAGAAAAATATGATTATTAAAACCTTCATTTACATTCTCTTTAAATGTGAGATTTTAAAAAGAAGTTGGTGGTGTAAATTTTAGCATGATTTGTGGGTTAGTTTCAGTCAATGTTTATACGGCGCATGGTTTCTGAGAAAATGGAAAAATATATTGCCTTCTATATTTTTGGAAGATTAAAAACATGGGGACTGTTTAAAAAATTAAGATATCTAGCATCATCGTTATAGTTATTTACAACCTTCGCATGAGCGTCTAAAATCTCTTAATTTTTCATAATTTTAAGTCAAGTATTTTCACAAATAAGCTGGTTAGAACATTTCTTGCGTATTTTTCAGCACATCTCTGACGATCTCTGAATATATATATATATATATATATATATATATATATATATATATATGTATGTATATATATATATATGTATATATGTATATATATATATATGTGTGTGTGTGTGTGTGTGTGTGTATGTGTGTGTGAGGTGTATGTATAATTTAGTACATATGTAGTGCACTTCATAGGTAGTACTAAATTGGCTACACTGGCTAAATTTACAAAGATAATTTATGTATAAAAATAAAATATTAATGGTAACTTAAAACTGTTTCTGTGCAACCTAAACAAATACATCAGATATTACACTATAACTTATATTTATCTACTTATACTCCATATATAGCGTCCAACGATAGGAATCAATGTATATCTGTTCCCAAATTTTTATTAATGTACTTATCACATTCTACACTAGCGACAAGAATTTATATATGCACCACATGCATAAACATCTTATATAATCATAGTAACAGCACAAAAATTGTTGTTTCAAAATTTAAAAAGTAGTTACAGTTAGTAACTCCTTTTGTACTAACTACTACTTAAGGCTTTCCATATGATATTCATTAACACAAATAGGTAAAATCAGTTTCTACATTTCAAAGTGTGAATTTTTTTAATCGAATATATTTTCATTTACAATTATGGTTAAAACAAATTGTTATCATGCAAATGTTTCATATAGTAATGAGGACACTACTGTTCCTTTATGAGCTATGGGGTCATTTGAGTTTAGAGGCCTCAGAGACACTGCTAGCTATGGACTTAATGATGGTGAAGTTGCAATCAAATTTATGAGCTTATTTCATCTATACTTACATTTTTAGGACTTTTCTTTAATTAATTAAAATATTTAGATTTTTTACAAAACAGGACGGTTTTTAGGGTTACTTGCCTTAAAAGAAAAAATGAACCCTTAAAAGATCATTTGCATTGCTGTCGGTATGTTCGTCACAGCCGATTTCTCAGGAACAGTTTGAGGTAGAACCTTGAAATTTGGCTCAATAATATAACTAATTTATCCGCATATACGGCAATAGTTAATAATACTTAAGATTCAAATATTTAAAATTCAAAATACCCATGTACAATTTTTTTTACATTCTATGTTTAATTCGAGCTGTTGTATATTTATAAGTTTAGGTATCGTCAGAGATGTGCTGAAAAATATGCAAAAAATGTTCTAATATGCGTGTGCATACACACACACACACATATATATATATATATATATATATATATATATATATATATATATATATATATATATATGTATATATATATATATAAGGCATTGATTTTAATGCATATCGGTAGTAGGAGAAGGTAGAATTTGTTGCCATTAACAAGTCCTAAATACATTCAGATGCCTGAGAGTTAAAGTTATTAAAGCTGAAATATTATGTTATTTATAAAATAAATATATAACAGGAAAGGGTTAAATTATTATTATAATTATCAATATTAGTCATTTTTAAACTATCTTTGAATTTTCCTTCCCATGAAGAAGATCGACAACAAGATTTTGCCTTTACTCTACGTTTGGTATACTTGTAGACCGAGAAAGATATGTCGATATAATATGTGCCTTTGTGAGATGAAACCTTTATGACGTAAACACTGCGGAATGAAACATAATTTTACCAGCTTTACCTCTTCACATAAGACCATTTCATATTATATTTTTTTTAAATAGGTTTTATTTAGATAATATCTAGTAGTAAGCATACAGTGGTTGCGACAGAAAACTTTATTTTTCTATTGGGATAGGATGGACATGAATTCTAAAACAAAATATATCAAAGCATTCATTAGGAAATTTAATTTCTTTATTGCTTGCAAATTGTTGCTATCATAAAAAAATTAGTTTTATTTTTACATTTAAATTTTAAATAATTTACCAATTATTTAGGCGTTGAAAATTTTTACGTTAGCTTAAAATAATTTGTGCCCTCACCATAAATGTTATCACGTCTTCGGCTTTAAATTTGCTTTTCGCTTTTCGTTTCTGTGTCTAGTGTATGGGTATACAATAACATACTTCAAACGATAAAAGAGGGAAAACAAAAGGATTATACTACTCTATCTCACCAAAATGATTAATTTATTCCAAATTAATCCTTTTGATGAAACAGATTATCAGATTACCTTTTTCCTCAATTATTTTTCATTTAACGCGCTTTGATTGTGTTAGCTATTTATTTATATCTCCTTCTGATTATTCTTACTCTCTTTTTTCCGTAACTTTCGTATTCGATGAAATAAATTACTTGACCTTTTCTCTATTTACTTCTATGTAGTAACGGACAAGAAATTTGTTTCATACGAATACAAAATTATAATATGGTGTGCAGTGAGGTTGTAGAATTATGTTTACAGTAAATGATTGGAAGTTAATAATATTTTGCGATACATCAGTAAAATTTGAAACTTATTTTTGATTCAAAGTAGTATAATTATTGTATAAATTTATTTTTTGTCCAATATTCCAGTATTGAATCTATATTTTCAAAAAAATTGTTGACTAGCTGTTTCGAAATAATTTTTTTATATTTGATACCTCAAATAATTAATATACCATACTATTAAACTAATTCAAGTGTAGGATAGTTTATTATTAAAATAAATGCATCCTTTGTCTTTAGAAAAGGCATCCTTCGCTGCGTTTCCTTTTAATAAAAATAATAGTGACTGTGAAAAGTTAATTTATTAATATTATTTAAGAGTATTTATTTATTTATCCCTATGCCTTAGTTGCGAGTGATTTAACAATATTTTTAGACATTGTTTATTTAATTTTGCCATTAGAATGCCTTCAATAAATACGATGGTGACCCTTTCTATTAAATGGATGAGTTGTTTTCTTGAGAAAAAAAAACAAATAAACATACAAATTAAGAAACAAATATTAGAAGCAAACCATTTAATATACGAAGAACAATTCAGAGTTTAAAAAAATATTTATTTAATTAACAAAATAATATAATAATTTAAATATTTGATTCTGTCGATTATTAACTCTTAATTTGCCTAGATGATCTGAAATGAAATCTCAGATATGTTAATGGGTGTTCTGTTATTTTGTTATCTTTTGGGAGACTAAAAACAGAAGTAGACAAAGATTTCTCAGATGCTGACCGGACAAATAGATAAGGCGGACATGAAAACTAATCTACACATAAGGTTTCGCAGCTTCAATCCTCCTACGTAGTTTTAGTTTCATATGTGTGAGATAATTTATTTATAGCCTTTGCCGTTAGTTCACTTTCACAGTTGGTTTTTTTACTTGATGATAATAGTTTCTCAACATTACAACATCACATATGTAAGTTTAAAAGTTTATGGTTTTACACATTTCAGATCATGGAATTGGCAAAAACGCAGTATATTTTTGGTTATTCTGATATATTTACTTTTGAGTATAACAGACATAAAATATTTAAGTGGATGAGGGTCTTGTGATATTAGTAATAGGATACTATGAAATGAATGGAATTCCTTAGAGGATACTACTGATAATACAAAAATTAGATAATTATTATATAAGACGATATTATTATAGAAATATTTGTCATTATTTAACTAAGATCTAATTTTAAATTTAAAGACAATTGACAATTGTAGTAGTTAAACCCCATTGAAGCATCGGAAATTAGAGACCTCTTTAAATTATGCGTGGACCAAAATTATTTCCTATTCGATAAAAACTTTTTTCAACAAGTCAATGGCCTTGCAATGGGCTCCCTCTCAGTCCCTTTTAGCCGAGTTATTTATGAATAATCTAGAAACCAGCCTCTTAAACAGTAAATTAGCGACCAATATATTATACTATTATAGATACGTTGATGACATCCTTATCTGCTGGAAAGGTCCACAGCAACAGTTAAACCAGTTTGTTAACTTTGCTAACTCCCTACACAATAATATCAAATTCACTTTAGAAGTAGAATCCGATAATAAACTAAACTTTTTACATATAACAATAGAACGCAAAAATAATAAACATAAATTTAGTATATTTAGAAAAGACACATTTACAGACTCCATAATTAATGGTCAATCTCAACACCCTTGGTCCCATAAGTTAGCAGCTTTCGATTCCATGATTCACAGAGCTTTAACCATCCCTCTAGAAAAACCTAATTTACGTAAAGAAATAAAAACTATAAAACAATTCGCAGTAAATTATAATTATGACCCATCAATTGTCACAAAACTGTACCATAATAAATTAAGAAAAATACTAATACAAGAAATATACCCGGTCGTACCAAATAATAATAATATTTACTATAAATCTATCCCATACATAGGTAATGTATCGCTCAAATTAGGAAAACTATTAACTAATAATAAAAATATAAATAATACAACATGTGCTTATAGTACTTTAAATAACTTGGGTAGAACCCTTATTCATAATAATGAAAAAATAGATGAACATAAAAAGAGTAGTATCTATAAACTTAAATGTAACGACTGTAATAGTGTATACATAGGTCAAACAGGAAGAGATTTTAATACAAGATATAAAGAACACATTGCCAGCTGGCGAAATAATAAACCAGACACATCTCACTTCGCTAAACATCTCATTGAAAATAACCATCACCCCCATACTGATAATGCCCCCTATATATTACAAATAAATACAAAAGGTAATAAATTTAATATCCTAAAAACATTATAAATAAACAGACATAAAAAAGACACCAAGGTTAATATATTAAATGAACAACTAAATATAATATCATCACCCATACTTAATATCTTCTAGACATAATATAATTAGACAACATTGATACTACAGTACTCTTCAAAATGTTTCAACCCAAATACACATATAAATATAAGTATATATAAAAAAAAATTAAAAGAAATAAATAAATAAATATATGAATAAATAAAACCAGAGATATGTAGAATTAGTGGTATTACCTTGTCCTTACTTTCAGATACCCCGGCTTTTGTATAAATATATTACCGATAATTACTTCCATTTAATTTTATTACATACACCGGAACATTTGCATTGTACAACCTCATATAATAATAATAACTAAAATACTAGTATATCGTACAACTCTCGGAAATATAATAAAACCTACACCGCGCCTCTGCAATAAACTCACTAACATAAGCAGTGGAAAAACCCGCACAAACCTGGCTTCCGCTATTGTGTCTGAAACATATAAATGCTGTTGGATGTTCCTAAGAGTTAATCTTTGCTAATATCCCACCTGAAGATGTTGTAATACAACGAAACTTAGGTCGTGGTAAAGAAATTAAAGAAAGTAGAAATAATACTACATCACGTAGTTTCATTTAATTGTGAATTGTATTATGATCAATGAGTGTCGTACATTTTGTACTTGTTAAATCTCCTAATTCAAACTATAGAGTCAAAAAAGCTTTTTCGGAAGTATTTAGAATCAAAGTTTTGTTTGATAATTAACTAATCGAGCAAATACAAAATAATTGTTCAATAACAAAGTCTGAGTGATAGTTATCGACTTTTAGCGAATGCATAATCTTATTTTAATATGATTAATAAATTCTAATATCGCTACTAAATTATTGTCTTTTATAAGCAAAACTACATTTTCTGACTATTTCACATAGCTTCAGTAACATTACTGTATTTAATATTATTTGTCTTCATATAAGTTCCCAAAAAAATGTTTACTGCACTTAACCGAATTGCGCTTATGTGTTTTAATATCGTGGCATTTGATTTATGGGAACTCGGTGTGTTGTTAAGTTCATAATATTTCTGGATATATTTGATTTAAAAGACGTGTTTTAAGGAAGGAGTGGAAAATGGTTTTTTTAGTATCAAGACGTTTAGAAAATTGTAACTATATTTCAGCGTCGATTAGTCTGTCATGGTTTTTAATTTATACATAGATTTCTGATATACGGAGTATCAAATCACCTAAATCTGGTAGAAGAACGATGTATTTACATGAATTTTCAGGAGGATTTTACTATATCATCGACGAAAGTTTTTGAACCCCCAAAACTTTATTTTTATCTGTATGAAAATTCAGGAATTATGAATAATTTCGATATCCTTGTTTTGGTCACTTTTCAGTAATAGTTGAAGAGTGTTTTCCAGGTGGACTACGGATTTGATGTAATTGGTTGGTGATAACAGGGATTTCAGGAAAGGGTGGGTGGTCACAAGAAACTTGCCAAAGTCTGTATTCAGAATTTCAAAGTGAGGAGTACTTGGATAGGACCTGATGAGTTCTCATCAGGATTTTAGTTTTAGGAGATATAGAATTTACTGAATATTGGTGAAGTTAATCTGCAACCATATTGGGCTTTTCTTCATAGTACCCGATTTCATAATCTTATTCCTTCATAATCTTATTCCAGTAATTTGAGGATGTAATGACGTCGAGACTGCATAGTGCTGCTGCATATCGCACCAGCTACAGCTGGTGTGATATGTATAATATGGATACGGACATAACTTGTATATATAATCTGGATACGGATAGTTCACACAATTTACTTTTTTAGCGTCTCTATTACTATATATGAAGACGAACCGAAGATTTTTTTCCACCATTGCATAAATTTGTGGAAAGATTTTGAATTAAAAAAAACATTTACTTATTTACCAAGACAGATAGATAGACAGCCGCCGTATTTCGTAAATAATGAAAGTTCAGATACTAATTTCGACGAAAGAAATACTTCTACTTTAATTATTATTATAAAGATTTCTTGGACGCTGACAGTACAAGTGAATGAGATGGATGTGTTTGCTAACCGTTACGTTAGGAGATTTAAAAAAAAAACAAAGGAACGAATTCAACTAAACTATGTAATATTAGTTTCATTACAAATTACGTACAAAATAATTGACAAAAAAGTATATAAACTGCATCAATTAATCAGAATGAACTTAATTTTTAATGCGTTGATAAAATCGTGCATGAGAAAATGATGGTGTCATTTCCGGTGGCCAATGCGCCCATGTATTGCTATTGTGGCGAGATGAAATGGATGCATGTACGTTTATGCCAGAGAAGTTTTATTATTTAAGCAAAACTTTTAAAAAATTATTCGATTTATCGGATACTGAGCATAATAATTTGATCGTGACTCTTAAGAACTTTTGACGGATGAAATTCTTCGACTAAATTTATGCTAACTACATTAGTTTACCTATTAACAGATATTTCTCTTTGTCATTCTTGTGTTTCTAGGAAAAAATGTTTGTTAGTTCTTTGAAACACGTAGTGCTGCTAAAATAGAAAACTTTAGTGATTTACTTCAAAAAGCAGTAATAATGTAGGGCCTCAATATTAAAGATAACATGCCCGGGGACGCAGGTTAGGTACATGTTTTAGTTACGTTATTACGGTGTAGTTATATAAATTTTAAGTAATATATCAAGGCAATTTTAGTTCATATAGAAGATTTTCGGTTAATTGGTCATTGAGAGATAATAACTTGCATCCATAAATAAGTTCGGTTGTCCTAATTCATTCCTGATACATTAAGAGTACTGCCTACCTATATTGTGACACTTGCAGATTTATTCTTGTTAAGTTAGTATTGTGGATAAAAAGCAGAAACTCTATTACATAACTTTAAATTTCAACCTCTCAATTGCGTACAGATACTGCTTGTCTAGGTTATGAGACTTAAGGATTTGTTATTTTTCAAATAATATTTTGGGCCTCAAGCAAAGAGCCTATAAATAAATAAAAAAAATAAAATAAATACTTATAAATAAATACTTAAAATAAGTAGCCTGTAAATACTTGCTTAAATCGTAAGATTGGAACATCCGCAGTCTTTAAATTAGCATTTTGAATTCCAAGCAGAGGCTCTGTCTTTTCACTTAGGGCTCTAACTCTTTAGTATAATTGCTTGCGGGGTACTACCGGCCTAAATCGTCAAAAATGAGAATCTGTTGTTCTTGAATCATTATTGTGGGATTAAAGCAGGGATTCTGCCACCGAATTCCGCGTTCCAACTTTTTCATATTGATGCTGTGGTAATACTCTCTGCTTAAACTGCGAGATTTGAGGATCAGCTGTTTTAGATTAGAATTTTAAATCTCAAGTTGAAAATCTGATGTTAAATTACGGGTTGAAACTGCACAGTTCTGAATCCGTAGGATTATTTATTGCCAGATTAAATGGTGAAAATTGAGATTCTGCTGTTTTTAGTTTCGTAAAGTACAAAAATAAAAGCAGCAGAAGAGTCTCATACCGCATCTCTCCCAGTAATCGTCGGGTTCTAATTTCTCAGTCTCGACGCTATAGAGGTACTGTTTGCTTAAGCTGCGAGATTTTAGGACTTGCTGTTCTTAAATTTGCATTATGGGTCTTATCCGGAGACTCTATTTTTAAAATCCAGATTACTACACCACAGTTCTCATGCTGTTCTATTACTGTCTATTTAAATCATGAGACTAAAGGACGTGCTGCTTTTAAATTGTTATTATTGGTTTCAAGGAGAGACTCTGTTATTGATCTATGGATTCCAATTCCTCAGCTTGAGGTATGTTCTGTATTTTTTAACTTATATATCCGGCAATAAAGATAATTCTTTCTTACTTGAATGGTCCCAATGCAGTATAACAAAAATTGGTTAGAATTTGGTCATGGAACTCATGACACACTTGCAAAGTTATGATTATAGTGTATGCAGATAATTTTTGCCAATTTTTAAATAATATAATATTTCAACAAATTAGACATGCTGATACGCACCAATAATTAATAACAAAATTCAAATAATTACCAGTGAAATATAAAAACGGTTTGCGTATTTAAGGACTCGTAAATTACTTGAATTGAATTTAGTTTATCACAGGTTATCAATAACATGGGCTTCTTGGAACAATAAATGTTTAGTAAAACTTAATATAATCAATTGGGGTATATATATATATATATATATATATATATATATATATATATATATATATGTACAGACTATTGGAAGATGGTTAGCCAAACGGTAAGGGTAGATAAGTGAACCCAATCGGAAGTAATTTAGCCCTAATGACCTCTACGTAAACTCTCGTGGTTTTTGAGATAATTATTTTTTGTTATTTTTTTAAAATTTCCACTAACGGAACCCTTCCCTAGTGTTTTTTTCGTTTGTAATAGCTCAACATAATTTTTATTAATTTGTTTAATGCATGTCAGATGTAAAAAAATATTTTAATGCATATAAATTTTTATAAAAAAAATATTATGACTTAAAGAATTCTCGATAACCGTCTCGAAAATTTTCATTGCATTAAAAGAAACTAATGGTGATCAAGATGTTCTAACACTTTGAAAAACTTTCATGTCATTTTTATGAATATGATACATAAATTACAATCTCATGAATCACGTGACAAATTAGTTAAAAGGGATATTATACTTGTTTACAAGGATATCTGTCTAAGCCCATTAAGTAGTGCGATCTGATGGTAGATATCCAGATTACACCAGCCCAAACGTTTAAGATAAATTTTCTTTGAAATGACGGTGGCTTAGTCACATGTGGGTTCTCGTCCTTTCCAGACCAGTGATGTAAATTATGTGGATTAACGGTTCATTCTCTACTAAATTTGGACTCATCCGTCCAAAAATACTTTCCAGAAAAGTTTTGTCCTCAGCACCCGTGTGTAATAAAAAACGGCAAAATTGTTTACCTCTTTCAGGGTCACTTCCATCAAGAAGTGGAACTACTAATTAAGATACATATTCGTGAAATATTATTACAGAATATTTATTACAAGCGTCCCCAAGAGAGAATACTTATTTTTAATATTATCTTATTACTATTAAATTGGAGGGGGAGAGTTCATACTAAAGGCGAAAATGAACAATGAATAATAAATCAGTATTGTTTTAAAATTTTGATTAGTTTAAAATTAATTGGAAGTAAAACATTTTGCTAAAGGCTAGGCAAATTTATATTAAAAATTACCTAGCACTGTAATATATTGGAAAGCATTGCCTTCATCACTATTAACTCTGCTATAGGCTGTCATGATATCTACGTATTTTACGTCAGTGGTCCCATTGTTGCAATAACGGAAAATAGTAATAAAAAGGTTTAAAAAATTAACGAAAACCATAACAAATTAAATATTAAGGAATTTATCAAATTAACCACAATAATAAAATTTTAAAATAAATGTTATCAAAAAAATACTATTTTGATAAAAAAATTAAAAATGTTTGCGTTATTACGAACGCATTTAATAGTAGAGGCAGACAGATCTTGACTAAACCGAGAACCGCTGATTGTACAAAAAAAATGGGGAGCGATTTTGCCATAAGAGAGACAGGAAATCGATTTACTTTCGCAAGAAAATAATAAAGTATCTTTATCTGCTTATTTTCCATAGTTATCTTAATTCGCCATACTGTTATTCCGGAAACTAGTCTATTTCCGTTGTTATTGCCCGCGTACCTCAGGTGTTTTTGTAAACAAATATTATTAATTTTATAAAATTTTCAAAAGTTTGCTACATGAAAATATAAAGTTTACCGGTAAAATAACATGAATGAACTATAAAACTTTTTAAGAGTATTTGAATATCATATCACAATTAGATGTTTTTAAATGCAAAAACTTTATGGGCTTTAAGATTCTTTCCTCCTATTCGAGAGGTTTCGTTGTCATAATATTTTTAGCTAAAATCTGCAGTAAAAATATTTAAAAAAATTAATTAAATTTATAGTAATCTCTGACAACCTCAAAAACCATAGTTATAAAAGCTAGAAGGGCTTATTTTGTGAAAATTTCAAACGATAACAAAAAAGTACATATCTCAGCCATGAAACTTTAGATAAGTTTATTAGGGGTACATCACTTTGGAATGGGCTCACCTATCCACCCTTAGTTTGGCTAACCATTTGCTAAACATCCTCTATATACATATTATCGTGAATATCTCAGAGCTTCTGATAACCAAGTATAGGTTCAGGAAATTTGGAAAGTTTTTCGATCACTTAATTTGTTCCCCAAAAATTTCCATGTCAATATTTTTGAGTATCACCTACTAAGCCACCTAGGGTTTAAAATACTATATTATTATATTTTCAAATTTCTATATCAAGTACTTTCTGTAAAAAACTACTGTAACAGACGGATAGACGGACAACTGAATGATGTTTTACTGGTTCACTTTTTCTTTGTTGTAGTAAGAAGCTCTAAACATTATAGTTGTTTCATGTTTGACGGTAATTACTTAGGTCATTGAAACAAATGAGACATCCGTAAAGACTGTAATTTATAACTGTCTTGTAAAAATACGACCACTGTCACTGCATGCATGTTTCGTTTTATTAGATGCAATATTTTCAAATAGATTGAAAGTGACTACAGTAGTAGAAGTTTCACTTCCGTCTGATAGAGTACAAACTATTAATGTATTTTATTTATTTTTTCTATTATTTCAGCATTCAAAAACATGTTTTATTTTAATACGATTATCTTTGTCTATAAAATATACGATGCTCCTCTTTTCAGTGAAATGAACTTGAACTGTAGTTAAGCGTAATTTGCCAATTTATTCAATCAATTTTTAATATACTTTGATTCAATCTGTGACTGACAAAACACGTCTATCCCTGTGAACAGGTTTCATTTCTTCTGTTAATAACAGGCCATTCTCAAATGTTAATTAAGGTTTAAAATTTAGTCTCATGCGTCTCTTACACACACACAGTATGTTTATAATTGATAACCCACATTAAGTACAACGACATATCCTGTCCTGCGTAACGCAATATTTCATTACTGAGGTTCCGTTTCTCTTCATCACTCTTAAATGTCGCGTTATAGAGTTCACTATCACTCGTTCTATAGTCGTAGCAACAGATATATATCTTATAAATCAAAATATTTGAGATTTAAATTGTTGTGTCTTTGAGTTTAACAAGTCCTATAAATTTAATTGAAAACAGCGTCGCAATGAAAATAAACGTTAAATGTGGAGGTGAGATTATCTTACGTTGTTTATTTATTATGTTATTATTTACTCAATTGCATGGAATTAAAATTAAAAGCGAAAGAAAGCGGTTCATAGGTCGCCAAATTATTTGGTATAATATTCGTTCACCATATTGCCTTATCGGAATAAATCTACTTCGTTTTATTTCTACAAATTTAAAGTTTTCTTCAGAATAATAACAGTATTCTACATTTCCTTTTAATCAAATTTCTAATAACCCTGTGCGTAATAAAGTATTAAATATTTTAGTTAATTTTTTTTTCTTCTTCCGTCAACTGTATGAAATTGATTTAGTTATGGTCTACATCTTGGTCCATCGAATGAAGTCCATAATTATGAAACACAAAAAATGGCGTGTACTTATATATTTTTTTGTATTTCCGGTCCTTGTACTTACGTTTTAGAGTTTGTTTCGATTTTATTTCTTTATTTATTAATTCATTATCAGCATATAAATAGTGATGTCACAATTTTAATATTTTAATTCGAGAAGCCGAATGAAAAAATTATTAGTTTCAACACAAACAACAATGGGCATAGTATGGTTAAGTAAGTTGTACCATTATTAAACAGTGTTATTGTAAATCAGGTGCAATTTAATTAATTATAACAATTTAAACAAATAATCAATAGTGGAGTGAATCATTAAAATATATAGTAAAATATCGGGCTAGTTATAGTGAGTTAAGTGAATAGTCAAATATATTTAAATATACGCTACGAAATATATTCCGTACATCATTAGATCGTGAGTTATGATATGCACTATGTATTCATGGAGAGAAATATATCATTGCTTTGTTTGTTATTGTTTTGTTTTTAATTGGCAAAACTACACTTATGTCCTCATACTGCAATAGAAAAACAACTTAACGATTTTGAGAATAGAAAAACTCTTTCAAAGTATCATTTTTTTGATAACCGAATGAGTCTGATAAAATAAGATGGCAGATTTTTGAATTGTGAACTTAATATTAAGAAAGGAAAGCAAAATTTCTTTTTTTAAAAATTATTTTCATTTTAATTTCTGGGTAGCAAAATTAACACAAAAACACGTTATTAAACCTCAATAATATAAAGTATGTACGCTGATTTATTCTAGTATATATCAAATTGTATTAATTACTAATAAGAAATGCATATTAATCATATTAATGAAATATTTGTTACAGGTTCAACAGTTGTGGTAATATCCCTAGTTTTATTACTCAACGCACAAAACTTAGATGGCCAATGTTATACACAAGAAGATAATGAAGAGTGCAAAATGATAATTATTTGCATAGGATCAATATCAAATGTCAGACGTGATAACTGTCAACAACGAAACAGATACGACCAGTATCAGTATTCGTCCTATTCTTATACATATTACATAACATTAGAAGACTTTTCATCTCCAGACAACCTGTTTCGTAATGAATGGATTCAAGATTTTAGAAACGTGTTTCAAAATTGGGAGTTCAAATCGGTTGTGTTAAGGAACAATAGTTTCTTTATATCTCCTTTAGAGGGTTTAGTGAATTATGTCAAAACAGAAATATTTGATTTGTCCCAGAATTTCATAAAGGAATTCAATATTGACTCTTTGCGTGGAGAAAATACTCGCAATTTAGCAAGTTTAAATTTATCTCATAATTTTATATCTAACTTGATCGGTCGCGAGGTAAACAGCGATCATTCGTACAGTTACGGGTCACGCGTTCAACGTGCGGGTGAGTTTTTACAGACTCTAGATTTGAGTTACAACACTATAAAAAAACTGGAAGATGGCATCTTCAGTACATTTCGCCGTTTAGAAAGACTGGATTTATCACACAACCATCTAACGAGCATAAGCTTTGCAACATTTCAGGGTTTAGATGAGCTCAAGGTTTTGAACGTTTCCTTTAACTTTTTGACAGAACTCAATTTGGCGCTTTTTGAATTACGTAAATTAGAATATTTAGATATATCTTATAATTATTTCACCATAGTGTATAAACAGGATTTGATGAACATCGCTTTTTTAAAGGTATTGAATATGCAAAACAATAGTTTAAATTCGCTGCATCCAGACACGTTCGCACCACATACTCGTTTAGAACAACTCAATTTGAGCCAAAACAATTTTGGTGATTTTTTGGATGACACGATGTTTAAGAATAATATAAATCTTCGCATTATAGATTTGTCTTCCATTGGGATGAGTAATTTAGTTCGAAATGCTTTTTCGTCGCAGAATTTAGAAGTATTTAAAATAACAGGTAATAGATTGTCGGTTGGTTTAGTTCAAGAATATTTCAATGGACTGAATCGCGTCACGAGCCTCGATTTGTCACACCAGTATATTACTAGTGTTGGAAATAATACATTTACCGGAGCGAACAGCTTAGAATTATTAGATTTGAGTCACAACGGCATTTATGTGATAGAAGTGAAAGCATTTCTTTCCTTGGTCAATTTAACTTCACTTGATCTATCATTCAATCGTCTAATTATTCCTGATTTTCAGCATGCCGACCTTGTGTCGCTTAATATTTTGAAGATAAATCACAATTTAATAAAGGATATAAATAATAAGACTTTTGAGGATTTCGACGTACTTGAAGTACTGGATATATCAGATAACGAGATTGAACACATATCTGCAAATAGTCTCTGCCTGATTGGTTTGAGGCACTTGAATTTAAGGAACAACACAATTTCAAAAATTGACCCCAATGCTTTTAATGAATTGATGCTCATAAGCGATTTGGATATGTCATATTTCAACTTGTCCGTTATATTGAACAATACTTTCATGGGTTTGAAGAATGTAAATAATTTGAATATTTCAAATAATCAAATACAAATTATTGAAGGCTCTGCATTTGTGGGATTGGAAAACCTCACCAACTTAGACGTGTCGAACAATTTTTTGGAAAATTTCATAGTAAATACGTCACATGTGCCGAAATTAATAACCTTAAAATTACATAATAATCGGTTACGAAATATTGGAACATTGAATAGTTTGAAACACTTACAATTTCTTGATTTATCCAACAACAAACTGAGTCTTTACGATAATAAACTCGATTCGTTAATGTCTATAAAAGAAGTCATATTACGCAATAACTCCTTTACGGGTGATTTTTTCGTCCCGAATTCTAGCGAGTTAATAGTACTAGATTTGACTCTCAACAATATTTATGCAATGGAGTACTCAAACGATACGAGGACTAATTTGAGAAAGATAATGCTAAGCTCAAACAAAGTGAAAAACATCACATCACTAACCTTACGAAATAACCAAGTGCTACAAGAAATCGATTTAAGTAGGAACGATATTTACGATATTGAAACGGCTTCCTTCACAGGTCTTACGTACTTGACAACGTTGGACCTCGGTGTCAACTTTGTATCGATATTAAATCCAGGTATGTTTATTGATTTGCATGTGTTAGAAATCTTAAACATTTCTCACAATAGAATAAGGGAAGTAAAGTTCGGTGCATTTAACGGTCTTAAAAATTTACAAATTCTTGATTTATCTTTTAATGAGATAGTGCAAATTCATAAGGGGATATTCTTTCCTTTAGATTTGATATCTAGTATTGTGTTGGATTATAATAAGATGAATACTATAGAAGATTTAGACAGCTTCTCCGGTTCAAGACTAGTCATTTCAATAGGAGGTAATCCATTAAATTGTCGTTGGTTGGGTACGTTGATCCAATCCTATGCAAAGTTTGAAATTAGTACTTTAAGAAAAAACTTTACTGGGGAAAATTTAGATGGAATAACTTGCGTAAATAAAATGGAAATCACCGATAATTCTACAAAACATTTTAAAATATCTTCAAATCACACAAGTACTCAATACGACATTGTACCATATGTTTCAAATTTAACATTACTACTAGAAAAGTTGTTCTCAACTAATCGTTCTTTAGCACCTAGTCATTCGGATGTAAGTTTAGTGCCGTTTCTTGCAAATGCGACAAATTTATTGGAAAAAATTTTAAATAAAAATTATTCATTGACGGTGGAAAAACCCAATGACGAAAACTTAAAGAAATATTATGAGCAAATGGAAATTCAAAATATTAATATAAGAGATATTTTAGATGAATTGAAGAAACGAAACAACATTACGGAAAAACATACAAGACCCGAGTTAATTAACCGGAATACTTCAGCTGTGATAACTACTTCGGTTCCGGATAGGGAATTAATAGATAAAATTGATAAACTGTATTCTATAGCAGAAGATATAAAAAATTCCGCATATAATATTGAAAATGAAATATTAAATGATTTCTTTCAAAATATTAGTATATATTTGGGCCATAACAAGTGGAGACAATCTGGCCAGCCGGGATCGAGCGAATCGGTCTCACAGGCGGCGACCGATAAACTCTACGCCGAAGCGGAACCCGATAAGTACGCTACACACATTAAACTAACGGAAGCGTGTGTCGTTATAATACTGATTGTCATGCTAGCTGTTATCGCTTACAAAGCATACTTGTTTAGAGTTTTAAATACGAGTAGCCGGTTGCAGAGTCAAAGTACGCAAAATATACAAATGGATTAAATGTGTCTTACTTTATTACTAAGTAATAATGATATATGCTTGATTAAGTAATCCGAATTAAAGGTCGGATTCACGGGAGTTAATTGTAGTTACGTGATGATTAAATATAAGTTACAATACGTAATAGTATATTATTACAAATCAAACAGTTAATTTTTCTTCTTTTATTTCAAATTAAGTTTTTATTTTATTGATTATGAGGAATTAAGTGAGGCATGCTAAACAACTATTGACTTGATAAATTGTTAAATTGTTTGTATTAAAATATTATTTTAAAATTAAATTATTATTTAATTTCGTGAAACTCTTTAATTCTAGCATGGCAATATGGAAGTATATTTTGGTTTAAAATTTATTATAATTTGGAGTGAATGGAATTTGGAAGAAATGAAAATTTTTTTGGAAGGAATTTGGAAGAAATCAATTTGGAGAAATTTATTATAATCTACATATATAAAATACGGAACGAGCATTACTGCAGGTTTAGTTTTAAAGTCGTATTATGTTCACTAAAAATTAATAATGTTTTGAAGAAACATAAATACACGTAAATTTTATTTAAAGAGTCCAACAAAAAAAATATTTTTTCATAATAATTATTTTTTCAAATAAATTGCACGAAGTTTCCGCGGGCTAAACTCAATAATAGACTATAAGTGCGGTTGATATATTACCACACCGCTCGTAATATTTAAACTGAGGCAGAGACATTTAAATTCCTTCTTATATTCCATACGACGAGAAAAAAGGATGAAAAAAACAAATGATGTTAAAATTTATGATCAGGAAGTTGGTTCAAAATTTTCACATAATAAAGACAAGATATCTTACGACTATCAAGATTATTAGCTGTATAGATAATATTTATTCATACTTCGATTGAAAACTTTCAATCTTTCTTTGTTTTCACTGCTCAAGCACCCGAACACCGATATCAGACCCAACACAAATATATGCAAATTACCCGAGGACCCAATAAGTGAGTGATTAAACTAATGAATAAAAATTTCGTAAATAAAGTCCTAATTCAGTTAAGTTTCGGAGCTAATTCCTATTTTATTAAATATGTTTTTAATAATTCCTATTTAATTAACATTCGATTCAAAAAAATGTTTTCTTATATATACATACTTGCCTATAAGTTTTTTTATTTTGAATTTCCCATACAATCGTTAACCTCCATTTTCACATCTTTATTAGCGAGTACTTGTAGTTAAATTGCAAATGTTTAAACTTTATATAATTCCTAACGTTTCGTGAAAAGTCAGTCATTGTTATTTGGCTTTTAGATATGTAAATTTTGTTGCAGGAGTTCAAATAATTTTAAAAGAAAAGGTCAAATTGTAGTGAAATATAGGTGGAAATATGAAATCCTGTAAATCGAAATGCGACATAGCAACTGATATCTAAATAACAAGTATTAAATTACTGTGTGCTTTTTGTACCTGGTTTCGTTTGCAGTCAATATCACAACGATAAGGAAAGTTTGATGGTTACTAGATTCCATTATTTATATATTAATATGATCAAGTTTCAAACATTACACTGCTTTGTAAAGTAAATTTTAGGGTACAATTTTCTAAAAGTTGTTAGGTGTGAAAAAATATGCTAGAAGTTATTTGAGTTAAGTGTTTTATTCAAAATATTCAAATATTCTACATTCGAAATTGTTATATAGATGTCTATTTTTCAAACGATTAGACCGATCTTTATGAAATGTTCATAAATGCATACTATGATCTACCGAGAGTACGTTAGATTGGTAAGTATTCGAGTATTTTGGTGGCATAGCATCGAGAACTATTAGCATTCAAGCGGCACTGGGCTGGCGATTGAATGCTTCCAAAACTGCATGGGGATTTATAGATTAAGAATATTTTGATATTAAACTGACATTAAGTCGAAATTATTTTACAATAACAAATAAAAATATATTTTATGAATATATAAAAGAAAGCTGATAATCGGAAGACTGAAATTTTAGTATTTTGCTTAATAATTTCAGATAATATTTTAACTGATTGATATGAATTAAGACTAGATTTTTAAATTTATCTATTCTTTTCCTTTTCAATATTCCGTGTAAATAGGAAGTAATCTTAGTAGTTTTGATAAAGAAGTCAGTATGAATACACTTGATATTTGAAATGCCGTGTCTTTTTATCACATTACATAAGAGCGTGATTTGTTTGCGCAATTACGGGGCCACCCCGATTTAATGTTTCAACTTTTTACTAATTTAAACTCTCGCCATTCCTGAGAAAATTTGTCCTAACAAGTAGATAGATAGACACAAGAAAAGGAAATTTAAAAATTGCAAAAAAATTTTACCAATTGGTGAAGAAGAATACGAAAAAGAACGGGCGGAGGGCTCGAGGTGGTACAAAGACCGATAATATATATCGACAGCAAAGAAATGAGGAAACTAAATTATGGTGACCGAATTGATGGATATTCACGGTCTTTATGAAGATAACGCCGTAGTTGGTCAACTTAAGGGTCAATACGGTAATTCTGGACAAGCATGACGTAGAGTAGGCGTGCACGTCTACATTAATATATATAGGTTCGAGTATATTAAGGGCGGCGTTTATGGTAAATATATTTACTTTCAAGGTGATATTTGTAATTTCTGGCAAAGAAATACGAGTATGTATTCCTATCGAAATTAAGTGCTTTTTCTACTTGCATGTTTATATGCTAAGGGGTGATTAGGATTTCAGTTTAGTCAAATTTATAGAAAGCAAATGTGGTTCTATTATATAAAAAATACAATCTGATATATTTATTTGAATTAAAATATTTATTGACAAAAATATTAAAATTTAAGTGGAAATAGAAACGGGGATTGATTTAATAGTTATTTTTGATAACCAAAATGTTCAGTAGATTAAACAGAATTTTAATAAAATAAACTCTTTGTTTTTATTTTAAAATAGAACTAATTTTATTGGCTATTCACAGTAATTTAAGAAACATAAATGGAAATAAACTAGCCGCTTCCCAAAATTTTTTTCATCCCAGATGTTTTTCCAAAAAGCATATGTGTATTATTCAACGTGGAATATTACATTATACACTTTATTATGCTTTCAACTGTCATTAAAATTATTCATATTTTTAAATTTAGTATATTAACGAAAAAACTGTCGAAAAACGTTTAAGAAATTTCTATAATAAACACATTGCATATACCAAAATTGAGAACGTTGAAAGTAAACAATGATCACTTTGGAATATTAACTCTATGTTCAGTTTGAAGTACTTGGAATTTCTTGATTTGTCCAGCAAACAATTAAATTTCTATATTGATGATTTCGTAACTTTAACTTCTTTATAGGAAGCTATACTATGTCCTAATTCTTTTACTGCTAATTTTTTTCATTTCTAATTCCAGCGAGTATATAGTATTTGATTTTACTATGAATAATATTCATACATTAAAGTATTCCAACAATATATATAGCAATATGGGAAAACAATTTTCTAGCTTGAACCAAATACTAAATATCACGTCACTAAAATTGAAAGATATCTTTAATACTGAAAAGATATCTTACGCAGACCTTACAGTTTTAACAATGTTGGACCTGAGTATCAAATTTGCATCGGTGCTAAATCCGGGTGTGTTTGTTGATTTTAAAGCATTACAAGTTTTAAATATTTCACACAAACGAATAAAGGAAATCAAGTTTTGTGCTTTTAATGGTAATACTTACAAGAATGTTATAGACTTAGTAGACTTAATGGTAATAATTACAAGAATGTTATAAACTTAGTAGACTTAATGGTAATAATAACAAGAATGTTATAGACTTAGTAGACTTAATGGTAATAATTACAAGAAAGTTATAGACTTAGTAGACTTAATAGTCATAATTACAAGAAAGTTATAGACTTGTCTATCGAGGAAATAGTCCAATTTATCTAAACATATTTTTGTTTTGTCATATAGAACATTATTTAGAATTTTATTAAGATGAATACCATCAAAGATTTGGATAGATATTTCCATACCTCGACTAATTTTTCAATGGAAGACATCCGTAATATTGTCATTGGTTGGATAAATTTATGAGATCCCACCACGGGACAGTGTCAATTAACACGTAATAAAAATTTTACTGAGCAGTACATATTTCGAATAACATGTTCTGTAAAGCAGTTAAATATAATCAAGCACTTGCACAACACGGCGTTATACCAATCAGATGCAAGCTTAGCAGCATTACTTGCAAATGCAAGATATTTATTGAAAAAAAACCTAGAAAAAAATTACTCATTGACTGCTAAGTCTCAAGCAATGAATACGAACAGAGGGAATATCACGGGCAATGTAAAATATAAAATATTAGTATGAAATATATTTTAGTACATTTGAAGAGACGAAATAATATTAGGGAAGAGAATGTGGGGTGATAAAAAAGTTAAACAAGATCCTTTAGCGGTACTTTAAGTTATCTAGATATCAAAGAAACGCCCTACGTCATTTTGTAAGGGAAATTTTAAATAATTTTAAAATATCAGTATGCATTTGTACCACAACAAGCTGCGGGAATCGGGCCAGCTGCCATCGGTCAAGCGTAATCGACGCTTGAATCTCCACCGAAATGGAACTTGGAAATTATGCTTCACACATTAAATTTACAGAAGCTTGTGTCATTATAATATTGATTTTTATGTTAGCTGTTATTGCTTATAAAATGTACTTGTCCAGATGAATCTTGCAATGTAAGGATCACCTTTAATTAAAAAACCAGAAAGAATGAATTAATTCGTGGATTTAATTATAGTTCCACAGTCATTTAAAAAAAAAGTATGTAATGGTATTTTGCTACATCACATTATTAATTTTTTTTTATGTTTTATTTTGATATGAAATTATGCTTATATTTGTATTTTTGAAATTATATATGATAACTACAATATTTGTAATTTATTACTCTTTAAATATACATTATTCTTAACAAAAAAATTCATAAAAAACCTATGTCCAGTAATTTAATTTTACCAAAGTGGACGCCATTTTGGTAATGTTATTTGGTAATTTTGGTAATCCATTAAATGTTAAAGGAATTAATAAGAATGTATATTGTGCCAGTTAAATAAATGTCATTCAGTTGAATCTTGACATTTCTAGTAGTCACTAACTGATATAAACAGAGATGTATTAATAGATAAGAGACCAAGCAAGAGAAATGAGTTAGGCCTATATATATATAAGTTTGATCTATTTATTTAATATTTAATGTGAGTACTAATTCAAATAAATTGAGCGCACTTGTTTATGAAATCTTTAAGTTACTAATGATTAAATTAATTTAAGGGTGTTTATTTAGTCATTAGCGTAATTAGCCCTAGAGTAATTCTACTAAAACATTTATGAAGCGTAATATTGATAAAAAATAAAGAGATTTTCTTATCTTTTTTTTGTACTTACTTAGTTAATGCATTAATACCTCATTTAAATAATTTTATAATTGGTGTTGTTAGAGAAATGCGATGAAATCGTAGGTTAATTGGTCGTACAGGACCCGAACATAACCGCTCTTTGATGCGTGATCCAAGAGAACGACAGAAAAGAAATCGAGATAATGAATTGCGTTCCTATCCAGACGGTGCCCACTATTTTCAGTATGCCATTAATATGAAACTCTTCAAAAACATTTAGAATTACAGTTTGCAATATATATCGTCGTCGTTGATTTGATTTTTGTATTAAAGAAGATGGATATTTCAGTCTTTTGTACAAATTTCAAGGAAAAAATTAATATATTTTGTATAGAAAATAATATGAATTCATGGCCCCCGACCTGATGATTGAGAAGTTAACATTTTACGAGGAACAATGAGTCGCTTAAGTCCACCCAATTATTACAATTTATGGAATTAGTGATGGTCAATTTGAATGTAGTGGGTAAACCCTGCCTTATCTAGATATGTTGATACTATTTTAAAATAATTCTTGGTTGGAAGATATGATGGTGAAGGGTGAAAAGATTTTATTGTAAATCGTAATCATGTTGAGGCTGCTTTAATATATCTTAATAATAATACTCCTTAGTATCGTGATATTATAATTTTATAATTGACAACGATAATTTACAATGTTTACTTTGTAATGAAAGTGCTCTTCAAAAATTACTTAGTCAAGAAAGCAATATTTTTCACTTAATTTATGTGGTGAATATGATGGTCAAAATCAATTGTTATGTAATGTTTATGAATCTGGGGTCCTAAAGGTGATCTTTCAAGGTAATTGAGAGGCAGTTAATAATGTATTGGACGTTTAGGGATAAAGTGATGAATCTTATGTTTACCTTGGTCTAGACTGAATTTTGTACCAATTTATGAATTTCCGTGTAATGGATAAATTTGTAGAGAACTTTTTTTTCTACTGGTAACGGTGATTTTTTAAAAATTCTAATACTGAATATTTTTAATTTTTCATGATAAAGGAAAAAAATACTAGATTTCGATTTTTTGCTTGTAATAGCCTAGTGCGTTGGACAGCTATGTAAAATAGTTTGCGTTAGAAAAAATTCACATTTTTATAATATTAAAATATTTCAATAGATTCAAGAACTACCACAGCACAGACTAAGATTATACAAATATTTTAGTAGTGTAATGCTTATTTGGTGGCATAAAACTCTTATGGTTATACGAGATCTCGAGAATTAATGATCAAGATAAATCGAAATAACGGAATTCTAACACTATCATTGTTACTTATTTCTTTTTCCATAAATGGCTAGATTTTTGATGGAACATTTTCTAAAAAAGTGTTAAAAATCAAAGATTTTTCATTTCGTATTAAATTATAAAACAGACGTATTCAAAATGTATAGTATTTTCCAATTTAAAAATGCTCCTGATACCAAAAATCTTAATGCAGATGATATTGTGAGGATAAAAAAATGATGGACTCTGTAGCTAAATTTATTTCTATTTGTCATCCAGATTCTTTTCGAACCTGTTTTATACATCCATACAAAATGCATTTATCTGACATAATTAAGCAAGATGTTGATAAATTCACCTAGTATGTGCAGTATAAACACACGAATGTACTAAAGTGCATTTTCAAAAAAGAAAAGAAATTGTTCCGAAACTATTTGTCGTGTTAAGTATCGTAAAAAATGTATGAACGAACGTAAAATCCAATTTATTTATGAAAATACATTTCACAGTACGGCATTGATTTTGCTGTACAAGTTAAATATGCTACTGTCGATAAATTTTAATTAGTTTTTTTTAATCAACATCAAAATCTGCCTGATACTAAAAATTGTTTAAATATATCCGACTCTCCCTTAGTATACGAGAATATCTGAAAATGAATAGGGAGAATGGAAGTTTTTCTATGTTAATTTTTTTGGGGAAATATCAATAATAGCCAGCGCAATTCGAAGAAATATATTTACTATTAATTCCCTATCAAAAAATAATATAAGAGACACAAATTATAGTAAATGAAAAGGTACTTTTCATTATTAGGGTCGTACTAAAATTTAATTAACATCTTGGAAGTAACAGATAATGAAATTTTTTTAAACAACTAGTATTACTACATATCGCCTGGAAGTAACTGAATTATCTAAATCCACACAATAATACTTGGAAGGTTGTATGTGAACGTCATTTCAGCCTTTAAATACTGACGTGGATTTGTTATAATGTAAGTACCGAGATGAAATCTGAAAAGCCGCAAATAGATTTGAGATTTATGGAGCACAATATCAGTTTTAGCATCTAGTTATTATTTACAATTTTAAAACAAGTTTCAGAAATAATATATCGGATAAGGTAATAACTATAAAAAACTTTTTAAAATAAACGTCATAAAAATGTTAAGTTCAATTTTTATGCTGAAATCACATACTCGTACGTGATTTCAGCATAAAAAAAAAACAAAATTAAACTTCTCTTAAAAACAAAAATTAGTATTATTTTTATTTGAAGAATATATATTTTAGCAAGAAAAAATTAAAAACAACATGAACGCATAAAATTAAAAAATTACCATTACTAAAATGGATTGAATGCAGTGGAGCACACTTATTTTGGACATTGCAGACAGAATTATTTTTTTATCTAAAACATTTAAAACTTGATTCGTTAACTTTTTCAGAAGGGACAGTTTCTTTCATATTTTTGTCTTCAGAAATTTGACTTTGAGTTATATCCGGCATATCAGATCCTAATATACTTATTTCTGGTTTATGGGGCGTTCTCAAGTTGGATACTCTCCTTTTCAAGTGCTATAACATAAACAGTCGTAGCAGTTCTTTTATGTATATACGTCAATCCCTTTATTTCCCAGATGTGTATCGTCCAAGAGCTATGAATCGAGGAGACCTACATCTTGAAAATTATTCTCATTCAACTTACAAAAATAATTATTGTGTTCTGATAGCACCTATAACTAAATTTTGGAAAACAGGAATTACTACTTGTTTGAGTAAACAGCTTTAATTATAACTATCTTTTGCAATTACAATTCACAAACTGAAAGGTAAAAGATTAGCTTAATCTGTTGTAGATATTGGAAAAAAGAAATTTCTATTGGTTTTACATATAATGCATTTAGAATGATTAGTGTTAAATAGAAGATTTCCTTATGATAGATTTCGTAATAATAAAAACGGATTTAGAAGACAAGAAGAAATTCATATGGGAAATTTTGAACCTAATGAAAAATAAATTTAATTACTTTATATAAAATCATACTATATATTCTATACATATTATATTTACTGACCGAAATAAAGACTCTTTATGGAAGGTATTTCATGAAATTTAAATATTAATATTATGATTTTCTAAATTGTACGTGTTATTTTTAATATTAAAGTTTCACAAGTCCTTGCAAGGCTGTACTTTTAGCTAGATCTTAAATATTTTCCTAAGAAGATTTAATTTTATTCTGGCATCAAAATTGTGATAAAGTATTTGAAGTAAGATCTATTTTATCGTGGAGGATTATCAATTATGTAGAATTGGTGGTATAACCTTGTTCTAACTTTCAGATACCCTTGCTTTTGTATAAATATATTACCGAGAATAACTTCCATTTAATTTTATTACATACACCGGAACATTTGCATTGTACAACCTCATATAATAATAACAATTGAATTTATTACCCTCACTAAAATACTGGTATATCGTATAACTCTCGGAAATATAATAAAGCCTACACCGCTCCCCTACAATAAAATCACTAACATAAGCAGTGGGAAAACCCACATAAACCTGGCTTCCGCTATTGTGTTTGAAACATATAAATGCTGTTGGATGATCCTAAGAGTTAATCTTTGTTAATAGCCCTGACCTAACCTAACCTGAAGATGTAATATAACGAAACCTAGGTTTTGGTAAAGAACTTAAAGTAAGTAGAAATAATACTACATCACGTAGTTTCATTTAATTGTGAATAATGAATTTCTACAAAATTAACGCCAAATATATTCAATATCAAAGTTTAAGGTTTCTAAGTCGCACGGTTTTTGAGAAAATCTGCTGCGAATATAAAAAAAATATCAATATATTATCTACTTCATCTTTTGAAGGCATAAAAACATGTACAAGTTTCAAAAGTTATGGCAACTAGAATTATCGCTTTATTTTTCCTTAGACCTTTACCTGAGTTTCTAAAAACCAATATTTTTTCATAACTTTCAATTGAGTTAATTCGGGAAAAATGGGCGATAGGTTTTTTTCGTATTTCTTTTTTATCTCTAAAGATATAATACCAAAAATTACTTAAAATATATTACCGACACACTTATAACGAGCCCTTTTAAACACTATCTCACATTATGTAAGGAAATAAAAATAATTTTGAACGTTTAATATACCATTTTTAAATTTCCACTATTGGGGTTAATATGTTATGTGTGAGTTAATATGTTTTATTCCGGTGACAAATTTAATGTCAAGCAGTTTCTGAGAAAAACATCTGTGACGGACGGATGAACAGAAAAGGAAGTAATCTTATAAGAGTATATTTTTTTCCTTTCGAGGTACGGAACTCTAAAAAGACCGAATGCAATTGCAAAGGTACTGTAAATGTTATAATTATATTTGCTAAACTCGTTAATACAAAGAGCTGATTCTTTCGAAACAACAGCAAGCTTCTATTAAAATAACACAAATTTCACAAACGATAAGTTACGCGCGATACAATCGATCAGAAATTAGATATAGATCTAAAACAGCTTATAGCTTTTTAGCGTGATCTTATCCATTGTTTTAGATAGATTTCATTAAGAATGAAAGAATAAAACTGGAGATATTCTTACGGAATTTTTAGCAGCATCCTTCAGTTCCATCAACTATGATCGTAAATTTTGAAAGTAAAAGCTCTTGCAAAATTTAATAGTTTATTCATTGATATTGTGCATAGAGATTAATATATACCACATTTCTTTTTCATATAAAATATACATTTAATGTAAAAAATAATTGAATATACATGCACAGACACACACGCACACATATAAACACACACACACACACACATATATATATATATATGTATATATATATAGATATATATATATATATATATATATATATATATATATATATATGTATGTAAATATCCCATGTATATTTTATATACACACTCATGCCGAATTTTCAATAATTTTGAGGAAATATATAGTAGCGACTCCCTGTCCGCATCGGTGAGTGTTTCCAGAATAGATTGCGATGGTAATAACTTTATGTCTATTCATTCATGGTAGGTGATTCTTTATGTTTATATTTAAGCAAATACACTATAACAAAATACTGAAAAAAATCTAAATTTTATCATCGAAGTAAGTAAGGCAGAGAAACAAAACTAGAATGTGACATGGTAATTGAATTACGAAAGATGAAAATATATTTATAAGTGTAGATGAAAATATAGATGTATGTAATACATCACATTACATATATATAAATATAGATGTATAAACGTAGATGAAAATATATTTATACCTCTGAATGGATTCAGTTCTCTTTTTTCAAATAGATTATTTATGATAGTCAATATTAGATGTTTATAATAACATTGTGTGAAGAAAGAAGCATACAACTTGTTTTTGTTTCTTCACCTGTAACTTGACGAACGTATTATTTAAATGGAAAATGTAAGGGATTTTTTGAATGGTAATTAAAATCGCCAAACAAAACACATTCAAATCACGGAGCATTATTTAAATTCTATAATGGTAAACGTTTAATACAACATAAAAACCTTTTAAGGTACAGTGCATTTCCACCATTTTTTTACATAAGAAAATCATTCTCTGTAAACATTATTTATTAAAATTTGACATGAAGAAAACATTGGTAGATAAAATTAAACATACCTTCAAGTTTACACTCTAAATAAAGCAGAGTTTTCAATAAATTAAAAAAAAAACTTGAAGTAAATCGAAGTTTACTGATGGTTTCGAATATCTCGACAGCATATAATATCTTATAGGTAAATTTTTTATAAATTGTTACAATTTGTTACAAAATTCTTTAATTGTTTTATGACATATTACTATGGAATATATTAATATCGGTTTAAAGTATTCCACACGGAGTTTACGGAAATATAAATACAGGTTTTTTATATAAGTTCGTTAATTTTTTACTAAAGTAACCAATATTATTCGTTTTATTATATTAATAAAGAACAATTCATCTGAAGGTATTAAATATTTAATGAAGAGTAATAATTATTAATCGAAAACCTCCTCGATTAATCGATATATCGATTAATCGATATCCTCGATTAATCGATTTCATCCTTTCAGTTTAATTCAAATTCATATTCTTTCGACTATTTAAATTCCATCAATTTAAAATAATTTAGTCATCTTTCATTTTAGTTTCAATGATAAACAGTTATATTGGCGGTCTATCAATTGGCAGTATTATCATCTTCCTTGCCAGAGTATTATGCATAAATATAAAAACATGCAATATTTTAAATTCTGTTATCCAGTGAATTACACGTAGCTTACCTTGAACTCCTGACATATTTACATCACACATTTATGAATATTTAAAAATATTAAATTATGGCATTCAAGCGAAGTCCGCAATTAAAATATGGTAAAACAGGAGACATTTTCAATAATCTACAGTTTACAACTACAACAGAAATATAAATAATACTATTCACTTAACACAGCCAACTGAGATTTTTGACGATAAATTGAAACAAGTCTTTAATAGTTTTTGTACATGAGATTATTGTATTATTAGGCACTGGGGCGGGGGGAGGAGAGGTAATTAAATCAGGATTATTTTTGAGAGACATGTTCGACTGCCGAAAATGACAGATTATAACTTGTTTGGATTAACCAACTGCCATTCATTTTGTAAGCCAACTGACTGATTAAGGGACGTCGTTGATGTTTGTAGAATAAATATCTGAATATGTATAGATTTTCTGGTAATCAATATAGAGATATATAATACAGAGACGCTGACATGGCCATGGATAGCCTTAACAATATCATTAATAAATACTGAGATAAGAAGAAAAATAAGTACTCCTTCCTGAGTACAAGTTGTGAAATCAGTGTACTCGTAATAATATCTTAAGACTTAATAGATAGCCTGCGCCATTACGGTTAAAAATTAAATTTTGAGTGGTTTATGGTAAAAAGTAATATATTATTTCTCAAATTGTAGGTCGACTGCAAACGAGTTGCGGTTATATCATAATATGTGATAAAACTGTGTATGTCATGGAACATGGAATTAAGTGTTCATATAAATATATATTTACACACGCATACGCTTATATATTAAATAAATAGACAAATGAAAATGCAATAATTATAATCAATATATATTTTTAGCATATTATCTTGTTTTCAAGACGCAATATTTCAATCGCAATAAAGAGTTAAATGTTATGTAGTGCACGGGATACAGAATGCTGCCCAAAATAATACGATTTTGAAATATGCAATTTAGGATTTTTGTATTCTTCAGAGTAAGCTCTGTCAAATGAAGTCACATAATAAATAAAACAAAAAAAAATTGTGCGTGTCAGCTCCGACTGGAGTTTACTCCTTAAGTACGACTGTATTGGAACGTATAAAATAAATAAAGTAGGTAAATATACGTCTGACGTGCCATGTCTGGACTGCCGTATTCTTTATCTAAGAAAGAATTTCATTTGAAATTATGTCATCGTACATTTCTAGCATTATCATTTAAACAATAGATATATATATATATATATATATATATATATATATAATTATATACATACGATAGTGAAAGCTGGAATGACATCTCCGATAACTGATATTTATATGTATCGAAAAAGTTTGATAATTACATTATTTGTAACATTTTTACGTTGTAATAATCTCATCCCTCTAACTTTAATAAAAATACAATTAATTTTAAAATATATAGATAATATTACTGATACTTTTATCCACAGAACTTGTATCATTATCCGTATCTAAAGAAAGTAGCACCAATTAGAAATCAGCCATAAATTGCCTTGGCATTTCTTTAATTTAGGATGTCATTAATACTTATTTATTTTTACATTTGGTAATTAAATAAATTCTTACAAAAACATGTATTGTATTTTGAAGTTATTTATTACTATTCTAAATTGAAACTCAAAAATTCTATTATTGAAATTCAATATAACTAGCAACATGATTCCCTTTCCGCATAGTTAGAAAATTAAAATGTGCGTTAAAATTAGTTTGCACTGCATGGTTCACTTTCCTTGTAACCAGAATGTTAAAATGTTCATTCAATTAGTTTGGACTAGATGATATAAGCCTCTGCTGCTTTAATTCGGCAAGTTATCAATACATATTTATTTTTAATATTTGATAATTTAACAAATACTTGTAAAAACATACTGTATTCTGACAAATTCAATTCGAGTACAAATGATGACAGAAGATACATTAAGTCAAAATTATGTTAATGACATGCAATGTATGGTTCAATTTGCCCATAACTAAAACAAAAACGTGCATTAAACTAGTTTGAACTAGACAATACAAACCATTCTTTCATAAAGTTTCAATATGAAAATCCTATTTCATTGGTTGATGCACCATTTCATCGAAACATTTGTTTTATCAATCTCATACCAAATTGTAATGTATACTTATAGACCCTTAATAATAAAGCTTGGCAACATAAATGCGCCTTCGTGTAAGATACAAAATATAAACATTAACATTTTTAGCTATTAAATATTTTAAACAACGTGCTACAATGCATTTCTACGCATAATAAAATAATGACTATGATTCATTATTGAAAATTTAACGATCTGTTGTAAAATTTAAAAAATATAAGATAAAACACAAAATAGAATAAAAATATATAAGTAAAAAAATTAATAATCTAAAAATTGTTCAATTCCCTCTCTTCAACTTCAGCACGAGCCTTCGCTTCTCGAGTTTGACATAACAAAATTTCCTTGCGAATTTTATGAAACTCATCTTCTCATCGTTGTGTCTGCTCCACTTTATGCCTCATGCAATTTCTTTTCAATTCTTCCATCTGCAGCAACTGACATTGGCTGTAAGTAAACCGGATATCCGAATGCTGGCTGCTGGTGCATCTCCTGCATACATTCGGGTCCATGGTTTCCTGCACCTTACCCATAGGCTGACCAGCAAGAATATCTTCCACTGCCTCGTATGATGTTGCCAAAGTTTCCGCGGCTTCAGCAAAAACTTCACTTCTAACACATATGAAACAGATTTGAAAATTATTGACTCTAATTAATTCAATGTCAATTCTTGAATACCACAAATTTTAAATTTCAACGCATTTTCGTATATCACTAGAAAAAAAATAAAATATAAGTTCAATTGGAGAGCACTTAAATGAATTTTAGAATTTTTAATTTTAAATTTGATCAAATTACAATTTATTTTCGTTTTGTAATACTGCTTCTTTAGTATTAAATGCAATTTCTAGTAAAATTCACTTCAAATAAGTCAATCTAAAACTATCGGCGCCTCGTTACTGATCAATATACACTTTCTAAAAAACACTTACTTATACTTATCGAAATTCGAGTTGTTTACCTCGATTAAATTACTGGGCATCGTTTGATGAGATCTCCACAATTAACCCTGGTGCTGTTAAAGAAACAACGGGGTTAATTTGCATGTCACTAATCGCGTCTCTCTGCCGGTAGCCATCCACTGCTGCCTTTCTCTTGCCAAATTTCTACTCTGCTTGGCTTTTAATTATAATTGAATGGTTTCTAATTATAATTAAATGGCTTTTAATTTAATTATAATATATATATTAAGTCAAAGCGGGGACAGTCGACTTTTTTAGCACATTATTTAAAAAAAAAGAAATTACGTTCGTGCAAAACAAATCAATTTTATATTCATGAAACAAATTAATCTTGACTTCATTTTGGACGAGAGTATAGATCCTATAAAATCCAACTACAGAGATTTAATTTGTCATCATTGAAAAATTAAATCTCTGCACGGAGAAAAAGCGCTGATGAACATTCGCATGTTGATTGTCCCTATCTTCTCTCTCTACTCAATTTCAACACTCGACTCAGATCCCGTATACCATTACAGAGATTAATCACAACGCTATAAGTTTACAGAATAATATCTCTTTTTATAATCCCGTAATTCTAATGTGCCGATTGCATAAGGTTATTGTTTCTCAACATCTATATTTGGACATTTTGTACCGAAATTATAAACATTTAAAAAGGAAATACAAAATATATTATTTATAAATTAAAACCAACTACGATAAAAGTAATGTTTAGTTCAGAATGTAGGAAATAATATAATTCTAAGTTAGTACTGACTTTAGTAATTGATCAATACATTTTATAATATATTTAATAACACAAATAACCCTTGAAAATGTATACATAAATAATCTAACCGTTTTGTGCACAAATAATTAGAGTTATAGTCTAGTTTTATACTCTGCTCATTTTGTTATACACCTTCGTGACTGTAACTTGTTTTGTATTTCATATTATATATATATTATATATTGAGGTATTCCAGCATTTTTTTCATCTTCACTTTTGCTCTGTCGGTGCATTTATTTCCAATTACATATTTGTAAGAGACCAATATCTGCCCTCTGCTTCCGTGTAATTTCTTTTTCTTATATTCATTTTACTACTTCGTACGCTCTGAGCTTCCGATTTCACTACTCATAAAATGTCACACCAAGTGGTACATATATGAAAATCGATTCTTAAGGAGTAAACTCCAAAAATATTGCGGTACTTTATTTATCTCTATTATTCTCATATGGATATTTTAAAAAGTTAGCAAGTTCAAAGTGTGTGGATCAATAAGATGTATTATTATACCAAATTTGAAGTCCATACGTCGCGTAAGTTTCTAAGAAAGTCAGCTGTGACAGACGGACTAATAGACAAACACTTGAGTGTACTTGACCCAAAAAATGAATTAAATATCTATTTATTTATTTATTTATTTATTAAAAATTCATATGGGTCACAATGTGACACTTATGAAGGTCAGTTTACATTTACATTTAATGCCTGGTTCATAACACAACAGGTAGAGCTGTGAGAAAAAGAGCCAGGCAAGAAAACTCACGCCACTCTTTTCCAATCGCCAAATTACAATGTGAGGGTTTACAAATTAGACAAAATAAGGAGCTGCACCCAATACACCGAGCATCAAAATGGTAATAACCTATGATGAAACTACTATGGTATGATGTATTGGGAGCATCTACCAATAAAAGGAAAAGGCAGAAAATGATCGCTTTGTGGTCTATATACAAATGTAAATTTTGAAAATACGTTTATTGTAGATTGTAGACCTAAACAAATATGCAAACAACACACGAATATGTCAACCTGCCACCAGTGATCACGAATTACCTCTTGTACAACAATTAAATAACTATTAAGGAAAACAATAATGACAAGCTCAGTGAAGCCACCCTGAGATGAACCCCTGCAAGGAGGAGCTACTAATTCCATTTATCTTTATCATTTAAGAAATCATTTATCGAATAGTAACCTCTTTTTATTAAATAATTTTTAACTGTAAGCTTAAATTTGTGAAGGGGTAGGTCCATAACGGTAGCGGGTATTTTATTGAATAATTGAACCCCGAGACCTGCGAATGAGTTGTGTACTTTGTGTAGGCGGTGGTGTGGACCTACTAATTTGTGCTTATTTCTTGTGTTTATTGAGTGCACATCGCTATTCTTATGATAAAGATGTAGATTTTGTTTAACAAATAAAACATTAGCATATATATATTGCGATGCCACTGTTAAAATATTTATGTCCTTAAATAGTTCTCTAAGAGAAACCCGTGTGCCTAACTTATAAATAGCACGTACTGCGCGCTTTTGGATCACAAAAATAGTTTGAATGTCAGCAGCGTTACCCTATAATAGAATTCCGTATGACATTATACTATGAAAGTAACTAAAGTAGACTCACCTGGCAGTGTCTACATCCGTAAGCTGTCTGACTTTATATATTGCGTAAGCTGCGGAGCTGAGCTTTCCTGCTAGAGATGATGCATCTGGAAATCATACCAGTAATAGAGATGATGATCTTTATTACTGGTATGATTTCCACTAATAGTATTTCGTATACACTTTGGTATTTATAAATATCCAAAAGTATTTAGTATTTCTATAAAAATATTCGCAAAAATAATTTTTCACGATATGAATACATTGGCTGGTATATTTTTCACGAAAAATGTAGTGAAATTCTGAACATATAAGAAATTTTCGATAAAATTTAAGTAACTCTTTAGACAATCCTTATATATGCAGTATGTACATTATGATCTAAAGAGCATTTTTAACAAGTGTGACTGTATAAGTTGCATAAGTTATACGAGTTTGGTAATGTTTTATCTTTTTTCCCGAACGATTTACCTTTTATAAGTCCATTTAAATTTCTAAAGCACCAATAGATGTACATTTTGATTAAATGTTTAGTAAACGAATTCGAATAAACTTCTCCATAACATATGTGCAATTCAGAATGGTCTTGTCTAAAATAATCATATAAGCTTTCCTTTAAATGACCAACAAATAAAAGTTGTCTAAGTGCAAAATGGAAATTTGGTTTCATAATTTTTATAATATGAATTATACTATCATACATAAAATATATATAAATAATTTCTTACCAGTATCTTAAGATATGGAATGACCAATTATGAATTTCTTGCAGCTATTGCATTTATGAATCCTGCCTCCCCCCGAATGAAGTCATTGTCACGTAACTTGCAACATAATAAATAACACTATCTTAAATAACTGTTTCCTCAATATAACCTTAACGATCAAATTGAATCGATCTTTGTTGGAATCTATGGGGAAGCTTATTTTCAGAAGTAGACGTCTTCCGGCTGATATAGCTAATATTTAATTTATTTATGTGAGAGTTTGATAAGAAAATATTCACCAAGAAACTAGTTTCAGGCGGTAACATATGTAGATTCTAGTGCGTCAGGTGGAAATTGGCGAACCGCTTGGCACTTTAACCTCTTTCTTTCTCAATAGGAATTAATGGAATATGAATGGATGATAAAACTAAGAATGTATTTATTATTTATTAAATAAACAATCGTAAGAAAAAGTTAAGAATAAAAAAGTTAAATACAGCAAAAAAAGATGCAAAAAAGTAGAGAATAGACGGTAGAAAACAGAATCACCAAAATCGCTTAAGAATTGCGAACTGCGGCGTATATTCATACGTTAAAACTTACAGACCAACGCACCGAGGCGTATCATTTTTTGAAGGAAAATTTAGATCATAACAGATATTTTAAAAAATTCAAGTGTTATTTCATTTTTATAGGATAATCTCCTCTTTCCAAAAGTTGCATAAAAAGTTTTTTACTTACAAAATTATCCGACTCATAATTACTTATATCATAAAACTCGAAATGTCGTTCCAGTCAATAATAAAACACCTACCCGTAGGTTATACAAAAGCGGACTCGTCGCAAGGTTTGTGCTCTAGTTTGATCGGACCGTAAATTTCTTTCAAAATGCTAAACCTTGCTAAACATTATGAAATTTGACCTGCCCCTGATTTAGTAAATCTTCTTCTATATTTGCATGTTTGATGGAAAATTCTGTGAAATCTAAGAACAGTCACACTTGTCGATCACCTTCTGCTTTATCTTGTGTATTAACAGTATATTATAGCTTTTGGTGAATGCGAAAAATACAATTAAACACAAAAAAAAATTATTTTACTAAAATTCGGTCGACTAACTACACTAAAAATTGGTCTAAAAATATATACTCCGCGACATATATATCAGTGACATTTCGAAAATCTACTTGCCTGCTGTACAATTCATTAGTACAAAACCTATTAGAACCATTATCATCATCCATTATTTGGAGCCCACACAAAGCCCGGTACAGCTTGATAATTGACGTGTACAAAAGACTTTCTCTGATATCTGTATATGAGATAATGTGAATCCGATATCGGTATATGAATAAAAAGCTGGACACAATAATCATTTATACATCCTACTAAAACTGCTTTATAATGTAATATTTAAAATTGTTTATCAATTTTCATATGAGTATAACAATTAATATTACGCGGAACAGAATAATAATCATTTCAAGTTTGATCTATTTTTTTTTCATTTCAATCCCACCCTTACGTTTTTTTGTAACTGAAATTTTACTTTTTGAATATATTCGGCGTTAACTTCGTAGAAATTAATTATTCATAATTACATGAAACTACGTAATGTAGTATTATTTCTACTTTATATAAATTCTTTATCACGACCTAGGTTTCGTTGTATTACAACATTTTCAGGTAGGCAATTTGTAAAGATGTCAAGAATATAAGACATGTACTACTTTCATTTAATTGTGAGATTTTACTGTTATTTTAATTCGGAAGAAATGTAAAACTCGAGAACTGTGAAGAATAAGATATTGAGGCAAAAGCACAGATGCGAAACGAAATTTTACCTTAATGTGTTTTAGCACTCATTTCCAGTTAGGCCTCTACCATTTGTGAACCGCAATTTTCAAAAACACAACGTAATTAACTTCGTAAAGCGACTAAATAATATTGTTCTTGACGTTTCCGTTTAAATTGTCTTATTTATCAGTATCCCGAAACAATACCACTCAAATTAAAGTCGTATTCGAAAAATAAATAAAAAACATTAATAATAATTCCACTTTGATTACAATTTATGCTCGGAAGTTGGGCTAACTTTCGTCCCGGGCCCGCTAAAGCTGAAGACGGGTTCTGGGAAAAGCCTCCTGGGAAAACCACCGGCAACTTATTCCCAAACTCGACGTTCGAGTTAACTTTTTGACTTTTTTTCATATCTTTTATCCACGGCGAACTCAAATAAATATTCATAAATTCGTTCGCGATCGCGACTACTTTTCCGCTTATAATGTTTAAGTATTCATTTACGAAACGAAAGTGTTCCACTTGAACTTTTCTCGTATAACTTTAGCCCGCTAGTAGTCACGAAAAGTTATGAATATTTAAGTTATATTCAAGTTTTAACACTGCACTGATTGTTATTGTTTGTAAATTTTCATTATACACTGGCGTGTGGTCCGTCGCCTAAATCGCATAAACTCTTATTTACTCAATTGCTGGCAGCAGCGAACGGTGGTTAATCATACGATGGTATCCAATACATTGATTTATTTTATTTTTCCTCTATTGTTATACTAATATTATTGTTATACTATAAGATATACTTTAGTTTCTTTGTTTTAACTCAAAATAATATAATAGCAAAAACCACTCGTAAATTTTTCGAGTAATTTTTATGTGATAACTACTGCTTCGCTCGCACGATTATTACTTATAGGGAAAAGTTGAGATATGTAGCAGTATCTAGAATGATTAGAGGAAATTAAATGCTACGTCTTTATTTTCGTTACTTCGTAATACAAATGACGCTGATTCTGTTGCTATTCTGTATTAATTATAATATTAAAAAATGATAGGTAACCACTGCCCAATGTCACTAATAACTATATAAATTAAGAAGCTCACGCGAGATAAGTCTTAAATCTAGAACTAATTTAATCTTTATAAACTGATGCAAGTCTCAGTGACTCGTTAAAATTATGTGACTACTGTCAGAGTCATAGGTATTTAACTCTGAATTTAGCAAAATTAAACTATACATTCTAACTAATGTATCTTTAGTTAATCAAATAAATAATAAAATAAAACAGTAATTAAAGGTTTAAACACAAACATTTAAAGCTACGTAATATTTGTATTAAACTATTTACAGATATACATTTTTCACACTGTAAATAAATTTATTACTAAGTTTTAACAGAGTATCTGTATTTACATTAAAGACGAAATAAAATGAAAATAACATTCCATTACCAGGCGCACAAATGCCATTCTCTGCAACAATAAAATGTGCAGTGTGGACTTGATTACTTCAAAATAACATGCGGCGAATGACGTCTGCTACGAAGACCATTATTGCGGAACTCTGTAACGAGTTTGCTTTTAAAAGTATTCAACGAAGATAGGATGAAAGAAATATTCCAAGGAAAATATTATTTTCCTAGGACGATTTACGCGATGCATACAATGGTTGCTTGCAGTGAATAACTATGTACAGTTGAGTGATTAAACTTGACGGAAATTTCGGAATTTTTCTCATATTTAACATCCCATTGCCTAATGCAGACTGAAATTATGAAGTGCCACATCAAGCGATTGGAAACATCTTATTTACTTTGCTCACTGTTTTTAAATTTTAGGTAAATTTCGCGGAAATAGAGACCATGATCCCCGGATATTAAATCACCTTGAAACTTTACGTATATGTGGAATATTTTTCACATTTTTATATTCCGAATATAAAAACAAAATTTTTAAACGCCCTGGAATCACATTTCTTGTTTTATTGGGATAAAACTTGCTGCAAAAACAACGTTTCTCGAAATCTCGTTAATTCCTTCGATCGAAAAAATAGGCCTTATATTTTCATAATGACTGCAATTCAAAAGAAAAGGAAATTCGCTAAAAATTCGTCTTACAATCAAAGCATACAAATTACACATAATTAAAAAAACCTTTTAAAATACCGCAATTTTTATATATTTTTTTTATTCCCGTTGAAAAGAAATGAAAACTCCCTAAAGTATATTTCTTCATAAAGTGTAATTTCGTTTAATTAATATTTATTTGATAATAATTACATTTAGTTCTATATTTTATTGCATTCATTACTGAAAATCGTACTAATCATTTAATAAATTTGTCTTTTTACTCAAAGCGCATTGTCTAAGTTAGTTGATAATCGTACATATCATTATTTCATCTAGTTCAGGTGGATAAGTTTCGACTTAAAGATGGCTTCATTATTTATATAACAAACTTTAATATTTATATGTTTTTTTAAATCTAATTAAATATCCACTGGAGACCAACTAAATAGGGCAATATTTTATTTTTGTTCTTGCAATCTTTTTCACAAATCATAATGGCAACTTAAAGGTGAAATTTCCATAACATAAAAAAAAATATTTGCCTTTCGTACAATGTTTTTCATTGTATCTTTTACTTAACAATATAACAGTATAGGTAATCAAAAACTATACGAAATTTGCTTTTCGACTGGCACTTCCTGTCGGCTTTTGTTTTCAAATGTTTGTCGCAATTATCTAAAACAATTATAATTACTGCCCGTATTATCATTATGATAAATATACATAATGAGCCAAATGTAATGTAATTTGGGTAATCGGTGCACTAATAATAACTATTACTGTAATCGACAATAACGAGACGGCAATAATCTTTATCATGACTATTAATTAATACATGACATGATAAACATCCCTATTGATAATTGAATATATTTGGCGTTAATTTTGTAGAAATTCATAATAATTTAATATTTCGCAATTAAATGAAACTACGTGATGTAGTATTATTTCTACTTTATTTAAATTCTTTACCACGACGTAAGTTTCGTTGTATGACAACATCTTCAGATGGGCAATTTGTAAAGATAGTCAAGATCAATCTAAATAGATAAGATTGGTTTTGATTGATTATCTTCACAAATTTCCTACCTGAAGATGTTGTCATACAACGAAACCTAGGTCGTGGTTAATAATTTAAATAAAGTAGAAATAATACTACATCACGTAGTTTTATTTAGTTGTGAAAAATTAAACCCCTAATGAATCCAACCTACAAATCCTTTTCAGCATTTATAACATTATATGAAAACTTTGGCCTTTGCTCGAGGCTTCGCCCGTATAGATTATTTATTAAGATGGTGCCATTTGTCCCTGATTTAATGAGCCTACAACATGAATAATGATCAATCTTTAATATATACGTATTCACATTGGGTAATCTACTTAAATTTTTAAGCTTAAATTTGTAATATGCTAACGAAGTTTTATGCTAGAGAAATTATGATATTTCTCAAATTAAAAAGGAAATATTTTTAGGTAACTGTTTAATTATTTTATAAGACCTCAAAGAAAAATGTTTTCATGGTATACGGAACGTCCTATTAATACCGTCGCTTGTCTTCTTTTTGAATTTTTGACGATAACTCCAAACCTTTTTATCTAAAGTTCGAAAATGTCCTTGGCAAAAGGGCAAAGAAAATTTTTTTCTTGGAAATTGTACCAATGACTACGCACAAGTGCTAGTCTGGATCGCGTATCGAAGGTTGTGTGCTTCGATTGAAGCGAATTACGATACTAGTGCTATGGATATTTAATAACACCAAACATAATTAAGTAGAGTGGACATTTATATTATCATTAATACCTCAAAAATTATGATATCTACCATAATTGTTATGATTTTCGTCAAACCTTATTTTTTGTAATTTTATGTTCAGTAATTTCGGAAATAATAGAGAAACTGCTAAAAATAAAGGAAACATGTAAAACTATGCCTTCAAAAGGATATCACGACGTTTAAAAGGTTTAAAAGTTCTCGAGTACATAATTTGACACTTCTAAAATTTCCCTTTATTTAAATGTTAACTATTAGAATGTGTATGAGTTAATTTAGTTTTATTTTTTATGTCAAGCAGTTTCTGAGAAAAACAGCTGTGACAGATGAACGAACGGACACGTGAGTGAGTTTTATGGGTTCCATTTTCCTCTTCTGTGATACGGGCCGTATCTCAAAAAGTCTCTCTCTTTTGTTTAATATCGAACTTATTGTTATGTTCCTATTCTTTGTTTATGCATCAAATAAGTTAATACCAAGAAATAGTATCTATTTGTGTAAAAAAATACATATAACGGATCAAGAATTTGCCGAAATATTTAATGGTTCACCCTTATACTCACCCTTGGCAATAAAGATTTTTAATAAAAATGTTAAATAATTAAATTTTTGATATTATTCTTCTATGGCTAAAAACACATATATAACTTGCATTGAATTTCGTATTTACACCAGCCTAAATTTCAAATTTTTTGATGTGTAGAAATTGATGGAACATCACAAAGATATCAACAAATAGATTTGAGTAATGGAAAATAACTTGTAAAATATGTATAATATAAGGTTAACAAAACAACACCGTGGGATATCAATATGTATCAATGATACTGTGTTTCTAATCCTAACCCCATCAGCCATTCAATTTGGTATTAAGAATTACCTGTAGATGAATATTGAGATTTTAACTACAAACTTCAAATATACCTGTTCATTATATTTTTTATTTTGATAAAGTTAAAGTTAAGATAGTTTTTAAACCTATACTTAGGAATAATGTTAAGTTCTCGCACATTTAAATAAATTACTAAACCGTCTACGATAATATTATTTTACAGAGAGAATTTATAATGTACAATCGGTGTTCACATTAAAGACGAAATAAAATGAAAATTAAATTCCATTACCACACACATAAATACCATTCTTTGCAATAATAAAACGTACAAAGTGGACTTGAATAATTCGAAAAGCATACAGCAAATGACATCTGTTGCGAAGGCCGTTACTGCAGAACCCTGTAACGAGTTCGCCTTTAAAAGTATTCAGCACAGATAAAACGAAAGAAATATTCTAAAGAAAATATTATTTTCGCTTGAAAATTTACGCGATGCTTACAATGGCAGCACATAAACAGTCGCCTTGAATAACAGTTGAGGGGTAAAATTGTTTAACTTTGCATTTATAATTAAAATAAAACAAATAAAGAATATATTATTGCTTAGACATCAAACTAATTATAAATATATTATTAAAAAAAATTACAAGTATCGAACTTTTGTTGCACACATTTTATTTATTTCTTGCTTTTAAGTAAATGGGGCGTTCGGTTCATAGGACATGCAATACAATACTAAGACGATTTAAGTTTAAGCTTTATATTTTGAATTACCGATGTTTTAATAACCACCGCAAACTGTCTACTTACGCATCCATCGTTCGAGGACCATTAATCCTGTCACAACACCATCTGAACAGAATAAAAGCAAATCTGCTCATCGCATTTAATTTGCACGGAACACACAAGATAATACAATTAGACACCAAACGCGGTACCGAGTTGAAACGGATCCTCATAATCGTAAAGTTTAAATGAAAGTACACGGAAACTGCGTCGTCTAACTACGATCTCGGCAACGCCGCTGAGCTTTCGAAGATCCTTAGGAAGCTTTCAAAAAAGTAATTTCAATTTTATGGCTGCGTAGCGAAATAAGAAATTTCTTATCACGACGTCTTGATAAGTATTTGGATTAAAATGCAGATAAAATGGAACGACGAAAGAAAATGGAGATGATTTGTCTTGAATAAAATGTTAATTAGGGCTTTATTAAGTGAATAATTCTACTACATTTGATTTCATACACTTCCTATGATTCAAATATAGTATATAATTTAAAACTTTTGATTAAATCGAAACTGAAACATACGTAAGAAATTTTTCTCAATGGGAAATTTCTGTTTGGTGAAAATAATCACTATAATGCTAATTCTTTCACAAACATTTTCCGTGGATCACATGGATGACGTGAAACTTCTACAATTGTTTCATTTTACTTTATTAAACATAACTAAAAACGTCAAATATATTTTTGCGTGATGGCTATTTCAGTTATTATCTTTACAAGCATATCGTCGAATTTCTTATCTTGAGTAATTAATATATTCTGATAATTTTCGACTAAAATTTTATTTATTGCTACCAATGTAATAAAAATGAAACATTGTTTGCTTATTTCTTTGTTGGTTTTTCTTCCATACATAAATATTTCGATTGATTTCAATAACGTCTTGCATATAAATAATATACACCTTAGATTGAAACACGGGCTTTTATACATAATTAGTTCTACTAACATTACAAAGGTGAAACGTTGTCTGATTATTTCTTTATTTATCTTTCTTCGACTCTTAAATGGTCTGACTGACTTCAATGATAATTTGTATATAAATAACATACATCTTAGATTACATGACCAGTTTTATATAATTGTCATTAAAAAAGTAATAAAATAGAAATAATTTCTATTGATTTATTTCTTTGTTTTTCTTTCACGCTTAAACAACCCAATAAGCTTCAATGTAATTGTGCCTGTAAGTAATATGGATCTTAAATTAAAAGTAGTCTGAAATTAAAATAGCAGTTAAATTAAACATTTGCAGAAGCGGAGAAATAAACATAAACACTAAAAATAGTGCTCGCAAACGAAAAAATTAATGCGTTGTCGTTATTTAATTTTTTTAGTGGAAAGTGTTCCATTAACCTGTCAATTTTAATGGACTTTTCAATACCAAACATTTTAGTGGAACGTGTTCCATTAACCTATCAAAATTGTTAGAAGATTTTTCATACCAATTTTTTTAGTGAAACGCGTTCCATTAACCTATCAACATTTTTAGTAGACTTTTTAAAACTAATTTTTTGAATGGAACATGTTCAATTAACCTGTCAAAATTTTAGTGGACTATTTAATACCAAATTTTTAGTGGAACATATTCCATTAACCTGTCAAAATGTTTGGTGGACTTTTTAATACCAATTTTTTTAGTGCAACATATACCATTAATAACCTGTTAACATTTTTAGTGTACTTTTTAATACCAATTTTTTTAGTGGAATGTGTTCCATTAACCTGTCAATATTTTTTGTACTTCTTGATAACAATTTTTTTGTGGAACGTGTTCCATTAAGTTTTCAAAATGTTTAGTGAACTTTTCAATACAAATTTTTTTAGTGGAGCATGTTCCATGAACCTGTCAAAATATTTAATAGACTTTTTAATACAAATATTTTTAGTGGAACTTGTTCTATTAACCTGTCAACATTTTTAGTGGCCTTTTAAATACCAATTTTTGTGCAAAACTGGAACACATTGCACTAAAAAAATTCGTATTAAAAAGTCCACTAAAAATGTTGACAGGTTAATGGAACACGTTCCAATAATTGTATTAAAAAGTCTACTAAATATTTTTATAGGTTAATGGAACACGTTCCACTAAAAAAATTTATATTGAAAAATTCACTAAACATTAACCTGTCAAAATTTTTAGTGGACTTTCTAATACCAAATATTTTAGTGGACCGCGGAACCTGTCAAATACAAGGGTTAATTAAGACATTGCATAACTTGTGTGGCGCACTGCACTATGTAAAATCAGGCCTGGCTAATTATATTCAAAATAACACTTAGCTGCAAAACTAACCTTAAGAATCGTAAATATTTCCTGTTTGTATTGGAAGTTTTTTTATAAATTGACTTACCTTCTAGCATTTCATCGATAGATAAAAATAAATTTCACTTCAATATATTTTTCATCGCCTGTACCGTAAAATGCGAGCAATATGAACCACGACCTAGGAATACTAGTCCCTTTGTTGCAGCCAGTCACTACGTAACGCACGTCTGACGTGCCATGTCTGGACTGCCGTATTCTGTATCTGAGAAAGAATTTCATTTCAAATTATGTCATCGTACATTTCTAGCATTAACATTTAAACAATAGATATATATATATATATATATATATATATATATATATATATATATATATATATACATATATATATATATATATATATGTATATATATATATATATATATATATATATATATATATATATACATATATAGTTCACATACAGTTTTGCTATGTTATGAAAAGAAACATTAATAAATATACAACCAGTTAATTCTACACTAATAAACTAGAAATTAAAAGGAATGCCCCAGTAGATAACAAACTCATAAGTTTTACCCTGTGAATAACGATATAAAAGCAATTTGGAAAATATATACCCAGTAAGAGAAAATACTTACTTGAATTGTTACAGCTGCTCAGTTTAATGTAGTGGTAAATATTTTAGGAATTCTGAATTACAGCCTAGGTCTTATTGCAAAAAATGCACAATGTTTATAAAAAAAAATATTTATCTCCTTGCTTACACTAATTAAGAAATAACGTGGAAATCTACGTGTGTTAATAAGAAAGAACTGTCTGCCCATCAAATTTCTCAAGAACTATTGACAGTTTTAAATTACATTAAAATTCATAGCATTCAGGTTAAAATATAAATAATAGACGATCCTCAAACTCAAATAGGCGATCTGTTACAATTATTTCAAGACTTTAATTTATTTTCCAACATCCCAGTTCATAAAAATATCAGTAATGAAGTTAGGTTAGGTCACTAATGGGTTAAAGCTATTAAATAACAAAGTCAGCAATAAAATCGAATATATCTAAATGATATCACAAATTACGAACATTTACAGATATAATAAAAGAATAAATAAATCTGAAAAATAGAGATGTTTTCGAAACAAGGAATTTGTAAAATTGGAAAATAAATTATATAAAAATCATTTGATTTTGTAATCATCAATTGTCTCTATTTGTACGCTCATCACGCAAAACTAAGAGACAGATTTTGATGAAATTCCCAAAATAATAGAGTTGAGGGTCCAAGAAGAACGTATAATACCGACACACTCATCACCCAAATCTTTTAAAAAATTATTTTTAAAAAATATAAAACAGTCTAAATAAAACACCATTAGTGTTCTATTTATATATTACTAAATTTAATTGCTTCAAATTACTAATAAAAAATCTACCCTTTAATATCTTCTGTTAAGTTTTTATGTTTATTTTATTTGCTGAAAAAATTAATAAATGATAATAAAATTATTTAATACCACTTCCGACTTAGTTCAATAAAGAGGCGTTACACGATCGCTGATACTATCCAGGTCTGTCTATATATTACTGATAACTGAGAACGGATTCGTTGGAAAAAAAACTTCGAAATTAAGGAAAAAATGAGATAAAGAAAAATACTTACATATATACTAATATATATATATATATATATATATATATATATATATATATATATATATATATGTATGTATCAAGGGTATATTTTCTATTACGTCGTATTTTTCACTCATCATTCTAAAATGAAATATTAATGACGATTACGAAAAACTACTGCTTCAGAGATAATCGTCCTTAAGGTTCAAAATGAAAAAGAAATACAATTTTTCATAGAAATGTATATTCAGTACCTTTATTATATCAAATACGTCGCGGGAAAATTAAAATTTTAAAAACTCAAAAGATAAATATGAAAATTAACATTAGCTGACTAATCGCAGTTTTGGCATGACGTTTTTTCCTTAATTTGATAACAAGTTGCGAGTATAATTCGCTTTGCAAGGGTATGTACCCTTTAGATACATATAAATATTTTATACAATTAAATTATATATATATATATATATATATATATATATATAATATATCGCAATTGAATATGTCGCAATTTGCCCTTGACCCGCAAATTACCCTCGACGTTATTTTTCCCATATCTTGAAAATTTTTTTTTTTTGTTCATCTTTTGTCCTCATATTTTGGAAATCTTACGAAGAAATAGTCTCAATTTTCAAAAAAAAGTATGAAAACAAAACACCCCTAAGATCTTACCTTTAGATTCAAAGGGGTTATTATTGTAGCGCATATCTTAAAAAAAAATTATTAACAAGTTACGAGTATAATTCGCTTTGCAAGAGTACATCTTTAGATACATATATATATATATATACATCTTTAGATACATATAAATATTTTTTACATTTATATAAACATTTAAGGGTATATAGTGTTTCAAACAAACTATTACGAATTTCAATATTAAGTACTTTTGCACTATGTAAATGTATTTTAGAGATATATAAAAATACCTCAGTTTTCCATAATAACTCTGCTTAGCTTCTCAATAATTCATTAATGCACGTTTACCGAAAGAATTTTGCATTGAACTACTTACTAAAGATCGTTTTCCTAATTTTTGTCAGATTTGTGTAACATGTGATTAAAAAATTGAGAGAAGAGTAATACCATTGCACAGCAAATTATTTTAGAAACTCGGTAGGCAATCTGGATTGAATTTTAAAAGACCAATGTATTTTGGATTGCATATTAAAAGACCTATACATTTTGGATTGCATTTTAAAAAACATTTCGTTAACATGATTTACGAGATCTACGAGAAAAGAAATATTACCAATTTCGCTATTTTTCTTAAAATAAAATATCAGGTTTCGGTTTTTGCAATTGGCTTGCTAAACATTTTTGTCCATAACAATATAAATAAATGATTTCCCAAGTAAAACATTTGTTGAGTCATGTACCGTAGCTTTATCGCCTTTAACCGTTAACTGTATTCATTTATATATGGAGATATTAGATACTCATTAGATATTTAAAAAAACAGAAAACACTAACATACAAAAACAAAGAAGACCACAATATAAACCATATTGATAATATATTGAGCATACGAGTCAAACAGAGCATAATAATATATATTCCCAAAATCTTGACCAATTGAAATTTAATGATACTGCCGGCATCGCTGAAGGAAAAGAAAACTCTCCAATGCTTCGAATAACCGATAAAATAATTTGTGAAATCATATCGTCATGTAATCTTCCCGACCAAAGAAAGTGGAATAAGAAACATCGTCATCATCATTAGTAGCTCGACAGCCCAGGGAGAGCCCAGGCTTTCCTTTGAAGCGACTTCCATGTAATCCTCTGTGTGACAACCGATCTCCAGTTACAGACCTTCAGCATCCCAAAATCCTTCTCCACCGCACCTTCCGAACTCATCTTAGGTCTTTCTCTTCTTCTTTGTCCTTACAATTTAGTCAAAAAGATTAATTTGAGAGGGTTTGAATTCCTCATCTAATTTTAATAAACTTAATGATGTCTGGGTCTTTGTAAAAACAAAAAAATAATAAAATAAAAAATAAAAAATAAACAAAAAAAATAAATATATATATATATATATATATATATATATATATATGTATATATATATATATATATAAGAAACATGTTTGTAGTTATTAATGTATCATGGAATCAAACTACACTGTACCTTATTTTTTTATCTAAACTTACAAGTTCTGAATATATTGGAAAAATTGATAATTATGTTCACAGTACACAGATATTCCTGACGAAATTATAGGTACACCAAAGACAAAAATAAAATTCGGGTACTTAAATTAACATACTTGACTTCACGCCTTACAGTTTATGTCACTAGTTTTATATCTAGAAATATAGAAGTTAAAAGTATTGTTTTCAATTTAAAATGAAGGTTATGACCTTATGAATTTACTACATTACTTTGCTATATACTGCTGACTTATCCCCTTTGATATTACTCTACGAGAAACTTTACTAAATCTTTCATCTCAGTGAAATAAAAAAAGTTTAGTATAATTTATTTAGTATACGCTGCTGTAATAAACACTTCAAAATTTTAATATAAAAGAATCTGCAAACCAAGGTTTCCTAGCTTTTATATAAACAATATAGTGTTTACACTTAATAAGTTATATGGCATTCAGCTTACACGTAATCAATAGAATTATGTACAGAGTGTTAGTAAAAACAAGAACAAAAAATATCAATGAACTACCTTTGTATAAATAATGACCAATAGGTTACCTGACTATTTTTTTTTATTTTATAGATCATAATTTCATGGTACAAGCTGACGAGGAGTAACACCATTTGACAAATCTTAGAATTTGTTAGTAAAAGTTTAAATTTAACTATTAGATAAGTACGGTTTCGGATTCATTTTTAATAATGCTGGAGAGTAAGAGAGATATCGCCAATCTATTCAAAGCATTCAATTTAGAAGATCGTAGCTGACTTACTTTTTAATTTATTTTTAAATTTGTTTACTTTTGATTTTTAATATTTTCATGACATTTTACTAAAAAGAGTATAAGACAATTTCTTCGAAATTATTAGGAATTGCAAAATTCAATTAAACAATTGCGTTGCACTGAAAACGAAGTTTGTTTATTTTAGTACTTACATACACACGATAACAATTACACAGTTTAACTTAAATAGTACTATAGTACCTGAAAACAAAGAAACGACATTTAAAGTTTATTATTTAAATGGTCAATTCCTTTTTATACAATTATTTTAATATAACAAAACAATCTGAATAACAATCGTGAGTTCTGTCAACTAAAAATAATCTTGAAAATATTTGGCGTTAATTTTGTAGAAATTCATTGTTGACTAATAAATGAAGCTACGTGATGTAGTATTATTTCTACTTTCTTTAAGTTCTTTACAACGACCTAGGTTTCGTTGTATCACAACATCTTCAGGTGGGCTATTAGCAAAGATTGTCAAATATAATCTGCTTTCCTGACCGTATTGGCCGCCATTACTCACATTGCTATCTATGTAGTACATAAGTACATGGTCGCCGTTTACCGTCAGAAAAGTGCTATACCAATTTAAAGAAATATATTTTCTTTACATATATACACATTTAGTATCTAACATTGCGCCATTTACTGAAATTTAGGAAATTCCACACTGTAATATTAAGTGTAAAAACAGCTTTCATATTATAATAATTACGCTATATCTCGGGTTGAAAAAAATCGTTTTTCATGTTGGGGTAATAGCATATATATTACCCAGCAACGAAATAATACGCTTACCAAATCTGATTATTTTCAATGGAAAAACCAAACAGACGCACTTTCGGGTTTACAACATTTAAATTCACTTTAATATTACAAATTAATTACTCATTACGGGGTCATCGATAAGCTCGTCGACGAACAGGATCTTTGCAAAATAACAAGATAAACATTTTTGGCTGAAAATTGTATGAATCATTTTTTTATTACCTATTCATAAAATTCGAATATATTAAAGTAAGGAAATTTTAATACCAATGATACTGAAAACGATGCAATAATTTAAAAGTGAAACTATAAAAAACTAAACCCTGATATAAAAAACTGAAAAGTATAAAAATAAGTTAGGAAATCATAATTTCACTGAAAGGTAATCTTCAGTGAAATAAAGCCATAGGTGACGTTCATCTCAAAACTGAACACCGCCCACGGCTTCACAATGCAGTGCCGAATGCCACCTGCAGCTTCACAATTGAGTGACGTTTATATTTCAGTGAAATTATGATTACTTAAATTGTTTTTCTACTTTTTATTTTTTTTGACGTAGTCGGATTTTAATTTTAGATAGCTTCGTTTTTATTTCACCCTTTTTGGTACCTTAAGATTATCCGAAAATCACCGGTGCGAGAATTTGATGTTTGTTTCTAAATTGTCTATTTTTCATGTTTATGAAAAAATTATTGAAGAAACGTCATAATTATTTTTGAGATCTTTCTAATAACATCCTTTTCGATGAGATATTTTTAATTGCATAAATTTCATTTTTGTCTTTAAAAACCCACGCTATGACACTCTTACAAAAATGCAAACCTCATTTGGTAAAATCGATTTAGTAGTTTTTGGGCTAGGTTCAAACATTCACACATAAATACATGCATATATACATTACATACATGCATAGTAAGTTGAATTCATTACCGTATCTTTGCTGCCCATAGTCGGGTAAAAAAGGACAATATGACCATCAAATTGAAGGTATTTCTTCCAATGGTCTGTACTAATATTTGAATTCAATTCACCTGTTACAAAAAACAAACTTTCTTTTTTCTTTAGATATTGATTAACCAACACTTCCATTTGTTCATATTCTTCGGTTCTAGTTTTATTAAACGTACCCGCACACCGAGTAAGCATTCGACTGTTCGCTGCCATAAGCAAAACTGCACCCGCAATACTATTTTCATTCAATGACAGTTCTCTATAATAGAGCAATAGAACAGATTAAAAAAAATTATTACAATGTACAATGGAAAATATTTTTGTCACTTATTTTGAGCCAGTATATAAAAACGAAGCAAAAACGTTGCAAATAAGTACAAAAAGACACGTAACGTTTAATGAAAATTTATTAACTTTTCATACATAAAATAATCTACCTAGACCAAACAATTGATTTTCATTTTTTTTTTAAAGAAACAGAATAATAAAAACAGCAATCGCATTACCGGGTTAAAAGAAAGTACATAAAAACTAAAATTATATTCTTGAAAATAAATTTAGTATTGAATATATTTGGCGTTAATTTTGCAGAAATTCGTTATTCACAATTAAATTAAACTACTTGGTGTAGTATTATTTGTACTTTATTCAAATTCTGTCGTAATATAACGAAACCCAGGTCCTGATATAGAATTTAAATAAAGTAGAAATAATACTACACCACGTAGTTTCATTTAATTGTGATAAATTTTGTGTTAATAGAATAAACTCTTGGCGTTTCATTTGTTTATGACGCTATCATAACGCTATCTGTCGGTCGATTTGATATTAAATTCTATCTGTCTACGTTTTGAATTTGAACTACACGACTGTTGGTGGTGCCATTCTTTATTTTTTCTTATATTGATGAAAATAGTATTCGAAACTAATATTCTGAAAAAACGTTAATTTATGCGCATTTATTATAAATCAATTGCGTTGACCACAAGCTCACGGCTTCGCTTATGGGCTTCGCTTACGGCTTTCGTCGACGGTTCAACCGACGGTCACGGCGTACATAAAATTCCACACACAAGTAACTGGCTGCAACGCCACCTGGTGTGAGAAACTACGCACTAAGACCTCCAACACGCCTGCCCAACCTGTTCCAATGATACGCGCATTGGGAGAGACCTACCTATATCTAACACTGGGTGGAGACAGGCTGTTAATTAATTGAATTACAACACTGTTCGCAATATTTATATAGTTTATAAAGAATACATAATTAAATACGTATTAAATTAATTATAAATTAATTCATTTCGTTTAATTATTTTTTAAGGAATGTAACGTAGTAGACGTTATATAACAGGACGAACAAAATAATTTAAAAAGACTATTTTATGTTAGAGCCTTATTCCTTTAATTACCAGTATTTTAACAACCAGTGCAATCTGTCTACTTACGTATCCATCACTCGCGGACCATTAATCCTGCTGCATTACAATCTAAACCGAAAAAAAAATCTTTTCATCGCATTTAATTTGCGCGGAACACACGAGATAATACAATTAGACACCAAACGCAGTACCGAGTTGAAACGGATCCTCGTAATCGTAAAGTTTAAATGTAAGTACACGGAAACTGCGCCGCCTAACTACTTTCTCGGCAACGCCGCTGAGCTTTCGAAGATCCTTAGGAAGCTTTCGATAAATTAATTTAAATTTTGTAGCCTCGTAGCGAAACAAGAAATTTCTTAACGCGACATCTTGATGAGTGGTTGGATTGAAATGCAGATAAATGGGACGATAAAGGGAATGGCGTTTATTTGTAATGTAGATGAATGAGATGTAGATTAATGGTAAATGGAAAATTATATATATAAAAAATATTTATTAAATGTGTAATTCTACAGCGTTTAATTGCTATTTTTTTTATTAATCATACATACAATTTGTTGTTGTTGTTGTTGTGTTCCACGTTGATAGTCAAATAAAAAGTATTGAAAAAAGAAAAAAGAGAGGATCAAATTGAGTCAAAGGTTTTTTTTTCTGCCTCCACCAGTCTCGGTGCCTCGTTGCTATACAATTTCTTGCAGCAGATCGCTCAGTGGGGATATTCCCACTTTTAGGATGTTTGCTGCGAAAGCTGGGCACTCAAAGATGTGCTTGGGGGAGCTGGACTTCGGGACAGTTCTTGCAATGAATATAAGTTCTGAAATTGTCTGAATGGATCTTCATGTCTTTAAGGTGATTAGTTCCTAGTCGGTCTATTGTAGATGTGATATGTGTAGGGCAGTTGAGATAAGTAACGAGTTTTTTTAAAGATGTGAGTCAAAATTCTGCATCTTGCCACTACCTCAGTATCTGCAAATGTGACGTAAATGTCGTGATGGATCGAGGTTTCTGGCTTCTTTGGCTAGAGTATCAGCACACTCGTTTCCCTCTATATTGACGTGTGCAGGGATCCATTGCATTATACGGGATTTTTCCTTGCAGTGCAGCTGTTCAGCAATAATTTCGGAGGTGATGTTTGTAGCTCCGTTTCTAATAGCTTCCAGGACAGATTTGGAACCTTTTAAGTCAGTTAGGCATAAGGTGAGGGCTTCTTTGATTGCTAAGAGTTCACTGGTGAAGTTAGATGTAATAATACCTGTGTTAACATTATGATTAATATTTCTGCCGTCTGGTAAGCCCAGCTCCTCCATCGTGCATACAATTTAAAACTGCTATAAAATCAGAACTGTGATATCAATATGTTATAAGATAACTATATAAGGATAATATAAGGATCTTCATCGATGGGAAATTTCTTATTTGTACAAAAGACCCAGTTTAATTCTAGTTCTTTCATAAAAAAAATATTAGTTTTTATGCTCGATGGATTGCTTGAATTAAGTAGAACTTCTACGATAGCTTCATTATGCTTTAATAAACATAATTAAAAACGTTAGCTATTTTCTACACAACCCTTATTTCAGTATTATCTTTACAACCGATGAATTTATAACATTTAGTAATTTTTTCTATCTATTTTTTATTCTATTTTCTAATTTTTTCTTGTGTCTCCGCTAATATAATAAGAGAGAAACATTTATTTGTTCATCATTTTTTCACCCATAAACTGCAAAACGAAGTTTAGTGAGTTTTTTATATGTATAATATATATATATATATATATATATATATATATATATATATATATATATATATTCTAGAATAAGATATAGACTATAAATAATTATCCTATCTAAAACGTTGTCTGCTTACTTCTTTGTCTGTCTTTCTTTCACACGGATGTATTTCAATAACGTTTTGTAAACATATGAAACACGAAATAGATTTAAGTTAGGTTATATATAGTTATCTTTACTTATATAATAAAACTGAAATATTGCCGGTTTATTTATTCGTTTGTCTTTCTTTCATGCTTAAACGGCTCATTGAAAAACACATTTTAAATAAAAAGTAGGCTACACCTATGCTAATTACGCTATAGTTTGTTATAGATAATACACATTTTAGATTAAAAGTAGGCTATACGTAATAACGCTATAGTTTGTTATAGATAATACACATTTTAGATTAAAAGTAGGCTATGCGTAATTACGTTATAGTTTGTTGTAGATAATACACATTTTAGATTAAAAGTAGGCTATACATAACAACGCTATAGTTTGTTACAGATAATACACATTTTAGGTTAAAAGTAGGTTATACGTAATTGCACTATAGTTTATCAGAGTTAATACACATTTTAAATTAAATGTAGGCTATACGTAATAATGCTATAGTTTGTGATAGATAATACAAATTTTTGATTAAAAGTAGACCATACGTAATAACGCTATAGTTTGTTATAGATAATACACATGTTAGATTAAAAGTAAGCTATACGTAATAACGTTATAGTTTGTTGGAGGGGAATAGTGAACATACATGCTAGAAAATTATGCTCACGAAAGAAAAATGAATACACCGCTATTAATTTTATTTTTAAAATTAATATAACGTGTTCCATTTAACCGGTCAAACACGAGGATTAATTTCTATATGGCATTTTATTTCAGACTACCATTGCATGACTCGTGTAGCGCACTGCGCTGCACCACAAGAAATATTAAAAGTCAGGTCTGGCTAATTATGTTCAAAATAATACCTTGTAACTGACCTGATTCCAAGCTATACGTATTACCTTAAAAAAAAGTCTTGTGTACTTATGTACACGCATTAGAATTTATACTTCTTTGGCATTGGAAAGCCAGCATAAAAAAAAAATGGTGGACCACTCATATGTCAAATTAAGATGCTCATAATTTAGAACTAAATTTAATTATTTTAATAAATGTATTTTATAAATGTTTCTTATTACTATTAAATTTCAATTACTAAAAAAGGGAATAATACGGTTGAAGTGCGATAATTTGGAAAAGCTCTGGCATATGATTGATTTATAATGGAAATCTAACAGAAAAATAAACTATGACGTATCTACATTACCCACTTTTTCTCTTACCAACTCATAATCACCTAGTAGCTTCGATAATTCGAACAAATGCTGTCACAGTATTATTTTTGACTGGTAAAATATAAAAGAAATACGCATTATTTCTTTTACCAACTCATGATCGCCTGGTAGCTGCGATAATTCGAACAAATGCGATCACAGTACAATTTTGACTATCAAATAATCGCTTGACGATTCTATCATCAAACAAACTCTTTCACACTCATATGCGCCTAGTACTTCGGACAAGTAAATCGATAAAAATAAATGTTTAGTGAGCAACTTCTAAGAAGTAATATAAGTCCATGGCACCTTCATCGTGTCGTTTTTATGTTGCACCTATGCCAATTTCATTGTGTATTTTTAAAATTTCACGCTCATTTTTTTTTTCACAACGCACCTAGGGAAGTATAACTTCAAAAAGATTTTTCAATTTTCATAAAGCTAGTTGTAGATAATAATTTTTTTAAATATATTTTTTTTAATTGCACGTGTATATTTAAAAAACATCCACAAATAATTTTTAGGGTCCTGAACCGCACATTGCAAACAGAACCCTTATAATACCACTATAATATCTGCCTACCAGTTCGTTTGCCACAGCTTATTTCCGTGAATATAAACCGTGTGACGTGAAACTTAAAATTTGGTATAATAATACCTATTTTGCACTAGCTAACTTTTTGAAACATTCTTAAAAGAATTAAGGAGGGTGTAAATACAGTATTAATTCTTTATTTAATTTTTAATGTGGGGTATTATTCGAAAAGGCTTATTATGAGAAATACAAAAATATTTATTTACATAATTTTAACTTATATAATTAAAACAGTTGCATATTTTTTAATTGCACATTTTCGATAATCTAAAAACTATGCGAAAATAGAGCATCCGTCCCTTATTTCCGACTAATATAAACTCTTGAGCCTAAAATCATGAGCTAAAACAAGATTGGTAAATGAGCTGAAAGATTACAGGAAAACTATAACTATTATCCTAGACTTTTTTTAAATATGCAACATGTTTTACACCTATGAAAGATATAGTAGGCAATATACATACGTTTTGCACACTTAAATGGTTATAAATGTCTAAATGTATGTGAGTTTAAGGTACTTCCAGGTTTTTGTAATTTAAGGTAACATACCCAAAACGATAACGTTTGTTCTTTAAATATACCTTAAATTTATTTTTGTCAATATTTTTTAAATTTATACTTTTGTAAATAGTTTATAAATGGACTTGCCTTTAATGATTTTATGGATCAATAAAAATAAATTTCACTTCAAAATATTTTTCATCGTGTATACCATAAAATGCAAGCAACATGCACCGCGGTTTAGGATTATCATTGTTGCAGCCAGTTACACAAATCTCACGTGCCATGCCTGGACTGACACATTTTTTATCTAAGAAAGCATTTTATTTGAAATAGTATCATCGCATGCATCGAGCATTATTTTTGACACAATATGTATATATATATATATATATATATATATGTGTGTGTGTGTGTGTGTGTGTGTGTTTATATGTTCGTATGTATGTATGTATATATGTGTGTAAAGGATCATATATAATTAATGAATATACCACTAATTTATTCTATACTACAGAACTTGGACTTAAAACATTTGCCTGAAACATTTGCATGAAGCTAGAAAATTAATTGTAGAAAAATCATTTGTTTTTGTAATCTTCAATTGTCGCTGTTTGTACGTACTTCACACAAAATTATCAGCCAGATTTTAATGAAATTTCCAAAATAACGGGGTTTATGGTCCCAGGAGTACGTATAATACCGGCAAACTCGACACTCAAAAACTACTCAAAGAATAATTTGCAAAAATATAAAACACATTAAACATGACGCCTTTAGTGGTTTATTTACGAACTAAAAAAATTAATTGCTACGAACTACTAATAAAAAACCTGTTCAATATATTCTGTTCCATTCTTATTCTTATATTTTTGCTGAAAAAACGTTTAATGCCTCTTCCGACTTAGCCCAATAATGGACGCCAAATATTAAAAGCGCCTGCGAAATGATTCGTTAAGAAAATTTAGTTATATATAAAAAATGGTTGGTATTATATAACAGCCGTTTTCGGGAAAATAACCTTCAGCGTTCAAAATTTTAAAAATAATATATATATATATGTGTGTGTGTGTGTGTGTATATATATATATATATATATATATACACGTGTATGTATATGTATGTATAAATATACATACAAATATTTTCAATGTATCTATTATGCCAAACATGCTCGCGGAAAAGTAAAAACTTTAAAACCTATAAGAAAACTCTTATTCAAAGTTTAATATGACTTATTAGTCATATTAAACTTTGAATAAGAGTTTTCTTATCATCTATCTCATTAGCTGACGCTACATGGTGGGAGGTTTTTCCATAATTTTCATTATTCATCACATCATTCGGAATGGGTTGAATAAAAAACAGCCTACTAAATAAATTTCAAAATATTTTATTGTTCTTGCTTTTTATTGCTCACCGTATTGATCCGAAGCACCTCTGTGAAAATATGTCTTAAGGAATAATATACTTGTATATAATAATATATATATATGCAATATGTACAAAACTAACACACACAAATATATATATACATGTACGTTTGTGCGTGTGTGTGTGTGTTTGTGTTTGTGCGTGTGCGTGCATGCGTGCCTGCGTGCCTACGTGTGTGAAAAAAATGATATTTTAATGATTTCGATGAAAAGCACAAATTAACGTATTTTAGATCTGGAAATCGATCTGTATCAATGTATTATCCTTACGCGCATGTATGTATATCACAATTTTCATTTCTTTCAATTCACAACGCTTTAATTATTATTCATGGCTCTGTCTCTGCACCTTTGCATTTGCTCTAAACATTAATTTTCATGAAATGAAACTACCATTTATTTTCCCGTTTTAGACGTATAATCAACCATATTGTATAATCAACCATATAGTTCCGCTAAAGCGGAACGCATATAAAGCGCCAACTCGTAAGCAGGCTGTACCCGCATCAGTCGCGTGCCGTTGACACAATCATTTATTTATATTTAAAGCGCGCCCGACAACTTCCGGCCCGGAGTAGGTATCGCCAAGGAAACTTTCACGAGCAACGCTAAAAGTTTACGTTACAGAGTGTTCGGGCTCCCACGAAAATAAAGCCGCTTCTGCTCCTCGTAAGAATGATCTATATATCTTAATTGGTGTAACCGGCCCAGGCAAAAAAGACGTTGAGATAACTCTTTGGACTTTACATTTATTATTGTAGAGAAACGATGAGATTTTACTGCCTTGTCTAACAATGTGGACACTTCTGCATAAGAATGCTTGTACAAAATTAGAATGTTTTCAGCAGGAATTCACGGAGTTTTTACTAACGTAAAGGTTCCGGTAAAAAAAATAAATCGTTTTTTTAATCAACTGCGTTTTTGCTATTAATATTCAGTGTTCTTTACCATTACGGGAGAAACGAACCACTAGGCATTTTTCTGTCAATCTGTGTTTAAAGCAATTTTTCTCAGAGGACGTTAGCTTTTCAAAGTTATAATTTTGCGTAGTTATAGGAAGTGATAACCAAATCAAAGAAGTGTTCTTTTTTATTAGAATCAATATCTAAGACTATGATTAGTTTAGTTTTAGGACTATGAATAGTTTTAGGTTAAGTTATTATGGCAAATTAGGGCCATTGCCCTGTATTACTCTAATCAAGCAGAACATCGGTTTCCTTAAGCCTCTTAATCATGCTGGACTACAGGAGTTTATAAAATAACGGATAAGGTTGAGTTGCTAGTCGCACATTATATTTTTCAGAGTAGCGTTTAGCTTCTTCAAGGATAGTTCCAGGTAGTAATGAACGCTTGAGTTACCCGCTAACTATGATCCTCAGAATATTATTTAAGCTCTTTGGAGGCAGAGAATATTCAAATTTTATGATTAAGTAGTCAAGTCTTAATTTATTGTTTGGGGACAACTTAGAGTGTTACCCGAGAAATCAGAGTAGATGTCTAAATGGTTAGGTGACTTCGTCTTATTTGTGCGTACTTTTATTTTGGGAGTTAGTTTTTGAAAATGAAGCAAGAAGCAAGAACCAAGAAACAAGGTTTGGATCAATGCCATTGTGTGTGTTATCAAATTTACAAATGTTAAAACGCGAATTCAAGATTATTTGATATATTTTCATACGAAATATTATAAATCATATGAAGGAACGAAAAAAAAATAAAAATATTGTTGATGAAATTCATATTGACCAAACATTATCACCATCATATAACCTAAAAAAATGTCTATTGCACAACTGAAACACCAATGATAATGAGCGAGAAAATAATTATTTTTTTATAAATCTCTCGTATTAAAATATATAAAAAACACATAATTTTTTTTACATGTTTATTTTACATTAAGTTATAACGTTAAAGTACGCGGTAGGTACGAATGGTCAAAGGTGTAACGGGCAGATTTCATATATACCGATTAATATTAGATATTTCTGGACCATTTTATTATTCAAAGTTAATTCAATTCAAGTTTCACATTATTTACAGATATGGCCATATACATTTAAACGGCCATTTCTTAGCATGAAATTAAAATTTCTCATTTATAATTTTGTATAGAACTGAAAAGGAATCTATAATGTTATTATACTGGCACTTGTTCATAACTAATCAATTACGTTCAATTTTTAAATAAACAAGTTTCTTCGGTTATTGTCTTGGTATTTAAAACTTGTCACTGCCCAGAAACGTTCGTTGAGTCAAAACTTCATTTTTAGTTACATTTAATATTTAATTTTGCCGTAAAACCGAAATTATTTTGACGTTATTAATATTCGCGAAGATAAAACTCGTAAAATTTATTCTCAAGGTTAGTTTAGATAATTAGCTTAGTCAGAGTTCCGTACTCAAAAAGAAAGACGAAAGTGTTCTCAGAAACTATCTGTCTGTCTGTTACAACTGTTGTTACAAAAATATTTCTATTGAAAACGTTTATGGAGAATAATTATTACAAGAAAAAAAAATGTTAAAATTACATACAAAATGTGGGAAATTGTTTGAAAGGGCTAGGCATCAAAGACATATTTTTTCGTATTTTTAAGTAGTATATTCTCAGTTATTAGAAGCAAGAAAACGTATTATGGGATAACAGGGTTTTTAATCGAGCTGTGGAACATGGTGAGCAACTTCTAGGAAATATTTGTGACTTGCTGTATATGCATACTTCTATTGAATGAGAATATACCGCTTAAGTTTACACTGGATTAATTATACTATATTGATTCGTGACAGAATTTAACGTAGATTCATGTTATGAAATTAAGAGGTTTTTTAACTTGAAAGTTTGCTTGCTGAAAAGTCTATCAAAGCATGGCAAACAAGAATCTAATATTGTCATCTGAAGTCTATAAGAAGCCAATTTTATCCATGTGATTAAGCTATACCGAAAATGTTAATTTGACATTTCTTAATATAGAGTAGTTATATTCTTTTGCCTTTTACTATTACATATTTTATGATTCACAAGCAAACCAGAAAATGTCACGTGGTCAATATTTCAAAATTGTGTTGTTTGGATTGCATTGTTCAGAGTAAAAACGCAGATGACCAAATGTTGAAAAAATTTGATAAAAACGAGTGTTTGGTCTTTTTAAATAATTGTAATTGATGCTTAGACGCATTATCTAAATAATTTACATAATTCATAATATCAATTTTTACAGACATTGGTAGATTTTAAAATAAAATGTTATAATGGATTCTAATTATGATGGCAACATCAATGTCAATAATGCTAGTACTTTTACACGTTGCTGCTGGTGTAATATATACAGGACTTACTGACTATGAACAGTAAGTGACTGTGAAAACTCAATATCGCACTTCGATAAAGCCCAATCAGAGAGCTATGACCCATCAGCAGTAGAGAAACTGGGCAAACTTCCAAATACCACAACCTAAAAATGGTTATGGTCATAATCGACATTCTTCAGTTAATACTCCATCAGTTATCAGTGTTATTCAACTTCTATGACTATTTTTATTAATTGTTATAGTTCAACAATTTCGGAAATAGGGAAACATATCTACAGATATGCTACTTATTTTCTAAAAAAACCTTTTCTATCACTTTCAAAAAGTGCACAGTTTTAATTACAATATAACTTGTCCTCTGAAATTTTCAGATAAATGTATTTAAGTAATACTATTGTAACATACGCTGGTTAACATGCTTCATCCATATGCTAAAACTTAATGTTTCTACATTTCGACAGACTAACATATGAGTTATCTTATAAATGTACCGTTTTCTTTCCCATTGGGGTACGAAATTATAAATTTAATTAAATATGCAAATAAAATGTGGCCAAAGGAAACGTAGAATATTATATATATATGTATATATATATATATATATATATATATATATATATATATATATATATATATATGGAAAGTTACATTTGGGGCAATAGCCAAATTTTAAAGAGCGATTAAGAATAAATAACTAAATCATATAATGAAAAAAAATTTTAAAATATTAATTAATTAATTACATTTTCCAAAAGTCCCGTAGAAACAAAAAAACGCATGGAGATGATAAGTTAGTAATTCTGAATAATTTTACCGCCGCGTTGACGAACACAAAAAATGCAGCGCGCGGCATGACGTTTGAAGAAACTGTCCTCCCGCACCTACCTTATTCCCCACCACGGAACTACCCCTCTATAATCAGTGTGCCATTTGACTTAACTGCATACGTATGTGTCGCTAGGCGATCTATAGGTTATCAACGCAATAGTGATTGGTGAAAAAGTAAAATAAACATTTTTAGATGTACACCAACTCCCATGCAATTAGAGACAATTACCATCAAGTGTAATTCAGCGCAGATGTGCGGGAAGGAATATTTGAAAATGAAATTATATTATCAAAATCGTTAAATAAAATGTGATACAGGTGACGTTGAATTTATTAAAAAATAATTTGCAATTGCGAGTAAAATGGATTAATTTGAATAATTATTAAAATATCATTAAGGCTAAGGACATAAAAATATGTAAATAGAAGTTGATCGTATACGTAAATTTTCAATCATTATAAATAAATTAATTCCAATTTTTAAATACCCCTTAAAGAATATGGGTGTACCCGAGCATGTCCAGCTGAAAAAATAAATGTCTGTCGCACTGCGATAATTACAAGTAAATTGGTCAAGTTTAAATTTTGTATTGAAATACAAAGTTTACAACGTCTTACAAAACGTGCAAATTTGAGCGGTGTATCAATATGAGCGGACTTCACTTCGAACAAGGATTAAAATGTGTAAACAGAAGTAAATTCAGTACGTAAGTTTTCAATTATTGTAAAAAAGTTGAATTCCAATTTTTAATAACACAATCATTATGTACGGGTTTACGAATGAAGTGTGAAGGAGAAATTGGAATCTTATTTCACAAAGCAAAATAAAGAATTCTATTAACTGAAGCTTGCGTAAAATATCATATCGTAAATCTTTTTAAAACGTAATTAATAAATTATAACAATATTTAAAAATGATATCACAAATTTTTCATTACTTGAGAACTCGCACGTAACTCATACGCCCGCGGGCAGAATCCGTTAACATTCGCGCACTTGTTATGAAGAGCATTAAAAAAAAGAACATTGTTGCACATTAAACGGACAAGGAACAATATATGTTCAATATGTGCACGCAAAATATACAATACATGTTTTCGAAATATATTTTAGACCAAAAAATAGGTTCTGAACAACAAATGGTGTGTTATTAAAATCACTAAAAAAAGTACTTTATTGCACATTTGATGGACGGGAAATATTACATACTCACCATATGCACATGAGATATACAAATCATATTTTTATCGCATTTCATTCAAAATTTGCATAGTTTACAAATGCGTTTTTCAAATGATTATTCATTAACTCGCCATTCATTTTCTCTTCACTCTTCCTTTAAACCACGTCTAATATTCCATCTTTTTAGATGATTCAATTAAACAATTCAACATTATAAAGAAGTTTCCATATATTTATTCATTTATATACAGTTATGGAATTAATACATCTACAAGTTTCTATAAAAATAACAAGACAATAATTTCAATACCACTTTAATATATAATGATGTCATACTTGAAGAAATTAATTCTCGCTCACCACAATCAAATCACTCTCTAGTGCAACCTCCATCAAGTGGTTAACCATTTATGTCTCGTGGGAAATGGAGTTGTAGTGAAGATGCCAGTGTAGCAAAAACATTATGACCATACGAGCACCGGTAGTTATCAGGTACGAGAAACGTGAGTTTTTTTTCAGTAAATTAGGACACAAAATTGTTCTACTTAGCAATCGAAAAATTTCACCAATGAAACGTCCTCGAAATAGAAAAGATTTGGCATCATGTACAAATATCGAAGGAATTTGTTCACGAAACCATGAACATATGCAATATAGATTTATATTTATATTGCATATGTTCATGATTTCATGACTAAGATTACCGAAATATCAGCAAGATTTCTTATTTATTTTAACACGTCCATGTCGAAAAATTAAAAATTTCTTTTTTAAAAATGAGAATTCTCATTTTATAAATTTTAAAAATAAAATATTAATTACCGAAAAATAATGTTTAAGAAAGATGTTTTAAATAATACCGCAGTATCAAAAATTATATTTTATATCTAAAAAACTAATTTTAATTATAGAAAGTAATAGCCGATTACAATATGGTCCTTTTTGCTTCAAAATTTGTTTATGAAATTGAAAATTTTTTTTATTACATAGGTAACTTCCATGAACATATACAATATAGATTTATATTTATATTGCATATGTTCAGGATTTCATGACTAAGATTACCGAAATATCAGCAAAATTTCTTACTTATTTTAACACGTCCATGTCGAAAAATTAAAAATTTCATTTTTAACATGAGAATTCTCGTTTTATAAATTTTAAAACTAAAATATTAATTACCGAAAAATAATGTTTGAGAAAGATGTTTTAAATAATACCGCAGTATCAAAAATTATATTTTATATCTAAAAAACTAATTTTAATTATAGAAAGTAATAGCCGATTACAATATGGTCCTTTCTGCTTCAAAATTTGTTTATGAAAGTGAAAATTTTTTTTATTACATAGGTAACTGAATTCTCGATGCGCACATCTGATATAAAAGAAACCAAATGTTTAACTTGATATTTCGATACTATTTTACAATAACGCAAAATTTATAATATTAAAATGTTTAAAATACTACGAAATCTTTGAGAACTTGAATAAAATTGTTAACAAACTGTATTTTGTTTTAATTAAGTTTTTTGTACACTATTCTAATTATGTTACACCTTAAACTGGAAGAGCGTCATACTTTCTCTTACACGGAGCTAAGTATGATGTGTCTTCATGCGACGATTCCTTTTTTTTTTTTAAATGCCATTATTATCCAATATTTACCTCGAAAGTCCCCTGCAAAATTATGCTATCAAATTGTATTTTTACAGCAGACATTTCAAACAGACTTTTATATTCTAAATTGACTATCAACTGTGGAGATCACATTTGATATAACGATTAGCGTTATTTAATAATGCAGTAGTTTGAGATTTGATCGTATGTCTCATTGGAACTGGGGGAGCTGGGATAAAGTAATATAAGGTAGATGTCTCCAATTGAAAATTCAAGAAACTAATATTACTACAGCAATAAATTGAAAAAATATCAACACAATGTGAGCTTTTCAGCACATTATTTTTGCTTCATTTCTTCTTTGTCGGCAAATGTCCCTTTTTTATCGATCATTCCTCAAACACTCATTTAAATAAACTACCAAGTAGCACTTTACCACCAATATGTGTCACACTGACCTTATATATCGGGATATAAACATTTTAAAATTATTTAAGTTGTATATTTATAGACACAATACAGTCTCCAGCCTCTGCTTTCTCCAGAACTCAATGATGGGGAGATTTACAGTTAGGTATTACTGAATTATTCAGTTTTCTCCATAAGTATTTATATCGAGATAATATACAATATAACGGAATAATATACAATATATGTCCATCCTGAAGATTTATTCTAAATATTGGTGAAGAATTTTTGAAATTGGCTGAGTAGTTTCGGAAATTACCTTCTACATCCAAACTTATAAAATTTAACTTTTTATAATTTATGAAAACTTTTTTAACTGGATAATATACAAATTATGTACATACTGATAGTCCTTTCTAAATATTGGTGAAAGAATTTTTGAAATCGGATATGTAGTTTCGGAGATTACTTCCTACAACCAAACTTACAAAATTGAACTTTTTTTTATAATATATGAAATACAACCTATATCTATCTTGAAGATCCGTTCTAAATATTGGTGAAATCATTTTTTAAATCGAATGAGTAGTTTCGGGGATTACCTCCTACATCCAAACTTACAAAATTTATCTTTTTTATATATTGATTTTTAACGGGATAATATGCAACCTATACCTATCCTAAAGGTCCTTTTTAAGTATTGGTTATTACATTTACGGTTTGTGTTATTCAGTTATTTCACAAGTATTTCATATTTAAAGAAGTACCTAAATATATTTTTTTATCTTTAAATATATTCAATTTCACAATAGTTTCTATGTGCGATTCGTCTGACGCAAATTTGTAGGAAAACTATATTAATGATTCCAGATCCGCTGCTGCTTAATCATATTAAATATTATTAAAAATATACTGTGCTAATAAGACCGTATCAGTGATGGATTATAATAAACAAAGTGATTTTACTTCAAACGAGGCATAAAATCCTCGATACGGGAGCGTACTTTTTTCTAACTAGTTTTCTATTCAAAATTTTCTTTTTTTCTCTATATTACAAAATTTTCATTTATTAGAAACAAAAATATTGTATGACAAGCTTTGTTTTAGTCAATAATATCACAACATACAATACAATCGTTCACGTAGTGAGTTTGAACACTGTATTCAAAATTATCATTAATTATTATTTTTTCTTATATTTGTGATTTTTATCTGACTGTTTGTATATCTGTTAGATTGCTCCACTAAAACTGCTAAATCGATTATAATAGGATTTATTGAGACCACGTCTGATGTTACAAATTTAAAACGAATGGTATCTTTATTGGAACGATGATAACAAAGCACTACACTGGCGTTACCTATCGGCGTTGGCTATTCACCGCACTGAATATTTCCTAAATGATTTTTTTATCTGTTAGTGTGTTTCTCTGTTTTCTGTATTAGAGCATCACCTAAAAAATACCGGGCCGATTTTAATGAGAGTTTTACTGGAATAATAGACAAATTAAAACAACCTTTTATTTCAATTGCACATTCTCCAACAGACTTGAAATTAATTGCGCCCATGCATCAAGATCCAATTGGTTGTAACGTTTAGAAAAAGTCTAGACTGTCAAAGCGATCAGCGTCAACTTAAAATTAAAGCTAAAATGTAAGTTACTTTTATTATTTATTTCTTCGCGTCTTCGTCGTGTTATTATAACTAGGGATAAATTCAGCTGCGTAAATCAAAAGTTTTCTTATTTATTTGACAATATGGTGGACTTATTGCTACAGAAGGAATATATTCTAGTCAACCATAACCTAAGGATGGAATGGAATGGAACTAAGGTTACCGACATAGCTCATAGGATTGGCAGACTTAAGAGGCAATGACCAAGTCATATTGCGCGCAGAATCAACAACTGTTGGAGAAGTAACGTTCCAGAATGGCGATCACATCCTGGAAGAGCCAGAATGGGAGGGCACCCCGGCCAGGTGGACAGATAATCTGGTAAAAGTCGGGGGAATCTGATGGATATAGACGGAATGAGATCAATCTTTATAGGGTATTATAGGGGAAGCCTATGTTAATTAGTAAGCTTTTTCTGGTTGACGATGATGATGAAGTTGAAAATGTTATATTTTTAATTTGGTATCCCAAAAACAAATCTAGCGGTTTTTCCCAAGGTTTCACATTATTAGTGCTCAATAAGCCAAGTTCGTACAGCAAAAACATGGTGCGACCTTTCTATAGATAATTTACTTTCCTAAATCGATAAATAGACAATAAAGTCACACCATTAATTTCTTTTACCATCTTTTTATATCACCATAGAAAAAGAGAATAGGAAGATAGAAAATACATGCGCAGGAGCTCCTTTTATGATAAAGAAACCTTTGTAAGATTATGTTTATATCTACGAACAAAACGATAAGTTTTATCTGATATACTGTTTCTCATCACTATTTTTCCTTCACAGTTTTAATAGGATGAATATATTATTAAAAACTCTACGAAAATCAGATTTCCGACTGGCGTTTTGTTTACGATAGGTTTTTTTCCTACGAATTTATTATTGTAACTTGTTACTCGAAATGTTTTATTTGCCCAATTGGAATGTTTCAAATAGTCGTCGATACGGTACTACGGATAAAAAAATTTTTCTTGAACAACTTGTTCGCAAATCGTATTAAAGCGCGAATCCATTTATAAATAAATAAACAAGACTATCACTTTTGGCACGACTAAAGAAATTACTATTGAAGCTCATCACTTCTCTTCACATGAAAATCAAAGCGAAAAATAGAAAAATAATGGCAAACTTTATAAAGAAAAGTTTAAGGAAAAGGGATTTTAGCTGCATATAGAATTCCGAAACCAAAACCTTGATAGTAGGTTCCATTATATGGAATGTTCATCACACATCTAATTAAATGCCAATTATACTTAAACTTAATACCATTTTAAACAAAATAATGAATTTCAATGAATCTTTGGCTTCGTCAAGATAATACAGGTGGCACATGACCGAAAATAAATGGACGAATACTTATAAAGTGTCACGATATATGAATGTTGAAATCGAAATTTAAATTTTCTAAAACAATTAAAATCTGAAGATAAACAACAGAATGCATCTATTTACTGTAGATGAGTATCTCCATTTCATTAAATCCGATTTTATATCAAAAATAAATTATAAAGACGACTCTGACTCAAGAGAGGGTTCAAGATTGAAACGTGATTTCAGAAATTATTTAAATATTAAATATTATTATAACTTGTTTTTTCCTATTATATTTCTGTTATAACACATATTATAAAAACTTTGAAGCACTTTGTTCAGATATTTAAATAACATTAAACACTGGATGGTACTAGATACGTCAGTTAAAATCTAAACTCAATTTTTGTTGTATTACAGCGTCTCACTTTTTAAAAAGCAATACTGTACCTGGTAATAATACGAAACAAAATCTGTATTATTTATACTTTAGTGTAGTGCCGTCGCTGTGGCGTGCTGGGTCGATCGCGCTCTTTGACGACGCGGCACACCGCGGATACGCGGATTCAATTCCCGGTCGTTCGTCGAACGGCAGCCCCGTCGTTACCCCGACCGGTGTTATGGTCGGCTGTAAGATATCGCTCTCGTAGCAATAAGTCCAATATGTACCAATTGGATACATTAAAGTAGATAAATAAATATATCCAATAGCATCACATATATAAATATCAAAAGATCTCTGAGAAAAATTATTACTTATCAAATATTTCACTATTGTTGTTTCATTTGTGTTCAGATCTTCTCACATATTCCATAAGTACGAAAGGGATAACAATAGAAAAATTTAATAACTTTTAACAAACACACCTATAATGTTTTATATAAACGATAACCACGCCATACTTGCACTTGCATATGTGCATAAAACATATTTTACAACAAACGCTTCCGTGAGTTGAAAGACTTATATTTTCACGTGGAATTAGTATGTTTATTTTGTTTTTCTGTGAGATGAAAAACTTACATTTTCACGTGGAATTAGTATGTTTTGAGATAGAAAACATTCCATGTTTATCTCCTTAATAAAGTTGAATAATTAAGGGGTAAAAATAAACTCGTTTAATTTATTATATTGTAACCAGGATGGTAATGGCTTACATTATTACTCAAAAACAATTGCTTTCCTTCTAGTGATGATGTCAGCTTAAAATTTATTAACATAACAATGAAACATACTTCAATTCCCTGATTGGACGTCAAGAAGGGTAGGTAAGAGCCAATTCCGATATCGACCTGCGGCCTCCCTTGATATCCCCCGCAAAACTTGATTTTTTCACATTTTCCCAAGCCCCGCTCCATTGTTCCCTTATTTTCCGTACTTCCTTTCAATTTTTTTTATTTTACGATAAGACTGATTTTTTTCATGAAACGTTACAGTGACAAATGGTATCTGAATCTCGTCAATATTTGTTGGAATTTTAGGAAATTAATAACTCTGCGACGACGCTTACACAGCATTGCCCGGATAATATGACCCCATAATTGAATGATAATTTACATTAATATTACTTTATATAATATATAGGTACATCTGTAATATGCACGGTATCTGGGAATAAACATTAGAAAAAGTAAGATGCTATTCGTTGGCTATAAAGGAATAAATTGTCGTTGACCTAAAACGTAAAACACGCCCTTTTTCTAATTGAACGCAAAAAAAATATTACACATAACTCTTTTTAACACATTTAATACCGCTAATGCACGCAGCAAGCTCACGCTAGCCGTATGCAACCACCACATTAACTCGAAACGTGCTGATCGACGTGCGCAAGTATCGTGTGTATGAAAAAAATGACATATAATTATGAATATTATTTTGAATTTTCTGAGAAAAAGTCATCGCTTAAATTTTATTTTGACGACGATCACCTATTTTTCAGTTAACGAATAATGTCTTTCTTTATCCGACATTTATTCCCGGACGCCGTGGATAATGGATATATCGGTAACACAGCAATCTTTCCCACTTGAACATGCTGAGGTTAAATTGATCGAAACATAACATAAAATAGGGTAGGGTGGTATAAGTTTGCGCAATTTCCAATCAACGGCTCATAAAATGAAAAATACAACTGTTATCTGAGATCAATTATTTATTTTTTAATCCTTAGTATCTAAGCAACAAATCGACATACTAATTATAACAATAAATATGTAACCTTCTGAGTAATTAACTTAAAACCACAAATCGCGAAATGCGCAATTTTATACATCCCAGTGTGTAAAATTGAGTATTGATATCGATAAGATTGCGCAGCTATGTTATTTGCACAAATCACAAACATAAGCCCCGGAGCCACTATAGTCTGAACAATTTTCGTGCCACCACTCTCCACAGGTGCTGCACGCGATCCAGTCTTCTTCTATTGGCTCCTTGTATACTTCGTTACATCCTAGACATGTCCACATTTTCTTTTTTTTACTAGTCTTTGGTTTCTTAAATGCTTTTTTCATGTTTTTGGTCTTTGGTTCCTGTTTAGGTTTATTTTTCTGCTCATTTTCTTTCTCTAATTGAGCTTTATACGGTGAACTACTAATCACATCTGATTTTTTATGCTTCCGGTTAGTACTCCGGTTTTGAGTACACTTTGGAAACGGAATTAAGTCCGACAATGGAGGTGACCTTATTTGGAGACTAGACCTTGCTTCTGCAACTGCTGATGATAGCTTCTCAGGTACAGAAGTAGATGTTTTTGAAGATTGCAAAAATATTGCTTCGGAACGGGAAGATCCGGGCTGTGATGTATCAGTTTTAACAGTCTCATTAAACACACTTGCTACTGAATGGGAAGGTCCAGGCTGTGGTGAATGAACTTGTGCAGGAGGAACAATCGAAGATTGCACACATTCACGTGATGCATTCGATACCGAAACTGACAGCTCCTGACAATCAGATTGTGTACTTTGATTCATATCTGGAACTTCTCTTTCAGTAACGTTGCTTGCCAGAAAATCAGCGTCAGTAAAAATGTCAGGGTTCCACGGTACAATACCGACGCATTTGAAAAGTTCTACTCCTCGGCCAGTGGTTGCAGCCTGATGAAAAGCAGGTGTAAAAATGGACGTCATCTGATAGATGGTAATAGCTCTCCCAGGGTGATTACGATGCCATTTTTCACACTCATTGGAATAAAACTTTTTCAGAACTCCATGGAAACCGCGATCAAGAGGTCGCATCTTGTGGCTACTATCAGGAAGTAACGTTAAGGCAATTATGTTGTTCTGGCGGTAAAACTCCACAGCTCTTAGTGTGCAGTGTGAGACGTGATTATCTAAAATCAGCAGAATAGGCTGATCTTTTGGCGGTTTCGTGTGATCTTTGAAATGGGTAAGCCAATCGAGAAAAAGATCCGAGTTTATAAAACTGGTGTCTGATACCATACCGACAGAACCAGGTGGTGCAGCATCTAAGAGTTCTGCCTTCATCCTTCCTTCCAAATATAAATGCAGGCGGAATAAAATGACCAGTCGCCAATACAGCATTGATGACTGTCACATTTGTGCCTCGCTCTGCGCTGGCTATTTTGTTGACTGCTCGTTTACCCTTTCTAGACAGAACTTTAGGTTTGTTAGGTACAGTGGATATACCTGTATCATCCATATTATAAATAGACTGGGGTGGAAAGTTGTATTTGTCCATAATAGCTGATAAATTTATATAAAATCGTTCCACCTGTGGTCTGTTGAACCCCATTGCACGTGCAATGCTTGTGGAAGTTGGCTGCCTTAAGGAAATATCAGGATGCCGTTTCAAAAATGCACGGAGCCACTACTTGCCTGCAATTTTAGAGTCTGTGTTGAATCGATGAGGGATGTTGTTTTCTTCTGCATACTCGTAAGCTGCACTCCTCAACGCTTTAGCTGTTAAGTTTCGTCTAAGCACTTCAAGTGACCGCAAAAATCTTTTTCAACCTCCACCGAAAATGTTGTATCGAATCTGCCTAACTTTGTGGCACAATGTGATTGTTGCAAACGGAATCTTAAAGTAGATTCTGCCATCCCTAAAGATGATGCCACAGCTCTTTTGCTTTTACCACTGTCAATTAGTCAGCGAGCTTCCTTCATAATATCATCAGAACAAGTCTGTCGCGAAGTTGTCCTTTGTCTTCTAGACATTCTGAAAAAAAAATATATTTATTGATACAATAAAAATATAATAAATATAACTGAATTTGAAATAACAAGCTATTTTAAAATATTATCAAATTAAAAAATAGTGGTGTATAAAATTGCGCGCGCAACTTTACACGCACTCGGAATGCGCAATGTTACACATTTAGGTAATATTCTAAACACCTTGATACTAACTCCATCTCTTATAAAATATTCGTACTACTTCCATCCAAGTCGAAACTTGAACTATACTGCCGTACAAAAATGTTACTACATCGCTAAAATTACTTTTTTAAAAAATACTTTTTGTTCAATAACACTTTTATTTATTAAAAAAATAATAATAATAATAGATTAAAACTTTATACTCACGTATTTCTCTTGTTTTCCACTGAATCCAAAAAAAATTCCAGGAGCACATACCGGCTTAGATAGCAAACAAAACACACCTGAAGTTGTTTACGAAGTTCACTCCGTTGACTTTTGGTTTATACTTGAGGTTTTATATTTAACTCCGCCTTAAAGTTTAAATCTGTGCCCTGTAGTAGAAATGTCCCGGAAAAAGCGATCTAACATATGGCAATGTCCCGGAAAAAGCGACTTTACATATGGTAAACCTAATTAGAATACAAAATTAAGAAAAAGCAATGTTCATACACATATACGTATATATTTTAGTTATAATATATCATGAATTTTTCATTTTCTTTGCCAACTATTTTTCAGATTTTAGACATTAAATCACATGGCGTATAATCATGAACTATTAATGACTTAAAGAAACATATCTACGATACCTATATACGTAAAAACTCTTTACTTTTCCTTGTATATATTTACTAACGACTATAATAATAAATCTAACGACGGATAGTAAACTTGATGAAATAATAATATGAAATTAATAACAAATAAAGGTTGCGAGAGACAACCCAAAAAAATTTTGTGGCATTATTCGCAGGCCTTAACAAAAACGAGAAAAATATTTTCTATTACATAATAGTTTATGATTTTCCTCTAATATCGAAAAAAGAAATATTAATCTTATTAATCGCAATGATAATTTGATGTATAATCGTCTCTCATTTCCTTCATACGATCACAAATCTCCAAAGGATGCCGTTTGAGATTACTGATTACTTCACCGCGCATAATATAGCTCTCGCTTTACTCTAGTACACAAAGTCGGGATTTTAATAATTTGTGCAACAGTGCCTACTAGTATAGGCTGACTACTTTGAAGTAAACTTTGACGTACAAAATAATATTGAGACTTAATTTGAAATTATTCGTTTTTGAATAAATAACACAGTGAAATATCCCAGGATTTTAAAGACTGCATGAATATTTAAAATAAAACCATTACCTAAATAGCTAGATGATTGAAATCGGCCTGGGAATAGATATAATAAAAAAATATCGTTAATGACTTATTGGACAATCGTCTACTTGCACTAAAAGAGTAAGTTGTAAGTATTTTATAAAATAAATCTAACTGATTAATACTTCAACAGTTGCTACCGATTACGGGCCGAGCAATGCTAGGATGTTATTGCGGTTTTTCGCTCAAAAAAGTTTTACAAAACATATTCATTGTAACTTATTGGACAATCGTCTACTTGCACTAAAAGAGTAAGTTGTAAGTATTTTATAAAAGAAATCTAACTGATTAATACTTCAACAGTTGCTACCGATTACGGGCCGAGCAATGCTAGGATGTTATTGCGGTTTTTCGCTCAAAAAAGTTTTACAAAACATATTCATTGTAACTTATTGGACAATCGTCTACTTGTACTAAAAGAGTAAGTTCTAAGTATTTTATAAAAGAAATCTAACTGATTAATACTTCAACAGTTGCTACCGATTACGGGCCGAGCAATGCTAGGATGTTATTGCGGTTTTTCGCTCAAAAAAGTTTTACAAAACATATTCATTGTATACTGTATTATTCAACATAAATCTTTTATTTCCCCCATTATTAAGGATCATGACCTCTACAGATAAAGGACAATGTCATTTTCTGTCCCATCATTTATAAGAATGTACAGAAAAGAAAAATATTATAAGATTCATCTGAAGGATTTAAATTATGTTTAATATAAATTTGAGTTTTCTAGAACACGCCATTAATATAAGTTTATAAACATATTTCTTAAGGATTTGTATTTGTTTACTGTTGAACTTAAAATATCAACGTCAACTTATAAGTCTCCAAAAGTTAATTTTTGGATATTCACTTGAAATATACTTTATTATTTAAATACTTTTATACACAAAAATATTTCGTTTTATCGGATATGTTAATACGGGATATATGCCATTTCAACCGTTAGGGTTATGTTATGAATTCCCCTTACATATAAGTACGGGAATCATGTATGCGAATAAGAACAGAATCAACTAAGTTAGGACCAGTTAGCGTTAAAATTAATATTCCATGGCGATGTATTATACCGTAACTTTAAAAATTGGTTTTGTATAAATTGAAGGTGAAATATTTCTTCCCGATGCATTGGTCCTCATTATTAATTTTTTTCTACAGTATAAACAGTTTTCTTACATCATAATAGCATAAACGGAATAACAGTATAAACATGTTTCTCTCCTGTTTATACTGTTATACTAAATTCATCTTACTGACTAGCGTCTGCCATTAGCTTTATTGTATAACACTACCACAGGTTTCTACGGAAAATTTCGTTTAGTCCTCTGACATGCATAAAATAATGGATTTGAGGGAATTAAAAGCATAAATGTACTCAAAACACCCAAGTGAGACTTAAACATCAACTGGTGTTGGCCTTTTTCGAAGAATATACCCACAATTTGGCTCTAGCATAGGGCATATGGAATCGCAGAAACTGTACGGAAGTGGGTCTTTTCGGTCAGTTCTCCTCCATTCTGTCAGTAATGAGCAATAATTATTCAAACCTCTCCCCCTGGCATTGTGAAGAACCTAATATTTTTTTAGAATAATGTCGGTAATGTCTGTACTTCAGTGTCTCATATATATGAATACAAAAAGGTCGCTTAAAAAAGTCTACATATCAAACAAAGCGGGGGGATCGCATCCTCATGGTATCTTCCTTTCCAGTCTGCCAAACACGAGTTATTTTCCGAAATTTCACTCTTTCTCGCAATGTGATAGAGCTTACGAGCAAGATATATGATAGAGGCTGGTAATAGTTTTTAATTCTCTAAGACTAGAGTTGTTGATCCACATGCTGGAAAGGTTTTCTTTCAACAAAGAATACAAAATCATATATTTAGGAAAACAAAGTAATTATATTGGAGCCATCATTTATATTATAGTTAAAATTAGCATTATATGGTATGGCAAAAATCGTCAATAAAACCGGAAGTCATTCATTTAAAAAGAGATGGAACAAATTTATAGTATAAATGACGACGAATACAAGCACTTCCTGCATTATTTTGAAGTCCGTTGATTATCAAAATAATAGAAAAAATTTATAAATCCTTTTATTCAGTGTGATTATTGTGATTATTTCTTTGGCAAATTTAATAGTCACATCTCTCATTCATGGCCTAACCAGGGTGACCTCGGCTTTACATTATTCAATCTGGAATCAGCCATATTTGTAATTTTGGTAAGCTTTTGATTACCATTATGATAATGACTTGCCCTCAGTTATCAGCACTGCTCTTTGTCTTCTGTTTGTCGATGGTTAAAAATACTTCTAAGGTTTCAATAGCCAATCTTATAATGAGCAATTCCAACGTGATATCGACTCAGTGTTCCTATTCCAGTGAAATTTGGGCAATAACTTACATTTTAATGTGAGCTAACTGGCAATAATATACTCCCGCTTGCGTGTCTCCCTTGTGCACAGTTATGAAATTGTTGGAATTACGCTAGAAAGAGTTTCTTCCGTACAGGAACCCCGTGTAATTATGAATAATCATCCAAATTTATCATTCAGCATTTCTGCGATTTTTATGACATCGAATATATCGATTGTTTAACTTTGTAGTCCATAATATTCTTCAAAAAATGAATTCATCTGGTCTCCATGTGAAGCTGATTATATCTTCACGCGTAAGAAAATATTTCAAAAGTTCAAAATACTTTTGTGTTACAGAACGTGTTCTTATTATCCTTAATTATTCCCTTCAGATTTTTTTATAATTTTCATTATCGGATGTAATTCCTTTCAATTCCGATGGAAATTTCCTTTGCATTTTTAAAAAAAATTTAAATCATTACGTTGTCAACCCCTCGATCTTAAGTTAATAGCACTTTTTGTCCGGTTGTTACATGAAAAAAAAACATCTGAAAGTTTATTTCACCAGTCTGTCTTCAGTGCGCTCATCTTGTTCACATTGCTCAATACTCAATACCATAAATTAGTATATTATCTATGGCTCAATATAATATTACAAGATGCGCCTAGGCTTGATATTTTTTCTGCTCTACTAACCGCTTCAGGAATGGGGCCGTGGAGTTTCATGATGACTAGCGATTGATCACTATTTAAGCTACGTTTAAACTGTCGTAGTATAAATGTAACTTAACTAGTGATCAATCTAACTTTGATGTATACACTCAGTATATACATCGAGTGTGTGTGAACACACTATCTGCGCTTGCGACACTTGGCCAGTCATTAGTGTCAGACATTTGTGTCGCAATTATAAGTGTCGTAGTCTGTACGGGTCTTTAAAGTTATGTTTATTTGAATCGCCAGTTGTATTCTTTCTTATCAGTTATTATTTGTACTTCATTTTATAACCATTTTTTCTTATTGTACTTCCACGTGTCCAAAGCTTTGGTTACATAAATCTGAAAGTTGGGCATGGGGATGTTCAAGAGATAAATAAATGATTGCAAATACAAATTAAAATACAATTGCAATACAAATTAAAATGTAATTGCAATAAAAATTACACTGAATGAGAATTGCATTTTAAATTTACTATGCCTTCCTACCTACCTATTTTTATTTTGTTTATCATTGTGACATATTGATACGAAGTAAAATTACTAAATTTTCGATCAAGTATTTGTTCTAATGTAATGTATATGGCTGTACACAACGTTTATAAAGTATATGACTACAATCGTACACAATTAATAGGAAATAGCGTGACCCGTGCGAAGTCTTCGCATTATTTATTCCATTATGAAGCTCAGATGACAGATCAAACAAATATTTTACTAAAATTGACATATAGAGGCGCAAGTATCAAAAGCATTGAGCTAAAGCGCCACTTTATTTATACGTGAGTGGATTTGAAATTAAACAAAAATTTTACCGACCGTCAATCATATTGACGTTGAGCCGTTAGATGGCAGCATTGCTGTTTTGTGTATATAATTTTAATAATTAATTAATTTGCAAAAACAATAGCAATAATAATTTTTTTAGTTGTGGATGCCGGTAGAGCAAGCAATTATCTATAAAATGATATATAATTTATGTGGATTAGTTGTGAGGTTTTTTCTAAAAAGGGAGTGTAACATCTTAACCTTAGCGTATTAATATATATGATGATGATGATGATGATGATGATGATGTTCCATGATACTGTTTACTTAAGATATCTTCTATTGTCCTAGTAACAATCTTTTGTGTCACGGTCTTACGGTCATAGAAGTACGACACATATATAAGTTAAATAAATATAAATATATAAAAGTACGATCGTTGTTTTAAATCTATCCAATTATCCATATTAAAACCCATTACATAAAATTGGTGGCAGCGGTGTGGGATATGGATTAGTTGATTGGATTGATTGATTTACTGAAATTGAACACTTCCACTTGAGACGCTTCGATTCGCCAAAAAAATTTAATTGTCACAGTTACCAGAGTATTTTAAATCACTCAAGAAGGTTTGTGCCAAAATATTCGACTACAATCAAAGCAAATCAGTTTGGTGAGAAGGAGTTATCAGCAACACGCAATAACCGTGCGAGGATCAGAAGGAGGACTAGAGGACTAGGAGAACGGAGCCAAATTGTCACAACTGATGAGGGCAAATCGTAACAACATACAGATACTGTAAGTCTTTAATCATTTTTACATGTTGTCAATATTAAAAATATAGATATTTTTAAATAGAGAATATTTTGCGTAGAGGGAAAATAGAAAAAATAAATGCCGGGTAATAAAATTGAAAATAAAATTGATACAACAGAGAATATGGAGGGCTATATCGACATTGCGTAGGCAGAGAGAATGATCAATAGATATGATGGTGATAAGTCTTCACTTCACATTTTTCTTGATAATTGTAATAATGCGTATGAACTAATTAATCCAATTTATAAAAAAGCGTTTATACCAGTCGTTCTATCTAAAATTGGGGGTAATTATAGATCTACTTTATTAAATAGAAATTTTGAGAATTGGTTAGAATTAAAAAATCATCTCTTAGAAAACTATTCAGAAAATAGAACATTTGCACAATGGCAACTTGAATTAAATTCATGTAAACAATTGAAAGACCCCGTAATTAATTATGTGAATAAAATTGAAAATTACTTTATTAAATTAATAAAATGCCTAAATAGTAACTTATCAAAAGAAGGTAGGGAAGCTAACATTGCATTATTAAAAAATTAAGCACTCAATATTTTTATCAGTGGCTTAAACCCACAATTACATATACTACTCAAATCACAAAAACCTCAGTCATTTGAAGAAGCAGTTTCTATCGCTATCTCTGAAGAACAAGAGGTAAAGTCCAGATTAGAAATGGCAAGTAATAGTTATAGACCACATAATAGTCATTACGAATTCAAAAAATGTTTTAATTGTAGTAAGATAGGACACTTAGCATCCAATTGTAGATCACAACCCGTTATAAGACGCGTGCAGGCGGAGTTTAATTGTTATAATTGTGGAAAAAAGGGGCACTTCTCTAAAGATTGTCGAAATAGAAAAAATAATTTTGTTTTATCGCATGCACCAACAAGTTGTGTGGTTTTAGGAAACCACGATGAAAGTGAAACTTTTTTTCAGATTGTAGGCATTTAATTGAGAATTTTTCGAAAGCTACTTGATTTAGGATTTTAAAAGTAATATTAACTTAAGACGTGAAAAAGGAAATGATAATAGTAGACAAGATATATAACTATGGATGTTTATTTTACTCTGCGTACTAAAGTACAAAATACATAAATAAATACAATGTTCGGTATGATATATATATACATATTAAAAACGTAGATCAATATTTATATAAATCATTGAATTATTTTAAATTTCGATTATTTGATCACTAACGTCATCTTCGCTTTGAGTCTCACAGTTTATAAATGTAAATAATATTTTGTGGTAACTAAAATAAGTAAACATTGACATGCATTCTATTTTTTCAATGTGTCTGGTAAAAACTGCATCGATCGTAGTACCATACCAACGCTGCACAGCTGATGACAGCTATAGGTACCGCCATATTGGTTTCTTTACCCCCATTCCGCGGCCGACTTTAATGCGACATGTGATAGGTAAACGAAATATTCTGAGGCGATACAATAAAAGTTTCACTTTAAAAATTCCTAATAAATATAAAGACAATAATGTGTCTGAACCTAGAAAATTTTATAACCAAAACAAAAATTTAAACTCCTCAAGTCTAAGGATAACATCGGTCGATCCAAGGACTTCGAGCACAATGGCCGAGTAATGTTTGTAAATACTGGACTATCTTCATATATAAAATTAGCAGCAGAACAATTAAATAGTTTGAGGGCATTGTTTTTAATAGATACTGGTGCGGAAATAACATTAATAAAGAAGAATAAAATTGCAAAAGATAATTTCGTTAATATAGATAAAAATATTAAATTAAGAGGCATAGATAAAAACGCGGAACCAATAGAAACCTTAGGGTTTACAGAAATAGTTTTTAAAATAGGCACTAACGAAGTACGTCACGTAGTATTTGTGATACCGGACGACTTTCCTATAGAAAGCGATGGCGTGATAGGCAATGATTTTTTACGCTGTACGAGAGCAGTCATTGATCATCAAAAGAATTTTATTAAGTTTTTGGGAACAGAATTTGAAATAATACAAGAAATTGCGAAGTAATTCGAGATGTAGATAAAATTGAAAGAAGTAATAAAAAGAATGAAAGTATATGCACAGAAGTAGTTAAAAAACCAGAAGAAGTGGAAAGAAATAAGTTATTCGTAAGTAAAATAGACGAATGTATAAATAAGTTTATGGGAAGTAAAGTAGATAACCATATTGAAATTGAACCAAGATGTGAGAAAGTTATTAAAGTACATGTGATGAACTCTGAGTTAACTGAGGGAATAATACCAGGAAGTGTTAAAGTAGCTGAAAACGTGTTATTATGTCCAAGCATTGTTAAAGTTATTGACAATAGCGCATTAACAGTTTGTTTGAATATGTCAAATGAAGTTGTGAAAGTAAATAACGTATCTATTACGTTAGAACCAATAATTAACGAGTCAAAAGATAAATATGTGAAAGTAAACATAATGACTAATGAGAATAATGACAATAGTGAGCGTATAGATAAATTAAAATGAGTATTGAAAACTGACCATTTGAATGACGAAGAAAGGATGTCATTAGTGGAATTATGTAAACAATATAATCAAATATTTTATTTAGACAATGATAAATTGAGTAGTACAGATACGGTTACACACAGAATAATCACTAACAACGAAGTTCCTATTAATACAAAATCATATAGATATCCGGAAGCATTAAAAGAGGAAGTTAATACTCAAATAAAGAAATTATTAGAGAATGATATCATAAAACCTTCTAATAGTCCATGGAATTCTCCAGTATGGATGGTACCTAAAAAATCTAATACTACTGGTGAAAAGAAATGGCGTTTAGTAATAGATTTCCGTAAATTAAACGATATTAGCATAGGAGATGTCTATCCTCTGCCTCAAATAAACAATATTTTGGATCAATTAGGGAATAGCAAATATTTTACGTTAGATTTATCATGGGGGTTTCATCAAATTAAGATGCATCCAACAGATACAGAAAAAACTGCCTTTAGTGTACCTCATGGACATTATGAATTTAACAGAATGCCATTTGGTTTAAAAAATGCACCAGCCACGTTTCAGAGGCTAATGAACAATGTTTTAGTAGGATTACAGGGAATCAAATGTTTTGTGTATCTTGATGATATAGTGGTCTATGGAAATTCATTGTCCGATCACAATAAAAAATTAATAGAAATATTTAATAGATTACTAAAAAATAATTTGAAACTTCAACCAGATAAATGTGAATTTTTGAAGAAAGAAGTGATGTATTTGGGCCATTTAATAACTGAAATTTTCCAACTCCGAAGACAGTAAAAGATATCAAAAGCTTTTTAGGTATAGCTGGATACTATAGAAGATTTATTGAAAATTTTAGCACAATTGTTAAAAAAAGATGTTAATTTCAATTGGACTAGTTTACAACAAAAATCATTTGAGACATTAAAAAATAAATTATGTGAAGAACCAATCTTAATTTACCCAGATTTTTCAGAACCATTTAACTTAACAACCGACGCAAGTAATTATGCAATAGGAAGTATTTTATCTCAAGGTCCGAAATCAAAAGATTTGCCAATCGCATATGCTAGCAGGACATTGAATAAAGCCGAAATGAATTATTCAACAACAGAAAAAGAATTATTGGCAATAGTTTGGTCAGTGAAACATTTTCGTCCATATTTATATGGTCGCAAATTTTGTATAATAACAGACCACAAACCTTTAACTTGGTTATTTAATTGTAAAGACCCAGGGTCTAGATTAGTTAGATGGAGGTTACTACTAGAAGAATATGATTATGAAATCATATATAAACCAGGTAAAACAAATCAAAATGCGGATACGTTAAGTCGATTAATTCCTGACGAAAGCAAGGTGCATAAAATAGAAACACGAAGCAAAAACGCTCGAACAGATTATGCAGAATTTTTAGGAAAATTAAAAACGGGGCCAATTTTATATGAACAATTAGAAGAAAGCGAAGACGACTTAATCTCATCTCAACATTCCAAAATAATATTTACGTCGTGCGATTTAGATAATGAAAATGATGCAATATTAAAATCAATAACTAAAAATTATTTACATTAAACCAATTACAGAAAACGGAGAATAAATTAAATGACATCGTAAAAATCAACTTTAATAAACATGATTCTGTATATTATGTGTTCATAAAGCAAAACTATTCGGACGGTGTGAAATATGATGAAATATTTGATAGCATCAAGAAGTTAAAGGAACAGCTAATGAAAGATAATGTAAATAATATTAACATAGGGAACATATCAAGTTTATAATTAAAATGGCATAAAGTACACACAATAATGAGGTATATTTTTAAAGGAACGAATATTAAAATAAAAGTTTATCACGGTACCATAAAAATGCCGAGTAGGGAAGAAATTCCACTAATTTTAAAACAATTTCACAGTAATCCAGTAGGAGGTCACTCGGGATTTCATAAAACTTACAACAGAATAAAGCAATATTTTAGGTGGGAAGGGATGAAGGAAAGCATAAATAAATTTATTAAAACGTGTGAGTCTTGTCAAAAAAATAAATTAATTAGAAAAAAGAATAGAGAACCAATGGAAATAACTACTACAGCGTTAGAAACTTTTGAAAAAATCTACCTAGATGTTGTGGGGCCATTACCTTTGACAGAATTAGGAAACAAATATATACTTACCCTACAAGATGATCTTTCAAAATTTACTCAGGCATATGCAATTCCTAAGTATGATGCTGAAACAATTGCTGCTGTATTTGTTAGAAAATTTATTTGTAAATACGGTATTCCAAAATCAATGCTGACAGATCAAGGTGCAGATTTTACATCTACCCTTTTAAAACGTGTAGCTCAGTTATTTAAAATAAAACAAGTTAATACTACAGCTTATCATCCACAATCAAATGGTGCATTAGAGCGAACTCATTCGACTCTCGCAGATTATTTGAAACATTATATTAATGAAAATCAATTAGATTGGGATAAGTGGTTAGATTTTGCCATGTTTTCTTTTAATACAAGTGAACATTCTTCAACAAAGTATACACCTTATGAATTAATATTTGGCCATAAACCTATTTTACCAAATTCGATTATATGCAAACCTGAATTTAAATATACTTACGATAATTACCTAGATGATTTACAATTAAAATTAAAGAAATCACGGGAAATAGCTAGGGAAATATTAATAAAATCGAATAATGTAAATAAAAAATATTATAATAGGAAATGTAAAGGAAACGTAAAATTTAAAATAGGAGATAAAATTTATCTAACCAATAAAACAACAAAGCCTGGACGATCAAAGAAACTCACACCATGCTATACGGGTCCATATGTTATAACAGAAGTAAATTCTCCCGTCAATGTAACGATTAAAATAAAAAATAAGAACGTGAAAGTCCATACTAATAGACTGAAACATGCGTTTGTTTCAGGTGGATACTAACGATCCCCATTAGATTTTGGAGGGTCAGTCTTTAAAGTTTTATTTGGAACGTTAGATTTTGATGACGCGAAACGATATGATTATGCTATAGAACAATTAAATAAAGAAGAAAAAGAAATTGTTAGAATACTTCATTCACAGACTCAAGTAGTTAAGACAACAATTACTAATTTTAATAGTACTGTTACTAATTTAGCTATTAATGAAAGAACATTCAATAAAAATTTACAATTATTAAATAACTTTACCCAGGAAGTCAATAGAAAAATATTTGATATCAATTTAAAGCAAAGTTTAGATGAACATTTATCGTTACTAACTATAATGACAACGGAAGTTCATAATGAATTTACGACTGTAATCAATGCTATTTTATTTGGTAAGAATAACGCATTACATCCGATAATTATGACACCAGAACAATATATTAAAAATCTACGAAAAACCATTACGTATCTACCAGCGTTAACAAAATACCCCTTCGAACTAGAAGTTATTAAGTATTACTATCATTAATAACTTTAACGTCATATTATATGAATAAGAAACTTGTTTTTGTAATTTCAACTCCTTTAATTATTCAAACAGAATACGAATTGTATAAAGTAGTACCGATACCGTTATCATATAATAATAGTGCTTATGTATTTATTTTACCTAGAACTGAATTTTTTATTATCTCTATTAACAAAATGCATTATACTAATTTAAATAATATTGACAAATGTAAAATGATTTTAGATAAATTTCATTATTTATGTAAATTCGAAGAACCATTATACTCTGTACATACGAGACCAAGTTGTGAAACAAAATTAATATCTTATAATAATTATATACCAACAGAATGTGATACTAGAATTATTCAAGTTAAAAATGAATTATGGTATAAACTACATTTAGAGAACAATTGGTTATATGTGATAAATAATATTGTAACTGCTACGCTAAATTGTAAAAATTGTGATCCTCACGATATTGAATTAACTGGTACAGGCATAATAAGTTTAAATACAAATTGTAAATTATATACACCTAATGTCGTTATCCAAACACAAAATAGACCATATGAAAGTAAATACACTTCATATTTACCTGATATCAAAATCTTGGAAGATAATTGTTGTAAAGGATTTAATAAGAAAAACATAACTAAGGTGGAATTTTTACCCTTGGATTCACCAACATTAGATTTAGAAGGATTGAATTTAGCAAGTCATAAGTTGAATAATTTTGAAAAAATCCTAAATAATTTAGAAGCTGACTCACTATTTAATAGAATTATAAATAACAGTTATTTTGTATATATATTTTGTTCTTTCTTGAAGGTAATATTGTTTTATATAATATATAGACTTGTTAAATATTTGTTATTAAAAAAAATATTTTGCAATAGAAATGATAGAATGTTAGCCTTAGAAGATGGTAGAGATTGTTGTAACCTAATAACTAACTGCATAACTTTAAATTTAAACCGTAACAGGAATAATGAGAATATAGAAAGAGAAATTGAATTAACTGAAATGAATACTGAAAGTAATAACGAAAGCGAAGAAGCAGTTCCTTTAAGGAGCCAACGAATAGCACAATTGAAAAATAAATAGTGAAAAATAATAGTAATAACATGTATTGTATAGTAATAACCAAAACTATAAATTGATATTGTTTTAGAAAATTAACGTATAATTTTCTCTTACAGAGGGGAGGTGTAACGTTTATAAAGTATATGACTGTACAATCGTACACAATTAATAGGAATGTTCCATGATACTGTTTACTTAAGATATCTTCTATTGTCCTAGTAACAATCTTTTGTGTGTCCTAATGACATTGTTGTCGATTAGTCAAAGTTCGTGTTTATATTAATTATCGCAGTTAACAGGAACAAAGAAAGTGTTTATTATATAATAGGAACTATTCGCTTTTAGAAAGAGACTCTCTCCCAAGACTCAATAAGTGACTGGTTGAACACCCAACAGTCGACAGGCTACGGTTCTCTCCTGAGTAGGCGCTATTCAGCACTGCCGGTCCTGATCACTCGTGGTTGTTGTGTAAGGTCATAGAAGTACGACACATATATAAGTTAAATAAATATAAATATATAAAAGTACGATCGTTGTTTTAAATATATCCAATTATCCATATTAAAACCCATTACACTAATGCTTCTCTGTTCAATGTCTTTGAATTTGCCATTTTTTGTTGGCAATAGCAAAACTGTTAAGAAATACGTGTCTAGTATACTTGTTCCAATTTCTCCCAATTTTAATTAAACAATTTCGCACATCTACGCAGTAGCAGAGTGGCGCAGTGGAAGCGTGCTGAGCCCATAACCCAGAGGTCCGTGGATCGAAACCACGCTCTGCTAAGAACAATTTTTGAAGTTTTGTTTTTAAATTTTCATTGGCACATATAATAATTTCTAATATAATTGAAGAAAAATTGTAATTTGTTGAAAATTTAATTCGAATATTTAATGTTTTACAAACAGTAAAAATACCACATGTACAGAATTATCTTTGATTAATGGCTTTTTGCTCCAGTATTAATGACTTTTCCCTCTTATTAATATTTGCATCTCACAAGTACTCCTTTCTGAGCTGATTAAGCTAACACGCTGTGACAGTTTAAATATTTTCTATTGATCATATTTTGCACCCACGCATTCGGTTCTGACTCTGAGAGAAGTCGAATTAGATTGATACCTCAACATTTGATATGAAACCATAAGAAGTTGTTCATGTAGATACTTTTGGAAATATAGAAAAACTCTTAGAGAAATTGTTAGTCATCCCAAGTAAAAATTAAAAAATACTGGGAGTTTAAATAGAATTGAGAATTTCAAGTCACAATTCAGTATATTTAAAGAAATCAAGTACTGTAAGATCCAAATTAAAATTTATATCATTTATTCATATCACATTTGTGGTGATACATAGTAAAACTTATATTTATATAATTTCGAAAAAATTAATTTACCAGTATGTTTGACTGTAGCTTGAAATTAGGCGAATAGTTATTATCAGTTATGGTAAAATTCATATAAAATATCACAAAAGAACGCAGTAAACTTCTCACTGGGAGTAAAACTTGATAAGAAGCTGTTTTAGATTATGATTCCTTTCCCCAAGTAGTCTATACATAATTAATTTCAAACATTTTTGATTTTCAATGTAATTTCACTTCAAAATCTGATTCATAATTTTGTACTCTTTACATTACTTATACAATTGAGCCATGTAGTGTCAGAATAAACTAATTCCATTTTTATTTAAATTCATATTCACTTCAAATCCTTTTGCTAATTTACTTAATAATAGAAAGTAACCAGGCTACTTCAGTTGCGTTAATTAATTTCTAATATTTTTTTATGCAAAAAAACCCTAAATCAATGTTTGTCACAGTTTTTTAGGATCCCAGAAAAGGTCCCGTGGACAAGTTTTAAAACTGTATAACTAAATTCACAGTTTGTTGAGAAATACGAATTTGAATATTAATTTATAAAACAAAAAAATTAATCTGCGAAAAATTTGCAAAAGGGTTCACACACATTTATTTAGGTACTTATTTATACTATTAATATAATTTTAACAGAGTGAATTCTGCACGTTAAAAATATTTTTAAAAAGTGATTGATTTAGCATGTAGAATAATAATAGAAGTCAGAAAAACTTTTTTCTAGAATTATTGTCTGTCTGTCTATATGTTAATTTGAGCAGGTATCACGCAAAATCTATTGGACGGTTTTTGATGAAATTTGGTATGGGCAAGATATAAGAGAAAAAAAACGAAATACATTATTTTTCCTAATTACGTGCGAACAAAGTCATAGCACAGCTAGTAAACAGTCAATACTATGATTATAGTATTTCTATAAACAAATAATCATTTTTGACAACCTAAATATATTGCCAACTATATAGTCACATGCGTAAAATATGGTGTATATTTAAAAGTCTATCTAAATCTGGGAGCTCGGCAGTGCACTGCTAAGACGAGTACCTACAATTACCTATTCTAGAATACATATGAAAAATATTGTTTCATATTTATAAATATGAAATTTGAAATAGTGAAAAATAATATTTTTGTATTTCTCTTAACAAACCCTTTAAAATGCACATGGTATATAATATACAAAAAAAATTCAGACCTTTATTTACTTTCAGACCTAATTTATTTTTTTAATTCACATATTGCTATTTTTAAAAGCCTATATAAAATGTGTGAGTTAACAATATTTATTATTATGGCCAATTTCAACTTTCTACGTCGGTGTCTGAGAAAATCGACTGTGATTATAGAAAAACATAAAAATATTGCCTACTATATCTTGTGGGCATAAAATATGGCGCATATTTAAAAAGATTATGAGGTCTAGAATAGGGTATTAGACTATATTTTTTTTATTACTAGAATATTTTTAAAAGCCTATATAAAATGTGTGAGTTAACAATATGTATTATTATGGCCAATTTCAACTTTCTACGTCGGTGTCTGAGAAAATCGACTGTGATTATAGAAAAACATAAAAATATTGCCTACTATATCTTGTGGGCATAAAACATGGCGCATATTTAAAAAGATTATGAGGTCTAGAATAGGGTATTAGACTGTATTTTTTTTATTACTAGAATAGAATAATTAATAACATTAAAAACGGTTAAAATAAATATATCTTACCTAGGACTTTTTATTACAAAGTTATAACGAATTAAAAAGTGACAATTAATTGTTTGTTATATTCATTATTTATTCATTACAATTTACATTTTTTTATTACAAATTACGTTTTTTTTAAACCTACTCTAGTTTTAAAATATTTTTGCAAAAAATATCGACATCCGTCAAATATCCTATCGTCGCTATAGTTCACAACCTAGTCCTAGTTTACAATCTAGTTAGTCCTACTTCTGCTTGCATTTCTAGAAGTTCAAATTTTACATAATTGATTGAGTAGTTTCGAAAATAAGGAAGTGGAACATAATTTTTTGTTTGCATAAAATCATCGCTATAGTTTACAACCTAGTCCTAATTTACAATTTAGTTAGTCCTACAACTTCTGCATGCATTTCTAGAAGTCAAGTTTTTGCATAATAGATTGAGTAGTTTCGAAAATATCGCTACAGTTTACAACCTAGTTCTAGTTTACAATCTGTTTAGTCCTACAACTTCTGCGTGGATTTCCAGAAGTTCAATTTTTGCATAATAAATTGAGTAGTTTCGAAAATAAGGGAGGGACATTATTTTTTTTGGCATATTTTTTAGTATGTCGGTATTATATTTCTGAAGATATAATATCGAATTATAAAAAATATTTTGAGACTAATAACTAGGCCTTTCACATCACAATGAGTATGCGTAGGCTACTGAGTATGTGTAGGCTAATAGGTTTCATTACTATGCCAATTTCAATTTTCTAAGAAAAATGGCTGGAACGAACTGACGGACACACATGTAAGTGACATTCTAAAGATTCTATTTCTATTATATGTAACCTGTACCTGTACGTGGAATTCGGTATAAGAAAAGTTATTAGTAGTTTTCTGTGTTTTTCAATTTTTTTTCTCCCAGAATTCTAAAAGCATAAATTTATATATCCAATGCTTTGATACTAATGCTTTACCTTTAGCAGTAATATATCTATGAGCTTCACAGTTTACTAAAAACGCTAATAGATGGCTTTGGCAGTATCATATCCAATGCTTTGGTAATAACGCTTTAGCTAAAACAGTAATCTATCTATGAGCTTCGTAGTTTACTAAAAACGCTAATAGATGACTTTGGCAGTATAATATTCAATGCTTTGGTAGGTACCAATGCTTAGCTTTAACAGTAATATACCTATGAGCTTCATAGATTTATAAAAATGCTAATAGATGGTGTTGGCAGTACCAGTATCATAATATTCACCAAGTCAGGGTGTTTTTTTATATTTTGAATATCCAGATAAAATATTTTATATGTTGGTCAAGGATATTGACAAATACCATACCAAATTTCATCAAAATCCGTGAAGTAGGTTTAGTGTGATTGACAAACAAATTAACACAGGCAGAAAAAATTCTAACACAGAATTTCTGGCTTCTACTATCATTCTATATACTAAATCAATCACTCTTTAAAATATTTGCCATGTAAGAACAGAATTCCTTCCATTACAATTTTATTATATGTATAGATTCAGAGGTACATTTTGTTCCAAAATGCAGTTAATATTAAATGTCATTTAACTGTAGTCACTTTAAAAATTAATTATTGAATATATTTGGGGTTAATTTTGTAGAAATTCATTAATCATAATAAAATGAAACTATGTGATGTAGTACTATTTCTACTTTCTTTAAGTTCTTAACCATGACCTAGGTTTCGTTGTATTACAACATCTTCAGGTGGGCTATTAGCAAAGATCAATCTTTGCTAGATCTTTGCTAATAACCCACCTAAATATGTTGTCATACAACAAAATCTAGGTTGTGGTAAAAAAATTAAAGAAAGTAGAAATAGTACTACATCACGTAGTTTCATTTAATTACGATTAAAAAATTATGTTACTGTAGCAAGTTGACGTAGTATTTTTATAAAAATTAGACATGAAAGAAGACAAAAAACTTTAAAACAGTTTAGTAGATCAAGTGATGACAAAGAAGTGTAGGATCCGAGAGGAAGTCTGTTTCCCACATAAGTATTTCACTTGACTCTAGATGCGGTTAGCGCTCCATGTGCATGAGCTGATGCACTATGGGATATATGCACAGCTTACAACATTTACATACACAGCAGATTTATCAAAAAGCTAAATATACAATATAGTGTATATCATCTAGCGATGCACTTATATAGAAAGAGTGATTATCATTTTTATTATCAAAATAAACAATATGGAGAAAAAAGACCACAAGTTGGCCCTTCTTTAGGGTTGACACCCTCAACCTGACAGTACCCTGAGAGTACTTTTTCTCATAAACTGCGAATTGTCAAGTTATACTGAGGGCTATAGCCTTTCATGCAAAAATTTCCAGTTTTTGGTTCATGCAACAAAAAGATATGGGCCTTTATATCACATTTTCTGGTCATTTATACTGTCATCCAAAACTATAGGGTATTTCTGATAGACCTGCAATCTTAAAATCAGTGTAATGGAACATCTTATAGCACAATTAGAGAGTAAAATCCAAAAATTAATTACTTCTTATTCTATGTGAAACTATACATTTTTTTTAAATATGTTCTTGTGAAAGATATAGTAGTTAATATATTTTTATATACTTCCAGTCGACTTACAATCTGAAAATCACCATAATGGGAGGTTTTACAGTACATTCAAAAATAAATTATTTCTAATTCTATGTGGAATTATCCATTTTTATAATTAGTTTGTTTTTAAGCCTATGAAAGCTACAGTAGGCAATCAATTTACGTAGTAAACAATTATTATTTGCAAATATTAAATTAGAAATCTTATAAATATTTAAGGGTACTCTTAAATGTTTATGAGGGTAAAGAAATATACGCGACCCTCATAGTGTGAGGTCTACTCGTTCTTGACAGGATTTTGAAAGTAAATTTCTTACTGGAATACATGGGCATGACTAGATTAATCGGTTTTATCAAAACAGTAGACTAGACCGAAAGCAATTTTTTTAAATTACTGGTGGATTCTGGCCACTTTTTCTTTTAATAAATTATTGTAAAAATTCAATACAAGTTTCAGTGTCCAGTTGGACTAATTTCAATACAATCATCAGAGTGCTTCACTGATACATTAAAATAAGCTCATACCTCATGCGACTGTGACTAGCCTGTCTCCTTGTAATCATGCAGACAGGCTAGCCATAATGGTTGTACAGTTATCAATACTCATTAATAATATACTCATCCAATTTGTATAATACTCATAAAACTGTCCTAAAAAATATGAATTTTTCAAACATTTTTTTTTCTCTGAAACAAATAAAACTATAGTTGATTCAAAAACATAATTGAGACAATATTATGTAACTTTTCCTGTGTGATATCACTTAACTAATAATAAAAAATAAAGATCACTGTGCACAAATTAACTAGTTTGTCTTTTCATAAAAATAAGACTACTGCAACAATGTGAAAACAAAAAATTTTTTTCAGACCTTTTTCAAGCTCACTCAAAAACTGTACGAGATGGAAGGACAAACAATTTATAATAGTGATGTAATTGCATAACCTACTTATAGCAATCATTACACTTTTACCTATGGGGGCACTCTCGCTTTGCCTGCACTGCTAAATGCTCTATAGGGATTTTTGGATTGATATCTTTTTGATGAAAAACTATTTCAGAAAAATAATTTCAAAAAAAAGTAAACTTTTTCTTTAAATGTCTACATAAATCAATATTTTTAATATATTTGTGATAAAATTAAGTATTTTGTTCCGGATTTATAATTCAATGTATGCCCTGGAGCAAAACTCTACAAACATGCTCTTCTAAATTGTTTTATGTAAACAAATTATAAACATACTCCAAGATATGTAATATCAAACCCTAGATTTGAATAATCAAATAATTACCAAAAATACTATATATTGCCTTTATATTACTGCCTTAATTCCACTCAAAAATCATGGATAACTGTGTGATGGTTGGTAGTGTGGCTAACTTCATACCATTAACAAAACAGACTTGTTGACAAAAGCTATTACCAGTGTTACTAGATTAAAATATTAATTTTGTTATTGTTAATTTCTGGAAACATTTATATGTACTCTTATAACCCAATATAATTATTTTGTTCCAATATTTACTTAAATTGAAACAAAAGAATATTAATACCAATATTGCTCATATCAAATCAACCCTAACACAACAGTGCAGGTTTCTGCAATGAGTGCAGGGCTCTTGAATGAGATTTGAATATTTTAGCTCTGAATATTTTATTAAACATGTTTGTGCTGCCCTGTAAGTAGAGCTAAATTGAAACAAACCCGAAATTAAACCACAAAACACGCTCGAGAAAATATTTTAATCCATTCTCAACTTATGAAGAAAACAAAGTTAATTTTATTAACAAATCTAATCAGTTGATATTATTTGGCTTCAACGAGATTGTAATGACTTATAGTTCATTTTACAATTATGGCCAGGAGTTAATCGAAACGGAGAAATTATAATTCAAATTTAGTTTTTAAATCATTGAGAACGTTCTCAGGGCAACCCTCAGTCAGCTTGCAATACTCCAGCACATCTGTGACAGCTGAAATTATATTTTATGTATTTAAATAACAGTCAATTTAATGTGAAAAAAAATAAGATATGACTAATCAATGGACTACAATAAATGTATGATTTTTTATATTTTCATGAAAATTTGTAATAAGAAAAAATTATACTGATAGGTTTCATTTAGGTCGCCTATTTTTTATCAATAATTAAAAAGAGTATATATATATATATATATATACATACACAAATACATATACATTCATATACATATACACATATACACACACACACACACATATATATATATATATATATATATAAATAGACTCATTCAAACAGTTTAATATACATATAAGTTGTATCTATCTGTAATACACATTTATCAACATACATACATTTGCAATACACTCTATTTTAGTCACGGTTATAAAAATTAATGGACTATTTTGATTGATTTTTATGATAGCAACACGGAATTAAAAATGCACGGTGAGAATTTAAAATGAACCATGGATAACTTTATAAATATGATGAAAAATTTCATGAAGATAAAATTATTCACCAAACATAAATTCAGAGTTTCATTTGTTTTTATGACAGCTTGAAATTTTCATTTGTTTTTATATGACAACTTGAAAATTTAAAACATCCTAATCATGCTTGTTTCAAAGTGTAACAAAATTAATTGACCAGCAAAAGTGAATTTTTCAATGTTTTCCTTTATTTAATTGAAATAATCTTAACCTAAAACTTGCTCTCGAAAGTGACAAAAGCCGCTCATGATTTTACTGGTCACATAATAAAAAAAAGAAGTAACAAAATTTATAACCACAAAAATTATACTTTGCATCGAATTATTTGTAATATATTTTCCAAATAAATTAGCATTTTTTTCACTTAATATGAGAGGTGTAACACTGAAAATTTAAGATCTAGAAATATTAAGAATGGAACCAACTAGCAAGATTATAATTGATTTATTGTTTTTCAAAATATTTTTCAAAACTGCTATAGAGAGGTTATGCATCATTTCATTCAACGGAACCACTTGAGAGAAATAGTCGGTCTACTCTTCCTTCGATGTCTCTTCCATGGCTTTTGGAAGGCAGTGACCATTGCTTGGGCGTGTGGGAACTGTATTCGTTGCAGTTTATATTTTATTCTTGAAATAAATATAAATGGCATAGTGCAAGGTCGTGACTGTATGGTATATGATCCTTAATTTCTACACCGCAAATGCTGATATGCCAAGATAATTTGTATCACATCACGATAAGTTGTAAGTTGTATCACATCATGATTACTTGTTATTGATTGAACAACACATGAAAATCATAAGAATTAAACAAAAATTTCCTCGAGTTAAACATATCTTGATGTGAATACACATAATTTTAATTTTTAATTTTAGTAGCCAATTCAAATGACAAATTCGTACAAAGTACCTCAATAAATTACCAAATAGTTGAATTCCTAAAATTTGAATTAATTTTTTGTATACACTAAACGTCCAGCACCCATTATGCAATAATTAAGGTACAAAAATAACGATGAAATAACGCATTAAATTGAATGGCTACACTTTCATTCAGCGAATAACGTCAATAAACAACGCATTATTTTCAAGATAGAGTTTGAATCTGCTAGACTGTATTAGTTTATGAGTGTCAATTACTATTTTATGAATCTATATCATTACTGAAGAAATAAAAACAGTTTGCAGTACTTCAAGAAACTCAATCACTCGATAATCACAGAATACTTAATATTAATTCAACAGATCAAAGTATCTTCTTCGATCCACATTGTTTCAGAAACGTGGCCAATCCTGTCACACTCTCGTCGCACCTGACAAACATGAGTGTGTGACAAACGTAGATGTGGCCACTACACACATTCAATAATACGCTAAATCTCTTTGATATGAATAAAAAAAGACCACCACCCGAGCTATCACCTAATGTTTAACAGCATTACGGATGCCGTTGAAAAATTACCTTTTTAAGTTGTGGCTAAACCTATGTCTAGTGTCCATTAATGCAATAATTAACGGTGTCAACCCCACAAGGTGTGGCCCCACAGTTACCATTATTACAAATGGCTAATTTTAAAATCTTTCAGTACTACCCCATATATAAGGGTAGCATATAAGAACATAAATTGTGAAATATTAAACATTAATAACTAAAGGAAAAGTAAAAAAGTGAATTGAAAACAGTTAAAGAAAACAAGATAAATGATGTTTAAAATTAGAAATTTTAATTGCTATTATGCAATGGAAAAACAAATTTTGATTAATTTTTGTTTGCAATAAAATGAAACTACGTGATGTAGTATTATTTCTACTATCTTTAATTTCTTTACCACGACTTAGGTTTCGTTGTATTACAACATCTTCAGGTGGGATATTAGCAAAGATTAACTCTTAGGAACAACCAACAGCATTTATATGTTTCAAACACAATAGCGGAAGACTACTTTGTGCGGATTTTTCCATTGTTTATGTTAGTGAGTTTATTGCAGGGGCACAGACTAGGTTTTATTATATTACAGAGAGTTATACAATATACCAGTATTCTAGTTGGGGTAATAAATTCAATTGTTGTTATTATGTGAAGTTATACAATGCAAACTTTAGGGTGTATGTAATAAAATTAAATGGAAGTTATTGTCGGTAATATATTGCAAAGGCAAGTGTATTTGAAAGTAAGGCCAAGGTAATATACTAATTCTACATATCTTATTATCGGTAATATATTTATACAAAAGCAAGGGTATTTGAAAGTAAGGACAAGGTAATACACTAATTCTACATATCTCCGGTTTTGTGTATTCATATATTTATTTATTTATTTCTTTTAATTTTTTTGTTTTTATTATATATATTACTGTGTATTAATCCTGAAACAATTTCCAGGGTACTATAGTATCAATGTTTTATATTTATATTATATCTAGAAGATATTAAGAATGGGTGCTGATATTATATTTAGTTGTTCATTTAATATATTGACCTTGATATCTTTTTTATGTCTGTTTATTTCTAATGTTTCTAGGATATTAAGTTTATTGCCTTTTGTATTTATTTGTAATATATAGGGGGTATTATCAGTATGGGGGTGATGGTTATTTTCAATGAGATGTTTAGCAAAGTGAGATGTGTCTGGTTTATTATTACGCTAGCTGGCGATGTGTTCTTTATATCTTGTATTAAAATCTCTTCCTGTTTGACCTATGTATACACTATTACAATCGTTACATTTAAGTTTATAGATACCACTCTTTTTATGTTTATCTATTTTTTCTTTATTATTAATAAGGGTTTTACCCAAGTTATTTAAGGTACTATACGTACATGTTATATTATTTATATTTTTATTATTAGTTAAGAGTTTTCCTAATTTGAGTGATACATTACCTATGTATGGGATAGATTTATTTATGATAAATGATACTGAACACGAACATTTTCATTTCAAATCATAACGAATGGTTAAGACGTCATTTTTCTGCTGAAATTTAAATTTGGATTTGCTATGTTTTAAAATGAAGGCAGACAAGGAATGAGTGGCATAAAAATGATAAATGCGGGATCCATATTTATAGTTGGCGGAGAGGGATGATTCAGTCAGTTCCCTGCGAGGCAATTTTGAGGTGAAACATAAGTAAATTATTTTATTTTCAGTAATAAACTTTCATAAAAATTATATAGGTATAATTCGTATCACCTCATGATTTTGCTATATATATATATATATATATATATATATATATATATATATATATATATACATATATATATATACATATATATATATATATATATATATCACATAAATATTAAAATTTTATGAAATACGACAAAAAATATCATAAAATTTCTGTAGTCCTTTTCGGCCGATTATCAAATACTGACCCATGAATATGTTAAGGAACTATATGATAATTCTCAACTACTTCAGAAAAAATCATCGTTAAAGTAACAATACTGATAAAAAAAATTTTAGTTTTTTACAGAACTGCTTCAATCATTCCCAGTTTGATGTACAGCACCATCTGTATGAATAATAGATACGTTTTTCGTAAAGATATACTAAATATGTATAATACACCTATATACATATTTAGTATATCTTACGAAAAGTTCTTTACAGTTGGTAATGTTTCCGGTTGCAATTATTCTAGACTCTTGTAGAACATCAAGTTACTTTATAACCTGTTCTTTAAGTATATAAAGCCCGTATCGCGTTTATAAAAACTCTCATAATGTACGCTTGGAAACTGTTTAAAATTATTCTAATAGAACCATACTCACCTTTCTTATCCTGATCAGACATAAACAAGACCAAAGCACCAAAACGCCTTACACAAGTAATCGCCATAAGATATGATGAAATCGAATAATTTTTAAACTTGACTGCTTCTTTTTCCTGCTGTAATACTGCTATTATCTCTGACAATATATTACTATCGAGAGAATTCTGGAAGATTGTAGGTATATTCTTCGGATCTATAAGCTATATGAGAAGAAAAATAAAACTTTACTTAATTGCAATGATTTAAGGACCTAAAAATTTATCATAATATGAAATGAAATGGTGATCTTGAGACCATGTAACAGGTATTGAATATATTTGGCGTTAATTTTGTAGAAATTCATTATTCATAATTAAATGAAACTACATGATGTGGTATTATTATTATATTACTTTCTTTTGAGTTTTTTACCACAACCTAGGTTTCATTGTATTTCAAAATCTTCAAGTGGTCTATTAGCAAAGATTCTTTCTAATAGCCTAATGTTGTGGACATATAACAGGTATCGATTAATTACACAATGGAATCTAGAGTATGGCGCAGGATGCCCTGTCGGTAGAGGAAACCTAGCCCACATGTTTGTTTAGGGTGTTTTGTTAATGCAAAACGCAATGAGCAAGTAGAAGAAGCATCATCTGTCCATTGCGGGTCATATTGTAATAAAATTTAATCTGACGAGGGAGATGATCAGGTCTGCTGAAGGTTTCGAAGGATTATATGCACAGCTCAAGAAAAACTTTGTTGAGCTGTGCATATAACCCCTCCCCAAATAATTCAGATTGAAGCACATTTGGCCTCCACATATTAGGTCCTTAAAGGCAACAGGAGAGGAAAAAAGAGCATTTGCAGGCAGATGAGGTATAAAAGCTTTCATGTGTTGTTGGCTTATTATGTGATGGAATAAAAAAATTGCCAATGAAATTGGAAACATGTGTTCACAAAAGCAGTGGACTGTAATAAATAATAATATAATTGAATGGTTATTTTAAAAGGGGAATAAGTATGCAAATTAAAATTTTTCACGAGACCCAAAAAACTATTTAAATTTTTTGCCAATGTCAGTGTGTTCCACAATAACATTAATGCCGTATGGCTAATGTGTATATATACAAGGACAGTAACACGGATAAAATAATTATTTTAAGTTCAAAACCAAAAAGTTTTCCATTTCAAAACTTATAAGTTTTTATTTAAAGAAAGCACATTAAGGGCCGGAATACATAACCGCGTTGCGATGTCGCAAATTCCAGTGTTATGACGTCATACTTAGTGACTATGATTCAGTTTGTTTCTAGCACTCTTGCAAACAACACGTGTCAACCCGTAAGCAAATTAAAATGTCTGATGTTGATGTCGATTTGTTTATATCTTTGGTTCAGGATTGCCCTTGTTTGTGGGATTCTAGTGACGAAACTTATAAAGACAAATTTATAACACAAGAGGCACGGAAAAGCATTTGTAAAATCATCTACGATAATTACAACGAAAAAGACGCTACGGAAAAATCAAAACTGGGTAAGAGTTATTATTTAGTAACTTGTACAACAACTTTTGAACAATAGAACAACAGAAAAAACAATGGGAGACTTTCTGACATTTTAAAAATTACACTCTTTGACTACTTATTAGTTCAAGGGATGGCATTGATTAGTGGTAAAATGTATAAATCCTTAGATAAATTATTGGTCTCACTGCGCTCGACTAGATACCGCACTATCTAAAAACAACAGCTCCTTGAATGCGGCAACTCACTATTGAAGTGTGTTTATGAAAAATTGTCATGGCTCATACACAGCTGTCAGTGTGACTTACTTGGATATACTCGAATACGCCGATTTCAGCGTAGTATTTATTGCCACATTGACAAGTACGCCGACGGTATCTAGTCGACTGGAGCGAGACCAATAATTTATCTAAGTATGAAACATTATTTTGTTTTCCACTGACAGCACACGGACCATAGAGTATTATATAGACTTTAGCACTGTCACGCCACGGCCTGGACACGGCACGGTTACACACACAGCTGCTATTTGCCTCACACTCACACTTATGCTTGTGTGAGCGAGAAACAATTAACAGCGCCATTTTCAGTCTCTTTCTTTAAAAATCCAAGTTATAAATATAAATAATTTATTGTACACAGAGAATTTAATCATTCGCTTAACAAACACAGACTAGTACTTTGTTTATTAAAAAAGGCTTTATTTTTTTATGAACCAACATTTGAGGCATAGTTAAAAAAACTCTTCGTCTTGTGACTCTTAGTAAAAAATATTTATTTCATTTTGTTGCATAAAATCTAATTCCCTTACACTTTTACTTGAACTAATAGAGAAAATCCTAAGTGATTCTTTTTTTTTTGCAAAGGAGTTTTCAAGAAACGGATTATTCCTTCAAGAATTAACGATACTGACAAAAATATTAGAAACTTATAAATGAACATGTAATACTTACGCTCAAATAATAACTGCGGCCACCATCGAACGCTTTAAGCCGTGCCCATTCCGTATTGAACTGCACGGTACTGACAGGCGGTTTGACTCTTAACTTGTAATCTTCTTCAATCTTCTCATTTTCCAGCAACAAATCGTTATGCAGTTTTTTTGATTCGACAATAACAAAATTGTTCGTAACGGTATCTACACTATTATTAAAGATCTTCTTACGTTCGTTATCGTTTATTATTAAGTCACTATTAATTTTTATGCTGTCCCCTTCCTCCAGTTTCGAGAAATCCCCTTTACCTTTATTGTCGACTTTAGTATTAAGTCTATTTTTATTTTCATACGTATTGTTAACATTACTATCACCTTTCGCCTTCGTGTCTAACTTTCTTGTACTAGTTTCAATAAGTATATCGCTGTTCGCAGTTTTTAATTTTTGAGCAGTTTCACCAATCGGTATCTCAGTTATATTCACTAGTTTCAAGGGTTTCTGCAAACAAAGTAGGAAATATAATTAATATATATTTACAAGTTTCATGCAAACACACTGTATTAAGAATTAGAGTACATGAACTAACATAGATAAAACAAAAATCTATAAATTATAAATATTAAATTTGAAAAAAAGGTCAAAATATTGAAACTTCTAAGGGCATCTAAATATGAAATACTGAAAACAAAAAAAAAATTACGTTTGATGTACATATTGATTATTAATGTAGAAAGAAAAGAGGTTTAGTTTTGTGTTGATCTAGAGAAAACACATTCCCCTTGCGTAGTTTGAGCTTCTGTTCACAACCATATGATATGTGTTAATCACAATTAAATGAAACTACATGGTGTAGTATATTTCTACTTTCTTCCAAGTTCTTTACCACGACCTAGGTTTTTGTTGTATTACAACATCTTCAGGTGGGCTTTTAGCAAAGATTTCGGAAGACGATACAAAGCATATGTGTTAATGTCTACACCAGTTGACTACAATTAAGTTGACCGATTGGTTTATATTAGATTTATGTTAATCCCCAGTCGTTAAATAAGAATATCTTGAAACAAAACAAAACTTGGTTCGTATTTTATTTTGGGTAAAGAGAAAAAAATCTCTAATTAAGGACCTAACAAAATATTCATAAAGCTAACACATTTATAAGTGGAACAGGTTAATTGAGTTATAGAAACGAATGTGTTCCAATTATTCAATGTTATGTGTTATACTGTTAATGTGTTATACCGTTAATCAATGTGTTATACTGTTAATTCCGTTACAGATAAAAAGTATTCTATACACTGAAACAGTTACACTTAAATCCTATCAGAAGTTGAAGATTGGTTTAAAGCTTAGTTGTAGAGTATTTGCAACACAGCACACGCTAATAAGTTTATCGAGTCAATAGTATTAATAAAAGGACTTCAGTAAACAAAAAAACCCTGCTTGAGCCATGCATACCAATCACACACTGGCCTTACAAAGTAGGCAACAAAGTTTTGAAATGCTGTAACCCATTACACAACTGTAACACTTATGATAAGTCGCCGAGTGGTTACAACTTATTTCTGTAATACTAATATAATTTTAATTCTAAATTGCTTGCTTATAGGGTAGTATTGCAAAACAACCGTATTAAGAATACTTTTAATCTATTATATCTATGGTCCTACTTGTAATTGATGGATTAGTAAAGGTGATGTTTGATTGTGTATTACTGCGTTCAAAATGAAGTATTGTATATCTTATGTTGAACGATTGATTGCTTTCATTAAATTTTACTTTTCAATTTACATAAAATTTTAATTTTTATCATAACATATACATGTGTTCTTTAAATTAATATTTTCCTTAAATGTTTAAAAAATATGAAGTTATACTTTTTTCACTTAATAACATCAACAGTTCACGAAATATTTAGTTTTAAAGTTTTAACAAAGAGTAAATGCAGATTTAACATAACTTGTCAAACGACCCCAACTTAACAAATTTATTAGCCTTATGAACCTACATTTTTGCACATTTCAGTTTTCCTAGTTTAAACAAATTGGTTATAAGGAAGTTTGTACAACTGTTGAATAATCATCTATATATACATATACAGTAGGTCCAATTACGAAGTTATTAAATATTTAAAACATAGCTACACTGTTGTGAAGAAAAAATCATTTCTGGTTATAGGAATAGATTGATTTTCCAGGATAATACAGCTCGTTATGTTCGTTACGTGATGTGTGCAAAATTTAATGACAATTGGTTCAGTTATTTACAGTTAGCATTAGATTACTAATAAAAAAAACTTCCTCTTTTATACATATATTAGCAATTAAATAAAAAGTTGCTATAGATATATACCTTAGAACGTAAATGCGGCGGTTTATCGATAGGAGTAATAACTCTCAATTCATCAGCATGCAGTTCCTCGATACTGAGAGCTTCGACATCAGTGAGCTTACAACTAGATTTGGTAACCAATCCAGCTGATTCTAGAGGTGTACTTAAAGACTTCGCAGTGTCAGCGGATGGAGTAGTCACAGGTGAACATTTCGATTTAGACTGTAAATTATATTTTATATTTTAATGTACAACACTTTGTATTTATTGATATATACACGGTGTCTGAGAGTAGATGTCAGATAAAGAACACGGTGAAATCTGAACGGTGTTAAAAGAGTGATCGGTTTAGTGTATAAAATGATAATAAAAGCCAGAAAACCTGTTTTTAGATTGTTTGTCTATCTGTTAATTTGTTCTTCAATCACGCGAAATCTACTACACGGATTTTATTGAAATTTGGTAAGGTAATTGTTAATATCTAGAACAACATATAAGTTACTTTTTATCTGGCACATATACTTTTTACATTGAATTTTAAAAAACCCTGACTTGGTGAATATTACGATATCGGTACTGCTAGTAGCACCATCTAGTAGCGTTTTTAATAAAACTTTATGCTTTAAGATATATTACGATATGGTTCTGCCAATGCCATCTATTATGTTTTTAGTAAACTTTATGTTCATAGAAAAAGAAGTCTATGTGTTGATTTTTTTAAACAAATCTACGTTGTGTTGATATTTATCGGATATTTATAAGACGGAGAGTCTTTCATCCATTTCCAATATTTTACGTATGACCGTTACTCTAAACAATAATCATCAGTGAATTTCATGCGAACGAAGTCACGGGCACAGCTAGCAATTTTAATAAGTGTGATATTAAATAAAATTACTACGTCAGTTGCTGAAGAAAAATTGATTTAAATAATATATATCATATTACCAAACGGAATACCACTTCTTCCCCAAAGCGAGAGCTTATTTTTCTGTAGAAGTAGGAGAGCATAAGAGCAGCTCTGCCAGATAACACGATCATACCTTGAGATCTGTTTCAATAAGGTTTTATAATTCTAAATTGAACATAGGAGATTGCCTTAGATGAGGAATTTCATAGATCAAAATTATATTCTTTCAATCCTTGGACTATGTTTAGCTGTATAGCAGGAAACCGCACCACCACTTATCATTGCACATTATATGTTTATGAAGGGAGAACACTTGAGGTTCCCTCGTGAAACTTCCATATTTTATTTGTTTTACACTGTGTTTTACTCATTAAAACCGAGTTACTAGTTGAACAGAATACATCACTACTTATATTCCCTCTACTTCACTTTTAATTACTAAAGATGTTCGAGAAGTTTCTTTAATTAAAATTATTGGAAAAAAGTGGCAGATATATTAATTGCCAACCTAATATTACAGTTATTATACTTACAATATTTTATTTTACAGTATGTAAATTTAGGAAACGTATTTTTGCAGAGATGTTAAAGAAGTTACTTTAATTAAAATCATTGGAAAAAAGTGGCAGATTTATTAATTGCCAACCTAATGTTATAGTTATTATACTTACAATATTTTATTTCACAGTATGTAAATTTAGAAAAAGTATTTTAGCAGAGATGTTAAAGAAGTTACTTTAATTAAAATCATTGGAAAAAAGTGGCAGATTTATTAATTGCCAACCTAATGTTATAGTTATTATACTTACAATATTTTATTTCACAGTATGTAAATTTAGAAAAAGTATTTTAGCAGAGATGTTAAAGAAGTTACTTTAATTAAAATCATTGGAAAAAAGTGGCAGATTTATTAATTGCCAACCTAATGTTATAGTTATTATACTTACAATATTTTATTTCACAGTATGTAAATTTAGAAAAAGTATTTTAGCAGAGATGTTAAAGAAGTTACTTTAATTAAAATCTTTGGAAAAAAGTGGCAGATTTATTAATTGCCAACCTAATGTTATAGTTATTATACTTACAATATTTTATTTCACAGTATGTAAATTTAGAAAAAGTATTTTAGCAGAGATGTTAAAGAAGTTACTTTAATTAAAATCATTGGAAAAAAGTGGCAGATTTATTAATTGCCAACCTAATGTTATAGTTATTATACTTACAATATTTTATTTCACAGTATGTAAATTTAGAAAAAGTATTTTAGCAGAGATGTTAAAGAAGTTACTTTAATTAAAATCTTTGGAAAAAAGTGGCAGATTTATTAATTGCCAACCTAATGTTATAGTTATTATACTAACAATATTTTATTTCACAGTATCTAAATTTAGAAAAAGTATTTTAGCAGAGATGTTAAAGAAGTTACTTTAATTAAAATCATTGGAAAAAATTGGCAGATTTATTAATTGCCAACCTAATATTATAGTTATTATACATACAATATTTTATTTTACAGTATGTAAATTTAGAAAACATATTCTCCTTAAATAGACATACCTTATTAAAATGACAAATATGGAAAAAGGATCAAGAAGATTTGAACCCATCTTGCATAGAATTCAAAACTGTAAATGCATCCTGTAAATTATTCACATGAAGTTTTCAACAGCGAACCATTTATTACTTATGACTTATGCATCAAAAAATAATACTTTCATTTAAGGAAAGGCTTTGTTTCGGTTCATACAAAGAATAACATTTTTAGAAACAGTCAATTATATTTTGCACCTTGTATAATTGTCCTGAATGTTATATGTGTATAATCATCCAGTTCCTTCCTTATTATTTAGGAGAAGTGGAAATAGATAAATATTTGGGTTACATTCCATTACCCGCTCAAAACACTCACGCCAACGACCGCGATCATACCCATTTCACTAGCTTATCAGCGATTCGATAGTCGGTCCAAGTGAAATGAGTTATGAACGTATGAGTTCGTAACTACTAGAAAATGGCAGGTGTTGAACAAAAATAAAGATTTTAAATTATTTTTTTGTTATGTGTTTATCATCCTAGCATCTGAAAAAAGAAAGCTCTGGATGCGGTGGCAGGCATCAGGTGCAGAATTGAAAAAATTACTAAATCACATCATTACAAAGTTCAAAAATGCACTCGAAAGAGATTGTGATACCAACCTTCAGTCGTACTTGAGCAATCTTGATGCTATTGCTCGTTCTGACTACTCACTATGGAAGGCTACAAAAAAGCTAAAACAGCCTATAACTGCCTCATCATCCCTATGTATGCCTGATGGGAAATGGGCCCGTACAGACACTGAAAAAGCACTGACTTTTCCTATACATTTGTTATCAGTATTCAAACCTTACCCAACCAAATGCCCAGCTGTGCTTGAAAAAGAAGTCTGCGTCTTCTTGGCAGAAGAATCTACTCCAGCTGAGGTTGAAATAGACATATTCAAATTCATGAAGAATGCAGTAATAAGTGCCATTACAAAAATCACTTTAAAAAATCTCCCTGCTACAACCTCATCAAAAGGCTAAAAGGCCATCCTCCGGAAAAAAATTACTCACATCCATTTACAACACCATCGTTAAACTAAAATTCTTTCCATCTCAATAGAAAGTAGCAAAGATTATAATGATCCAAAAACCTAACAAACATCCAAACGACCCTAAATCATACCATCCCACCAACCTTTTACATATAACTTAGGCAGAAACATGCCACAATAGATCAAGTTTACAGACTCACAGAAGAAATAGCAAAGTGCTTCGAAGCTTAAAAATACTGTGCAGCCGCCTTTTTGGATATAACTCAGGCTTTCGACCGCAAGTAGCACGAAGGATTGTTATACAAGATTAAGGCAAGCAGTCATGTATTTATGAGCGATTATCAAAGCCTTCCTAATAGATAGACACTTTCTGGTTCAATGTGGAAATGAAGTGACAAACTTGTGTCCAATATCAGCGAGTGTCCTGCAGTCACCGGGGGGCTCGGTCCAATTCTCATCTACTCTACACCTCAGACTTGCCGCCATGCCCAATAATGACCACTAGAACATTGGCGGATGATAAAGCCATTTTGGCCTCAGACAACGAACCAAAAAATTGCAGCTAAAATGCTACAAGACAGACTAGACAGTGTAGCTATTTGGCTAAAGAAGTGGTGGATTAAGGTAAATGAAAACAAATCAGTCAAAATCACATTCAAGCTTAGATGAGACACTTGTCCACCAGTTAAATTGAACAATGTTGAAGTACCCCGAGCGGGCCATGTACACTACCTTGGTCTATACCTGGATAAAAAACTAAATTGGCAAAAGCATATATTCAGCAAACAACTTAATCTTCAGCTCAGCTGCTACTCAATAAAGTTACACTTAAACCAGTTTGGAACTACGGCATTCAGCTGCGGGGTACTGCTTCCCACTCTTATATTGAAATAATCCAAAGATACTAGAACAAAATGCGGCAGATATTACAAACACCCCATGGTTTGTAAACAACCAACAATCACATAAGGACCTACAAATACAGTTATAGAGGACATCGATAGACACACAAAGTCATAGAAAGAATCATAAACCACCCAAATAAACTTACGGAAAACTGATGAATAATACCCAAACCAAACGCCAATTAAAATGTAGAATTCCTCAAGATGTGGTACAACAAAGGCACATAAATATAAAATTGGGTTGTGACACACATCGTCCTCCTAAACCTGCCCGAGCAACAACCGACAAATTTAGCACTCATTGTCCCAGGGCGGTGACTGACTGGAGTATAATTAAAACAAAAAAAATGTGTTAATCATTAAATAATAATTTACACTTACAATAATTTGTAAAAGTATAACTTAATTTCTATAAGAAATTGATTATTTGCAGATTTTGCATCTTTTGATGTAACCTTTACTTCTATGAGGTACTATAGAGCTGTATCATAAAATGAGTCTCTTCGTCACCATGTGTATAATTTACTTACGTATATTTCATTTGACCAATTAAATGTATCAAAGTCAATATGACAGATGATAGACTATAATGCCCAACTTTGATAGTGGATTGACAAGGGCTCAAAGCGGTCATGAACAATGACGTCATCGATAACAGTTTGGGCTCGAAGCGTTCACGAAAACAACGACGCCAAGTGGAACGATACAGTAAGCATTTTGAGCATTGTGATTGCTTAGTGAAACTTAACCTTGGAAACATCGATTCCTTGCCATTCTTTTTGAGGAAAGCATTTATTTATCAATGATCATAATATGTCACTCAATAAGTCCTAACCAATAAAACAACTTTTAGGCAAAATCCTACCTTATTCATCAACATAGTCTCCTTCTAGGGTGATACACTGATTCCAACGCTTCTCCAACAATTCAATGCCTTTTTTGCAGAACGATTTGTCTTTGGCCTCAAAATATGCCTCAGTTTCCACAATAACCCCGGAAGCGTTCTTTTGAGAACTGCAAACAGCCAGTAGTCGCTGGGGGCCAAATATGACAAGTAAGGCTGATGTAGAAGCAATTCGAAACCCAATTCGTGTAATTTGGCCATCATTGCTATCAACTTGTGACACGGTGCATGGTCTTGATGAAAGAGCACTTTTTCCTTCTACATTTGTGGCCGGTTTTTCGCAATTTCTTCCTTCAAATGCACCAATAACACTATGTAATATTTGCTACTGTTAGTTCTTACTTTCTCAAGGTAATCGATAAACAAAATACCATGTGCATCCCAAAATACGGAAGCCAAAACCTTGCCAGCTGATGTTTGCATCTTTGGTTACTTTGGGCGGCTTTCACCTGCTACTGTCCACTCGGCTGACTGCTGATTTAACTCTGGAGTGAAGTGGTAGATCTATGTTTCATCCACTGTTACATATTGATCCAAAAACTCCTGTTTATTGTACTGAAACAGCTGCAAACAACGCTCTGAATTGTCAACGCGTTTTTGTTTTTGGTCGACTGTGAGCAAACGCAGCACCCAATCTGAACACAGATTTCTCATTGACAAATGTTCATGCAAAATGGTGAAGGCAGGTGTGCCTTCTGATATCTACAACTCCCTGCTATCCCACGCAACTTTACGATTGGCCAAAATGATTTTGTGACTTTTAATTATTTTCCGGGACAATTGCCAAATTTCGGCGACCAGACCGTTCAGCATCATTTCTGTCTGACCGCGTTTAAAGTCAACTTACTAGCTCTTAACCATTGTTTCCGCCAGAGCAAAGTCCGAATAACACTTATCAAGCCATTGCTTTGTTTGAAGAGAGCTCATCAGGAAGCAATGCTTTATCAACATGTGAAATTCAGATTTGTCCATTGCTTTGAAAATTGCACAAGTAGCGTCACTTGTAAACTACCGGACCGATTGGGCTCAAATTTTGACGCGTTACTTTTGAAGATTGGTGTTTTTTAAAAATAATATGGGTTTGTTATTTACGCTATCTATATGTCAGGCCCGGAACTTATTCAAGTGACGTGTTATATTTTTTCCTTCTTATATACTAAAAATGGTAAATGTAGATTGAGGTGTGAACTAAAGATATATGGTGCAGTTATAGTGCGAAGAGATGAGTTTGTTTATTCAAAAAGAATACAGTTATCTGGGAGATGAAAGAGAAGCAATGTGAAAAAAAATATAAAGTTATGCGTATACATGGCTCACAAAATGAGTGGCACTCTTATTAAAGCAATGAGAAATAAAGAGATTTAAAAGAAGAAAGGCTACTCTCATAATACATCAATGTGTTCTGTTCACAAGAAGTAAATAAATGTGTATAACACACATTGATGTATAATGAAAGTAGTACAGAATAAGGGTATGTAGGTATATAAAAAAGGGAAAGTAGCTGAAGTTTGCATAAATCATGTGCAGATTAAATTAAATCATTCCAGTTTAAATGAATACTAAAAAATATTTACATGAACGGATTTGAGAAGTCAATATTCAACAAAAATGTCACATAGTAAAAAGAAATATTTACATGAACAGATTTGAGAAGTCAATATTCAACAAAAATGTCACATAGTAAAAAAAAATATTTACATGAACAGATTTGAGAAGTCAATATTCAACAAAAATGTCACATAGTAAAAAAAAATATTTACATGAACAGATTTGAGAAGTCAATATTCAACAAAAATGTCACATAGTAAAAAAAAATATTTACATGAACAGATTTGAGGAGTCAATATTCAACAAAAATGTCACATAGTAAAAAAAAATATTTACATGAACAGATTTGAGAAGTCAATATTCAACAAAAATGTCACATAGTAAAAAAAAATATTTACATGAACAGATTTGAGAAGTCAATATTCAACAAAAACGCCACATAGTAAAAAGTTTGATTGTGAATATTGAGAAAAATATACTGAGATAATTTGACGAGCTTAGACATAGTGGCAGAGAGATTGAATTAAAATAGAAAAACTAAATCTACTAAAAGGTGCTTCCAGACCGTAAAAAAAAGACATGAACAACACAGAAAGACAGAAGATTCAAACTGATTGAAAATTATTGAATATTCATAACAGTAAGTATAGGTGAATACATGTTTATTTTTGTAATCATGAATACCATGATTACAAAAATAAACATATATTCACCTAATGCAGTGGACACAAAGAATGCTAATGCTGTTTGACAAGAAAGCGAAGTGAATAGCGGAAAATTTTTTGGCATTGTAAAACATCAATTTCATCAATAACATCTGAAATTAGAATAAAATTCTATGCAGTGGTTTTAGATAGATAGATGAAAGGCAACTCAAGAAATTTAAAGTTCAATAATGACAATTGAAACTCAAGACGTTGAAAGTTGAAAAATGACAATTCTTAAGAACTGAAAAGGGTTCTTCTTTTTAAATACCTACTTAAAAGGACTGCTGTGAATGGACAATATTACGCTGGACTTTTGTCTGAGGAGCGCTAAATCATTGTTGCAAACGTTAATGGTAAAATAAGCGACGGTATCCTGTTTTTCCAAGTTGCAAAAAATAGGTTTCAAAAATATCAACAGATTATTTTCTCCTCAATAGTCTGAAGGACTTGTGTAGGTAAAGTGTCGTTTCAAAACACAGTCTTGAAAAAATTGTCATTATTTCACATAATTTTCGAGAATAAAAAAATTATTTTTAAATGCATTAGAATATTGTACAAAAAGGTGAAAAGCATCTAATTAGAAGGAGATTACAATGAAAATTAATTTTTTTTCAATCATCTATGTTTTCTTATATTAACTTAAGTCTTCTATGCTTTCTTGTATTAACTTAGCTACAATGGAGTACAATAGACAGATAATAATAGATTTTCGGGTACTAAGAAGTTCTGTATCATTTCCTAAAATTGTTTAATTTACTAAAGATTTGGCATACATTATTTTCCAATATTATTACCTTACAAATACATACACCTAGAATGGTCAAACAAAATTTATTTAAAAATTCTTAAAATTGATGGGCTTAGAACATTGCTTAAATGGCTGCACGAGTAGACCTTTGATTCATTTAAAGTCTAGTTAACTAAACATCTTAGATGAACTCTTACGAATTTCTGTTTTTATTACCTGTCCGGATATTTAAAGTACGGATGGGGTGAGAGGACCGTCAATAGAAACATGGTGCTTTTTTTCTTTTCAATATATTCTCCCTTAACTCTAATATATTTCTTAGATCTGTCTATTTATTTATACCCTCAAAAAAAAGTTTTCTCTTTATCTTGAAAATAAGCTATAATTGTAGACTTAATTTCTTCATCATCGCTAAACTATTTTTGACGAAGCTTTTTAATTTTTGAAAATAAATAATAGGCACAGGGACCCAACTCTGAGCTGTTAAATATGTGTTGCAATATTTGAAAGCCGCACTTGTGAAGGACAGTCTTCACAACATGGCTCCTGTGTGTATAAGTGACCTCCCAGATGTCCCAGAAAACCCGTCGCCATGACTTTTCTGGCCGATTGCAGCACCTTGAACTTCTTAGGGGAAACCTTGAACTTCCCGTGAACTTTTTATACTACTGAAGTGATGTGATTATTCTCAATACCTATCTTGCGCTGACTTTTAACACGCCAAGATGGTCATGATGGATATTCTAAATGGTTGCAGAAGATACTCCAATAATTTCTCCCAGCTGCTTATTCTTCAATCGAGCATCTTCCAGTACAAGGTTTCAACTTTTCAACAATGTCTGAAGATGTTATCTAGATCAGCCGTCCCGAGCGCAGTTCATCTTCGATCGAATCTCTGCCATTTGAAAAGATTGTGCCATTTAGAAATCATGGTTTTACTAGGACAAGATTCCCCATAAATCGATGACATCTCATTAATATGACTTGTGGTGTTTTGTTTGCTTTGTCAGGAACTTCATGACAGCTCGAAATTTGATTTTCTTCAAAGTCGGTGATTTCCTCCAGAATGAGTTGCTTGATCGATGATAACTCCTAGGTTAATAACACAATTAAGCTTAAACTTGGTATACATACTCATAATGTGTTTCTCATAAACAACTATGTGACTAAGCAACCCCCATCACACAACTTTTTAAACCAGCTCCCATGTAGGTAGTCTTATAATTGCGCGATATTACATAGATGGTTTTAAAACTGATTTAAGACTAAATTTCTCTATATTGGTCTCACAGTCCACCCCATTCTGTGTGAGTAAATATTTTCAGTTACACAGTGATATTTCTGAGAATTTAATAAAAGGATCACAAGAATTACTCCACTGTAAAAAAAAGTATAGTTCAAACCTTCAAAAAAAATTAACAAATGCACATGATACCTAAAGAGGAAACTATAAAATTTCTAACTTAAAGAAATTCATTATAATCATAAAACAAAAATGGATACGATTAAAAAGAAATTGGATATAATTAAAAAGTATTTCATTTTTAAAAATAACATTTCTGGATTTATTTCAGACGACACACACAGGCACGACATGTGTGAATATCTTCGTGGCAATCACACTTCTGAAATAATAGTTATTTATTTATTTCTGGCACAGAAAATCGATAACAATTTTATAATTGATAATTCACATGGCATTACTAAAAGAGGTATTGTGGAAAGCGATTATTATGTTGACATACTGATTTAATGCCTGTTTTCAATTAAAATATGTTCCAAATTATTTCAATATAGTGCTAATAATTATGTTAAAAAGGTCTGACAAACCAGCTGAGCAAGTAATATCGTATGGTCCAATAGCGTTGCTACCTGTCACATCAAAATTGTTCGAGGAACTGTTGTTAAAGCATCGTAAACCATTAGTCAGCATACATTATTTCCAATTTGGATTCAGAAATCATCATTCAACGATAGACCAGATACTACAGAATAACATCTGTGATAGAATAAGTATTTGAAGACAAAAAAATACTGTCCGTAGTGTTTTTAGATGTCTCCCAAGCGCTGATAGAATGCGGAATGAGAGCCATACTTACAAGTTGAGTAAATTGCTGTCGAAGAACTACTGTCAATTGATAGAATCATACCTCTCAAAAAAGTTTCGAGAATCCCATGAAGGAGATTTTCCAAACTTCCACGAACTTAGCAGGGATTCCACGAGGTAGCATCCTAGGACCATTACTTTACTTACTTTTCACTGTTGATATTTCAACATCAAAAGAAACGGTACAAGGTACACTTGCTGATGGTATAGCTATTATGGCAAAAGATGCAAAAAAAACTTCTGGCAGAGTCAACAAAATACTTCAGTCTCCATTTTGATAAAAAGTTGAATAGGAAACTTTGATAACTTGATTCAACTTTGGAGTTGCACCCAATCTATCATACCAACACTACAACGTAGTCAAACAAAATTCTCTGTCTGGTTACAAATGCATACTGCACGTAATCAATGAAAAAATCCACAAAGACCTAGAAGTTAAGTAGGTTAGTTAAGTGATCCAAGAATTCACCATAAAACATGAAAAGAGACCTTTAAACCATGCCAAAACACAAATAATCCAACTCCTAGAAAACAACCAAGAGCTGAGAAGACTGAAGCGCATTAAACCACATGAATCCTTATGAACATTAAAATATGTCTAGTTCAAATTGTATGTTATATTAATTTAATCTTAGGAAAGATAATTTCAAAAGTAGTAATAAATTAACTGCTAAAATTGTACTAACCACATCCAACAAATCCACTTCTCAAACAAAAAGTTTGTTTTATATTTAAATCGGAGATTATAACATCAGTTTTATACTTACAAATTGACAATTCGCAGAAATTATTAATACTAAAAAATCTTACCCCTTTTGTACCCATTTTCTTTTTGAGTACTTCCAATAAGCGTTTGGCTTCTAAATTCTTAGGTTCTAATTCGATGACTTTTACCAAATCTTCACTGGCTCTCCGCAATGAACCAAGCTTCTCCCTCGCCGATGCTCGTCTTTGATATGCTTTAACATAGGTAGGATCTAGAGATATGGCTGTTGTACAATCGGCTTCTGCACTATGCAAACTGAAAATTAATGTCATCATTCTTAATAATTTTATATAATTAGGTTAGGAGAGTGCCATAAAAAATAGAAATCCTATATATATAAAAGATATTCGCAATTAAAAAATTCACCATGGAAAGAGCACTCATACCGATTTCAAAGTGGAAAGAGTACTTGTACCTATTTTAAAATAATTGAAAATAAGAAGAATTCATGACAATGGGTTATTTTCCAAAAAAATATTTTCCCAATTTTTTCGTAACGAAATTTAACATAACCGAAAATACACATGAATAAATAAGTTAGAAGTATGCAAAAAGATGTTTTTATTCATTAATGAGTCCATTCTTGAGAATAAGATCAACCGCGTCTAAGCAAAAACAGTGTACATAGAAAAAAAATCTAGCACTTCTTTCGATCGCTTGTTATTAAACTTCAAAGTAAGTTGTAATTAGTTAATTTAAATATAATACTAAGAAATAATATTTCAATACTCCATTTAAATTATTTAGGTATTGGTTTAATATTTGCGATCGTTCATACGAAGTTTTTGGCAGTTATTTACCATGACTGTTTACATATAACAGCTGGATGCCGCGCCGATTGTTACTATAGATTAGGGATGGATCGATATTCATCGATGGTGACTAAACATCGATGTTCAGCTGGAAAAGGTCGATGTTTTAACTTCGATAACATCGACACATCGATGTTTTGAGAATAAAATATCGGAACGTCAATATACTCTTTAGGGTCATCTGGCGTGCATTGAATGTACTAGCTAGATGGCCTCTTATATCAAGTTTAACTATTTTACACTAGATGTCACCGATGACATAACCGGAGTAAGCTGTACGAATAGTTAGTCTTTGCTTGTATTTCACAGAGTGAGTGACTTTGTGAAGCAGAACGGAAGCGAATCTAAGTTGCTAAATTTTATTTATGTTAATAATGAAACTTCGGAAACGAAATAACAGGTATGGTAAATTATTATTTGGTCTTATTATTTCTTTGTCCAGTAAACTTGTACTTTTGAAGTAATTTAACCTATAATGTAATTAATTTGCTCACTATTACGATTTTTAGGTGATTTTTTACTTAAAGAAAGTGAATCAATTTCCCGAGAGAGAATCCCGATATTTGCTGCTTGCTGCTTTTGTTTTGCATTGAAGGTTTGAGGAGGATTCTTTTTTTCGGTGTTGGGTGGCTGTGCATGCATGAGTGAATGACTTATCTAAACTATTTTCAATTTCAAAATGGGCGACACGGCGAGAAACGGAGGGATTGCGTGGGGTTGGGAAAGAGCGATATTAATCGAAACTGGCGAAATGTAGATACTAAAGAAAAAAATATTTATTTTTAATGATAGTCGCATAGAAAAAAGTTTAAAGATTAAACAGATAGGTGATAAATACAATTTTGTACAATATTACTTATGTACATACCTAAACAATTGATTAAAGAGTGTACTTATACTTTATGTTAATGTTAATTTAAAGAAATCTAAAATTTTGCATTTCCTTTGTCAGTAGTGTTTCCTTGCAGTGCATCCAAAGCATTTTAGGTGTTAAGTATAAAGAAGAAGCATACAATAGAGTAACAATATTTTTTTTTAATTTTCAGGATTTTCAAAATGCCTACAAAGAGCCAATACTGGAAATATTTTGACAAAATAAATGATTCCAACGCCAAATGTTAAAAAATTTTAAAAACCTCGGGCAACATTTCCAATTTGAAATGTCATTTAGATAAGAAACATCCAAATTTAATGCCCAAGCACGAACTTAAAGAGTACTACACAAACACCATCTTCAACTGTAACAACCTTTAAAGAACCCAGTGTTATGCCTTCAACTAGTACCGCTAATATTATATTGGAAATGTCTGAATCAGGGAACAATTGCGATTCCGAAAAAAGTTACACGGTTAATGTCAGAAACTCATTCTCTTAACCAACTCTAAGCTCTAACTTTAGTAAAAATATCTCAATATGCTGAAATGTGCTCAAAGGGCATTTTATATATGATTTGTAAAGACTCTCAACCTCTTCAATATGTAGAAAACGAAGGTTTTCTGAATTTAATGAAAGTCACTTGTCTATTGTACAAGGTGCCTTCACGATTCACTTTGAAAAGAATGTTAGAAACTAAGTATGACGTTGTTAGATAGCACTTTAAAGGAAAACTTCAAAATTTTGCAATGAGGAGGAAGAATTAGAATCTGTCTCGTTAGGAGTTAATGATTTAACGCGATCTCATACTGTGGAATACATAGCGGATACAGTATTTGAGACTTGTAAGAAGTGGAATATTGAAATCAGTAAAATTGTAGCAGTTGTCACTGATGCTGGCGCCAACATTGTTAAAGCAATAGAAATAGTGTTTGGTACAAGTCGTCATATACACTGCTACGCCGCTCACATTTTGAATTTGGTGGCAAAAAAATCAATCGAAAAAACGCCTAATTTGCCTGACCTAATAGCTGCAGTCAAAAGAATTGTAACGTGGTTTAAGCAATGTGTTACCGCTAGTGATGAATTGAGGCGAGAATCAGATTTGAAACTGATCCAAGATGTATCCACACGTTGGAACTTATCGTTTTATATGATTGAGAGATTTTTAAAACTGCGCCCTGCAATCAATAACATTATTAATTGCCACACTGAAGTTGACTGATTTAACTGAAGTATGTGTGATTTTACGACCAATGGAAATTACTACTCGTCTGCGGTGAAATCTATGTATCCTGTAGTCAATTCCACTTACCAGATTACTTACTATAAAAGTGACTGGCTGCCAACCAAAACAGACAATCGAAGAGAATTTTAAAAAAATATGTGATTGAAGAAATAAAGAACCGATTGCTACCAACGGAAAATGTTAATATCCTTGCAGTCGCTAGTCTCGTAGATCCTCGTTTCAAAAATATACATTTCCAAGATGCTTTTGCCTGCTCCAGAGCCATTAATAATATCAAGGAATTGATTAAAAAATATTGAGATGAATGAACGAACTGAAAATGATCTATTGGCGGAGAATTCTACAACACAAACGGAAGAACGACAAACTATAGATATGTGGAATGATAATTATAAACTTGTTAACGAAAAGAATAATACATTGGCTTGGCAACGTGACACGAATATGCCTACGGAACTACAATTTTATTTAAAAAGCCCGGTAGCTGATTTAAAACAAGACCCATTACTTTTATGGAAAGGGTTAGAATCTTACCTACCCCACCTTAAAGAAAAATATTTATGTTGCACGGCGACTTCCATAGCTTCAGAGAGGCTTTTTTCTAAAGCTGGGCAACTCCTGTCCCAGCAACGTAACAGACTGAAGGGAAAATTGCTAACAATTTTAAATAATTTTTTTTACAAAGTGTACCCAAAAAATATTGGGAATGTCAATTTTTTCATTGAATTTTTTTTAATAACTATCTACACATGTTTGCAAAAAATACATTTAGATCGATGTTTTTCAATCGATGTTTATCGTATATCGATGCTTTTGATTCGATGTTAACATCGATGTTTTTCTAATATCGATCATCCCTACTATAGATAGATATGTCGGTGTTGTCATCCGAAGGTTATCTGAACAATATTATAAACATATTCAAAAATGGTATTTATCGTATGAAATTTTTGGTATTAGCTAATTAACTATATTTATATTTTCAGTTATATGTCGAAACGCAATTAGAGTAAACTAGTGATTCCGATAAGATAACCGATCGAAATATTTAAGTGCTTTTAACTACGTTTTTAATTAATAGCATACGACGGCTACTAGAGCATACCAGCTGCTGCAAACGATATTTTTTTCTAAAAACCACAAGTTAATTCAAAAATTTGAATCGATCACAGATTTTTTAAGTATTCGGAATAATCAGACTACAACCTTTTAGTTTTCAGAATATATTTTCCCGTTTTTTTTTCATTAAACGTAATCGCTTATTGGTAAAATAAATGGTAAAATAAATGGCAATTTCATCTGTGTAATTGGATAAGATAGCCAATTTTTAATAAAGTAAAATAAATATACGTAATCAATTATTCCGTGCGCATTTTTACATAAAACTTATTAATTAACGTGATTCCACTTAAGGTTAAGAAAGTGGACGATCACCACCCTTATTAATACTAGTAGAGAGGATATAAAAATCCAAAGGAAATATTATGTCCTGGCTCCTTAATAAACATGTGTCTAGTACCAGAAAACCTCAGTGCATTTGGAAAAAGAGACAAACAAGTGGCTACTCTTCTTACAATTTATCCTTAGTTCAGTTGCTATTTTATCTGTACATATTGGACAATAAGACCAAAAGCAAGATAGGTATAGAAAAAACTTGTCGTTTTTTGCCTTCAATATGAATCGATTCAGAAATCGGTTTATCAGAAAAAATCGCCATTATCTATTACGCTAAAACCAAAAAGGTTGTTTTAAACACTTCTATTTCTTGTTTTTTAGTATCAATCTCGTCACACGTGTAATAGAATCGTAATTGACGATTTTTTTACTTAGTCTCCCTTCATTCTTAATTTTTCTTTCAATGAAAGAATACAGATACATAAAATAAAAGGCACTTAATAAAAATAATTGCTGCTCATGATATATTTTAATAAAAAAATTATATTTATTTAAAGGGTGTTTGTACTACCACACGGCTGTTGTCAAAAGTCTACGCAATTTTTACTTATTTAACTTTACTTACGTTTTATAGTTTTTTTATATTTGATGTAAATTATTTAGTGTTGGATGACACTAAAAACTATACAAATGACCATTAAGTCGAAAAACTTATAACAAATAATTTATTGCAAAAAAAAACAATTTGCACATGTAATATTCTAATATCTAAATTATTTTTTATAAGATAAACATGGCGGCCTTTACCTAAAACAGAGTTTAAGATAAGTTTTCTTTCAATAAATAAAGGCATATAGAGAAAAAATAACTTACCCTAAAGTACATTTGCGTCAAGTTTTGGACATTCATAAAACCGCGCGTAATTAAGTTAGTAAAAATATAAGAGACAGATATCAAATGTCAAATTCTAAACATGTTTCAAAGTCGTGGAGTTACCACTTTACATTTTATTGTTTTTATATTATAATATGTATTCAATTCAAGTATAAGTTCAGTTTCAGACAAACGTAAATTTCATTGTTTTTTTTTAATGAAAGGACATAGGAAACAAGCGAAGTAGAAAAATAGGGGCCGCGCGCTGTTATTTGATTACAAGAAATTGATTTGAAAAATGCTCTCCTATAACGAAACTGCTGTCAATTGACTATCAAACGTAAAATTCCCTCTTCGTCTCTACGAAATCCTTTTTGCGTATTTTAATATTCATATTTTTGTGTGTGTTATATCAATATCTGTTGCTATTTCCAAATACGGAACAAGTTCAGTTTAGCGAAAATATGAACTTCCACCTTCTTTTATTTTAAATGAAAGAACATAGGTAAAAACAAAGTATTAACCAAAAGTAGGGCTCGGGATCGTGATTATTTTTAAAAAAAAAGTGATTTGAAAAATCTTCTATTTCACTTTGACAAGGAAGTATAAGTTATAAATTTTTCGACTTAACTGTCATTCTTAGTGACATTAAACACAGAATTTGCAAATACAAAATGTAATTGATTGTATCAATTACAATATTATTATACATTTTTGATTATATAAGAAAAAACAAAAACTAAAAATATGAAAATGCGCATAAAGTGAGGTTATAAAAAATATGTTTGACAGCCAATTGACAATCGTTTCTTCATAGAAAGAGAATTTTTTAAATCAAGTTTTGATCATGTCTCGTTTTCGTTTCCTCTTTCACTTATATTCTATTACTCAAAACAAAAAAAATGGAATATTCATATTTATATTAAACTGAATTTGTCCTCATTGTAAAAACATAATTCGTAAACATTGTCAGAGTTTTTTTATATATTTATATATTTTTCTTTCATTTAAAGAAAGGAAGACAATGAAAAATAATTTTGCTGAAGTGCACATGTTCTGTTCCAATGTCTATCTTGTGAATGTGACTAAATTAATTTACTGCTGAAAATAAAACAAATATTACCAATTTTACCAACGTTTCTCGAAATTTTAAATATGGATTAAAAACTTGAATTAGAGAGTAAAAATGAGCTTAGCAAATCATGACTGATGTTATCTATAGCCCTTTGAAATTAAAGGAAATGGTTCATAGCTGAGATAATAACTGATTATGATAGCACTGCATATGTAAGTTGATAGCAATCTCACTAGTGATGATAGAATTATAACGTAACAGGTGTGGATAACATAATATCGAATGGAAAGAATATATTATGTTATTGCGATTTACAGATACTATGTTATTAAAGAACGTTATGCTTGGCTAACATGTTAAAATATTATGTTACGGTGGTATTGTCAAGCAACTCCGTACAATGGCTGTCACTCGCTGAATAAAGAGAGAGAGCGAGACAGCACATTTTCGCATTGCCTTTCGTTTCATATTTACAGAACATAACCAAATGATACCGAACTTTAACGAAAGATTAATAATCTGTTATTAGAATGTTAAAATTCAGACCTGTTATGTGATCCATACCTGTTACTGATTGGAATGAACGCATTATGTTATTAAGAACTTTACGCTTGGTAACACGTAAAATATTATATTGCTTTATTGTTAGGCAGTGGCCGTCACACGTCGTCTGAATAAAAGGAGCAAGAAATAGCGCGTTTCTTTTCTTAATACAATTCATTGTTTTATATATTTATTTGTTTTATGCTTTATTCTTTTGTTTCGTATTGACGGAACATTACCGAACGACATTGAATTTTTACCGAATGATAATAAACAATTAATTACTACAAAGTTAAAATTCATACTTGTTATTTGAATTTTATTTATGTTATATTCATTCAGTTTTCACTGTTGATCGTTAACTAACTGCAATTTCTATGCGTTATTGTTTCACCTTGTTCAAATTATCGAACTAGGAAAATACTATGTTCGAAATGTATTTTTCACCGTATTGGCCATTGCCTGGCTTTCTTTTAACATAAATTAATCAAATGTAGATTGAAACTGTTCACAAAAAATTACCTATATTCTATCAAAAACCAAATTAAAATTGAACTAGCGTTTCTCTAGTAGTATTTAATATAGATATAGTACGCATGTACTATACATATTTTATATACACACGCAGAAGGAAAATTAATTTCCTGGAATATATCGTTTAAGAACGTATTGAACAGATGTTATTCTCAATAATGTCCAATAACATGTTATTTTTTAACAGATATGATACTATGTTATTGAATAATGATGTTATTCATTATAATAGGTATGGGGAAATAACAGTTATTTCGTCTAAATCTCACTAATAGGGAATCTTACGCAAAGCTAAGTGTAGATGGCGCCACTGAAGCAAGACGTAAACAAAAGTAGCTGTCAAAAAGCGATAGCTTTTTGTGGCATGTAAAATTGAAAACTTTTATGTAAAGAGACAATATGGTGAAAAATTACAGATATTTAACAATATTAGAATTAAAAAATCGGAATAAAATGAATGCTCTGAACACAGCCGAAGCTTTGTTCGATTGTCTTAAAGTTTTTGGAACCACAGCTATTTACTACAACTTCCAATGTTATTTGTCCTTAGGGAATAAATGGACAACAATATTTTCAACAGCCCCAACTGCAACAGCATACTACACAATATTAATGCATATTTATTATAAATGGAGATATACTCTTCGAAAAACCACTCAAGACATAGACGGGTGAAATTACAAAATGTCACATTGTGTTTATCTATGATGTTTACGTTATAGTACAGGTAGCTCCTTAAGGAGAGAAATTTGCAGCGAGGTTCTCTATTGGTTTAATATTTGTGAGAGTGCAAGGCAATTTGGTATTTTTCTATTTTGATAGTTATTTGAAGATATTATTGGGAAAGGAATATGGTTACAAATGGGAAGAGTCAAAATGTTTGTTTATATGTGTGTTGTGATAACGGAGATATAACAATTGCTGTGTCAGTTATAGCAATTTTATAGTGTATCCGAACTAATGGGACCCCCTACATGCATAAGAAAAAAGTTCAACATTAGAAAAACAAAAGAATAAAGTTAAGTTGATATTGCATTTAAAAATGTATAAGTTATAAATCAATTGCGTAGCCCACAAATTAAAACTAAAACAAAAATTTACTTTAAATTTGCTAAGAAGCAAACTGAAACTAAATTTTAATGATGTTTAAGAAAACCATCAATACTAAAACAAATGTTTGTCAATACTTTCAAGGTGTATTGGAAAAAGCCCAGCCCTAAACGAATAAATAATAAAACACTTAAGGAATATGCTTATCCATTTGCATCGAAACTAAAGTAAAAAATGTATATTTTTATAGTGCCCAAAAGAAGAACCCACAAGAAAATTTATATACAGTTGGGGCTAGCTACACCACTGGTTCATAACATTATATTAATAAAAACAAAATATCATGGTTACAACATTTTATAAATAAAATATCTGAAATAGGAAGACATACATATTCGTACAGAAAGTATGATTAAAATTAAAATGGTTGAAATATTGGTCCTTAACAAATTGAGTGGTGAATTGGTTCCTTAAGAAATTCAAAGAAAAAATTGGTCAATAACAATCTAACAAAACAAAACAATCTAAACGTCTATCTATGGTAAACATCTGGAAAACGGAACAACTCACAAACAACTGGAATATAAAGTCTCTTGCTAAAAAAATAGTTTTCAAAATAAAAATTTTTATACATTGCAAAGGGGATGAAAAGCGCTTAATGTGTTTTCGACGTGAAAACATGTATGAATTCGATTTGGTAGCCACGTAAAAATTTTTGATACAACGAAATTATGCCAAATTTTGTGACATGATTAATCTGTGAATAATCGGCTGATTGGAAATAATGGATTAAGTTCAGAAAGCTTTCTCTTTTAAGATTCTAGCTAGTTATGTTATTTCAACAACTGAAGTAATGTAAGAGCATAGCGTTCATGTAAGAAAGAGACAGAAATGGAGAAATATGCATATTTTAGAGGCGATCTACCTCGTGAACGTGTGAAGTCACCGGTCAAGGTGTCCATGGAAAGTTTTTAAGTAGTTGTAATAAGACCTCAAGTGATATTAGCTTTAATAACAATAATCAAAATTATATAACTTTGCAAAGCTGAAAAGTTATATTTTTTCAAAAATATCAGCCTATTTGAGACGAAAATATGACCAAAAATGAAGGAATGTTCTAAGCGTGAATGTCTTCTACTCTAATTTACCTAATATTGTAGAATGTAAAAGCAGTAAATGTTCTTGGTATTGATAAATTTTATCGAAATAAAAGACTTATTACTTTGATTAAATTCCTGAAGAAATGCAATGAAATCAGAAAACACTATGTTTTCACATTAATTTTTTTACATATTTAATAAATCTGTTCATGCTAATCTTGATACAGAAAATTTAGAGGATACATTTCTTCTGTAATGAATCATGAAATAGAACTTAAAATTCATGAAACGAAATTTAAGATTATACTTTTGCTATTGTTTGATATTGGTCTGAAATATATTCATTATATATATATATATATATATATGTATATATATATGTGTGTATATATGTGTGTATATATATATGTGTATATATATATGTATATATATGTATATGTATATATATGTATATATATATATATATATATATATATATATATATATATATATATATATATATATATATATATATATTCATTATATTGGTCTGAAATATATGTAATATAAAAATATCTTTATAATTTAATTATTTATTAACACATTCAGTGTGAATGATAAAGTCTGGAACTTCGCCAGAACCACACACTTTTTCACTAAAATTTGGACCCAAAAACTGATTAATACTGCATTTATTTGGTGTTTTATTGATTAACTTCCAATTTTTTCAAAATTATGTATGATATCTCTTGACATCATATACAATATCATTCGTTAGAAATGAATCAGGGAATGATGTTTATTAACATCATTTGCGTTGATTGTGTTAAGAATGTTTTTCAAATGAAGTAAAAATGGCATAATATATCTTTCATCTACAGAATCATTTCACCTAGAATTAGCATTCATTATTTGGTAAAATACACATTTCACAAGTTTTTACTTTTATTATTAATTATATTTTAAAGTATCTATATGCCTGTAAAAATTCTCTATTGAACTGAAATATAACTAACTATATAGAGGTAAAATTTTAGTAAATTAGTATTCTCACACGGATGAAATTATTGACAGCCGTCTGTTAAATTATAAATGTTATAAACCTGAATGTAACAATGTCAAGTGTACTTTTATGATGTTCTTAGTCAGTAGTAGAATTTACCTTTTATAACATTTTATAACCATGTATTCTTTGCTAATAGCTCACTTGAAGATATTGTAATACAACAAAACCTAGGTCGTGGTAAAGAACTTAAAGAAAGTAGAAATAAGACTACATCACATAGTATTGTAATACAACAAAAACAAAACCTAGGTCGTGGTAAAGAACTCAAAGAAAGTAGAAATAATACTACATCACATAGTTTCATTTAATTCGGAATAATTAATTTCTACAAAATTAACGCCAAATATATTTAAAAGTTCTTGCCAATATTAACTGTGTATAGGAAATATCAGGCATAAATAATGAAATTATTACGATTCCTTGTTATAAAATCATATAAGTTTAGAGTATAAAGTTAACATTACAGTGGGTCACAATATATATAACAGCACGTCACAGCACCTCTATAGCACTTAAGGTCACACAGGTGACGTACACTTCGCCATGCATAATTTTCAACTCTCTATTCTCTTACTTCCTTCAGTGGTGCATCTAATTATGTGGAATTTGACTTTTTATTAGCATGCCTGAAGTCAATTATCCCATTCTTTTTAACTGTAAAAAGCTTACGCCTAGTGATCAATCAAAATTTGTTAATTGGCAACCCCAAGTTAATGACATTAGCCATAGAGTATACATCAGAATACACTCTCGAATGTCCTCAACATCGTTCCCCTTGGTGCTAGAATTCACCTGTGTCAAACACAGCAATTGTCTCTACTAAACTGTGGAGACGTATCTTATCCTGATTATTCAGAAAAATCAGTTAACAAAATTCAACACCTTCAACGTTTATCTATTTGTTATATTTTCAGCCTCAGAAAATCACATCTCTGAGTTTAGGATCGCAGCTCAGATGGATGGTGATTAGTGACTGACCATTGCCTCGGACTACGTTCTAAGAAACTTCTCATGCTGCCTTATCCTCAATCATACCTCTTCAATGAAAATTTGTTCACGGTTCACACTGTCAAATTATGGTTTAACTCAATTCCAACACCAGCCTTACACTATCCATTTACGCATTCAAGTCATTTGAAACTTCCACATTCCATTTCCTTTCATATCTCTCTCCTTTAACCCTTTCTCTTCCTATCCCTTAATCCTGATCCGAAACCCTTCCCAGCATGTCAAATTAGATAAGTTGTGTTGTTTTTTTTTTGTTCTCAAAAATTTACTTAATATACTTCGATTTTCTCATTACGTATTATTTCATAAATGCACTGTAATTCTAGTTGACTGTAAGAGATTGGTCCTGTAGAATAAGTTTGTGAGATGGTTATTAAAACAGCAAATAAATAAAATACGATAATATATTCTTTAAAAATTTTAGAGTTTCTGTTACGTCTTTTTGAACTAACATGGCTGGATGAATGTAGCGGCACTTTCAGGCCCCTTGAAGGTAAATTCTTCTTTTAAAAAAAACTTGTCAAGTATGAGCAGAACTCACACTAAAAGGGTTTGATACACATTAGGTACTTAAAAACATTTAAAGGTACATAGTACTTCTATTAAACTATTTACAAACATTAATTTTTCACAATGTAAATATATTTTACTACTACTTTCACAGGCGTAAAAACATAATAAATTTTTAAAAATTATAAGATCTGGGGTAATCACTATAGTTTTTCTATAATCAGTAATAATGGATCAGTAATTTTGAGAACAAGGGGTAAGAGAGAATGCTTCATTTTCACATATTCTTTCAAATATCTTTTTAAATGTCCAATTCAAAATTAAGAAAAAAATACTATTGAATTCCTCATAACAAGTTCATTCCAACGATAATGACATAAAAAAATGTTATTGACTACTTTATTTCAGTTTAATTCTTACATAAATATTTTTAAAAGGTTAGCTAGTCCAAAACCCACATAAGGGTAATTAGATTTTCAACTATGCAAAAAGTTTCTATCTTCATTATTTCTGAGAACATTGGTAGGGATCGATGTTCTGACGGACCGTTTTTCAGTTTAAGTATAGAATCCTAAAACAAAAGTTAGAATCGGATCCACATTTTTTATTTTTTTTAATCAATTATAAAAACATGGTTAGATTTGTTTAACAGTCATGACTTTAGAGATTTACTTCGTATATTCTACAAGTTTGGTTATGATGAAAGTTCTGTTATCCTTTCATAATAGAAATTAACTTTATTTTGGAATTCATTCAAGAAATTGGAGCGACTTTATTTTAATAATTAGCAAGTCTAATTATCTTAGATTTATCATCATATCTAAGCACACTATATTATGGTAAAAGTAAAATTAGACCCCATTTATTTTTGGCCGGTAGTCCAAGTGTTAAGTTTGTAACTCATAATCTTTTATCAAATATAGTTATGCAAACTTAACCTGTTTATAGGAAAACATTTCTAGATATGTAAGAATGGTGTTATTTTCAATTTTTAACAACTTTTTAATCTTATTCAATATACTTTTCAAATAAAGCAAAATATGTGTTGGAGTATCCTCAATGTAAGAGGGACGATCAATACACTTTAACATACCTAGAAAAGTATTGGAATCAAACTTAATTATAATTTTCTAGAAGAAATTTTTAAAAATGTTTATATAAAAACTTACTTGTCTTTCTTCAAATAGCATAAACCCCTATTAGCATAGTATATTGCATCATTCCTATACAATTCAATAGCTCTATTATAACATGAAATCGCTTCATCCCAATTCCCGGCTTTCACAAACTGGTTCCCCTGCAAATTATAAATTAACTTGTTACTCGTCTTTGCTCGGCAAAAAAAGTTCAATTTTGTGAGTGGTGAAAAAAAAAATAGACACAAGTGAATTGATTTTTACAATATAAAAAGTATATTTGGTTAAAATTATTTTTTTCAAGGCATTTTAAACTCCTAGAATCACCTGTGTCTCAAACTTAAAAGTTATTCCGAGGTAATCTACTGAACAAGATTACTGTTATTTATGTGTAACTAAACAAAAATTCATATAAAAATAGTACTTTGAGGACATTGAATAGCCTTAAAAATATGTATCTGCTAGTTACATATTTTAATGAACATCATATCTTTAATACTTAATTTACATTTCACTTTGGTTTAAAAATTTCCAGCCCGAATGAAAGTATGGAATGAGTGATTTTTAATTGCAGTAATGTTAGAAACTCTAGAAAAGTCTGGAAAAATAAATACATTAACAAAAGCAAAACTGCAAAAGCCAGAAAAGCCCCATATTGCTAAGACCATTTTTCTATCGATTGATCTCTTAATTGTTATAATGGGTGTAATGAAAAGAGCTTAACCCTTTATGTTAAATAAATAAGTAATCTTACTAATGACTACGATAAATTGACATTTGACAATAGTTATTGCCAGAGTGAAAACAATTTATATAAAATCAAATATTTCACTGAAAATGTTCATTAGAAAATCACACTACATTCAAATAAAGAACAAAATATATCATATTAATATATATATTTTGTTCTAATATATAATATAATATTAATTTTGTTATTTATTTAGTTAGCAGGTGAGTGTGCAACAAACAAATCTATACTAATACAATAAAAAATTAAAATTTGTGACCTTGTAGTTCTAGGTAATATTGATGTCCCTGTATTCTATTATTTACCTATGTTTTATATAATGAGATAGCTGTAAATGGAATGGAAATAATAAAGTCTAGTTAAAAATTACTATATTTCACAAGATTCCTGGTCTATGTGGCATAGCATGTTGGAGTTTGTCTAATCCTTTTTAGAGGAAATTTAAAAATAAGCTCTTTGTCCTGTAGGGTGCCCCAAAAACCAATTCCCCGTGGTATAAACTAAAATAAACTTTCAGTTATGCAAACTGATAAAAATTTGTCATTTACATTTCTAAAAGAGAGTCAATACATAATAAGGTTAAATGATTATCAAGTGTCTTGAATCTTTCTCAAATTGTCAAAGACTTCATTACCAAACTTATGTTGATTTTCAAGGACGTATTTTCTATGACTGTTAACCATATAAAGGCCATTTAAACTGTTTTCAGTCATAAAAAACCCCAGCCACCCCTTGACCAGTCATGATCTAGGAGCAGACTTTTGAATAATGTCAGAAATATAAAATTTGCTTTTTTGTATTCACAAAGAATGCTCCAGACTTTCAAGTGTTTTTGTCAAATAAATAATAAAAGTAGATAATAAATTGTGAGAAAGCAAAGCCTCTTAATTAATAATCATCAGAGTAAAACCTTGTATATTAATATTTATTGCGAAAACTGAACCTTTTAGCTCATAAATTAAGCACAGAGGGGAGAAAGGGGGCTGGTGTACAATTAGTCTCACCTTGTAAACTATGTAAGAAATTTTTGAGCTTGGTAAAATTCATGCGTAGACGCTGTAGTGGATTACACTTACTATCGAAAGTCTATAAATATTACCTAACGTAAAAGGACTCTTTACGTTATAAAATAATAACCCAAAACAGAAAAAAAAAATTCACCTTTGTTTTATTCAAGCATTGAAGAAATAACGGATGTTTTGCAGGATGTATATAAAAACTAGAAATAACTTAGATTTCTGTAGCTGTAGATTTAAAATAATTAAACCTACCTTCTCCTTTTCATGTTGCGACTCTTCTAAGAGCTTTTCTAATTTTTGTTCTTCACTTGTTTTACTGTCTAGCGAAGGCACGCCACGATCCTCTCGATCCACCATTGCACAGGCTTTATCCTGTAATGTCATTTTTCACACAAGTATTATGTCTTGTTTAATATAATGATAGAAGTTCCATCTACTGGTAATTAAAAATAAGTAACAGCAAATTTAAAAAAGACTACTGCCTGATTTTATTTCAATTATTACCCGGTCAGTGTGCTATTTATGCCCTGTCATGAAGTCAAAAGGACAGTAATGAACTTCGTATACGAAGGTGTATGCAACTATGCTTATTCATTAGTTATAATTGAATTCAGTGGCAAATTAAAAAGGCAAATTGAAAAGTACCGAGACATCTACATAATTAACATGCTTATCTAATTAAGGTGTTCTTTTAAATATTATACTCACACTTTCCTTACTACTATTATAATAATTATTTTATTTGTCGAAGCACATAACTTATTGCATAAATAACACTAATTTTTTTTTCTTTTGTTAAAATACTGTGTTTTTTCTTTGTACAAATATAATGTATAATATATGAATAGAAAAATAATTCATCATTATTATTTAATTTATTGATCTCATTCTACAATCACTTGTTGCAAGTGAAGAAAGATAAACATATTTCTTTTTTATTTTTAACCATATTTTCGAATAATACAGTTCATTCCATAATCTAGCAATCAAAATATATCAATGCATGCTTAGAGGACTGAAACTGAAGTTAAATACGGTTTCAAGTTTAATTTATATTACATACTAATTTTATGATTTATTAAAAACAATTAAACCAATATTTGTTAAACCAAAATTACACTTGCAAATTAGCACTTTCATTTTGATCTTTGGCAAGGCTAACTTATTCAAAAATGTTTTGCATTAGCAAGTGGTATTTAGGCAGAATTTTTTTTATTTTATTCGATGTAACCTTGAAAGAAGCTGGACTTTCTATGCTATGTGGAAGCACACTAACTATTTGGATTATTTCACTTTACCTTTTTAATGAATGGTTCTATTACCACCAATATATTACTCAATCCTCCAAGAATTAAACATTACAACAGGATATCCACCATATTTTGATTCAAAGGATTCTAGAAAATTTTGGCCACACAAATTTTTTCATGCAGTAGGCCGACTCTCGGTACTGAGGAATAAAACTGAAGGAAAAGGCTATGTTTTCAATACCTCACATTTGTATTCGTAACTTGTTGGTTATTGTAGATATGGTGTTTCAGCACCTCCAACACAAATTTTACGACAGTATATACATATATATCATAAGTGAATTTATTTTTCAAATCTAAAAATAGACATGGGTGAAACCCATATGGAAAAATGTATAAATACAAAATTATTTCAATATATAGAGAGAAAGGTTAGGTTTTAAGATAAAACACAATTGAAAGTTATAACGCATGGCACTTTATTTATTCATTTTTAAATAATTACTATAAAAAAGAATTTCAATACATACCAAGAAAACGTACCAAGGAAATGAAACTTAATAGTAAACAATTATAAAAATGAGTATAAATCAGAGGCATTCAGATAATCCAAAATCAAATTAATAAGCATGATTTTTCTATTTTTGAACGCTCTATTTCTATCAATATTGAATTTTACTCTTTATGGTTTTACAGGTGTGGACCTGTTTAAGAACCATACAAACTTACGAACCATACAAAAAATTGTGCTACAATAAACGTAGATTTAAAAATATTATATTCTTATTTTTAACTGTTAAACTTTGGTAGTTACTTTCAGAATTGGTTTGCATTGTATTTCTGAGTAAACATTTCTAATTTATAACAATTCAAAAGTTTTTGAACAGGATTATGTGATGTTGTAAATATTGTACGTCTTTCAATTATTTAATCTTCAAAACTACTTAACTTAAACTAAATTGTTCATATTAAAAAATGTTTGAAATATTTTTAAAATAATTGCATGGGATGTGAATCTTTAGCACAAGGAAAAAAAATCACAAACACTGGCAAAATCACTGTAATTAAACAGTAATATATGTAAACATATTATAAATGGATCCAACTATATTGCATGGTAAAGATTGAAAGTGGAATGTTCCTATGAATATCCCAATGATATTCAAAAAGTTACATAGTATGATTTACTTCATTAATTTCATCTATAAAAATAGTTCTATCAAAGTTTTAAAGTTAAAACTATTCTGTTAAAGAAGAAATGTCTGTAAAGTACCTAATTTGCAATTAAATAAAATCCATGAACAGATAGATTACAAAAAGTTTATTGAATTTCTTATCACAATATAAGTAATTTGAGCAAAATAATATACAAAGTTTATTGCAATTATTATGTAATATTTACAAGATAACCACAAGATCAGTCGTACAAAATGAACTAAATTAATGAAATATTCTAACTGGAGTGTGTGGATAAAAAACTTAACCTCACTTACCTAATCCAACGTCAAATATAATCATTTTAGAACTATTGATTATAATACACTGTAATCTATTATATTAATGCCTAAAACGTAATATGTCTTATTAAACTTATTAATATATTAGGCGGCAAAATATTAAATATAACGGTATTTAATTGTTATTGTTGAAATATTTGATATGAAGAAGTAAAAAAATATGTAGAAGCTGCTTAAATTCTTACCACATCAAATTCGTCCCAAGCTTTGTAATCTAATGATTTAATTCTGGTATTATCTATATCCTCCTTGGGTATTTTTGGTAACAATTTGTCTTTCTTAGCCTTACTTCGAACAGGCGGTAACTCCTTGAATATTCAAAGAAAAGGGTAGTAAAAATGAATATATGTATTGCGAGAACGAAAAAAGCATAAAAATATATAGTTTATCTAGGTAATAATACAACATGTGAATGGAAATGAAAATAAAATGTAACCTGCTCAATTTCACCATTGAGCGCGGCCTCTTTCCTCTTCATTTCGGATTCCCAGTTACTTAGATCAGTTAAATAGCTTTTAACAGTTTCAACATTTTCACGGGCATGCTTTTGGATCATGAAAGCTTTCTCCATTGTTACAAAAAAACCGTTTATTTACCTTTAAAACTTTTATGTTTCAAAATCGATAGAATTCTCGATCGAAGACTGTCAAACAAATTTACGTTGTCATGACACACATTGCCCCTTAGTGTTGCCAGCAAAATAATGTTCCAGAAGATATTTCTGTGTTAATTTATTATTAGGTTTGTTTGCTCTTGGCCATCTACCTTTGTGATAATTGTTAAAAAATACACCCCATATTAAAATCCTACTTCGTAGTTATGATAAGTAATAGACTAGTTCAATAAATCGCATCTTGGATAAGAAATACTACAAATATCCATTTAAAATGAAAATAAAGTAAATAAATTACAATATAAAAAGACCGCTTTCTCTAAAATGTGTTTATTATAATAAAATACATAAGTGCAATGAAAATGTCTTTGAAGTTTAGCTAATAAAATATATTTTTAAAATATCGTTATAAATTGACTTTATTATATTTTAAATAAGTTTATATTATTAATTTTAGATAGTAATGTGAAATCATTTTTAATTATTCTTCTCGTTATATTATTTATATTACATTTGTAATCTTAATAATATCTGAAATAATAATATATTAGTATTTTATATTATTAGGGTTCTGTAACTCAAAAAGAAAATTGAACCCACACAAGATAACACACTTATTTGTTTGTCACAGCCGTTTTTTTTATTTTAGAAATCGTCCGACTCGGAAACTTGGAATTTGGCATAGCGATAAAATAAATTAATCCATATATGTATTAATAGTTACAGTTTAAAAATACAAAAATATTCATATGAAAATATTATAATTATATCTATATCAAGTTTAATTTTATTTTTATTTCATGTCGAGTATCAACTGAAAAACCGAGTTGCAAGGATTATCAAATTATTTGTTAGAATTTCATAAAAAATAATTTTGGAAATATTACTGAAAATGTCCATGAAAACATAAATCCACAATTTCCGAAACGCAAATACAAAATCATGAAAAAATCGATGTTACTCGAAGTTTACTTGGAGTTAATTAGAAAATTATAGCGATCATTTTAAATCGCATAGTTTTTAAGAAATTCAAGTTTATTTATGCCTATGAAATATATCTACACCAGACAATATGTTTGCACGGTGAAAAATGATATTAATATTTGTTAATTTAATAGAAACATTATGAAATTACCCTTAATATTAAACAGTGCGAGTGTTATTCGTATTAAAACAATTTTTTTTTATTTCGGGTAAGTTCATAAAAAACTTATGAATTCAATTAATGATAATGCGTGTTTATGTTTTATCGTAAGTATTCAATTTAATTATTTTCTTCATCTGTTCTATTGTGTCAGCTCTTTGATCAAGAATTAATTTATTCTAAGTGTTAGGTTTAAGGTAATTTATGTTTTATTATTACATATTAACATTTAAATATCTGATTGTTTACATTTTCATAAAAAAATAATACCAAAAGATAATTCATAAAGAGAAAATGGCAAACATTTTTCATTTGGATTTCCTTTTTTATTGCAAGTGATAAGAAGTAAAGTTCTCCCAATTGAAAAAAAACATTGGGCGGTTTTTTGTATTGGAAAATGCACAACTAGCATTTCTTAATTTTTTTTCTATGTCTCTTGAAATTGTCGATGTAAGCTCAATGGGATAATATAATTTGACATTTCTATCGAATTAAAGTACATGGATTTTTTCGGGTGATTGGGCGGGTAGAAAGATTTTTTCAAATTAAATTGTTTACCATTCGTATAAATAACGTATAAGTATTGCCATAAAAATATTTCGCTCCAACTTTACATGCATAGGGTTGCACGTAAAAAAATTGAGATTTTGTTACACATTCATTGAGATTTTCATGTTATGTGGCATATATTAAATTCAATTTACGTTTGATCTAAAAGTATAAAAACTGTGACACTGAGAATTTAAAAAATTTATGGTATGGCGAACTGTAAATTTGAAATGACCGAAGTACTATCATATAGCAAATTTACTAGATCCTGCATTTAATGATTATATAATCTGTAATTCATTTTGTAATTTGTAATTCATAATAACTTGAAATATTTTTACATTTGCAAAAGCAGGTTATGCCTTCAATAGTAATAATGAACTTCAAGGGCATATTTAATTACTTTAGTTTAATGTCATTTATTTGAAGTAGTTATTTCGTTTTAAAGGAGGTGTTAACACAAAATTAAGTTGATAACCATTATAAAAGGTAAATGTTTATGCTCGAATTTGGCTGCCATCTTATTGTACTAAATTTTATCAAACTATCTTGTTTTTGTTTATACAATGGTCTAACTTTTAATGTGATTTCGTTCGAATGGATAAATATAATGGGTTAACCATGGTTTTTTTAACTTTTTATTTATTATTCTTTATATTCGTTCATATGTAATTTTAGCTGCATTTTTTATTTTTAACCGTTTTCTAATTGATAAGAGCTTCTTTGTAAAATATATGTACACTTTTATAACATGGGAGTAAAATATTGGTTTTCCAGACTTCCCCCAAGGGAAAGCGTCTGACCTCAAATCGATTCCGACCATTCTGAAGTTTTGGATCACAGGATTATATTAGTTCACTCCTACTTTTACTGTCTTTTTCACATACTCCACACATTCTATTATAAGAAGGTATTCTTTAAGCTACCGTAAGTTTAAAATAATAATAGTATGTTTTAATTTTTCCTTTAAGTTACCATCAAGAATTATTGTCATTCGTATAGGCAACTTGAAGTTCCAAAAAACTTCATGTGAAGGGACAAGTCCAGGAAACGTTATATGAAATATACAAATTTTTCTCGTTTGTCGTTTTAACTCCATTACATTTAACCTGATAAAATGTAGCGTATGTTGGAACGCAGAGTATAAACTATAAACTACACTGAAAGATTTCGAAATCGATTGGATAGAATTTGAAATCACTTCGAATTCGTCTTGAAACAATAAAAATTAGGTTAATTGCTATAGTTTTCTTCTTTTAGTCAGCTCCAACCGACCCTATTTTGACGTGAAAACGTCTATAAATTCGATTTGGTAGCCAAGTCAAAATTTTCAGATGAAAAGATGCAACAAAATTATATCGCATTTCGTAACGCGATAACTCGGTGAATAATGGACCGATAGGAAATTACGGATTAAAAAAAAAGTTTGCTCTTTCAAGATTCTAGATATTGATTATATTTAGTGATGTAGTGTTATTCCTATTTTATTTACTAGTCTTGATGTTCACGTGACTTGGTGTAAGTTGAAACTTTATGCATGTTTTGTTGAACCAAATGCTTTGTACCGTCTTCCGAAATGTAATTCGGAGTCGACGGTACAATATCACGAATGTAGTGATATCGGTTGTTTTCAGATATTTAATATATTTAGCGTTAATTTTGTAGAAATTCGTTATTCACAATTAAAAATGAAACTACGCGATTTAGTTCTGAATAATGAGATTCTAGTTAGTTAGGGGTAGTCTAGCTACTAGTTATTTCAACAATTGAAGTACTCTAAAAGCATAGGGGCGAAAGAGATAGAAATATAGAAGTATGTCTATTTTACAGATGGTCTACCTTGTGAACGCGTGAAGTTAGAATGCCTGCTGCCGGTGTTCATGGAAAGCCCTTAAGCAGTTTTAATAAAATCTCAAGTGATATTGGCTTTCCGTAACATTTAATGATTTTGCAAAGTTGAATATTGTATTTTTTTTCAGAAATATTGGCCTACTTCAGACAATAAGATGACCAGAAGCTAAGGATACGGCAATCAGAGGAAAGGGCCGATAAAAGGGAACTGGAAAGTATCCAAGCGATATTGGATTTAACACAAAAATCAAAAGGCTTTTGTTTCTGTGATTAAATTCCTGCAATGATGCAAGAAATCCCACGTTCTTACATAAAATCCTGCGGCTTGGCATGACTAAGCTCATATAATTTTTTCATAATTTTTGGTTCCGTAGTTTCGGAAATCGTTTTTTGCAATTTTTGATGCATTTTTCTTAGAGTACGCCATTTAAAATTTCGTTTCAAACCGTGCTACGCGATATAAAAAAATTTTTTAAAAAATTGGTAGGAGTATTTAATTTGTCACCTTAAATCTTAGTGTATTAATATTTTAAAGTGTTAGCTGTTACAAAATATGCTAGTTGACATGATCGTATTGTGCCAAATTTCAAGTTCAAACATCAAACATTTTCTGTAAAAATCGGTGATCGTGTAAGGATTCATCAGTTTTTCTTTTTGAGATACGGAACTTTAATTACGTAACCTCAAAATTATAAATTCTATTTAAACTTTCAAAAACAGGCATTTATTTATATTATACCAGTAGCGTCATATATTATGGGTGACTGTGATTTGACGCAGCTTATTTCGACAATTGTGTTAACATCCTGTGCATCTAGCTAATCGATTAATAATTTTATTAATAGATATTTTACCAGATATATAAGGGTTAAGAGTGCTTCCTTATCTGGTTTTAGATCTGGTCACATTACTTCGACTGCTTTAGTTAAATTACTGATGACATACGTGATTATGAAGGATACTTTTTTAACGACACTTCTTGCTAATACAATTTGTGATCTTTTATTTAAGATATTATTCCTCATCTGAAGAATAGCAAAATAAAATTTAAGACGCTTTTTTTCAGAAAATTGAAAATAATATTCATAATTATTTGTCATCTTTTTCGTACCCACGATATTTGGGCACACTGTTCAGCGTCGTTCGGGGGAATAACCCGCGCGGCGCGAAGACATCACTCGTACTCCGGGCAGATATTGGGTGTGTTAAAAATAGTTGTGTATAATTTTTTTTTGCACTCAGTTAAAAAAAGAGTGTGTTTTACGTTTTATTTCAACTAAGATTTATTTCTTTATAGCCAACAAATAGCGTGTTTCTTTGTCCGACATCTATTCCCGAACACAGTGTGTATATATATATACATATATATATATATATATATATATATATATATATATATATATATGTATATATATGTATATATATACGTATGTGTACTACTTCTTCCCGTCTTACCTAAAAAACGTTTAAAAAAATAGAACATTCCTAAAGTCTATGTATTTTTCATGTTTTTAATTTATCGTTTATTTTTAATCGAGGTTTTGATTAGCCGCAGTTTAATTGGTTAGATAGGTGTAACCAACACAAATTACATATTGTCAACCTTCTCTTTAATGTACTAAATATCTGTCAGAATATTACCATTAATATTAGCATAAATATTATTTTCAATTTAGCATTAAGTACTCATGCTTTGGGCTTTGCTTTGGCTATTTCCTTACTATTCTTATCTTCAAATAATATACTTCATTCTGCGAATACTGTTATATTGTATAAATTTTAAAATATGATATAAATTAGCGCGTAATATCTGAAACTGAAACACATTTTAACACATACCTCCAAAGGAAGTCTGAAAAAGTATTTACTTTCATAATTCGTTTCTTTATTTTCCTATTAAACCTTGATCCTTTTGTTGCCAATATGTAACATTTTTTCGCTAGTTTATATATAATGGTTTATAACTGGTAATTTTTATATTTTTCTTCGTTTTGCTGTTTATTCACGATCCATAGTAATAATCTACTGTACGCTATTTATTTTAATATACGATTGACGTAGTCTCTCAGCAATTATATGTTGAACACATAAAAAAAATTGGCATGGACGTGAATCTAATCTGGGATTTTACTACAGTCTACTACCTTGTGAAGAAGGTCTGCCGCTTTTTGTTAAGAGTGACTTTCCCTCTCGAAAACAAGGGCGGGTAACTATCTCCAGAGAGTGTACAAGATTAAATAGACGGAAACAAACGAGTAAATAAACATGTTAAGATGTATGCTTCTGGCCCCAAAATGAACGATCATTACCTTATACGTAAATCTGTAACCTTATTACATAGTCTAGGTACAAAGTAATGAAGTAATCCTGGAAAACAGTCACAACTGGCAAAAGCTGGATATTTATTGTACGAGTATTATTTAAAGTAATTAAAAAAACCAACGGGGAGACATAGTGTTAGCCACTTAAAGATTGTCTATTGGCTGCGATTAATACAGCGAATTATTAAAGGAAATACTTTTTCATCCCTGTGTTTTCGGAATTTGAGGGGATAGTCAAGCACTTCATCAACTGCAAGGCTCTGGCTGGCAATGACTGAGATGATAATTGGCAGTATATAGATAGGGTTTGGCATAAGAAGAAGAAGAAGACTTAGGCAAGTGGCTACCGCTATTGCCTACTCTTCGATTTGAATTTTTTGTAATTTTTATTGTTTTACAAAATTAGGGAACCGAGAGGAAATTTGTTTGTTCGTACATAATAATCATTTGTTTGTGTTTTTGGTTGATTGTGTTGATTGTGCTATATGTTATTTGATACTTCATTGAGTCCTAATATATTATAAATACTTCAATAAAGAATTCAACTGAATGCCTTTCTTAAAGGAGAATAATGAAAAGCCCATACAGCGGGTCCATGTGTCACAAGAATAAAAATAACATAAATACCTTCAAAGTTTTATTTGACAAAACTTATATATTTTATTAAAATTTAACTTGTTTTTCATAATAGTGTGAAAAGGCTATTTTTACAAAACTCTTGGAACGGAAAGATGAAACAATGTTCAGATTTTGCCCCATTGTATCCTAAATTAAATTACAAAATTGGTAGGCCCGAGAGGTTTATCTCAATTAGTTTAGGTAAATTTACACATTAAAAAGAGCGATCAACATAGATATATATTTCAATTGTTTTTATGTATTTAATTAGATTTTTATTGTTGTTTTTTTTCTCATTCTTGATTTAAAGATATGTTATAAGCGCCATAATAAAGATAGCCTTTTTGTTACGTATTATGGTTATGTATTGTTTTTTTTATTCTTTGGTCTCGCCTGATTGTTTATCGCTGAATTGTTTGTAATTTTATTCTAAAAAAAATACTAGTCTTTTTTTAAAGTATGTTCTGTTTCTCTAATGTCAGGCTCATTTTCGGTTTCGTTTGCTCAAATTTCTAAGCCACGATTGAGCAGAAGGTCCGATCGACGCCGGTTTTGTCTATGACCTTAGCTGGCGTAGACAGCACGCACAAGTACTTATAACAGTATTATGGCTGTTCAAAGTGGGTGTGATAGATTAACAATATCGATATTATTATTGATGGCGGTAATCCATAACGCGGCGTTGGCAGTCAACGACCGGCCCGGTGCCGGCAAAAGTGCATTGGCCTTTCTCATCACAGTAGAGTGATTAATGGTGAAGTCTTGTAGTAATTATTACAAATCAGATTTCGTTTATTCGTTTGAAGATTGCGCCGATTGTCTGTGCATTTAATTATGGGTTTTGGTGATTGGGTCGTGTGGATGGGGAGCTGATTTTGACCTTGGATTTATGAGGCGCGTGTTTTAATGTACTCAGAGCAAGTTATTCTCTTATAAATACGTGGTCTATATTTAGAGCATTTTTAGATAGGGAATCATTGTTTCAAATTAATTTATTGAGATGATAATAAGATAGATGTTTAGCTGTAAGCCTTGTACGTAGATATCAGTGGAACGTTTTATATTTGTACCTTTTTAGAGAAATATCACGGATATTAGGAAAACTAAATCACTACAGTCACTCAGTTTATACTCGTATCTTGTTATAATACAATGGATACTTACTTTTGCATATAAGTTTTAATTTTCGGCCATGTTATATAATAGCATCCGTTAGCGTTCTCATTTTCTGAAAATATGCTGTATTTTTACTTTGCCAATTTTATTTTACATGAATATTTTATGTATACCTGTACTTGAAGAAATTATTATTTCTAATAAATTCTCATTTAAAAGAATGTATTTAACGATGATGTCAAATTTCGCGCCACATTTTCCTTTATTTCTTTTTTTTAAAGCTCTGCTTCTGTGGCCAAAACGAAACTGTAATTACCAATTTCATTATGTCCGTCTGTTTATTCGCATGCAAGCATTATAATTATTTCTATACTAAGACTAATGTTATGATTTAATTTTACTGAACGACGTAATGAAATTAGATAAAAACAAAGAAAAAATATTTTTTATTTTTTTTTAATTACGTGAACTTGAACTTGGTAATTTTTTATTTCAAGGACCTCATTGAGTGGATTGTAATTAAAGAGGTTTTTTAAAATGTAATAAACAATCTTTAGTAATATTTTTTGATGCAACACATTCACATATAGAATCTCCAAAATATTGTACACTGTGTCATCCCTGGTGGTTTTTTAATGCGCACCTGGATCAATGGTCTGCGAAAATCAAAATAACGATTTTTCGTGAATACTTCAATGGAGGTAAGGACAATTGTGAGATTATTAGAGTTACTACCTGCTACAGAAATCTGATACGAAAAAAAGACACAAAAATGAAAATACAACTAAATGAGAGTTTATTAAACACATTCACCTAAAAATTACTTCTACACTTCTTTCACCACAATGCGTTTCATAAGTACTTATGAAAGTACTTATGAGCACTTCATAAGTACTTATGAGCAAGAAACATAATTCTATGGCTATGCCTCAAATTAAACTGAATTTTGAATTCCAATACCGAGTTGGGATGGAAAGTTATATATTACAATTTTCTCAAAGATTAAATAGAGCATTTTCTAATTTCTACACTTGAAAGAAGAAATTGATTTTTTGTTTTCTTATCCATATTCGTAGTCATATCTATGAAATCGATTAGTAAATTAGTGATATTCGTTTAAAAAATTAGTAAAATTAAAAATCCAAATTAACCGCTGTATTACTTCGACTGATCAAATCGCAAAAGGTACATCAAAATAGTGTACCAAAGAATAATTTTACTAATATTCTAATACTAGCATGACCCGTGCGAAGTCTTCGCATTATAAATTATTCAACTCAATTTAATAAATCAAAATTGATTGCAGGTATTCAATTCATTTCTAATTTTGCACACTGCTTATTACGTTTTTATTCCATTATGAAGCTCAGATGACAGATCAAATAAATATTTTACTAAAATTGACATATAGAGGCGCAAGTATCAAAAGCATTGAGCTAAAGCGCCACTTTATTTATACGTGAGTGGATTTGAAATTAGACAAAAATTTTACCGACCGTCAATCGTATTGACGTTGAGCCGTTAGATGGAAGCATTGCTGTTTTGTGTATATAATTTTAATAATTAATTAATTTGCAAAAACAATAGCAATAATAAATTTTTTAGTTGTGGACGCCGGTAGAGCAAGCAATTATCTATAAAATGATATATAATTTATGTGGATTAGTTGTGAGGTTTTTTCTAAAAAGGGAGAGTAACATCTTAACCTTAGCGTATTAATATATATGATGATGATGATGATGATGATGATGATGATGATATGATGATGATGATGATGATGATGATAATGCTATAAATATAATAAAAGGAAACGTCGTTTGAAACACACACGGAATGCGCTACAAAAATTAGCAGAAAAGTCAAAATTAATGACACATACAACTATTGTCAATAGATAAAACACAATAAGCGTTTTCATGATAAACAAAAATATTGTTGCCGTAAATCATATTCATTATGTTTATTGTGAAAACTTATGAATTGTTATGTAAATAAATTTCACTGTTGTCAATTATATATAATTAGTTACAAACTTTTCTTGACTCTATGTACTTGTCATTATAAATTTAATAATTTATTCTTGCGTACATTTAAACGGTACCTACGTATTTCGGTAGTACCGGTAGACCGGTATTCCGGCCAGTAGAACGTTTGCGTATATGCCTGAAGTATAGAATACATTTTTGTCTATTACCACGCAGGTTAAAGGTTCGCTCGATAAATCTACTCGTTGTTAATGATAATCGAGAAAAGAGAGAAGGTATCTGAAGAATATCCCATAATAAGAAAGTTTGTTTCCTATAATAATATTGTGTATTTAACAGATAACGGAAATGTAAAATACTCTGCTATACGAAATTATTTAATTTGATGAAAATTTTATTATATAATAATTCTTATATCCAATGACTTTATACTAAAGAGACGCGTAATTAATACCTACATGGTATCAAACAAAGTCAGCTGCGTTAGTCTGTCTGTATATACACGATCGCGATGCACGCACGATGTACTATTAACTACTGAATAAACTTAATTCTGTTTGTTTTCCATTGGATATATTAATTTTCCTGTGAAAGGGAAGGTTGGATGTTTATTTTATGAATATTTTAGGAAAATTACCCTACCGGTGACGATGAATGTGGATAAAGTCAGAAAAACAGCATTCGTTATAGTGGTAAATTAACGTGTGCTGCTTAGGTCCTTAAATATGTATGAAAATAACGTAGGATAACATGGTTCTTCTCAAAATGTTCTACAATAAAGTCCGTGTCTGCATATGTGTATATATTACATAAAATGTGTATACATATGTGTATATAGTATATAAAATATTTTACAGTTTTTCAAATGTATTTTTTCAACTCGCCTTGTTATACAAAACTGTATTTTTCTTAACAAATAAAATTTTATAAAAATCTTCATCGACTTAAATAAATCAAATTTCCTATCCGTATCATAGTTTTCAAAAGTTATGACGGGATTTTTATCTGAGCAAAATTATACGGCCGAACTTTTTTTCAGAATTTTCATTAGGACTTTGCGTTTCTATACATCGAAAGTACTTGCAAAAAATGAATTAGGGTGATAAAGGATAAATAATAAAATCCATTAAGATCATTTTTGGAATTTTATCTGTTTTGTGTATTTGTTTTAATAAGACTACTGACAATAGGGATAAATTTTTTTTAGGAAAAATAAGGATCAACTTAAAATAGTTTAGTTTTTATTACATACCTGATTATTATTTTATCGCACTTGGTTCACCCGTTCAGTAGAATTGATAATTTAATATATTAAACATTAATTGACATTGCATTAGTACAATAAGGACACAGATTACTAATTTCTCGAGGTGTAGCAATTACACAATTGTATAATGTACCTATATACATCAATAGATGGAGCTACGCGTATGTTAAATCGCGCGACGAATTTTTTTGCCCGGATATACAATAGCCAAGTAAGCGTGCGTAGAGGTAAAAGTTGAAGGGTACTAATAAAAAATGGCACCTGTACAATTTTTACTGGTTTGTGCATATGAAGTCGTCACCATAGCTAGCATAAAAATAAAATCATAATTGTCACAGATTTACCACAAGAAAAACCAAGAAAATAAAAAAAAACATAATAGATGTGAACGATGGTTCCGTAAAAATCTCAAATAACCGATCACTTAGCGAATATGTTGCCTAGTATTTACACTAATTATATACAATTAGGCATACATAAATATTAAAGGGTACATAATATTCCTATTAAACTATTTGCAAATATTATTTAAAAAAAAAATTAAAATTTTTAAGTAAAATTAGAACTAGTGCTAGTAGTGCCCGTTCTAATCGTACTTCGCAATTTTTTTCCATTTCATGTAGGTATACATAAAAATTAAAGGTATATAATATTCCTATTAAACTATTTGCAAATATTATTTTAAAAAAATGAAACTTTTTAAGTACGATTATCGTACTTCGCAAACTCCTCTCCATTTCACGTACTCTTAGGCACACATAAATATTAAAGGGTACATAATATTCCTATTAAACTTTTTGCAAATATTATTTTAAAAAAAATTAAAATTTTTAAGTACAATTAGAACTAGCGCTAGTAGTGACAGTTCTCATCGTACTTCGCAAGTTCCTTTCCATTTCATGTACACTTAGGAATACACAAATATTGAAGGGTACATTATATTCCCATTAAACTTTTTGCAAATATTAATTTTTTCCAAAATGAAACTTTTTAAGTACGGTTAGTACTAGCGCTAGTTTTTCAAGTACTTCATTTGCCTCCTCCATAAATTAAATAATTTTGAGTGTTAGATCGTATGGTCTATCACTGTGCAAAATGTCAAGTTTCCAAACGGTTTATTTTAATTATAATTTTTTTTAAATGTTTAAGACTTGCACTGTCCGTGAATTCGTTCCCCAGGATATTTTCAAAATATTATTAAACTAACCGTAAGGTTAAAATAAACGCAACATTGTCTTTAAATTTATTGAAATTTTAAATTACTATATGTTCTTTTCTATTTGGTTAATTGTAAAGAATATATGTTGTCTCAAGTCTCAGACCCTACAGAATGTATGATCTATCATATCAGAATCCTCATCCATTATTCATTTTCAGTAGTAATTGTGTGATGCGCGTACAAATACTCAAAGACAAACAGACAAAAATTCCAAAAACTATACTTTTCTATTCTGTTACTTTTTATTTATTATTGATTTAGGAAGTCAAATCATTTTTTCGTATATATGTTTAATGTATAGGCAAGTCAATTCTACAATTTTATTTTATGTTTAGTTGTTACGATTGATATTTCCTATTGTTTATGTTTAAAAAACGATCGAATTTGAGTCAAACTCGCACGAAAAGCGCTCCTTATTTTAAATGAAATAAATAGGATATATTCTCATGGGTATTTCATGTATATTCTTGATTTTTTTCAAATTTTTCTTGTTGTGTTCAGACGACGTTATATTTTTAATTAATTTAATGTGTCAATATGAAACATTTGATTCCTCAAAGTTACTCCTAAGTTTGTGATATATAGATTTGGGTTATTACTAAGTAGAATTACGCTAAAATTCAAATTTCTACGCCGATCGATGTAGAGTTGAATTCCTGGCGTAGAGAGTGAAGTCTCACTTGTTACTGAATTAGAGTAATTTCCAAATTTAAACTTCTTTCATGTATTTTTCTTACGAATAAGTTTACCGTAAATAAACCTAGCTTGTCGTAAATTAATTTGATTTAAGTAAACCTATATTAATATTGTACTTAACCTATATTAATATTGTACTTATCACATTGCTACAGTCGGTATTAACCCATTTACGCCCACTGCTAAATTCGCCGTAGAAAAATTAAATAAACAGAATTATTAAGTGGAAAGTAAGGTGTTTAAATAAAAAATGAAAAATAAAATTGATATTTTTTTTATTACGTACGAAAAAAAAATGACGTCCTCAAATGGGAACACTGAGCTCATTCAGTATGAAAAATTTCAAAACATGGCTTCTCAATACACAGTGTTTTTATGCACTTTTTACAATGCCACTATGCCTTACTGTGACAAACAGTGCATCGCAGTTGTTTCGCCATCTTTTGTAGAAAGTGACCTATGCCATTATACTGTAAACTCGGTATGGGAGAGGCTGATGAACGCGAACAATAGTTTGTCGCGTTCGATCAATAGTTTGTCGTAAATTATGGCGTGCAATGTTACGTCAAATCAGTTTTGAAGTCAGTCCATCTTCACGTCGTTATGAAGTATGTATAGAATGAAGGACTTTGGGTTTTTCATCGCTGCCGATAGTAGCAATAAAGAACCTAACATTCTTCTTTGCTACTATCCCATATCTCTTCATCCCTGTTGAAAAAAACCTAAATATTCCCTGGAACATCTCCAGGCATTTTATTAGTTTGGATGTCGTCTTCATCACTTTCTACTTCATAGAGCACAAGGTTCGGGTGGAAGAATCACCCTTTCCACATATACATCAGAGTCCTCTTCTCTCACTATAGCTTCTAAGGCCTCCTGGAGCCTCGATTGCCCTCACTTGCTGCAAACGTCTTTTTCGACATGGTTTTGCTACAGTGTCGGTTTACAAAAAATATATAATTTACTACGTATGTGCCCACCATCCTTAATTGGGGACGTTAAAATAAGTAATTTTTTCATTACGTACAGAACCTTATATTTTATTCTTTCTTGAACCTTATATTTTTCTTAAGACAATGTAAACAATATGTTTATAAAGTTTTTGTAAAAATATAAAATAAATATGTTTAAAAAAACCGCTTAACTTTTCGAGCTATTACGATTCACCAATTTACTAAACTTCAGCCACAAAAACTATAACAGCAAGCGATTATTTATAATTTAGCTCGAAGACAATATAGATGCATTATTAAACTTTGCAGTTTATTCTTCAAAACCGGCTAATCATAATAAATAAAAATATTGGAGGTAGGTTTGAAAGCATCCTCGTTTGGGCTCAGCGGGCGCATATGGGTTAAATTAAATTACGTTGAATAATCTAAAATAAATTATTTTAATGTAGGCAATCATCATCATCATATATATTAATACGCTAAGGTTAAGATGTTACTCTCCCTTTTTAGAAAAAACCCCACAACTAATCCACATAAATTATATATCATTTTATAGATAATTGCTTGCTCTACCGGCATCCACAACTAAAAAAATTATTATTGCTATTGTTTTTACAAATTAATTAATTATTAAAATTATATACACAAAACAGCAATGCTGCCATCTAACGGCTCAACGTCAATATGATTGACGGTCGGTAAAATGTTTGTTTAATTTCAAATCCACTCACGTATAAATAAAGTGGCGCTTTAGCTCAATGCTTTTGATACTTGCGCCTCTATATGTCAATTTTAGTAAAATATTTGTTTGATCTGTCATCTGAGCTTCATAATGGAATAAATAATGCGAAGACTTCGCACGGGTCACGCTAGTCTGTTTTAATTTATTTAAATCAGTCTTGCGAAAAACGCTATTCTACAAAGTTTAACGTAATACTTAACTATTCGTAACAGCACATTTATTGATAGTATGGTATCCTACTAACCTAAAACAAGTGTTATAAAACTTTTTGCAGCCTATTTATAACCGTTTCTAATTAAAAAAGCCGGATCTCCGCGGATGTTTTAGGTCATCTTCAACACCCAAATAAAACAATATTTGGACATAAAAGACGGCAATTATGTTTGGAAAAAAAATTGTAATTATAATACATAACGAATATGCCATTATACCGATCAGGTTCAGGCTTGCTTGAGTCATGCATCTGATCGTTTGTGAGATCATGTTCTTAAATGTACCAATAACGACCTCGTAAACCTCCAGGTATCAGCCTGTTTTTTAATTGGATGTATCGCGTGTGTATGTTTTTTTTTTCTTTAAGTGTCTTCTAAGATAAATACTCCTGTGGCGATACTAAATATCCCGACGAATATCTTGATGAATGGGTTGTAATTAAAAATTGCGAAAAAATACCAAGATTTTTTATTCATAGCAAAGGAATATTGTGGACATCAATAAGAGGATTAAAATGTTATTCTAAGTGCATATTCACGTTTAAATGATAAGTATTGACCTGTCGGTCGTAAAAGACAACAAAAACAAAGGATTTTTTTTCATGAGTATGAGAAAAACGCAATGTTGTTATTAAATGATTTATTCATAAAGCTATATACTTTATAGTGTATGAGTGTAGAACAGTTTATTAAAATCAACTGGCAGCAGGTGATTGTTAAAATATTTAAATTAAATTAATAAAACAAACATGTTTCAATTACGATTAGAACTCGCGCCGCGAGGGCTCTGTTTATATTTACACTTAGAAAATTTTTTTTCTATTCGCAAATAATAATTTTTCACAACATAAATGATTTACCTACTATATTTTTACAGGCATAAAACATGGCTCGTATTTAAATAATATTATTTCTCACCATGTAAATATATTTCCCAGTATATCTTACACAGACATATTAAGTACACATTTACTTAAAATACATAAATGATTTTAAGTAAATGTGTACTTATTATGTCTGTGTAAGATATACTGGGCAATATATTTACACGGTGAGAAACACAACATAAATGATTTACACAACATAAATGATTTACCTGCTATATCTTTTACAGGCGTAAAACATGGCTCGTATTTAAATAATATTATTTCTCACCGTGTAAATATATTGCCCAGTATATCTTACACAGACATAATAAGTACACATTTACTTAAAATACATAAATGATTTTAAGTAAATGTGTACTTATTATGTCTGTGTAAGATATACTGGGCAATATATTTACACGGTGAGAAACACAACATAAATGATTTACACAACATAAATGATTTACCTACTATATCTTTTACAGGCGTAAAAGATGGCTCGTATTTAAATAATATTATTTCTCACCATGTAAATATATTGCCCAGTATATCTTACACAGACATAAAGTACACATTTACTTAAAATACAAAGTCATTTTTGCAATTGACTTAAGTTACTTGATGGAGTTTATATGAACTGATTACAGACTCCACTACATACAATAAGTTGGTCGACTATAACTAGTAACTTAGTAGAGTCTACTTAGCTTTGATAATTTTCCTTTTAATTTTGACTGAACTACTGAAGGTACTTTCAGATATTCTAAATACTGAAGGTACTTTCAGATATTCAAAAATAGGTTACTTGCTAGGGGGAGACGAACAAAAAAGGAACTATAACAAAAATGGAGCACTTTAAACCTCAGTATTTCGTAAATCAATCCCTGTATCAAAGAAGTTTTCATGATATACCCCAAATATTTTTGAAACAATTGTTTAACGATACCCTATGCAATGGGGTAGGTAAAAAAATACCCCATTTTACATGTAGGGTCCCCAAAAAAGATGACCTGAAATCTTTGTTTTAAAGGTTTTATTTCATAACTTTGTAAGCGTTATAAATACGTATATCCATGACATTTTTTGTTAAGTTTTTAGCACTAATAGTTTGCCAGTAAAATGGCTGTGACAAAGAGACAGTCAAACAGGCTGGAGGACATACCGATACCATAAGGGTTACGAATTGAGTCATGAGCGAGGAGTTGAAATTGTTTTTCTTTTCGGATTTTAAATGGAGCCTTATGAAAACGTAACTTCAAAAATATAATATTTTGCAATAAACCTTTTTTCTCCAAAAAATTGTTGTTCTCCACTTTACGGTCTTGGGAATAAAAAATTGAAAAAAATGTTGGTTTCGAAGTCCGAAAATAATTTCCTTTTATTGTTAATTATAACAAGAAAACAATGTTGACATAAAAATACTTATATGAACGCTGTAGACATAGAGGTGGCGTGACCGATTTTATAAATATAGCAGCTGTGTTCTGCGGTTTCACCCGCGTAGAATTATCTTTATTATTGATTTAGTTACATATAAATGAGATATTATTCTACCAATCGTTACAATGCACCGTTTAAGCGGCTTTCCCCAACTTCTGTAATATATTTCATATCTCTACCCTTGTAATCGTGGCATAATTACTTATACCTTTCATATAGTACGGGCTCTCCAATACATAAGAATTGGTGAAATTTGAAAACGTGTATCAGAGACTAGCATAAACAAACAAACCTTCATATATTATTATTTAGATATTATTTAATATTTCATATGTTAGTTTAGATATTATATAACAATTCTAACCGATTAATACTAATTCCTTTACTAAATGTTGGTCTAAAATTTGCTATGATTAATTACAAATTAATTCATTAAGCAAATTTATTAAGTGTAATATAAAACTGAATATCGAATATAAAAACAGGTTGATAATAAATAGACAAGCGATTTCGGTTCATGAGTGTTAGTTCATGGCTAAACTGGATGTTTTAACCTCTTTACTGAAACATGGAGTTGTTTCTTCTAAGCAAAGTTAGCACCTAAAAAAATGTCGTACATACGTAGTGTGGGAACGGGTACGTAGTGTGGGATATCGTTTGAAAAGGTTAGTTATAAGTACATTTGTTTCATAATTTTAGGTGGTATGTCTCGTGACAACTTGTTATTATATTCGATATGCAGTTTTATATGTTTTATGGTTGTACATGTAAAAATATGCACAAAAAGTTCCTCGGCGCCTTATTTTCTACTCTTACTAAAAACAAAATTATGAAAATCATTCGAAAATAGTAGATCATCGCCTATTGGACTAAAATTTCAAGGACGTTTTATTATAATGGCGTAGATGCCACGTACATAGAATTATTTCTAAATCCATTCCTTCAGGTGACTGCAATTTCAAATATTTAAAAAATTTGTCATCTATCATATGACAGAGGCGAATGACGTAAGTTTTATGAATAAAGTCTTAATTGAATAAATTTATACACGGTAGGTATTAAGTACGTACTGTTTAATGAAAATATTTTGTCGGTTTAAATCCGTGACTCCATGATATTCACATGACGGATTTCTTGACATGTGAGTCACGCGCACACTTAGTGTTTTTTAAGCAACACAATTTAATTATAAATAAAATATTTTTGATTTTCAGCCATCCTCAAAAATGTTACTAGTATTGTTTCTGATCGAATTTTGACCAATTGTGTCTGTAAGTTAAAAAAGAATTCAACTTGTTTTTCATACAATTAATTGGAGTTTATTTGTATACAAATTCTTAATCCTTACCTTGATGATATGAACAAAAGAGCCGGAAAGGGCAAAGAGGAAGCATAAGGGAATTAAAGACAAAAAAATAGTAAACATGTAAAATTCTTTGGAAGTTAAAATTTCAACTATTGAACGGTAGAATAACATAACAAACGAAAAAATATAAAGAAATAAGTGGAAATAGTGGTATTTATTTGTGTGTATAACTTTTTGTAATTTTCTCCCGTGCAGGGAAGGAAAAGGGATCTAAGCTCATACAGCCATGAACGTGATCAAAATGATTGCATTTATTAGGTCAAAGCGTTTTTGTATGGGGAAATTATGTATGTACTTGCTTTAACGACAACACACACATTTGATTTTTTTTCTGCACATCTATCGCACAGTACCTTTCGAGTGATATAAGTTTTATTCCACTTTTTTATAATCAATACTAAAAAACCGTATAAGTTTTTTATTTTGACGTGTTGATATATAGATTTATAGTTCTTAAAGATAATATTATTTATCTGTGACAATCATGTGCTCAAATTTAATAAAAATAAAAGTGTGCCGTCTGTTTAATGTCCCTAGATGGTAAAAAGAAGACGTAAGTTTAAACAATAAAACTAGTTATTGTTTAAACTTACGTCTTCTTTTTACAGTTAAAGTTGTATTCTTTGTTACACGTATTTTGTTACGTATAGTTTCCCATTTGTCTTAGGACAACATTTTTATTCTAAAATAATAGCGTGTTTACTGATAAAAATAAGTAAATATATATGTACTTAAATAATAAACACGTGATTCTTCAGAAGATTTCAATGGATATAAATGAAAAAAACGGAATTTGGTTAACATTTTATATATTCATCTTTCTGGCGATCTACTGTGGAGTATTTAGATAAATCTATATTAAAATACTTTTACTACTGTAGTCAAAAATGAAACTTCCAACGTTTTTCACGTATTTTTTCACTTTTTTACATTTTGTTAAATTTTTTTCAATTTACAAAACTATATTTTTTTTATTTATTACAAAACTACACTTTTTTATTTTTAAAACTATAACAAATAATTCGTTACAAAACCATGATTTTTGTGGAAAATAAATTTTTTCAGGTAAATTTTTGTAAAATAAATAGTGAGTCCAACAAAAGTAAGGAGTCTGAGCTTTCCGTCGAGGGTTAGCGTGAGTTTCAAATAATTAAACTAAGAAAAAAATTATTTTTCCTGAAGTACACTTGTGTTCCACATTTAAGTTGCGACATTTTATAGAAAGAAAGATTAATTTTAATTTTATATGATGTAGCGCTTGTGTTAATTAATTACTAATAATAACTTGTGTTAATTAATTCCACATAGAACAAAATGTGCTGTATAAATATACTGGAAATGAAGACCCTCTTCCAGTGAGACCTTTTAATGCAATATTCAAAATTGCCACCATTTTTTAATCAAATTACGCAAATTTGATTATTATTAACATATAATTGGGTTCACATGTTAAAAATAATCATTTATTTAGTGTAAATGATCATTATTTGTAACTTTTCAGTATTTTATAAAAACATGTACAACAATTATTGAGTTTATGTAATCCTCAGTATTGATAATTTACGATAAGTGTGTTGTCCATAATATTGTATCACTTTAATCTCTTTCAGTATATTGATACAAAGAGGCATTTCCGTAGATGCTGCCAAAATATATTTGCTGCTAAAATATATTTATTAAATAAATATATTTTTCTAAGGCTACTGGAAGAAAAAGTAAATCGATAATCCAATGTACAATGATAATTAAGATGAAGTAACAAATATGGTTAAAAATTATTTTCAAATGGTAACAATATATGTTAACAAATGGTTTCGCTGTTCTATTTAAATTTTGAGAAGATAGTTGCATAAACTTTTTTCTTTCTTATATAAATATATTAATTGCATTGTTTCACATATCTGTAGTTGATCAATTTAAATGTTTGGAATGGCTTTTAAAAATATATATTTTACTATAAAAATTGTTTTGAGTAAAATTTTAATTTTTACTGTAAAAAATTGGAAAACATTTTATTTACTTTTTTATTGTATATTACAAGATAGTAAACAGAGGTTATAGTTCCATAGTGAAGTGAGCAATCCTTACAATTTCGTGTACATTAGTCCATCTGTAGCAGTCTCATAATTCTTACAATTTTAAACCAGTAGACGCTTCATGTGGGGATCTTAATTAATATCTAACAAAGTGGTATACAAATATTTTTTATTATCAAGTTTCAAAGCAATCTGTTGCCCCTCTCCTCCCCTCCTATTGACGAGATATGTGTCCACTCCTCTTCCCCGTAATTTACCAACTATAGGTTTTCTCAAACTTCTAGATATTAATATTTGAGTAGACTATTCTTTGGAAACCCTATTTTATGCATGTTGTTTTTCTAGATTTAGATTACATACTGAATTCATATTCACTAGTCTTTATTCTGAACATAAATATATATGAAATAAAGCTCTGGAGCAAATCTAATTTTGATATTTAGTGTACATGGTTTCATTTTTTGGAGCAAACCGATTTCTGACATTTACTACAAATAATGTCAAATTTCGCCAGATAAATATCGCTGGAATGAAGCCGTACAAGTTATTCAACGTACAATGGAATTTTCTTGTCACTTTTGATGACATTTTTAGTAACTTACATTTGTGTAAATGAACTCTTACCAAACAATATTTAACCCCACATTTTACTAGCCATCTGATCTTATTTGTATATTTTAATAAGGGTTTCACAGTTTTTGATTTAGGGCCTCCATTACTTGATAATAATAATTTTTAATACGTACCGATTTATTTATAAATAAATGAACTCGTCTCTTATAATTTTTTCCTCGTATTTTGTAACAGAAGAAACAGGTGAGCTATGGTAAAAGCTCCAGTTTGCGCCGTATCTTCGTGCGTGCTACACTCAAACATACGTCAGCATTTTAATTAAACCAGCTACGCATAGGTACAGCTCGATCTTCATTCGATCCGTTAGCCATAAGCGAATCGTTACGCGCATAAATATTAATTTTAACTCTGATTACTGGCGAGCAAAAACTTTGAAAGTGTTCTGCGTAACGTTTTTTTAGCCGATGCCAATCTCGCACTTCATTTCAAGCGGATACGGATACGAGTCAAAGTTTATGTAGATTGAGAATTGGCTTGTAACTTCGATCTCTTAAAGAGATACTTTGGAACTTAGAAACATGCTGAATCTATACAGGTAATTGATACATTAATGTACTCTAAATTCAAATCAGAAACCCATTAATGACAAAACAGTAGTATTAACGAGAACTTCTGTACTTTTAATATCTACATAGATGTATAAAGGGTTAATTTTTAGAACCATAAACTTGATTTCAAAATGCAAATTCTTTGAAAGCTCATATTTTAAGAAATGTTATAGGCCACATATCATCCACATCACTAAGGTCGGTAAGAACTAAACGAAACAAGATGGAGATAGACCTGTCTATTTAGTTACAGATACTCCAGAGTATTATCCCCTATATATCCCCGATCCCGATGACCGACGTCGTTTGGTGAACAGAAAATAGAGGTGTAATGACCCAAAGAGTGGGTGGCTTTATTATTAAAATTATTCTACGCGGGTGAAACCGCGGGGCACAGCATTTTATTAGCGTGTTGGTTTCATTGAAACTAAATTTCGATATTATGAGATATATTATTTTCCTAGAACAGTATTGATTTTACTTTATTCTAAAGCATTTAATTAAACTTAAAACGGGGTCATCCGGAAATAATTCTATTTCGAAATCAAAAGTATATTTGAATTTGTACCTTGGCAATAACATTTGACCTCAGAAACTATGACCGTATTTCTATATTTAGCTCACATCTTAATTGGGTAGTAATACGTGACCAGCACAATCTACATATGCAATTGTTTTGGTACATATAATAATTTGAAGAGCCGCTGTAGTCAATTCTATCTTGTGTGCTCACGGCTTTAGATTACGTACTGAATCCATCTGCACTTACCTTATTTCTGAACATAGATGTATATGAAGCTTTGGAGCAAATCTAATTCAGACATTTACTGCGTATGAAACGTTGATTGATGATGAAAAGAATTCGCTTCCATATCCATCTTCATTATCTACTTCAGTTCGAAAAACTAAACACTTTGTGTCGGAAAATATTGATAAGAAAATACTAATCCAGTCAACTGAACTCGAGTGAACCAATAATTTATATTATGCACTTATTTGCGATTTTTTATTTATTTATCTTACTGATATTACGAATAGCCCGCTCTATGTTATTTCCATGACGGAACTCATTTTAACCTTCTATAAGGTCGGGAGAACTAGAAAGAGGAAAAAAACGAAATATTACTTATGTTTACAAGAATATATTTTTTTAATTTTCAATTCGGAAAATATTTAAAGAATGTGAAGAAAATTTAATAGCAATTTACGGAACAATGCACATATCCGATAGTTACTAGTAATGGTACATACTGTAAACGAATACATATTAAGTTTTTTTTACATTTATTTTATTTCATTTAAAACCAATGTATAAAACATTAAAACTTTCCATTACACATTTATTATATATTATATTATTTATTGTTATCTGGCAACATGTTTACGTACTAAGAAATTGAGTTAATACTAAGTAACAAAACCAATATTTTTAGTGTTGCCATATCACTTAATACGATACACAGTTATATCTAGTGTTATTCACTTACGCTATTATCCTCGACTTTGACAGCTGTCAAAAAGCAAATGCTTTTTTCTGACGTAAAAGTGTGAAGACTTAAAGGGGTAAGAACTATCTAGAATAGGATAAATTGCTAATTTATTTGACTTCTAAAAAGTAAAAAAATAGTGGGATTTCTTAATTTTTCTATAATAACGAATGTAACAGAATTTAGGTAATCAAGACAAACTCCAAATAGAAAAATTAATCAGTGATTTTAAAAATGGAATACCACGGTTTAAAAAAATAATTAAACCATGAATCAAAGATAAATTCATAGGTTAAATATATTAAATTGATATTTTTATGTTTTTTATAAATTAAAAATAATTTTAAGTCAGGAAATATTTCCATATTGTATCCGGTCCGGATTTGTACCCTCGTACTATTTTGCTCTTATATTTCAATTCTATAAATTTTCACTATTATCCATACCATATCAGTTGTGATGAAAAATATTCTTTCAGAACTTCTACAGATTTTGAATAATACGAACTTTATGATGAATGACCTAGTTGACGCACTAAACTGAAAGTGAGAAAATTATCAAGGAAAGTACTTAAGTCTAATTTATTTTATGAAATAACTTTTTAAATTACTTTTAACATATCTGACATTTAAAAATGACAGATTTGACATTTATAGAAAAAACGTAAAATTTCTTTGAATGAAAGTATTTGTCAGTTTTGAATCAGTCGAAATTGCTATGAAATCATATACACATAATGTAAAATGCGCACACGAATTTTATTTACACATTGTCAGATATATTTCTAAATTTATGCATCTCTATCATCTTTTAAGCCTTATAAATCTGAACATCTGCAAAAGTCAGTTTAAAAATAATATGTGATATTCACTTTTATACGAAAGTTTACGAAAAAAAAGGTTTAATATTGTTCTGCTAAACCATCAATTTAGTTTAATCGGGTAAATCGATTTTTGAAAAGTTTAAACATTTTAATAAACCTGCTTCCTTGAAAGCACTCGAGAATGAAATAAACTAATTATAAAACCTTCAAAATATATACAATTAAATGAAACTACGTGATATAGTATTATTTTTACTTTAAGTTCTTTACTACGACCTAGGTTTCGTTGTATTACAACATCTTCAGGTGGGCTGTTGCTAACAGAAACGAAACCTAGATCGTGGTAAAGAACTTAAAGAAAGTAGAAGTAATACTACATAACGTAGTTTCATTTAATTGTAGATAATGCATTACTACTAAAGTAACGCCAAATATATTCAATATTCAAAAAATATATTTGACATATATGCATTTTTAAGGAAAATATTTTCTTTCTAAAATTTTTATCAACATTTTTCTTTCTACACAGGCTTAAATGCAGTTTAAGAATTTTGGTAATTATGAATACAGTGAAAAATGTTACGTTTCGCAATGAAGTATTGCGTCTTGCAAACAATTGTCCATAGTAAATACTGCTCTTTATTTCAATCATTCTCTTAATTTCGAACGGTGACAATACGAATATCAAACGTCAAATGTCAAAAAAAAACAAGAAACGTCAAAGGATAATAAAAATTCTAACTTCGTTGGCCAGTAATAGCTTTTGTTCATTTTTTGCTTTACAAGCATTTGAAAGCATTCGAATTTTAAATCAATCAAAGAAATGCCAACAAATCATTAAGATCATTCGTTATGAGCTCAGAAATTTTAATTCAACTTAAAGTAGTAGCAAATTACTACGAAATTTTAATTATTCTCTCTAAAACTAACTTAAAATGGTGCTATTATTAACATAAAATGGTGTAATTATGGAAAATATTAGCTAGATTAAAATAGCCATTACAACCAATAGGCGTAAAACAAATTCGAACTTGCGTTCCTTGTTTATAGTATCTGAAAATCAGCCCCTCAATGTTCAGTGTTACGTGTGCAAAAGAAAATTATAAATTACATTTAATAAATAAAGAGCAAAAGTAAGTAAATGAAATTGTATTATCGTTACGTTTGTCAGTTTGAATGAGTTATTATTCCTTTACATAATTTTTAGGGTAAATTATAGCACTTACGAAAATGTAAAAATGACGAATAACAATATAATTAAAATTAAAAAAAAGAAATAAAGAACAAAATTTTGAAATGCGAAATGACGGAACTTTATCGATGTTAAAATAAATTTTGAATTTGGTTATTTCTGATTCGATATAGGTAGGAATTTTTATCATCCACATCTACCTTTCTTATGTTATCTAAATTTGCTTGTTTATATGCGTGAATGTGTTGTCGGTCGAAATTTATTACTGTACTCTTTTAAGGTTGTAAAATCCATCTTAGAAAATTAAAAAAATTAATAAATAACAATATTGTGAAATGTAAGTCAGTAATTACTGTATTGATTTTTCAACAATATTTTTTTTATTAGAAAGATTTTTGTTTATGTTGTATCATCTAAACTATAGTTTCGATTTTTGTAACAAAAAAAGAGGCTAAACTACACCATTTTTGATACGCCACTTTTTTACACGCCATTTTTTTTGTAGGTTATCTTATATCCAATCAGGCCTTATTTATTTATTGTACTAGGAATATGTGATAGTAACTTATATTAGAAGTTACTATCGTGTAACAATATTCAATTTAATTACTAGTCCCCATGGCTCTTTACTATAGAAAGGGCTACGCTTTGTGTTTCTCTATGTGACTCGTAATGACAAAATCCGTATATATATATACATGTATATATATATATATATATATATATATATATATATATATATACATATATATAAGTAATTGTTTTGAATAGCATTAAAAAAATGATTGTATATATATATATATATATATATATATATATATATATATATATATATATATATATATATAAACTTGGTATACCAATATTGTCTTGTTTAATTTATTCAGTGACCTATGAAAGACAGTGAGGTATATTGCAAACTTTACTGTGGTAGTAAATATACAGTTATATTTCCCACTCATTTTTCAATGTTGAACAATTATACAATTTTTTCTTTCAAATAATGTTTTCTAAAAACTCGATTTAAATACTGAGTGCATAGGAATATCTCGCAAAAGTTTAAAAGTTATGGAAATGTTTTTGTACAAGTATCACTCGATAAGAATCAAATTCAATAAAATCAATCAATCATTCAAAATAGGATGCACAATGCCTCATTTCGAACGTTATAATTATATATTGTAACAAACATTAAGGCAGTCAAAGGTCAATCTATATGTTATTCCACGTGTCATGAGTTTTTGTTCTTCTTAGATTAAAGCTAAATATGGTAAAAACTAAATTGTTTTTCTCGACGTATTTACGTTTTAATTTATAAGTATAACATTGTGATAAGCATTATTGAATATTTCAATTATCGGAGTATGTGTTAGACAATTTTTCGTAAAATAGTTTTTCGTAAAACTATTCGTAAAATAGTTTTAATTGACCAGAATCAGTTTTCTTTCTATTTCATTTGAATTTATGTATATAGTTTGAATTAGATTTAAAGCTGAATTGAGTTAGATTTAAGTCCCAATAGAATGCGGAATATAGGTTATTTTGATACTATGCTGCCTTAGGAAAGTGTTTCACTAGAAAAAATGAAGACTGGTTAACATTTCTTACGATTTATTTTGTGCTGGAATCGTTTTCAGTAAATCTTTTGTACGTTCTGAATTAAGTTTTGCGCTAAATTTGCGGAGACAGTAAAACTGATGAGATGGCTGCAATAGATATTGATTATTTGTTAATGTGTTTTGAATAGCATTAAAAAATGATTGTATTCAAACTATGTTATAACAAAAGCGGCCAAGTGAGAGTCGCACTCGCACACCAAAAGTTCCGTACCACACAATATAAACATTAATTCTTTGGTAAATAACAAGATAGATGCTATAGCAATAAGCTATTCGTAAAAATCTGTAAAATAATTGACTAATTACATCTGCCACACATAGCTATAATTACCTATATTTTATTATTTGTTGTTTTGTTATAGAGTGTAGCGTAGGAACAAAAAAACGTCAAGCTTATTTAAGATTTCTTGTATTTGACCTTCCCTTGGGATTTGATGTATTGACTTTTCGATTTTATCATGATAGAGATCATGGAAACACGTAGCCTGTGAAAATTTTAAGTGTCTACCCATTACGGTTCAAAGATACAGGCCTGTGACAGATAGACAAAAGAATGGACAAACTAGTGGTGGTTACGGGACCCTAAAAAGTATAAAAATCAGAAGGCCTTTTATTTATTTTATTTATTTATTTCAAACTTTAAGATAGACATCAAAATTACGTAAATACTTATACTCTTCCGGTCAGCCATAATGGTTAAATGCGAAATTTAGTAATAGGTGAGACTTTAAGATATATTCATATCTATATTGACATGACATGGTTAAGGAAAGTGGAGCAAAATGGAATTAAGGAATGGTAGAACTAAGGGAGTCAGACGAATCCAAGGTTTAGCATTTTGGATAGAGGCCTTTTCAGGCTGTATGTTTGGAAAAAAAGAGACTGGCACCTTTTGAAAAGTAATCGATTTAAAAGGAGAAAACTTGTCTTCTTCACTACGAATTTTCGAATTTCATTTTAAGTGTAACAATTGTGTTGCACGTATGATTTTTAAAAAAAAACCTTTCAAAAATGGATGAATTACTGTGAAACTAAATCGACGTTGAACGCTTTGTGAATATAAATTCACAAAGCATTCAACGTCGGTTCGTATCGACGTCTTCGCGACGGCGTAGTACCGCGTCTGTTGGTGACCAGAGGCACCAACCGATGGCGTCGTGAGGTCGTTAGAACCGTAACTTACCCCGGGGTAACCAACGGGACCAGGCTCTTGTTTCAACGACCTCCATAGCGGGCATTATTTATTGCTCTACGCTTCACTTATTTGCAAAAACCTATCACACGGCCGTACACCGATATTGAAATAGAGCGGACGATGTACGCAGCGGTGCGTTCGGAGACTTCACAGAGTTGGATTAGTGTACAAATGTACTATCATATAATTTTGTAACATAATCACATTACTTATATAAGGGAAAATTTCCAATTTTCTTTCATTTGTTTTAGAGAGAAACGTTGTTTTGATTTGATATATAATGACAAATGAATGGTCAAAAACGGTTGGGGAAATAGCTCCGTATTCGATTATCGATTCGAGTAGGCTTAAAGACTTTTGTATTAGGTAATTTTATACATCGATGTAATGGATAGGTTATATGGCTTTGAAACCCTGTCGTCCAATGACAATAAATACACTTTTGTATTAGGTAATTTTATACATCTATGTAATGGATAGGTTACATGGCTTTGAAACCCTGTCGTCCAATGACAATAAATACACTTTTGTATTAGGTAATTTTATACATCGATGTAATGGATAGGTTATATGGCTTTGAAACCCTGTCGTCCAATGACAATAAATACACTTTTGTATTAGGTAATTTTATACATCGATGTAATGGATAGGTTATATGGCTTTGAAACCCTCTCGTCCAATGATAATAAATACACTTTTGTATTAGGTAATTTTATACATCGATGTAATGGATAAGTTATATGGCTTTGAAACCCTCTCGTCCAATGACAATAAATACACTCTTGTATTAGGTAATTTTATACATCGATGTAATGGATAGGTTATATGGCTTTGAAACCCTGTCGTCCAATGACAATAAATACACTTTTGTATTAGGTAATTTTATACATCGGTGTAATGGATAGGTTATATGGCTTTGAAACCCTGTCGTCCAATGACAATAAATACACTTTTGTATTAGGTAATTTTATATATCGATGTAATGGATAGGTTATATGGCTTTGAAACCCTGTCGTCCAATGACAATAAATACACTCTTGTATTAGGTAATTTTATACATCGATGTAATGGATAAGTTATATGGCTTTGAAACCCTCACGTCCAATGACAATAAATACACTCTTGTATTAGGTAATTTTATACATCGATGTAATGGATAGGTTATATCGCTTTGAAACCCTGTCGTCCAATGACAATAAATACACTTTTGTATTAGGTAATTTTATACATCGATGTAATGGATAGGTTATATGGCTTTGAAACCCTCTCGTCCAATGATAATAAATACACTTTTGTATTAGGTAATTTTATACATCGATGTAATGGATAAGTTATATGGCTTTGAAACCCTGTCGTCCAATGACAATAAATACACTTTTGTATTAGGTAATTTTATACATCGATGTAATGGATAGGTTATATGGCTTTGAAACCCTGTCGTCCAATGACAATAAATACACTTTTGTATTAGGTAATTTTATACATCGATGTAATGGATAGGTTATATGGCTTTGAAACCCTCTCGTCCAATGATAATAGATACACTTTTGTATTAGATAATTTTATACATCGATGTAATGGATAAGTTATATGGCTTTGAAACCCTCACGTCCAATGACAATAAATACACTCTTGTATTAGGTAATTTTATACATCGATGTAATGGATAGGTTATATGGCTTTGAAACCCTGTCGTCCAATGACAATAAATACACTCTTGTATTAGGTAATTTTATACATCGATGTAATGGATAGGTTATATAGCTTTGAAACCCTGTCGTCCAATGACAATAAATACACTTTTGTATTAGGTAATTTTATACATCGATGTAATGGATAGGTTATATGGCTTTGAAACCCTGTCGTCCAATGACAATAAATACACTTTTGAAAGATAATGCACTTTTGCGTTCACTCTCTTAACGACAAGCTCGATGTTAACGCTTGCGAACATTACATGAATATGCCGACCTATATATTGAAGAAATGCAAAAATCGGTCCCAAATTAACAAAAAAAATGCTCTGTCCACTCGTAAGTAATACTTTTATAAATTTTCTATTTTTATAATTATAATAAAATATTGATGTTTAGATAGTTATTGGCATACAAAAATCGATGACAAGGCGCTATGCAAAGCGATTCCTCAGTTATAGCTGCGTCTCGCTCTAACCGGAGCATCGTACAGGGCCGTATTAATATTCAAGAAACATCGATGATTTTATAGGAATATAATTTGGGATATTTCAATTATTGCGTATATACATAATTGGAAAAATTATTGTCCAGCTTATGAAGTATTATAGTTTTACTTCTTTATACGTTACATTCCAGTAAAAAAGATGACACACTTTCAAAGTAGCTAAAATGAAAAATTAAATACTAACTATTTTAGCCTTAAACAGTAATTCTACTTGCTCTTCGCGCGGTAAAGGGTGCCACCAAAGGTCTATAGGTGACGACAATAGATGTTACAAGAATAAAAATAACACTCTTAGAAATGAAAAAAACGAGTGTGCTTTAGACCACACGACTGAAGTAAAACTTAAAAAATTCACAAAATATGAACTTTAAAATTAAAATTACAATTTTATTCACTTCAAACGTAGAATATTTAATGTACTGAACAAAATAATAATTTATAAAATTGTTCAAGAACGAAATGAAATTACAAAATAATCAAAATATGGCCGTTCGCGTAACGCTAGCAAACTCGCATATATACATATATACATATATATATATATATATATATATATATATATATATATATATATATATATATATATCTATTTCATGCACTGGCTATGCGAGGAAGAGAGAAAGAAACGCGTGCGCGGATACTGCTCTCTCTTGCTCCTACAGTGTGATACAGACAATAAGCTTGCACTGTGTCTAAGACATACGAAACATAACTGGCTATGAGAGAAAGACAGAAAGAAAATGTGTGCTCGCACCTCTCTCTCTCTTGTCCCTACAGTAATATACGAAACGTAACTCTCTCTCTTTCTGTCTTCACTATTTTTATATCTCCCTCTCAACTTCCGTTCGCCTCGCCCAATCATACTTTTCGTAACGCTCTCGTCACGCATTCACCAGCTTACTCCCCAAGTCAAGCATGCTTAAAGAAGTTTTACTTCAAAAAACATTTTGTAAGTTTTATTTAAGTCGTCAAACAAACAAAAGACAAGTTATGTATTTTTTGCAGAACAAATGGTTTTTTACAATAAGTTTGAACTAACAAAATGGAACAAAGTGCACATTGTGTCCAGTTATATCCTTCATATACAGATAAGGCATACTGATATTTGAAACTCACTGTCCTAACTGAATCATTGAAAAAAGTCATATAGAATTCGAAGAGTGATAATGATATTTATTTTGGTAACACCGAACGAATGTCAATATCAAATAAGAGTTTATTTTTAATAGATTTGAGAAATCGTTATGCGTTAAAAAAGTGATCGATCATTTTTTTATAAGAAGATAGCATTTATGAAGATAGCTTTTTTAACAATTTTATTCCATTTCTGTAAAGCCGGGGTTATTCATTACATGCCATTTATATAAAGCTGGTTCCATTCATTACATTTCATTTCTATAAATCTGGGTCTATATAGCCGGGGTTATTCATTATATTCCATTTTTGTAAAACCAGCTAATTCGGCATTCTTCTCTAGGGTATGTTACACATTGAAGATGTTGACTTCTGAAAATAAAAAGAAAGGTTTTAATGAAGTTATTTCTCTGCTGAAGAAAGTTAGTAATTTATTTATTGTGCAGCATGAAGTTTTGGAGGGAATATTACATTAAACTTAGAAAAATATATTTATACCATCGTATTCTCAAAAACCTCGTGCACACAAATTATATTATGCTTCCCACGCTGAAGGGCTGTTGCAACCCTATCATTTGAATACTTACCTTATTTGAATCATCGGTAATCTATGCTGCACTTCATTTGAATTAAAAAAAAATTAAATTAATCTCTCAATTCTCACTTTTATCGGAAATATAAGCACAGAAGAAGAAGCAATTGACACAATTGTATATATTCATCGGAAGTTTATAAGTTGAGAGGTTTCCAAAAAAAAAGTGAAATAATTTTCGCTCATTTTATTCAGTGTCAAAAAACAATATATACAATTATACTCATGAAACAGGCTGTTAAATGTGAGTAAAACTCGTGCCCTAAGTACTGTATTGTAGTATCATACTGTATAATAATATAAATAAGTATTTCTACAAACGTTTTCTGTTACGTAATAATTCAAATAATTATATATTAATAATTTTCGAATATTTTCCTTTATCTATGAGAAAAGCCTGTGTCAACAGAAAATTTAGTCTACTTTAATGACTGAGTAAGCGAATGTATTCGGCGTTAATTTTATAGAAATTTACTGTAATCAAATTTCTCTCAACTAAATGAAACTACGTGATGTGGTATTCTTTCTACTTTACCACGACCTAGGTTTCGTTGTATGATAACATCTTCAGGTGGGAAATTTGTAAAGAAATTTGTAAAAATCTTTACAAATTACCCACCTGAAGCTGTTATAATACAACGAAACCTAGGTCGTGGTAAAGAAATTAAATAAAATGGAAATAATACTACATCACGTAGTTCCATTTAATTGTATAAAAATTGTTTTTTAATGACTGAGTAGTGTCAAAATATTTGATATTTGAAACGCCTTGTTTTTTATTAAATTGATTTAGTAGCTTTAACTTTTACAGGGCTCCAGGCCTTAGTATTTGATATAGATTTCAAGCTGAGGCTGTTCCAGAGAGAAAGGATCTTGAAAGATAGACAGACATGTACGGGTTCAATTTTTTTATTTATAACGTGCGGAACTTAAAAACTATTATTTTTTTACAGGAAGAAGGTGTGAATTTTTCCGAGTTTTTATTTTTCAATTGTAGATAACGTCTTTTAAATCGATTAATTTATTGAAGATCGGGAAAATTTCAATGGAAATTGGTTAGTTTTTAAGATTATTTACTATTTTCTTTTAACATCCACTCAACAACGGAGCTACGAAAATGAAGTTTTTGAAAGAGAACAATAATAAGAATAATTAGAAAAAGTAATAGAGTTAAATATTGTTTTGTCAGAAGTAATGTAATCGCTGCTTTTAAAAAAATATATATTGCCAGTTAAGTCTGTTGACTCATCCGTAAGTATGTGTATCACTTTGTATATTAATTTCTCCATCACGATACAAACATTAGGCGAGCACATACCGTTCAACCGGACCAGACCGTCAACGGAAGGATATTTTTTTTCTACGTTGAATACTCCACACACTAAATGAAGGTGGTAGCCCATTAATCTACTAAGCTGCCAGTCAGCCCGATTAGTATATAAGTAATGTTGTTTCAGAACAATGTTATACATTTCTTCAAAGATTCTCCTCCAGTGAAGATCAAACACCGCTATCGAACAAAATGGCAAAATTGGTAAGTCGCTTCAAAAAATATTATTTATAAGTGTTATAACAAAAAAAAAAAAATTTCTACGAGTCTTAACAAATTTATTACCATTTTCATATTCAGCATCGGACGCATAAATAAACGTTATAATTGATACTCGCATGAAATACTTTGCAACATTTAAATATTACGTTAAAATTTAATTAGCTGAGGGAAAGCTCATTATGCAGAAAGCCACAGAGTTAACCAAATATAAGTTAAAGCTTTCACTGCCAAATACAATAATACTTCTCTTTTCTGTAAATATATGAATTTCATCTCTAATTTAACTTAAATTAGAAATGAAATTCATATATTTTCGTTTCGATACCACAACAGAAAAGTATTTTTCTAAACGTAAGTCTGAGTTTCCCTTAATCTCGATTACTTTGTTAAAATGATGGAGGATTGACGACCTTGTGATGGTGGGATTCCTCATCAGACAGAGCACTATCAGTCCAGAGGAGTTTTCTTTATAACGTTTGCACGAGAATAGTTTTAATAAATTAAAACAAAAGCTGCCCGTTTCAGATATCTATAAAATTTCCACGTCTTTGTTTAAAAACTTTTTAAGCATGTTAAGACATACATAATAAATTAATGTTTTGTTTTACATTTCATTGTACGTCGAATCTTAAAGTAATTTAATATAAATCAGAATTTGCATTTTCCTAAAATTACACGAGGGTCTTTTTCTAGTTATTTAGTAATCTTTATGTAAGCTGAATTTCCATTTTTCCACGAGGTTAACCAAAATGCCTATAGTCATATTTAGCTAGGTAGATATATACTTGCCTCGTGGCTTAATTAGGAAAATGTTTATTTATAATTGATTTCGTATCGAAAATTCCATCAAAGTCCGCAAAGTTTTTTAAATTTCTTTTATTTTTCTTTTTTACTAATTTTGTAAAAGAATGTAATGTGTAAAAGGAGATAAATTGAACTTAACGTCAATATACTATATCAATGTAAAGTATATCAAATACATCAAACTTATTACAACGAACGTAACTTGATACTCGCAACTTAATTTCTATATTTACCACAGCGTCAACTTGATATGAACGCTTTAAGGCATAAATGCTATTTAAAGCAAACGATAAGTCTTAATATAAAGAAATATCATTATGCGAGATCGATGTAAATTTAAGAATATTATTTTTCTGCACAATTTATTGATAGAATTCCTTTTGATAGTAACAAGTAATTTTACTTCGGTTGATATATGACAGCAATGCGACTTTCGGAGATAATCATCTTCCTATCAGCTATAATTTTTTATAACGTCTGACGATTCGACGAAGTCTTAAAATGTGATAACAATTTTTAAAAACATTTTGGAAAAGTAGGTTTTCTTGGTACTTGTCTTTAGGTTAGGGCTTAAGTGGAAAAACATATTTACACTCAGCGATACTTCCTCGACTAATCGTTTCAATTTTTTTTTCTATCCACTTTTTTAACAAATAGCTTGAGCACATCAGAAGTATTTATGACAAGTAAGTAACACGACCGTGTGAGGTAAATTATATTGCAATTTAGGATAATGATATAATTGGGGGTACTTAACGTTTCAATGCCAACTTATACATATTCATTATTAGCTCCGGACCATTCAAAGCCTTAATATCGTTTAAGTTAATAACAACAATAATACTCATAAACACATATTGCGTACGTCGTTTTTGAGCATCATTAGCGTTTTAAACGCGCGGCAGAGATCATTCATTCGTAGGAGCCTAGTACGGCCGTTTAACGCTTTTGGTTTATTAAATTTCACCCACGCCTGAGTGACTAAAGCGATGCGATTGCAGGAGCGGGAACTAATCGACTACGACGCGATACAAGTAGCGCACATTTGCTTGAATCTTGGGGAACAAACGTGTCATATTATAGTAGACTAGCGATTTGACGATAAATACTTACACATGTGCACGCGCTTTAAAGTTCACGACGCTATTGTTCACGCGAGTACGTGGTGCCTTGATATTAAAGTGTGTACTGCGTCTCATGTGTATCGTATCGCTGACCCTTCCGCTTTGGTCACGTAGGTGTGTGCTATGCTTTACAATTTAATATAATAGAATTCAATTTTAACATTTTTCAAGTATTTGCGAAATAATTAGCTATTGAAATATGCAGTCTAATGAAGGTGTAGTATAGGTTCTTTTATTTATTTTGTGTTATGATTTCAATAAATATCATTACGTTAGACGAGGTAAAAATATTTTTATTTCCTAAAAATGGAAGAGAAAATAATAGATAGCGGGTGTAAAAATTCAAGTGTACCAAACGACAATGTTTTGAATAATTTTTTTGCTCGTCAATTTGCTCGCGTGTATTGCTTGATTTATCAAGTTTTAGTGACAATGTGGAATATACATAATGGCCAATTATACCACGATCGTTAACAGACGGACACTCTTTTGTTATTTTCCAAATTTCTAAGGTCTTGCCAACAATTTCGCGTTAACAAGATATTTAAATTATTTTTTTTGGTCTTAGTAAAGTAATAATGAAAATTTTACCTATTTTTTTGGAGTTTTTTGTGATATGAACACATATAAAAATTAAAAAGATATATAATTTCTCAATATCTCGAGCTCATATTACTATAGTATGAAAGTTTCAACCTAATTAAAGTAAGATATCCACATAGTTTTTAACATCTATTTGCGTTCAAGCAAGCAGATTGAGATACAAACATTTCAAATCGAAATGAAAGTATTTTTCTACAATATATTTAATGTATAGACTTTTTTATATTTGAAATTTCGTTATATGTTATAAGTTGTTAGGTGTAATTTTATCTAATCTATAGATAAAAGACAACATGGCAAAACGTTTTATGGTTCCAAATTGTCTTTCACTGTGCATTTAATGCAGGTATATTTTGCAGTTTCACATACATTTTTAAATAAATAAACTGCACAAAATGTAACGCGCTTCCTGCACTCCCATTGTATTATTTTCGTCACAACTTTTCGTGATTTTGTTTAAATCAATGTGTAAATGTGATAATAAATTTTCAAAAATGAGTCGAAATTATAAATATCAAACGTCTAATCAACTTATATTTGTGTCTGAAATATATTTTGATATTTTCGCTCGTACGGGTGAGACTTATCTAGGTAACATGTCCAGTGATTCGATATTCCTCGACCTCGACTCATTCCTACGAGGATCGCATTAGATAATTTTTCAAAAAGTCATAATTTTTTCTTGTTTATTTTTTAAAAAAATATAGATATTTTATCGATATTTAAATTAAAAAATATAGCTACTTTACCGATTATAAAACATTGCTTTAAACTTAGTTGATGGGGTTTGATATTCAGTAGCATTGAAATATCCTGATAATAATGGTTTTCATATTAAAGAAATAGTTTAAAGAGATAGTTTAAAAGTCTTATTGATTTCATACCAATTTATTCTTAGGCCTTGTCGTTTGTAACTCTTTTTTTGTAAGGTGAGAGTTGATATTGATTAAAAAAAATGCTTAATGAATTTGTAAATAATTATTCAGTATAGATCTTTCTTAATTATAAACCAATATGCATCTGTCCTTCGCGTATATTATTAGCTTCTCGCAATGTAACATTGCTGATGGATATTGGGTTTGTTTAATATCAATCAGCAGGTGAGGTTGACCTGCTGATTGATATTAAACAAACCCAGTTTTGACGATAGAAATAATAATTCGAGTACTTTTCAAGTACTTAATATAACTTTTTGGAAAGAGGAGATCTTCCCCTAAAAATAATACCGTATTTCAATTATATAAAATATTTATTATGATTTGAATTTTCCTTTGAGAAATTGACACGCGCCTCCGGTCGTTGGTCTGTGGGTATGCATATATGTACGTATTAGGACACGCTGTAGGTCGCAATTCTTTTTCAATGTATTTTTTCCGATTTTTGTGATTACTTTTTCTTTAGATTGGTCAACAATCAAAATAGAAGCACTGAATGATTTTTACAGAGTTCTGTTTTCGGCGTCTGAGTTGAGGGGGTCTTGTTGCCTCTTATCTTTTCATACCATTTTTAACATTTTAAATTTTAACCTTTAAATTACCTTTTAAAAAATAATAAAATCGTGTGTATTTTTTTACAAACGATTTTTAAATTTATTTCTGATTGGTTAGTATCCCCGGGAAAACAATTGTGAGGTTTCTAATTGGTTCACTGTCTGTCGTAATATCTTAATTTCCATAGGTTTTTTTTATTCTGTGACGGACTACTTTATGGTATTAATCATTGCCCAACATTTCGGTTTAATCGGCGAACTAAAACTTTTAAGTAAAGTGTTAATTTTAAAAAAATCTAATAACTTAATCGGTCCTTTTCGGCAAATTTTCCCTGTAATTCTAATTGGTTCATTGTCTGTCGTAATATCTTAATTTTCATAGGTTTTTTTATTCTATGACGGACTACTTTATGGTATTTATCATTGCCCAACATTTTGGTTTGATCTGCGAACTAAAACTTTCAAGTAAAGTGTTAAAAAATTTAAAAAAAAATAAAAAAAAAAAATTTTAAATTTAAAAAAAAATCCATAATCGGTCCTTTTCGGCAAATTTTCCCTATACTTTCAACAGTGACACACTAATGTATTTTAAGTGGATTTTTTTATTTACTGGTAGTAGTTTTTTCATAAGAATTGTAATCAAGAGGACAAAATTATTTATTTTAAAATTGTCTATATTAAAGATTAAATACTTGATTTCAGGTCATTGTAGACATGTCTAGTAGACGCTCCACTGTTGATGTCATTATATGTAAGGTTTAATAAATAAACTCTGAGAACAAGTTCATTCCCGGGCGTTGAATTTTTATCGAAATATTTACTTTTTTTACAAATTTACTTTAAACAGAGTTTATTAAAAAATAGTCAACGTATCGTATAACATTATTGGAATAGCGAAAGATAACGGTGTCGTTTGATAATTTCAGTTTATTTTTAAAGTTTGACTGTCAACGTAATCGGTCGTAAATAAATTATCGTCGCATTGATAGTCGCATTCGATCGTCTAGGATGCTAATTAAGGTTACGATCATTGACCTTGCATATTGATACAGAGAGTTTTAATAATATAGATTTAAAAAAAGGAAAAATGCAACTAACAATTAAGGGAGTAATATTTAGATGGAGGGGTAATTTTAGAAAATTTGTAATAGAAGCATATTTGGAAGGAGTGTAAATTAAAACGACATTTAGGGTACTTTTAAGGTCTGTGTGTTTGTCTATAATAGCCGTTTTTTCAGAAACCACTCAGGATGGAAGCTTAAAATTTGACGTGATAACAAAGAATATTATTGTAAAAAATATTTATATGGAAATTTTATCATATAAAAATCAAGTACGCGAAAATAAAATTATTAAAATTCCATGTATGGTCTGGGGTACCGTTTGGGAGGATTAATTATAAGGTTTTCAAAACATTTTTTATAAGTGGAATATAATCAGAAATATGCTAAAAGTATTGAAAAAATATACTCAACCTCTTACTTCTGAACCTAAAATCATGAAAATATAATTTTCAGAAGCCTACGTAAAGGTAGGAGGAAAACTGTAAGGTGTCTTTTCTACGTAATTGTTTTAGGTGTTCTTGAATTTCGATGAATAAAGTAATTTCACTTGTGTAGAGTACGGAACCCTCGATGCGCGAGCCAGACTCGCACTTGGCCGGTTTTTATTTCTGTAGGTCTCTTTGTTCATTATTTTTTTTGCTAGAGCATCTTGCATAATTTACTGAAGCGAGATTAAAATCAAATCTACTTTTTGTACCGATCAAATATTATCTAAGTACAAGCTCAGTTAGGAATTGATGATATTGTTCAGACTATCACAGCTATTCATCTTTAAGCTAAAATATGAGTTACTTTTGTACCTAATGTTTACAACTCATAAATATCCCCATTTTTGACTTGTAAACATTACTTAAAAAATCCGCGAACTTAATCAATTATCTACGCGAGCGACACCGATTGCAAATATTGTAATAATATAAGACAGAAACGACACGAATTACCAACATATAAAAGAATGTACGTAAGATTATTCGTTAGTATTAGCGACAAAATAGTTATGAATATGCGTTAGAAAGTACATAATAATGTACGTAAGACAATTCGTTAATATCAACGAAATAAAAGAGATAAAATATACGTAAGAATACACATGAGGATATTCATTAGTGTAACCAAGCCAATAGATTTATGAATATATAAAAGAATACATGTGAAATTATTTATTAGTATCTATGAAATAAAAGAGATAAAATATACGTAAGAATACACATGAGGATATTCATTAGTGTAACCAAGCCAATAGATTTATGAATATATAAAAGAATACATGTGAAATTATTTATTAGTATCTATGAAATAAAAGAGATAAAATATACGTAAGAATACACATGAGGATATTCATTAGTGTAACCAAGCCAATAGATTTATGAATATATAAAAGAATACATGTGAAATTATTTATTAGTATCTATGAAATAAAAGAGATAAAATATACGTAAGAATACACATGAGCATATTAATTAGTGTAATCAAGCCAATAGATTTACGAATATATAAAAGAATACATGTGAAATTATTTATCAGTATCTATGAAATAAAAGAGATAAAATATACGTAAGAATACACATGAGGATATTCATTAGTGTAACCAAGCCAATAGATTTATGAATATATAAAAGAATACATGTGAAATTATTTATTAGTATCTATGAAATAAAAGAGATAAAATATACGTAAGAATACAAATGAGGTTATTCATTAGTGTAATCAAGTCAATAGATTTATGAATATACAAAATTATACATGTGAAATTATTTATTAGTATCTATGAAATAAAAGAGATAAAATATACGTAAGAATACAAATGAGGTTATTCATTAGTGTAATCAAGCATATAGATTTATGAATATATAAAAGAATACATGTGAAATTATTTATTAGTATCTATGAAATAAAAGAGGTACAAATATGCGTAAGAATACATGTGACGTAATTTATTAGTATCACTGAGACAAAAGAGTTATGAATATACATGGGAATGTATTTAAGAATCATGGAATGTGAGATTATCCATCATTATAAGTGAGGCAAACAAATTTGTTTCTATAGAGATTTATAGTCCCTCCATTGTTGCCTATCTCGTTTATGTGGAAAATTGTATTAAAGCATCGGTAGATAGGAAAACAGATAAATTGAATTAAATTGTCTACATATAATGTTTTGTTTGCAATACCTAAAATTCATAAAAGTAACTGATGAATGTTTGTAACGTTTTCCGCTTCAGATAATCATCGCTATGATCGTGGCCGTTTGCAACGCCGCCCAACTAGACAAGGCATACCTGCCGCCTTTCGGAGCTCATCAGGCAGGCGGTAGCGATGGCGCTATCCAGACACCCAACTACCAACCGAACGTAGCTGCCAACAATAACAACTTCAACGCCCCCATTCCCGGGACCAACTACGGTACTCCCTTCGAGAACTCCGTGCGATCGACTCATAACGCCGCTGAACAAGGAGCCCTTATCAACTCCTACCTTCCGCCGTTCAACCGTGAGGGATCCAATTTCGCTCATTCCCAGCAACAAAACCAACAATACAACGCCAACCCCACATATTATCAGCCCCAACAGTATAATGGACAGCAATACGAACACCAGAACAGATTTCAAGGAACCGCAGGAGCTCCACAACCGAATGCCGGACAGCCCAATTTCGCTACCCCGAACTCTCATCCTAGCCAACCTTCGCAATTCGGTGCACCGAGACAGCCCCCAAGCTTCAGCCCTGAAACTGGTTACAAGTATTGAAAAACTGCGATGCGAACTCAAACACTACTTAATTTAAAATATAATAAAATACATAATCTCTTACGAAATTTACTTTAAGCACACGGTGATATATCGAAATATTCACAGGAAAATTTAATTTTGGATAATTCAACGAACGGAAACTCCAGTCATTTTATTTAAACAATTTTTGTAAGGGATTATTGTAAAAAGATTGGGATAAATTATTGGGCTGTGGGTTCAAAAATAAAAATATTTAAAAAAATATAAGGCATTATTAAAAAAATATTGTTTTAATTGATAATCCATCTATTAAAAAATTAATTAAAATTTAAGTAACACGGTACATAAAATTGTGTGCCACAGGTCTTTATGACAAAAGCTTAATTTAAAAAAAAGCATCCTTAATGTTTATTAAATCTTGAAAATTGTTTACAATTTTATAATTTGATTTGTAGATTCCGATAACAATTTGACAGGTTATCTAAAAACTAATTACGTGATTAATAGCTTCAAATGTTTGACCCCTCTTTGAAATAAGCACTGTATTATCTTAACACAAAAGAGTTCTTTCTCTCATTACTTAAATCTGGCCACTAAATGGAATGTTCCAAAAATATATTTAAAAAAATTAAATAGTTCTGTGTATATAACTATATATTGTACATTTTTGTCATGTTAAATTAACAAGATTAACATAACATTATGTGAAATTAACGTAAAATTGAAGTGTGCTTGATTTTTAGAATTCAGTTCCTCAAAATAAAAAGAAGTGAAACTATTATTGGTTGTCCATCCGTCTCTCTGTCGAAGCCTTTTTTCTCAGATATGGATTGAGATATCAAGTGGAAGTCAATTAATAGCATAAGCTGATGCTTATAGCTTTCCACGGCTGTAAACATTTGAAGTTTTTTGGTTCACACAACAAACAGATATGGCCATTTAAAACATTTTTTTTATTTTTACCATATTTTACTCACTGACCATCAAAATCTAGAGTACTTCCGGTTGGTCTACAATAAAATTTTATTTTTTTTTAAATATGCGCCTATGAAAGATATAGTGGCAATATTTTTTTATTTATAAAATAATTTCACTCACTGATTATCAAAACCTGTAGGATACTTTCGATCGACTTACAATGTTGAAAGTCAAATTCCATGTGGAATTATATTAAATGTGAATTCTGAAAAATATATTTTTTATAGTTTAGTATATATATATATATATATATATGTAAAACTAAATATTTACAAAGCTCCAAAGGTGTCCGGAATTCTCCTAGCGCGAGTTCTATTCCTGCTTGACGGGAAAATAATTTCAAAGAGAAAATTCATTAGATGTATTCGAAAAAAATAGGTTTTAAAAAATGGCGACCATATTTTCATAAGAAAACTTTTAACAAACAACACTTAAATGAAAAACAATTTGAAACTACGTGATGTGGTATTACTTCTATTTTCTTTAAGTTCTTTACCACGGCCTAGGTTTCGTTCAACATCTTCCTAGGTCGTGGCAAAAAACTTAAAGAAAATAGAAATAATACTGCATCACGTAGTTTCATTTAATTATGAATAATGAATTTCTACAAATTTAACGCCAAATATATTCAATATTCGAAAAACAATGTTCTTATAACATAATCCAAAACTACGAAACGAAAGATTGAATTGTGAACAACCTGTAGAGACGTTGACACCGCACAACTGGGTGAAGACGAGGCGGTGGTCCCGTAGCTTCATTAATTTGCCGCTGACTATTTATTGCGGTAAATAATAATTGTCTTCAAGCTAGGCCTCAGTTATTATCCACGTGCGTACCGATAGATGAATGACCCCACCTCGACGTATAAATATTAAACACGAACTAAATAAATCTTCATTCAAATAATAAGCATAGATCGATCAACAACCTGTTCCTGGAAGTAAGAAATCATACAGTGAGCGTTGGACGTTACTACACTATGAAATTGGTAATTACTTGTGATGATATGAGATAAATATAAGTTAATTTTAATAATGTGATCATAGGCTCGCTTGTAAAAAATTAACACGATGTGCCTACACGTTTAGTGTATGGAAGTGTATTATTTAAAAAAAAAATAAAATAATTAAAATTTGAAAATATCTTTATTATTCCAGTGGACTCTTTCATTGGTACTAGTATCCTGTTCTACTGCTAGGCTAAACTACTTTAATTTAAGAAGTCGTACAGCAAGGAATGAAAAACATCAACGAAATGCTTCATCTTCAGCGCCAGCGGTAGCCATCCATCTAGCTCCAGTGACGAATACACGTTCCGTCGAGAGTCTTATCGCCATGTCGATGCCTAAATCGTCTTACGAAGTTCCTCTAAAGACTGTAACGGATTTAATTATGCATAGGACACAGAAACATCAAGGTCGTTTCACAGCCGGGCAATATAATCAGCGAGGTTTTAAAACAGGTAATAATCAAAATTTGAGATCTGAGATACTAAAGCGTGGAACAACATTTTCACATCAAGTTCAAGAAAATACAAGAGGTACCCAGACTGGAAATTTTCAAAGTTTTGTTGGGTTCACAAAAACTAACCAACAAACAACAAGGAGACCACAATTTTGGAATCAACAAACTAAAATAAATAATCAGAATGTGAATCAGCAGGTAAATAGGAACATTCAAAACGGGAAGAGACCGCAGGGTCTAAGTACAGATCATCAGCATTTGGGAGCAGAATTCGAAGGTCCTAGAAGACCTCCTAGTTTTGATTCGGAAACAGGATATCATTATTGATAAGTATTTTTGAACTCGTAAGAAATTTAATTACTTTACTTTTTAAATAAAAAAATATTAAATTCTGACAAGTAATCAAGACTGTTATCTTTTAATAAATACTTGTATAGCCTGTCTTTTCCGGGAATCATGGAGAATTCGAAACTTCAGTAATTATTAGAGTTAAAATTCATGTATAATTGTAATAATTACATATCAATTTTATTGGGAAAACGGAGAAAATTGTTTAAAGAGATTGTGAAATATGATTATAATACATAATATTATATACTGATACTCGTAATTATTGCAATTAACTTTTAAATAAAATGTAAAAGCTGCAATATTATTTTTGTTCTTCTTCCTATAGAACCTATTTTCCCTGATTTATATCAGGGATTTATATGTGGCGTGGAATTTTCGTATCATCGATAAATATTTACATGAATTTCTTTTTATTTCAAATATAATTTAACTAAATTTAAAATACATATGTAATTCGAATTACAAAATAAATGTAATTATCAATATCTATTGAATATCTCTATCAAATCAAGGTAATTTAAAAATTGTTCGAAATATTGATCATTTGAATGTTAGTTATAAAATAATATTTAACTTAATTTTTTAAATTAATTTTTTAATATTTGCGTGTTTTTTCAAATTATTAATCGAATTTCTAATAGAATAAACTTAAATTACCATTGTATTTTTAACTACTAGTATGTAGGAGATTACCATTAAAAGTCGAAAAAAATGAAACTATGTGACATTACCAAATAGATAAATGATAATAAAGAATGAAAAAAATGAAGATGAATTAAATTTTAAAAACGAAAATCTACTTACTTATCACTCTTTATACAAAATTTATGGAAAATGGCAATGGTTATGTAATATGTATTTGTTGGGTATTTTACTAAAAATAATTAAGAAAAAAAAGATAATAATATTGCATAATTGGATCAATTTTATTGTAATAGATTACTATTAATATTATAATCAAGAAAGTAACATTTATTATAAATTTTTAAAAAATTTATTTTAGAACAGTGTGTCATGATTACTTAAATTTATTTAAATATCAATATTTGTATCCAGTTTCAGGACTAAAACTTGGTGCCTCCCGTTGACCTCCAAACTCAGATGGGTTATTATATTGAGGCTGTCCACCGAATCTGACTGCGGAGCCTCCATATCTAGTTTGTTCCTGCTCTTGTTGTCCTTGAGTTCCTTGAAAGCCGAAGTTTTGTGAAGAATTCGGGAAAGATTCGTCATTTGTTGCGTCAAACTGGGCGGACTCGTCCTGGTTGTATCCTTGTTGATATTGCTGTTGCCTGTTAAATTGGGGCGGTCTGTACTGCTGAGCTACTGACTGGGCGTGAGTATTTCTCTGCCCCTGGCCTCGTTCGAAGGGTGGCAGGTAAGCGTTCGGGACGTTTGGGTCGCTCGAGTAGGCTGAATGTTGGTGGCCATTGTTAGGTTGTCCGTATTGGTTTTGGGGCTGAGCTTGTTGGTTGTAATGGGGTGCGAAGTTGGGTGTCTGAAGTACTCCGTCGTTCCCTCCGGAGTTGTGAGCGCCGAACGGAGGCAAGTAGGTGCGGTCGAGGCGAGCGGCGCTGTAAGCGCTGACCAAAGATAATACCACCAACTGTAAGAGAAATATTTCAAGGACAATTTTAAGTAATTAATTGTTAAAATAAATATCTTATAATGGAATATCCGGAAGATACTTTAAATTTGCATAATTTAATATTTAGGAAGAGCGCATAATATTTCTGATCATGACAAGTAAATAAGTATTGCATAGTGATTTAGTTAAAATTTGTGAGTAACACAATACTTGAAAGAAAGGACTTAATATAATTAAAAAAAGAAACAGTTGGACAGAAAAGATTAATCCTTTTCTTTATTTTTAGATAAATTCCAAATAATTTCTGGATATTAATGACATGGAAATTATTTATATAAGTAGAAATTTTGTTGTGGTTAAATAAGATTTAGAAAATATTTTGTTGCACACTGATAATTGTCAATAAATTTTAAAACATTTAATTTCAATTTAATTTAATTTTATACCCAAACTCCAGTTAATAATAATTTTTATATATTAAAATAGTAACAAGTTATCAATAATATTATCTTACCAATTTCATTTTGAAAAGCTCCAAGCGAAGTTAACTCTGTAACGTTGGAAAGCTCGCTGCGAATGAATGTACCTTCGAAGTCCAGCCCACGATATATATACTGATCAATTTAACTATTTTTTTGCCTCAGTTGATGACGGAATCGTTAGAAAAACGGCCTCCACATGTGGATCCGAAGTCGTCAAATATCGTCCTTCCTTATTGATGGACGAAGACGGGGCCACGCACGATTTGACTCGAAATATTAATTATCATAATACTCGAAATAATTACGAGGCTCATTAGTAAGTTTGGGAATTTATCGCTTTTGTCTTTTGTTATATAACGAGCTTTGTAAGGGTTTCCGGTTGTAGTTGAGAATGCTTTTCATTTAACCTACACTTCCGACTACTATTTTAAGAATTTGGATCATTAGGGCGGAACTAATTTGACAATTTTTGATATAAAAATAATTTGGTCATTTTTGCACATAAAAATGTTATTGTAAGTCTTGTTTAGAAGGATATAGATAAAGTAACTTATTTTTAATCTTAATAATATTAAATGAAGTAACCTTCACTTCCGACGACTATTTTAAAAATTTGGATCATTAGAACGGAATTAATTTAATAATTTTTTAATACAACGATAATTTGGTCATTTTTGCACATAAAAATGTTATTGTGAGTCTTGTTTAGAAGGATATAGATAAAGTAACTTATTTTTAATCTTAATAATATTAAATGAAGTAACCTTCACTTCCGACGACTATTTTAAGAATTTGGATCATTAGAACGGAATTAATTTAATAATTTTTTAATACAACGATAATTTGGTCATTTTTGCACATAAAAATGTTATTGTAAGTCTTGTTTAGAAGGATATAGATAAAGTAACTTATTTTTAATCTTAATAATATTAAATGAAGTAACCTTCACTTCCGACGACTATTTTAAGAATTTGGATCATTAGAACGGAATTAATTTAATAATTTTTTAATACAACGATAATTTGGTCATTTTTGCACATAAAAATGTTATTGTAAGTCTTGTTTAGAAGGATATAGATAAAGTAACTTATTTTTAATCTTAATAATATTAAATGAAGTAACCTTCACTTCCGACGACTATTTTAAGAATTTGGATCATTAGAACGGAATTAATTTAATAATTTTTTAATACAACGATAATTTGGTCATTTTTGCACATAAAAATCTTGTTGTAAGTGTTGATAAGAAGGATAAAATAAAGTAACTTATTTTTAATCTAAATAATATGTAATATTTATTAAAATTCATTTTTATCAAATTGTGTAAAGAGTAACATGATCCTGACGTACTTAGCAGAACGAAATAGTATATATAGAATGTGTCCTGTTAAGGTTGATAACAATTTCAAAAACGTTTCAACCGATTATGAAAATATCATAGCTTTAAAAATATGTCTGTATTTTTATATTCTTTTTTGAACTATTAGTATAGCATTATTTAGTTTATCTTATTTTTTTAGAGAATACTTCGTAAGGTTTCTCTAAATTTGTTCGTATAATGTCAGGGACTTTCAATTAGTTTTCTCAATTAACTTATTATACAAATATTGGGAACAAAGTAAGTTAGAAGTCAACTCAATTACTTAATCAACGAAGTTTCTTCGATATTTGGCGGTATAATTATTTCTCTTCTCGATTTTCCACTGATTTTCTTTTCGACGCGTTAGGTTTTCTTCCTATCTAGTTAAAAAATAAGTTGTTTATTTTTAGATAACAAATTAAAAAAAAGACTGTTTTTCTCAGTAACGCTTAGAGGTATTAAAATTAAATTAATATCAAATACTTAATTTTTTTACGGTCCCTTGTAAGTAGAAGCTTAATTTTAATTTTTCTTCTAGCTTAATTAAGCTAGAAGCTATGAGCGATATAATAAAAAAACTCTGATAATACAGCTATTTATGCCGTATTTTTTTGACACTGGCAAATAAAGCAAAACTTATAGGGTCCTTCCCAATGACTTAAAATTATGAAATTTGGCACGTAGCAAGGTCTCATAGCACGAGTAAAAGAAAAAAAATTCAAAATTTGTTAATTTGTAGTTATGTCATATAAAAAATACGTTTTTTTAATATGCGCCTGTGAAAGATATAATGGGCGATATATTTTCGTTTCGGCCATTTATACCGTATATTTTGACACTCGCAAATATATCGAAACTTATAGGGTCCTTCCCAATGACATAAAATCATGAAATTTTGCAAGAATCAAGGTCTCATAGATCTTCTTTACATGTGGTAAAGAAAAAAAAATCCAAAATTCGTTGATTTGTAGTTACATCACATAAAAAATATTTTTTTTAATATGTTAAAGATATAATGGGCGATATATTTTCGTTTCGGCCGCATTTTGACACTTGCAAATAAGTCAAAATATGTAGTTTACTTCCCGCTGAACTAGAATCATGAAAATGGGCAATGTGCCGCATTATGCCGCATTTTAACCCTTGCAAATAAATCAAAATATGTAGTTTACTTCCCGCTGAACTAGAATCATGAAAATGGGCAATGTGCCGCATTATGCCGCATTTTGACACTTGCAAATAAATCAAAATATGTAGTTTACTTCCCGCTGAACTAGAATCATGAAAATGGGCAATGTGCCGCATTATGCCGCATTTTGACACTTGCAAATAAATCAAAATTTGTAGAGTACTTTCCATTGATCAAGAGGCAAGATTTTGAAGTACAAGATAAGGAAAAAATCCTAATATCTCTAATTTATAGTTACATTATATCAAAAAAAAATATTTTTTGAAATTTGCGCCTGTGAAAGATTCCAAAAAATTAAATTTTCGTTCCAAGAAATTAAAATTTTGTAATTAGTTTAACAGGAATGAATGTTTTTAAATGTCTAAATTAAATGTTTTTAAATGTCTAAATGTGCGGAACCCTCGTAGTGTAAGTTCTACATGTGCTTGATAGTTTTTTTTTATTTTAATTACAATACGATTATTGGTAACGGAGTTATTTGTTTTCAAATAAAAAACTCTTTTTAATTTTGACTACCCATGATTCGTACAACGAATTTATTGGCGGTTTTGGATATAAACTCTTTAGAAATGAATAAGTGCACTTTATATGTTCAATAAAAATATATTTTATTTTCTTAATTTCAATATCGATTTTCAAATTATGTTCAAATTTGCTTTTTTCGATTTTTTAATGAAACATGATGTTACGTTTTGAAAAACAATTTAATTGATAAAAACTTTTACGGTTTGTTAAGTTTAGATTTACTTTAAATAAATTTTTATAAAATTATAAAATTAAATATGTATCACTGCTAGCATTATCATTATCAAAAACTTACTACGAGGAAGCTGAAAGATCGGATTTAAGCTTCAAAAACATTTTTTCCCAACAAATTAAAAATTTAATTTCATTAGTATAATGAAAACAGACTGTGATCAATTTTAAGCTAATGGGGCATTTTATTAGCTAAAAATTGATCAGAAGTAATCGTATTATGTTTGTCAACGTTTTAACATAACTACCATGATCCTTTGAAAGGTTAGGTCTGAAAGGTTAGGTTAGGTTAGGTTAGGTTTTAACAAAACTACCATGTTTTAACAAAACTACCATGATCCATTTTTAGGCGATACTACTGGTTTCACCATATGGGATATTGGAAAAAAAATTAAATTCTTAGGCATTTTTTATGATAATTGAACAAAAATTAATAAAAAAACCTGTGAAGGTTTTATTAATTAAGTCGTTTTTTAAAACATTTTATGAAAAACGCAAATTTGTACATAAAATTGAAATAGATATGGCGACTAAAGAAAGAAAAAAACAGTGAAACTAAATTTCTTAATATGGAAATTTTTATTTTTTAAAACTGTCTTCACAATTAAATGAAACTACGTGATGTAGCATTATTTCTACTTTCTTTAATTTCTTTACCATTTTTCTTTTTTAGTGGTAAAGAAATTAAAGAAAGTAGAAACAATACTACATCACGTAGTTTCATGTAATTGTGAATAATGAATTTCTACAAAATTAACGCCAAACACATTCAATATTTGAAAACTATCTTTGTATTTGCCACACGGATAATTAACGCCAAACACATTCAATATTTGAAAACTATCTTTGTATTTGCCACACGGATAATTAACGCCAAACATATTCAATATTTGAAAACTATCTTTGTATTTGCCACACGGATAATTAACGCCAAACATGTTCAATATTTGAAAACTATCTTTGTATTTGCCACACGGATAATTATCTCAAAAATGTAACGCTAGTTAAATTTTATCGAATAAACCTCCAATATCTAATAAATTTCTAAGTAGATTTCAAGATGCACAATAGACAGCAATAGGAAAAGGGTGGATGTAGAATTAGGTACTCTCAAACAACGTTTTGTTTGAAGGTATTAACTGTAGATATCTGAAAGAGAATTGCGAAAGATCCACAGTTCAACTTGAATTTGAAATAGTGGTAATAATTTTGGTCGACATTTATTATATCAAACTTTACGTACCTAAATAATTTTAGTATGTAAAACTTTACGTAACATACATAATATTAATTTATGGAAAATACGGTTTACAAGGAAAGTTTCAGACGGAATTATTTACGGTGCAAAGTGTAACTAATCTATTTTTCCAGTTTGTGTGGAATAAGAACAAACACACACACACATACACAAAAGCGCGCGCGCGCGCGCACACGCACACACACACGCGCACACACGCGCGTACGCACACACGCGCGCACGCACACACGCACACACACACACACAGGTGTCCCGTAAGCAGTGGACCAACGAAATGTCGGTGATAGAACGGGTTATTATACGTGTTATTATATGTTTTTTATTATCGTAGTCCTAATAATTTTAGACATATGATTTTTTATTTTTTTTCAATATTTGTTATTGCGCATGAAAAAACATTTTTTATTTGATATTATTACTATTTCTGCTTTTTATTATCCAAGATCTTTAAGAGACATTCGTCTTCCTAATTAAAATATTATTAATTCGTAATTATTGGCAACATAAAAATGATACCCTGAACATTTGATCAACGCTAGTGTAAAAAAATATATGGCAATCTTATGGAACTTTATTGTATTCTAAAAAGGTAACATTTAATTCTGTAAACATTCGAATACCTGCTTTATTGAAATAACCCCACATTCGTAGAAATGCTTACGATCAAAACAACTCGACCATCAAGTGGCCCCCTCTACTCCTTTCCTCAAAAACTTCGTTTCTTTAGTGACTTGCTTATCGCTCAGAGCTAGCAACGTGTTTCTTGCTATTTTTCCCTACCACTGATTTTATTTTTTGACCTACGCTTGAATTGGACCTTGTTTTTGCTTGTGATTGCAAAATTTATTTTATCTACTTTAATGTATCTTATTGATACCTATAGCGAACTTATTACGGCATGAGCAATCTCTTACAGTCAACCGTAACACCAGTCCAGCCCCGTTTGACGAACGTCCGGGAATCGTACTCGGGTCCTTGCGGTGCGCCGCATCGTCAAAGGCCGTATGCCTTGTGATCAACCCAACACACTACGGCGGCGATGCTCGTCGGCAAAATGCCTCAGACTTACACTGCTTGTGAATATGCAAACATGTATTTCATTTACGGGCTAAAGATCTTGGACAATAAAGAAGCAGAAATAGTAATAATACCTAATAATTTTTTTTTCATGCGCAGTAAAAAAATTTAAAAAAAATTAAAAAACCATACCTCTAATGTTATTAGGCCTAGGAGAATAAAATTTATTGTTTCGTATGTGTAATAACCCCCTTTAACACCCAACATTTCGTTGGCCCACTTCTTACTGGCACTTCCATTCCTTACATATATATATATATATATATATATATATATATATATATATACATATATATATATATATATATATATATATATATATATATGTATAAGTATATATATATGTATGTAGCCATTATCATAATCCACATAACATAGAAATATATTATACACTCCGAGTTCATCAGACTACTACTAAAATAAATAAAATAATGAAAGTGTTAAGTTAAGATGCATATTATATGTAAAAATATAACGAAAAACAAGTAAAATATTTCGCCCTCTTTTGAAAATTTGAAAATTAAACGTAAGGGTTCAAGTCTTATGAAATAGTAAATTATATGCATTATGTTGTCGAACAAAATATGCATAGTAGATGGAAAACAATGTACGTAATAAGCGAATCGTATCCACGATTCGTGACGGGTTGTTAATAAAAGAATATAAAAGAGAAAAAAAAATTATCAATTGATAAGACTACTTAGTCCATGTAAGGAAGGTTCGTGATATATATCGTTTTTGGTAAAAAATATACATCCACCTGTAACAATTACAATTGGAATTATTAGTAGTCGCTGCATTTATATATATCATCGGAACTGGAAGTTCTAAACTTGATTGGAAAATAGAAGAATTTTTGCCACTATGTTTACTTGAGGCATTGCCAATGAGACCAGACAATATGTCTTCCAATAAGCAAAGTATTTTTTATTAGAGGCCTCTAATAAATACTGATGAAAGGTTTACTAAAATGCGCACGATGAAACTCTAGAAATCGTCATTAATTGTTATTTCAATGTATATAAATTTAATTTATAAGGTATATGTTCCTGATAAGTTAAATGGAAAGTGAAATAATTTTTTCTTTCGATATGTGGAGTAAGGTATCATTATAAGACTTTAAGTATTATATACATTAGTACATATGTACTTGCCTAACACGTAAATTTATATAGAATTTCCTATTTTTACTTTAACTTCTTTTTATTAGATGTTGATCACGAATTGCTTAATTATTGTAACTATTCAACAAAGCAATGCAAGCATCTACGCTAAGTTAACTAGATATCGCCGAAACTGAACCTTTTTGTGTATACTTAAAGAATAATTATTAATCTGAAACTGTCGTTAAATTTTGCTGTACTTCGAAAACAGTTGTTACCAATGTTTATCTTAGTTAATCTCTATCAGGTAGAAATTTCCAGAAAGTGAACAATGGATAACGCTTCGTGCGATTCTGGTATTTGGTCTGTGCTCCTCAATCATGCTGTCTTCACTATGTATCGTCTACATCGGAGCTTATATTAAACGGACGATCTGACGAAAAACCTACTCTCAAACTTATCAATGTGAAAATTGGAAGATTATACATACAAATAGATAAAATTATATATTATATATAAATAAAGACGAAATTTCTGAAATTATAATTTACTAACTGACCAGGCGAACTTCGTACCGCCTCAGAGTCAATAAATGTTTTAACTTATTAGCTGAAATAAATTCAGTTTTTTATTAAGTTAAAATGAATATTGAAAATGAATTAAGTTCAATAAATGTACAAATTAAAATGAAAACTATTTCAATTAAATTAAAATAACATTAAAATCACGAATTTGTAGTCATCACTTGGCATGCGATCCAACGCAATTATGAACAGCCGAACCAATGTGTGATATTCATGAAGTAGTTGCTGGATATCTTGAAGAACTTCTGTTTTTATTGCCGATTCGATCTTTTGACACCGATCAAGTTGTTCCTCCATGTTGCCCATGAAGTAAATTTAGATGAATTTATGCTGTGCATCTCAAGCGGTTGCAATAATCCAATTCGATTGTTAATTTGGCCTTGGATCTATAAAGTCAAAGGCGAAGTTAGATTTATTAAATTATGCTCACCAAAAGAAAATTTTACTCTCTCGAGCAGAAATTACCTTGAATGTCAGATTGAATCTGCGTTTTTCGACAAAGTCTGCTCCAATTGAAGTAATTTGGAAACATCCCTTGTATGAACGTTCGATATAAAATGTCGTGATTCTGGTATTTCGGTACGAAGTAATGAATGCAATTACTCAGGTGGCAGAAGCAAGAATGGCAATTTCATCTTGCCACTGAGAGAGCACAATCCAGGCGTTTCTCCAGCAAACTGATTCAATGCACCGCAATGGTAGCACACAATATCCATTGGGCCAATTCGAAAGGATGTGAGCTGTAGTCAACTATGCAATCGTATTGAAATGCTACTCGATTCAAATCAACGCTTCAAGCATTTCTTCTTGAGCGTCGAAGATTATCACGTTGTTGATCTGTGCGATAAGCTTGACGATTTTTCATTGCCAACTGAGCTGTTTGTCTTCTTCTTGAATCGGGCCATACTTACATGGCGCTCTTCCCGTGCAATTTCTTGTTCATTTGCAGTTGATTCGCAATATTCCTAAGTCGAATTGCATTACCCTCACAATGTGAACATCTTCATAAAACTTAACTCAACTATTTGAAATCATTTTTCTGCTAATAAATTTGAGAAAAAATCGTATAAAGAGAATTAATTTAATCAAATTCAAATGAAATAACGGTCGAAAACTGAATAAGAATTATTAAAAACCAATTATCATTTTCGTTCGGATCTGTCTGATTTATGACATACTTTTTTTTCTGTCATTTATCACATATTACGTTTTATACACAATTAAATTATTGGTGATTTTTTTACTTTTTCAATGCGCGAGGAAACTTCTCGAAGCCGAGATAAAAAAATATTCAATAAATATATAATAGTCATATAAATTTTCAATGAAAAAAAAATATCAGTCAATCCGTTCTCGATATATCATCAAAAAAGCCGTTCCATACAAAATGTATGGGAAAATGAATTTTCTTCATAATTTTTTTTCGTGAATTTTTCCAATGTTTTAATACTTATTATCCTATTTCCGACGAAAGCAAATTCAAAACACAAAAATCAAAAAAATTGGTCCAGCCGTTCTTGAGTTATAAACAGTGTAACTAACACGACATTGTTTTATATATATATATACACACACACACACATATATATATATATATATATATATATATATATATATATATATATATATAGATTGATATTAACTCACAAATTCAGATATGTCTCGCGTTTTTTCTTTATTATTTTCTTCGAAAACATCGCCTTTCCCAGTCTATATGGAGTCCATTAAAAACAGTTCAGAACGTTGTCAAGTTGGTGGTATTTTGCATGTTGTTACATAATTGTTCGTCGTATCGAGTTTTTAAAATAAAGATAAGATTTCTTGAAATTAAAATTAATTGATATTAGCTCACAGATTCCTATGTAGTTCGTGCTTATCATCTATTATTTTCTTCGAAGACACCACCCCTCACCGATTTTCATAGATCCATTAAAAACAGCTCGGAAAATTGCTGTAAATTAAGGCAATACTTTTAATGTTTTGATGAAAAACATAATTAGTATCCACAATTAAATGAAACTACGTAACGTAGTATTATTTATACTTTCTTTAAGTTCTTTACCACGACCTAGGTTTCGTTGTATTACATCTTCGGGTTGGTTATTAGCAAAGATTCAAAAAAATTGGACGTTGTAATACAACGAAACCTAGGTCGTGTTAAAGAACTTAAAGAAAGTAGAAATAATACTACATCACGTAGTTTCATTTAATTGTGAATAATGAATTTTTTTTAAATTAACGCCAAATATATTCAATAATTAGTATCGTTAATTTTCAATTATCAAATATTGTGCGTCAAATAAAGAAAAAAGCGTACAATGAGAACTGAATGACTGAATGAAAATTAACTAATGAACTGAACTGATGAATGAACTAATGAACTGAACTGATTTAGAAAATGGAAATAAAATGCCATGGAAAAATAAAATAATACTAAAAAACGAAGGTTACAAATTTTAATTGTAATTAATACCACAATTGCAAAATTGAATTTGTTCCTTTCGTACTTCAACTTCCTTGTCAAGGAAATGTATGTAGGATATTTTTTTGTCGCGAAATAGGATTCATTTTTTGATAATTAAAACAATCGTCCCATTAGAATCAAGAGCTTTAACTTAAGTATGTTATGACACTTCACGGCAATTTGTCAATCTACTGTAGGCTCAGGTCTTTTTCATTTCAAGACATTTTTTTTCGAATTCTGTATATCTTCAAATTAATTAGGCATTTCCTATACTATGATCAAATATTTTCATAGGAATTTTATTTTTTTAAATTATACAACTATTTTAATATTTTTACCATCCTAGTATGGAACAGACTGGAAAGGACAATCTTTTTGTATAAAAGCAAACTACCACTAATTGGTTTATCATGAAATCTTAAGACCTGAACTTGGCATGTGGCATGTATGTTTCATTTGGGTTCAAGAAAAGGTAATCGCTAAGAAAGAACTTTTCCAAATTCTGCCTAAAACTCTGATAAAAACCTATCAAGTACGAGTAGAAGTCATACTAACTTTTTAAATATTTAAGTGTACGTAGTATTTCTACTAAATTATTTTCAAATATTATTTTTTTCGCCACACGATATTGTCTACTGTATTTGTTCACAGGCGTAGAAACGTCGTGCATATTTAAATTATATTGGATTTCACCGTTGCCTAATTTATCTTTATCAGACATAATAAATATACATTTTAAAGTACAAAGTTATTTTTGCGATTGCTTTCAGGCACTTCTTTGGAGTTACTATGACCTTTTTACATACCCAACTACATGTTATGAGACGGTCAACTATTAATCATGAACTAGTTGAGCTTACTTGGATGTGATAATTTTTCTCTAAATTTCGTTCTATATAGTGCCATTGTGAAAATTTTTCAGATATTTAAAAATAGCGTTTAAGCTTATAGAAGGTGAAGATACGTAAATCTAACAAAAATGATTTCTAAACGGACGGTATAGAAACAGTATCCATGACTTAACCCCAAATTTTAGAAATACCTGTTCAATGATATTCTACACATGGGGTAAGCACAAAAAATTACCCTCATTGTACATGTAGGGAAGATAACCTAAAAAAACGTTTTCTTAAAGATTTTATTTCATAACTTCGTAGGTGTTATGGATATGTATAACCATGACAAATTTAGCTTTCTGGTAATAATAGTCTCTGAATAAAACGACTGTGATACATAGACGGACAAACAGGTAGACGTGACGAAATATAAGGGTGTTTGGTTTAGCTACAGAATCTGAACTATATTTGTATATACAGTATTGGAATTTTGGAACTATTTAATTTAGAGACTGTTATGAGAGAGATTAAAATTTGTGTTAGACATTCACACAGAAATAAAGTCACACCTATAGCAGAGTTTTCGGGAATTGGTTAAGCGTTAAATTATGATTCAAAAAGGGCATCAAACAAAATGCAGTTATGACCTCTTTTTATCTGGGAAAAACTGGGGCCAGCAGGTAATTATCATAAAACAGTGTATAATTATGATGAAAATATGTATATTTTGGTGAAGAAAATTTATTATTACATATTATAAAACAAAGCCGCGTCTGTTTGTTGTTTGTATTTTTTCAGTAATTAAAGAACATATTTCCTTAGTAGATTTATTGACTCAAGAAGGACGCTTATATATATGTCATATGAAATTTTATGAAAATTGTTCCAACCATAACGATGGAGTTAGAAAAATTATTTACCTGAGAGCGTGCCCTGCTCAATCGCTGGAGTTACATAAAAACATTGTATGGCAACATTGTTTTCATTAATAAATTTACAATAACATTCTTAACAATTTACGTGTATATACACAAAATCTGTAATAAACGTTTTACTATTATTTTATAAGACATAATTTTTCAACTCGTTTTTTCCGAGCTCATTACGTAAAATTGTCTTAGTCTTTATTAATTTAGATTTTGTAGTAATCTTCCTCAACTTATATAGATTAAATTTCTTCTTTTTACCATAGTTTTTAATGAATAGTTTAAAATATGGCGTTTTTATGCTTACATAAACGTAAACAATATGTTTATCTACCAGTGCTAGATTTATCATAACATATGATAAAGATTTATTAATATTCAAAATTAAGTTACATTATTTTACATAAAATATTACAATAATTTATGTGTATATTTTATATGAATTCCATAATAAATGGTTTACTATTTAAAATAAAACATAATTTTTGAACTCGTTTTTCTAGAGCTTATTGTAATATGTAAAATTGTCTTAAACTTTATCAATTTAAATTTTGTAGTAATGTTCCTCAACTCATATGGATTAATTTTTTTATTTTTACCATAGTTTTTAACGAATAATTTAAAATACGGTGTTTTTGTGACAGTGTTTTTAAGTAACAAAATCTTTGTCTACCAGTGCCAGTTTTATCGTGACATATGATAAAATTTGTTAACAATCAAAATTAAGTGAAAATCGTACAATTGCATGTGGTTTGAATTATGAATATTTGGAAAATTTTGTGTCAATGGCATGTCGTCCGTGTTCAGGCAGAAGGTAGCATATTTTTTATAGAATATTTTTCTGCATGAATATTTAGAGTATCATGCAAATTCAGAATGTTTGTTAGAGTATCATGCAGAAACTACTAAACCAATTAGAATGGTCCTTCATTAGAATGATGATTGGGGTTTTTATAATGTTTAGGTCATATGAATTGCAATCATTTTCCTAGGTAAATCTTGTAAAAAACTTGGAATTCAATATGTTATTATAAAAATGTTGCTTAATATTATGCATCAGAATATTTTTAATTATAATAATATTTTTTTCCGAAATAATAATATTTTTTTTATAATAATTTTTTTTTTCGAAAATACAAAATACAGAAATACAATATGAAAGAATGGAACTTCATTAGGGAGATGACTGGGATTCATATAATATTTAGGTTTAGCGATTCACATAGAATCTCAGTCATTGTCGTGGTTAAATCCGACAAAGAACTTGGAATTCAATATGTTATTATAAACATGTTACTTAATTAGCATAGCAAATTTTTTTTAAAAAATACAAAATACTTACAAAAATATAAAATGAAAATTAATTATAAAATTCTTTGATGAACAATTAATTTATATTTCAATAACAATTTTTACTTTCAGTATTTTTTAAATCATATTTATATTATATTTAAATGCATGTAAGAAATATTTAAATTAAAAACGAATCAAAATAATGAAAATAAAGTAGCGAAACACATAAAATAGTGAAACAACAACAGTGTAACAAATTTCGTTCTGCAAAATAATATTTGTTTCGCTGATTATTCACAACCAAAATGCTCGTTGCGTCATTTGATGACGCCGCGTAACGCTCGAGGTGCGTTCACTGCAGTGACTTTATAACATAGTTTTATTAACATAAGGTTCACTGCGTTACGCCTAACCCTTGCTTTAACGTTGAAATAGTGTACCTCGAGAAAGGTAAGGTACTTGATACAAATGAGGCCTATTTTATAATAAGGCCTATACACCCAAAAAGATGATAATTAGCTATGTTTTCATTTATTTGCATTAACATTTATTGAAATATAAGCATAAAATTAGGTAAGCCTGGTTTGTATCAAGTATTTTATTTTCGAAGTTGGGTTTATTCTTTTTATTTTTTGGGTGTATAAGCCTTATTAGAATATAGGCCTTATTTGCATCAAGTACCTTGGATCTGATGATAATGATTCTTATTGTCGTTTTATTTTGTACTCAGGAACCTACAAAAACCAACTCGTTGTATCAATTTAACAAGAACCTGTATAAGTTTTAGGGGATCATGTATTTTGTGTCTGGGACAGAAGAAGTCAAAACACCTTCTTTATTTTTTGTTTGTTTGCTTGTTTACGTATTTGCTATATAGCACGATTTAGGATAACATTATTATTAAACTTCAGCGTAATAATAAAATGCGGCCAATATAAAGTTTCGTATAAAATCAGTGTCTTTTTATTTATCTATCACGTTTCTTATTTAACTGTTGCATTTTTGAAGTAGGAAGCGGTTACATAATATTTAAATGGATGAACGTTTATCTTTATTTTGGCATCGTAGATGCCAAGCGGATGTTTATTTCAACAATTAAATCATAATTAAACAATGTCAATAACGGACATGACATAAGAATCATTAAGAAAAATAATCGCAATCGATTAAATTGTTTAATAGGCGAACAGAACCGTAGTTAATATGAGACCAGTTTTGAGTCCTGTCGTAGCTTCAGGCTGTTGTCAGCTAACCGGAATTGCATATTCGCATGTTCGAGGACCATAAAGCAAAAGACGATTTATTCAATTAAACGCTTTAACACATATCTATTGCTGTGTGTGGCCAATTCGACTAAAATAAAGATTATTAAAATTGCTGATACACGCATAGTATTGGACAATGAAGGATATGGTGGTGCTATGGTGGTGCTACTAACAATAGGCGCACATAATAAATTGAATTCTGTGATAATTTACTTCCAAATTATTTAGTTTACAATGCTGTTAAACCTTGTTAGAGACCCTCAAAAACATTGTATGAATTAATGAAATCATAGGTAACGGAATTTGATTCAGAAATGGAAAGCTCAAGAAGCGTTAAGCGTTGCTAGTAATTAGTACATAATTAACACAAGATGTCAATACCTTTTACGAAGCTGTTTTAACAAATTCCTTTTAAATTATATTTGATTAAGAGCCATGAAAAAACCGATGTATCGATTCATTTAAAGAAAAATCAATATATCTTTATAAGTACATCCGGGTCTGATGCATAACAAACATGTTATGGAAATAAGACAGTTCAACATAATGATGTACACGCGTTGAAAACTGGTTGCTTTATTTTAAATTGAGTATTTTGCAAGATTGACGGTTGCGTATAATTATGGATAGACGCCAAATAACATTTTAACATGGTTAAATATGTTTTAGCTTTTTTGTGTAAAAGTTAAGATTTATAATTAGATATGAAATTGGGGGCAGATTATTTTGTATCAATGCATTTTGAGTTTCAAATAAAATTAGTAAAAATAACTCTAAAAATTATAATAATATTAGTTAAACGTCTTAGATAATTTGCTTTTATTAAATTGCATTTTAACTCTTTTCCTTTTAACTCTTTTTCTATTTTGCACTAATTATAAAACAAATTCATCTGATTATTATCAAATGGGGAAAAATTTAGAAAAGTATTGCGGAATTATGAAAAAAAACTTATGGTTTATTTATATTAGCGCAGGAAATTGTTTGTTACGTTTATTAACATTTTTATTGTTCCGTTGTCAAACACGGAAAGTTTAGATACAAATTTGCCATATCCCGCGCAGTTTCTACAGTTTTAGACTTGAAATTTTGCAAGTATATATTTCAGATTTCAGTTAATATATAGAAAATATTATGCAGCAAAAATATTAATATGCACTAACAATTTTTTTGGAGAGTTGATCGAAAAAGAAACCAAGGTTTCCCATTGTGTGACGTGTCGTTATAAAGATCCTTTAAAATGAAAATTTAGTTTCTATTTACTACTTTTCATTTCTTAGCTCCGTTTACGAAATATTAGGTTTGAAAGTCCTTTGCTTTATGCCCCGCCCACCTTCCATTTCTAAAGAAGTCTTTGTAAGAATTTGAAAGAAAAGCTAATACAACCTGGCAGATGGAAAATACTGGATGGTTAAACTTGCCAGTGTACTTAATATGGATTATCAAAATATTTCTTGCAATATTTAATTTTAAAAATGTACGTAACACGTATCGCAGTGACTTGTACAACTGTCAGGGTATTATAATTTTTATTTAGCTAGCTGTATTGTTATATATAATTTATTAAATATATATTGGCCGATATTTTGTGAAATTACTATGTAACGCTAATTTATTTCTGTACTTTAATGTATCTAATTGATAAATATGGCTGACTCATTGTTACGAGAGCGATCTCTTACAGCGAACCAGAACACCAGTCCAGCCCCGTTCGACGAGCGGCCGGAAATCGAACCCGGATCCCCGCGGTGCGTCTCACAGTCAAAGACCGTATGCCATGTGATCAACCCAACACACCACGGTGACGACGTAGTCCAACACGCACTTTTTCTTTGGTACAAAAATATTTACGTTTCGAAAACATTCTCACTCTGAAAATTATATTGTATGTTATAAGATATATAAAATCGTATCGTATCGTTTATGAATGTGTGCTGTTATAACTCAGCTTTAAATATTTAAATTACAGCGAACTGGGCAAATAACGTTTATTTCTTTCAAAAACTTTCCATAAATCTAACGATTTCGATGCACTCTCCCTTGTGCAAATTCTTTAAGGTGCGTGTCTTATAGGTTTTAAAAAACCTGGCACATATTTGGGTAAAATTCATTTAGGACTGTGTAATTCACGCTATCATAAAAGATTGATTTATTGTACACATACTTGCAAATATGTTTGGTGGCCTATCGTTACACGTCACGACACTACTTCTCCAATCAACAACGATGGTTACATGTGATGGTTATTCCATTACAATATTTACAAATCGTCTTCAGATGGGCTATTTGTAAAGTCTCATCTCTTTACAAATTGCCCACCTGAAGATGTTCTCATACAACGAAACCTAGATCGTTGTAAGGAATTTAAATAAAGTAGAAATAATATTACATCCCGTAGTTTCATTTAGTTGTGAAATATTAAATTATAATGAATTTCAACAAAATTAACGAAAAATATATTCAATATGAAAAAATCATATTAATTTCTTATCTTTACAAGACATGGTTAAGAAAAATGAAATTAAGATAGGATGTTATTGGACTGTGAAAGATCTTTTCAGTCGGTATTTGAATATATTTATAGAAGGCGAGTTCCTGGTATCAGGCTTCAGTTGATTCTAAAGCATTTTCACTTGGGAAGAGAAGGAACTTTTCATAGAAAGTGAATGCATGTTTGAGGACAAAGAGAAGTCGTCACCGTGGTGTGTTGGGTTGAGCGCATGACCACGCACCACGAGGACCCGGATTCGATTCCCGGCCGCTCACCGAAGCGGGACTGGAGAAGTTCAACCATTTTTCCATATGAGATATTCTTCATCTCATTTGGACACGACAACAGGATAAGGGAACATCTGGTTTCCAGAGCGTAGCTGTGGACCGCGAGCAAGTAAGTAACTAAATCTGCTTCTGATATAAGTTGGATAATTTGAATTGTTCAAAATGTTATAGAGAATTGTAAGAATATGTAGATTGCATCGATCACGAACTTTCGTCCATTTGAGTTGCACATTGAAATGAGAAATATGCACAAATTTTATAGACCAGAAATATAAATTGTGCATAAATTTAAGTAAAAATGCATGTAATCCACTCCATTCATAGTAACGAAATGAATATTTTTAGTTGATGATAATCGTCCAAATCTTGTTCCAAATATATTATTTGCTATAAATAATGGAGTATAAATAACAGCGTCAAGATCATCTTATAAATTTGCATAATCTGCTTTAAATTATGCGCCTACCAATTCTAGCTTAATAGTGGAAATTAAAAGGTGAATTGGCCTGTCCAGAATTAGGGCTGCGAAGTAGTGGGGCTGAAAAATAAAATATGTTAATTCCATACTGAAATTTACTAAAAATATTACTGATAAATAAAAAAAACGATGACCTGAAATGAATGCAGTTAAATCACGGACGGAAACGAATATAAAACAAATAATTATCTCGAACACCAAAACAAGGTCGGTGTCTCAAAAGGAACAAACGCAAGGGCGAAGACAATGGTTAATTATGAAATTAAGAAGAAGACAAACATTTCTCTTCGTGCACATTGAAGGTTATGAGCAAATAAACATCAACACAACATCCTTCTCAGAACCTCAATTGCAAGCGCAGACACATTAACCATATGGTTAAGTCACGAAATATTTGCTAAACCATCAATCACCGATCAGCATTCAAACGAGCCCCACTGACGCATGTGTCATTGTAGCGACGATTATTGCTCCGCAAGAAGTTGCCATTATCTCCAGGATAAACAATAGGGTGACCATGTTTTAAATATTTACATTTTCAAGAATTTGTCACGTTTTTGATAACGAACAGTAAACATTTTGTAATTAAATTTGTGAGTACCAAAAATAGTACTAAACATTTGTGAGCATTAAAAATTTATACGATTTACAAAAAAATATTGTTTATGACATTGTTAATTTTCTATTAATTGTTATTTGATAATAAAGTTAAGTATCTGATATGCCGCATTCTGACTAGATGTTGTTGAAGCGCGGAAGATGAATCGCTGAATATAGAGAATATACTTTGAATTTTATACTTTGAATTCACAGATTAGACTGTTTTCATAAATTTTTTTATAATGCTCTTTTAATAAAATTCAGTAAGTTTCGTTTTAAAGTATGTTAAGGTTTAGTAGTTATGCTATCCATATTGTAAAATTTTTGAATACTGAAATACTGATTTATAATCATTGTCTTATATATTTACTGTCACTGTATATTTTATGTCACATATATTTACTTTAGGTACCAGATGTGAACCCAGTATGGTCAAGTGTCACATATACTTAATAACTGATTAATTTATTTATATATCACATACATTTATAATTTTTTTGAGACAAACATTACCATCGCGTACATTTACTTCACCTGAATGTATTTATCTTTATTTGTCAGATATAGAGTCAAGTATTGCACACACGTAATAATTTATTAATTTATTAGTGTCTCACACACCCTCCAATTATTGACAAACATCAGATATGGATTAAGTGTGGTCAAGTGTCACATATAATAAATATTTGACTACTTTATTAGTCTGGCACAAACACTCTAATTATTAGTAAATTTTTAGAGATTGAATTATCGGCTCGTAATTATTATCATATATACATTTACTTTATTTGAATTTGTTTATCTTTACCACCCAGATATGAACCAAATATGGTTAAGTGTCGCATGTACTAAATAACTGATATATTTATTAATGTGTCACATGTACCCTAATTATTGGTAAATTTTGGAGACTGAATTACTGGCTCATGATGATTATCACATATATATTTTTCTCACTTGATTTATTTACATTTACTTGTCAGATATGAACTGTGTTTTACGTAGTATCTGTATAGTATATTATATATATAGTAATGATTGATTAATTTTTAGTGTCTCACATCTACTTAAATTCACAATTAAATAAAACTACGTGATATAGTATTATTTCTATTTTCTTTAATTTCTTTACCACGACCTAGGTTTCGTTTTATTACAACATCTTCAGGTGGGTAACCTTGGTCGTGGTAAAGAAATTAAAGAAAGTAGAAATAATACTACATCACGTGGTTTCATTTAATTGTGAATAATGAATTTCTACAAAATTAACGCCAAATATATTCAATATCCACTTCAATTGTTGGCAATTTTTTGGAGATCAAAGTACTGGCACATACACATTGCCATTATATCCATTTACTTCTACTTAATTTGTTTATCTTTACCAGCCAGATATGAACTCAATATGGTTAAGAGTCACATATTCTAAATAACTGATTTATTTATTCGTGTGGCATATGCACTCTAATTATTAGTAATTTTGGAGACTGAATTACTGGCTCATCATCATTTTCATCTGTAAATTTATTTCACCTCAATTTATTTACTTTACTTGCCACACAATAACCAAATATTCTCAAGTATCATGTACACCTAACAACTGAATAATTTATTAGTATGTAACATACAATCTGTTATAGACAATTTTTTGCAGATTAAAGTACTGGTTCATATTCAGTGTCATCATATACATTTACTTCACCTGAATTTGTTTATATTTGCCTGTTCGATAGGAAAAGTATGGTCAAAGGTAACACGCATGAAATAACTGACTGATTTTTATCGTTCATCATTATGCAAATAAAAACGGTTTGTTTTTAGGATTCCGTACTCCATGGATACTAATGGTGCTCCATAACTACTACTAGGTTTTTGGTTTGTCCATCAGATCATCAATGTCTATTTTCATTGATTTTTCTGTTAGAATAATGTTTTCTGAGTTTAGTAGTTTCTTTGTCATGTTCATTAGCATGCAAATTCTACTTATTATGTGTTTAGTTTAATGGGGAATACAGTTATGAAAAACTAAAATGAACTTATGATATTCGGTGTGCGCTTGTTCGATATTGCTATATCAATTATTTCGATTAGCAGACATTGTGTGCTAAATTGATAATAACGTACATTACTCAAAATTTTGAAACAATCTATTGATCAAACACATATCATTGTCATCTCTACATTTATTTGCACATGACAATTTAAACCAGCACCGCATCATGCTGTTATAAAAAAAAATAAACAAAAATGGTTTCACTTTGACGAATGTTCACCCTGCTTATAACGCTTGTTGAAGAGGCTCGCTTTTGTCGAGTATAAGAGACAAAAGGCGAGTTTGTCGACATTAATCTTGGACGGACAGTGTTAAATGTGAACCATAAAGGATGAATTATGGCAGTTAGTTGGAAAAGAACAGGCTGACATAAGAGTATGAAGATCATTATTACTTTGTTATGTTCGCAAGGAAAGTTTTTTAAAATAATAATATAGCTTCGTGTATATACGTGCTAAGTATGAAAATGATTTCTTATTTGAAGAAAATTTCGCGTATACCTAAATGTCACGTAATGCTTTTTGGATATAGGGCTAGTGAATATGAAATATAACAAACACTTTGTTCCGATTTCTCTCGAAGGTATAAGACGAAAGTAATTTATAACATTTTTTGATTTAAATCTTTATTACCGGGAAGTAATATATTTTTTAATCACAAAATATAAATATTTGGGATTAAAAAATATTTTCCATATTTTCTTCGTCACAATTATATTCGAACGTATCACAGTATAGTATAACCAATTATTAATTTCAAGAAATAATAATGGTTTTGCTAAAACTCATCGTCGCATAATGTGTTCGTTGTGTTACTTTGATTATGCTGCGTGACACTCGGTTTGCGTGCACTGCAGAACGATTAACCCTTGTGTTAACATTGAAATAGTGTATTTACGAAATTCTTGGTTTGCGTCATGAGTTACAATAATTTTATTCTGTACTTAGAAAAGCTGGCGGGCTTTGCCAATTTAACCCTATACAAGTTGTGTAGGGAAAGCAAGTTTATAATCAAAATTTTGACCTAGTTTTCAATAACTTCAAAAGTATAATTTTCATTTATATTTATTTGCATAAACTAAAGTATACAATTATAAATAGATCATATAGATGCAAATTATGAGAGATACTCACAGGTCACGATTTAATTTTTAACAAATATTTTTTTAATAATATTTTAAAAACACATTAATTATTATTTATTTAGTTTGAAAAAGTTTGAAATTATAAATCAACACTTACTATATTTGTTCCAAGTGATAATTAAATTGGGAACCTCTGGTGAATAAAGATTGGAACGTATCATTTGCATACCATCCTAGTAATTAAAGTCTGACATTTAAGAATTTCGAAGTCAAAGTATGATTAAAATGAGTTGGAGTTGTCGGCGATAGTTATACTAAATAAGTAACCAGTCAAGTTCGAGTCCGTCCCTCATATCGAAAGTTCCACACCTCCTTTGAAATGAAATTACTATTAATCACTAATAGTTTTTAATCACTAATAAATAGAGGGGATGAATATATAATCGTACAAATAGAGGGAAAGTATATATTGTCGTGAATTTTTCAAAAGCTATGACATACAGAATCATCGTTATACACATTTTCCTATGAACTCTGTATAATTTTCCAAAAACACTTTTTTTAAATAATTTTATTTTCAATATTTTGGAAATTGAGGGGAAAGTCATATGTGTTTGCGTATACGTCGTTTTTTTATAGAACTATTTGTATAACTTATTAGCCTGAAGTTAAACTACCTAAATTAGGAAAAAAATAACTTTGAGATAAAAGGGCCCAAAATTTTTTGGCGTTTATTTGAGTTTACCCCTTAAAAACCGATTTTCATATATAGTGCCGTTGAAGTTTTATGATGACTAAAATCAGAAGTTCAGCGCGTACGAAGTTCAGAGCGTTAAAAAAGTGTAATAGTTAGGTGGCCTCTCCGCGCAACATTTCTGCACATCTTTAAAGTGAGATATCAATATGTTTATTTGGCATTTTCTTATGGCGTAAACGTAATGACGGTGTGTGACACACATATTGGCATTTTCTTATGGCGTAAGTTTTTTAAAAGGCATTTTCTTACGGAGTGTGACACACATAGTTTACTATCATTCCCTTATATCAAGATGTAATCATGAAATGTCATTATATGTGAATATTTGGTGTCTTCTATCCTACAAAATTAAAAAGGTTTTTTTTAATTTTCACCTCTTAATCTAACGTTACTAAATGTTTTTAATTTTGTTGTATAAATTTGATCTTGTTTATTTGTATTTTACTTGAAAACAATTATATTGTCAGCATTTTTTTATTAAAGACTTTTCCATTTACATTTAATGATATTGATATTTATATTTATATACGGTGTTACCTATTTTATACATTTTAAGACAGTCGTACTTAAGGAGTAAACTTCAGTTGAGAGTCGGAGCTGACACGCACAATTTTTTTTTCATAATCCTAACTTTGAGCTAGCCGTTTGAAATTATATCCCACACTATTTTTAAAAATTATTATTCGAGTATTTAGTTTACAATTTTGAATAAATTGTTATACAAGCACTTAGTTCGCAATTTTTAAAATTTGTTATTTGTGCATGTAATTTTGAAAAAAGTTTTATTCGAGTACATAGTTTGCTTTAAATTATAATTCTACATAAATATTTTTCAATGTTAGTTATCTACGTCAAGCATTTATTGGGAAAACCGGAAGTGACCGTGACACCTGAGTAATCTCATAAGGATTCCGTTTTTCCATTTGTATTACAAAACTCTAAAAGTTGGGATTATTTAGGTCAACTATCGCTACATTATATATATGTTTAATTAACAATTGGTTTTAAAATATTTATAAAAAATTGTATAAACTTTTCTTAAGATTCAGAAAAAAATCCTCTCTCTTTTTCTTTGTTTCATTCTATGTAACATTATTCTAGAATTGTAATTACATCTTTTAAGTTTTTTCAGAAAAAAAATAATTTAACTATATCTACCTACTTTCTTTTGATTCTTACAATTGATTAGTTACCGCAGACAAATATTAATTGTCAAATCTTCAGTCCTCTCTAACCTGCCTTTAACAGTTTACCTCCTTCAAAATTAAGCTTACCTCTATCAAATTTGTACATAACCTCTACTCGACTATAAGCATCTATAAAATTTTAATCTTCTGAATAACTACTTAGCAAATTAGAAAGCTTTCAAAAATGGTTTTTGCGTTACCTATTTGGCCTCAGAAAATACGCTCAGATCAGAAATCAGAGTTTAGGTCACGACTCGACTAGGTGGTAATACATGATCGATACAATCTTTATATTGCAATATTTTGCAATAAACATTCACAAATCCTCTTTTATTGCGGTTTTAGATTTATGAACGTCGTCTCTCTTATTACGTTGTTCATTTATGGTATGAATTAGATTCCTGTATTAGAGATTCGCTGTCTATATGTGCTACCAAAAACTGACTCGTGAAATCATGGAATGCGAATTTAATTCACCCAATTACACCTCGGTTAATATCGCGTTTCCCTTACGCTTTATTATTTTGTTTTGTTTGATGTAACTAATTATTTAATTTACATCACAACGGTTAACTGCTAGATATTATTTAAATAACACTATGTTCTATATATTATATAAACAATTCCTGACGTGATCACCCGGGTTGTCTCAGGGCTCCACCAAGGGGGAAGTGCCCTGTCACTACAATCTAATGGGCTAAGTTCTGTCATCATGCACAGGCTTAAACTCTTACCCTTTGCAATGAATCATTCAGGACCTCCTTTTTTTTCAAGAACTCTTTTAGCGAACGCTCTAAATGATTCAAAGATCAGCCCACCCTAAAGAACCGCCTGATTCTCCTCTACTGTCCTGACGCTCGCTCTGCAACAAACTTTAACGCGCATCGTCGTACTCACCGCAGTTAAATAAATCATGTTCCATATCTTGCCTCTCGTAACCGTAGCAAATCTAGCAAATATAGCAAATATAGCAAATCTATATAAACTCGCACTGAAGCGTCACGTCCCGTTAGGAATTGTAAAAGTTATGCTCCGCTCCTCCACCCGCGTAGAATTACTTTAATTATGATGCTTCCCCCTCACTGTCACTAAACGCTTTCGCTACATTCACTAAATGACATCGACAGTTGGGGTCGTGTGTATATAGACGCAATGATCAGTCAATAAATTAAGAGGGCTCTCTTTAACATTCACGATGCAAGATAGTGAGAGAGAGAGAGCGATAGAGAGAGAGAGAGATAGAGAGAGAGAGAGCGATAGAGAGAGAGAGATAGAGAGAGAGAGAGCGATAGAGAGAGAGAGAGCGATAGAGAGAGAGAGCAATAGAGAGCGATAGAGAGCGATAGAGAGCGATAGAGAGCAATAGAGAGAGAGAGCGATAGAGAGAGAGAGCGATAGAGAGAGAGAGAGAGTATTGGCATCGACACAATATATATTATATTTTTATTTCAACTCCCATTTATCATAGTGTAATAATAATCTTCCTGATGTAAAAAAAATTTGAAAACGGACATATGATTGTAAAGGTGAGTCCAAACATACGAGTAAACAAACAAACCTTTCTACTTTATATATTACTTTAGATTAAAGACGAAAAAATAAATAAATAAAATTGATTATTGTCATTACATAATTTGTTTAGCACTAAGACATATTAGTTTTAAGTAAAAACCTAATGTGAAATTGAAAAAAGTTAAATTGATGAAAATTTCTTAATAATATTAATTAAATAAGAGTTAAAAAAAATATGTAAACCTTTTTGTCACCAATGTCGCATTGATATGCAATCGTCTAACAACAAAATGAAGATTGGGAGCCGATATAATATAAACTTTATGGGCATCTGGTTGGCTTTTTTGTCAATGTTTTACCATACTTTTTATCTAATATAGAGCAGATATACCTAATCAGCTGCAGTCTTTACAAGTTGCTTGAATCCTTCAAAGGATTAGAATTCCTATTTCCTATTTGTTTTCTGTTAATAACGTACGTCTATTTTCTACCTTTTAAAAAGCTACGATGTGTCAGATATCATATTTACATTTATAATATTTTCACTTGTGCCATATTTTTGTATTACCAGTACAATATATTAGACTTATAAAGGAAAGAGAGAGACTTATAAATATCCCATTTAAATTATGTAACAAATGGGATATTATTCAGAGTATAAAAATTTCAATTCCAAGATAGCGAGATTTGTATTTATTGGCCACAAACAAAGCCTCACTTATTATAATTGTCTTAATATTTTGCATTAATACGAAATACAAACAAACATAAAAGTGCCTTAATACGAACTAGTTTTAAACGTGTACATGCAGTATTAACACGTGGTATAATTTCCAATCTGTCACACTATTCACTTATTTACTTACAACATCGACGTGTATTTTGACAATCAAATATCCATCTTTTTCAATTATGCAATGGTCAATTTACTCGTGAAGATAAATCAAATATACGTTTCATCATCATCAAATATAAATTTTAGAAACAAGTGATAAGAAGAAATTTTCCTTAAAAAAACATTTTCTAACCTTAGTATGTCATCTTATTGAATACAATTAGTTCCATATATATGACTCATTCATTGAAACTTCAATGCGTAATATGAATTACGTATGACGTAATTTTTTTACGATCAAAGATAAAATAATAAAACGCTCGATCTTTACATTCATAATGAGTGGATAATATAACAGCTCCATGCTTACAATAAGAATATCCGTGTTACACTGAATCATGTAACTACATTCTACGCTGAATCATTAGTAGTTAAGAGGTGGCTTACATGTATATGGATCCAACTCGAATATTAAAGAAATTTTTAAGTTAATGTTATACTATTTACTAGGTAAATATAATTTACGATATAGTTATTAGATCTTTGCATTCATAAGGAGTGGAAAATATAACAGCTTCATCCTTACACTAAGAATATCCGTGTTACATTGAATCATGAAACTATATTCGACACTGAATCATTAGTAATTAGGCGGTCGACTACGTATACATGGAACCAACTCGAATATTTAAGAAATTTTAAATTTAATATCAAGTTACTGTTTACTAGGTAAATATGATTTAAGTTAAAGACGTTTAAGAAATTTAAATTTAATGTTATACTGCTTACTAGGTAAATATGATTTAAGTAATAGTTATCATGTAACTACATTCTACGCTGAATCATTAGTAGTTAAGCGGTCGATTACATATCTACGGAATCAACGCGATTTTTAAAGAAATTTTCAATTTATTGTTATACAGCTATTAGGTAAACATGATTTAAGTTATATTTAAATTATAAACATAAATATTTTTGAAATTAGAACTTATAAAGTAACTTAAAGCGAAAAAAATATATCTACTTTAATAAATGTTGAAAATGTCTTTATGATGATGAATTGACAGATGAATATTAATTTAACATCGATCTGAATCCCAAGCATCATCCCAGTAAAGACCTATTTAATTAGTCCAGCAGTTAATAATGATTTCCTAGTGAGAAGAAATATAGTCAAATATACAACTTCGCTCTAACGGGTTAATTGGTTTATCGCACTGTTAGCGACTTTGAAATATGTATTAGTTGTTTTTGAAGTTATACTTCTTTAGGCGCGTTATGAAAAAATGATGAGAGTGAAATTTTAAGATTCGTCACACAAAAGTTACAGTATGAAGTTGCAGCGGTTGCAGTCTCGAAACAAAAGCTATTGGCACCATCGTCGCCTCTGTTCACTGTTTTCATATTCATAGTATTTATCCACATGTTTCTAGTGTCTACATTCACACACGTGTTTTAGTTTCATATAAGTGCGATTTATATATGTGCTGATAAATTATATTCAGTAGTGATTTAAAATATTTTGATTGATATATTTACTATTCGTAAATATTAGTGAAAAAATTGTGTTTATAGACTTTCTCAAGTGCTCCAATATAATTGAGGTTATCTATCCGTATGTATTATTTAATGATGCGAAAGAAGTATAACTTCTCACGCGCGTACATAAGTACACGCACCCTTTTTTTTAACTTTTCGATATCTTATCGTGATAAATTCGAATACAATATATCGAAATAAATATATCTTTCCGATACTTGTTTTTTTAAATAAATTAGTGTAATTTCTTGTAAATTAACAAAATAATTATAAAGTGAAGTGAGTTTTCGCAAACAAATAGGCATACCAGTAGACAGATTAAAATGGTCCAAATAGATTTTTCACCCTAACATATTATGTATTTAAGTGTATCGTTGCTAATAGCCCACCTGAAGATGTTGTAATACAACGAAACCTAGGTCGTGGTAAAGAAAGTAGAAATAATACTACTTTCTTTAAGTTCTTTACCACAATCACGTAGTTTCATTTGATTGTACTTTAAGTACTTTAAGTGTCTTTCACAGGCAATAATTTAGTAAATTTCTCAAAAAAAAAACTAGAAAACTTTCAATAATAAAGTTTCCTTGCAATTTTCTAGTCAGTTTCTATAAAATTTGCTTTCTTCATGATTTTTAGTTTAGTAGTTTAGGCAAAAGGAAGGGGAATGTTTTTTTGCACATTTTGATGCATAGAAGAATTTCTGAAAAAGTTTATTATTCCATATAGTCCTTTCAAAACATACCACACAAGAAACATAAAAAACAAAAAAAAACGATCATGGGCAGATTTGAAACTAGCCTATCTGTGTATTTAACCTAAATATATGCTATGTCGAATGCCTCTATTTAAACTCTCATTTTTACTATGGTGCTTAGCTCTTGAGACGCCGGAGAAGAGATTTGTTTGAATCCTTAATTATCCTAAAAATGCATTTGTTTTTGATTCATTAGGTATTTACTCGTACTATTAGAACTAAGATGAGCGTGATGAAGACTTCTGTTTATCGTAATTATTAAAATTTTATTGAATGATTATTTATTACTTAATATAAATAAATCATATACGTGTACGTAGTAAAACTACATAATTAAAAGAAAAAGCTTATTTTCAAACTCGACTTAAAAGTCCATAGCGTGCTTATTGTCTCAAAAATTAACCCAGTAATGATACCATATTTTTGTGGTACCTATTTAAAATAACATGTGGGGGGTTACTCTTATATTAAATATTATTAATTTGTTATTATTTGTATCTGTTTTTACTCGTGTCAAGTAAATTAATTTAAAAATGTGGTATCATATATTAATGAAGTAAATTATTAAAAAATGTGGTATATTTCTCTAATACTTAGACCAGATCCAATCAAGAATTAGATATTTTTTCAATACTATTTCATCTAATTTTTTACATTTAATTATATACATTAAAGTATGAAATACTTCGAATTTTGTAAAATTGACGATAATGCATCATCGTATTTGAGGGAAAGGACATTCCTGTTTCTGATTGCCTTATTTTAATTATATTAATCTTTTCACTTCTATTTTTCTTACCTCAAAAAGACCTTTATAAAACCACTGACCTCTCCTCTGTCTAAAACAGCCCTTTTTGATAAATGTTAAGTCTTTACGTCAAATGATTAAAAAGAACTGCCGAAAAGGTTGTAGAAATTTCAATGTCAACCCACATATATCTTAGCAGTTACCACTCGGTTACACTTATATGGAAATTTTAAGGCACTAATTAATAAAAAGACTTTTATAAAATCGCTGACCTCTCCTCTGTCTAAAACAGCCCTTTTTGATAAATGTTAAGTCTTTACGTCAAATGATTAAAAAGAACTGCCGAAAAGGTTGTAGAAATTTCAATGTCAACCCACATATATCTTAGCAGTTACCACTCGGTTACACTTATATGGAAATTTTAAGGCACTAATTAATAAAAAGACTTTTATAAAATCGCTGACCTCTCCTCTGTCTAAAACAGCCCTTTTTGATAAATGTTAAGTCTTTACGTCAAATGATTAAAAAGAACTGCCGAAAAGGTTGTCGTAGAAATTTCAATGTCAAACCACATATAGCTTAGCAGTTACCACTCGGTTACACTTATATGGAAATTTTAAGGCACAAATTAATACTAATATGGAAATATTAGAGGGGCGAGGAAGTATATCATTGATTATTTTTTATTTCATATGCCGTGTATTTGGAGATATTTTTTAGAAATACTGCTGAAATCAATTCAAAGTGCGAGTTATAGGAACAATCAAAACTATTTTTTTTTCATTTTACATGAGATATTTTTTTTAGAAATACTACTAAAAATTCCATGAAAATTTCTTCTCTTTACTCTCCCTTGTGAAAAAAAATGGTTACTACAATATAACCTAAAATTTTTGTCCCTAACGTCTGTGAAAGATGTGCTAAGCAATATAATGTAACCTAGCATAATAATAAATGAACCTAACGTCTGTGAACGATGTGCTAAGTAATGTATATTTATGTGGTTTAAAATCATAACAATGTTTGTGAATGCCTAATTTAATAGAAATACACCGCGTACTAAAATGTGAAAGAGTGCACAGAACTACCATGAAGCGATTTCTCTTCTTTTATTTATACTTTTTGCATCATCTACGTTGGTTTTAGTATTATCAAGTATATGCTTCAAAGCTCTTTAGAAATCGTAATGTGTTCACTTTTACATTAATAGTACGTAACTGAAAATTTAATCACAGCAGTAATTAATTTATAAATTCAACTTCAAAGCTTGACGAAAACTGGAACGTGGAGATCCAGAAGTTCAATAATTCAAACAGAAATTTTTAAATTTTTTACTTCACATATTTAAATTTATTTATCACAGCTATGTTTATTCTAAATATATTTGTCAGATATGTCCAATTAAACAGAGTAAACTTAATGGAAAATACTCCACTCATTTATTTCCATTTTGCTTCTGATTTTAGTTCATTTAGAGCTGCACCGTTTAAAAAAATACACGGAAGCCGCATGCAAGTTTTCTACTCCTGGCTGTTTACCATCAAGATAACGACACTCAATAATATAAATCAGCTTAAAACGTTTAAGTTTTCCAAATCAATCTTTATTGAGTAACAGAAGCCTGCGAAGCTAAAACCTTTTATTTTCATTTTTATTTGGCAAACTTTTCATTGCAGTAACTGGTTATAAATTAGGCAAGACTTACAATTGCTGGTTAACTGAAGTTACGTTAATACATGAGTTACAATTATCTCTTTTCAGTCGTTCTTAGGAAGTAAACTTTTGATTGGATTAATTATTTTTAAATCAGACACGACTTACTACTGCTGCTTGGTTGAAGTTATATTAATAAGTAAGTCACAATTGTTTCTTTTCAGTCTTTCCTAATCAGTAAACTTTTGATTAGAGTAACTGGTTATAAATCAGACAGGACTAACAACTTATGATTAGCTGAAGTTACATTAACACGTAAGGTACATTTGTGGCTTTCTTTTCAATCGTTTTTAGTCAATTAACTTTGATTAGAGTAACTGGTTATAAATCAGACAGGACTTACGACTGCTGGTTGCCTGGAGTTACATTAATATGTAAGTCACAATTTTCTTTTTCTTTTCAGTAGTTCTTAGTCAGTAAAATTTTAAAAAGAATGACTGACTATAAATTAGACAGGACTTATAACTGCTGGTCCGCTGAAGATACATTAATACGGTCGGTAATTTTTAATATAAATATATTCAATGATTAGTTAATACCAACGTAACGACATTAGGAGAAAAATAAATTTTAAGTATTTTTTAAGTACCTATTGGTCTAAAATATACAACAATACCTTAAATGTTTACATTTATATTTCAATATCCTAAATGTTTATATTTACGTTCAAACTATAGCTTTTGTACGTTACTTCATTCGTGTGGATGAAAACAATTGGTAATTTTTATACTTTTTAGAGTTCCGTACCTAAAAAGGAAAAACAGATAAATTATCTCTCATGTGTCCGTCTGTCTGTGGGTTAGAGCCATTTTTATTAGAAAACGCATAACGTAAGTTAAAATTTGGCACAGCAATAAAATATATTAACCTGCACATATCTCAATAGCCGACACTCAAAAATAGTTTTATGGAAAGTTAGGGGCGAAAATTAAATACTAACAATAAAAGGTTCAAATTTCATACATTGAGTTTCAAAAATATTTTTTTTTCGTAATTTTAGATACAGTATCTTCAGAGATATATTGAAAAATATGCGAAAAAACATATTCTACTGAAACTAAAATTATGAAAAAAAGGATTTTTAGAAGCTTACGCGAAGGTTAGAGTAAAACTATAAATTCGTATGCCGAGAGTAATTAGTACCGAACCGCTAACTCTTAGCATTCGCATTGCGGCCAACGATCATAGCGGTGTTTGTCCACGTCGCAGCACGAAGGGATGTTTTTGAGCAATTGACCGTCCTTCTCAATTTAAAAAAGTAATTTTATGTTTTATATTTTTAATTACGTTTTTTTATTAACTGTACAAATTTCAACTTTCACTTTTTCAGGTATATATATAGATATATATATATATATATATATATATATATATATATATATATCATCATCATCATCATCATCATATATATTAATACGCTAAGGTTAAGATGTTACTCTCCCTTTTTAGAAAAAACCTCACAACTAATCTACATAAATTATATATGATTTTATAGATAATTGCTTGCTCTACCGGCATCCACAACTAAAAAATTTATTATTGCTATTGTTTTTGCAAATTAATTAATTATTAAAATTATATACACAAAACAGCAATGCTGCCATCTAACGGCTCAACGTCAATATGATTGACGGTCGGTAAAATTTTTGTTTAATTTCAAATCCACTCACGTATAAATAAAGTGGCGCTTTAGCTCAATGCTTTTGATACTTGCGCCTCTATATGTCAATTTTAGTAAAATATTTGTTTGATCTGTCATCTGAGCTTCATAATGGAATAAATAATGCGAAGACTTCGCACGGGTCACGCTAGTATATATATATATGTTTATATGTTTAAATATATGTTTATCATAAAGGGCTACCTATTATGTAAAACCGTATAAAATTGAGCCTAAATTAAAAAGCAGAGTGTCTCCAATTGTTCATTAAAAGAATATTTAAAATCGATTTGATCGTTTTAGAAATTATCTTAAAATAACAAATTAAAAAGCTTTTCATCTTTACTAATAGCATAGATTTAGAATCTAAAGCAATGCGCTATTGAGATTGGTTTTTGAATCATATGCACATCATTGTTTACGGCTATACGGAAACGATTTAGTTAATTAAAGATTGAAACTTCGAAATATCATATTTTCCTCCTTATTTGTAGAACTTAATTAAATTTACGGTTTGAAAAATATGAAAAAAAGGAAAACTTCGATCTCTCACTGAGCAGCTTTGGATGTTACGGAGCACACTAACGAAAAGCCCTGCAAGTGTGGACGTGTCGAAAAATCTTTCTCGATGAACCCAAAAGTTGTCATTATAATAGTAAATATTTAATTTTGATATCACTCGTTGAACATATATTTGAAGTTTTCGTAATAAACTAAAAGTATTTTTGAGTAACAGCCAAGGAAAAAGTGACTTATAATGCGATAAAAAGATTTACGAGGTACACTTAGTATCTATGTATTGGATGAGTATATCAAATTTTTTCAGTGAAGATTCGAAATTTTGGTTTAATCACAGATGTCAATATGATGTCATTATGAGTACCAAACATTAAAAATGGCGGTTTCATTAATTATAGATTGTCACTCCATTATAGATCACGCATATTATAGACTGTGAATCCACTATAGATCACGCACATTATAGACTGTCACTCTACTATAGATTACGCAAATTACAGTCTGTCACACCAGTACAGATCACGCTCATTATATACTATGACTATTATAGATCACGCACATTATAGACTATCACTCTACTATAAATTACGCAAATTATAGTTTGCTACTCCAGTATAGATTACGCAGATTATAGATCGTCACTTCAATTGTAAAATTTTATAATGTGTACCTCATTATAAAAAGTTCCATTTGAAGCCCAGATCTCACAGCAATTATGACAAATTTTTTGGATGACAGCTCATCTCAAAATATTTTTTACATAATCTAGAATAGATACGACAAATAGAAAGAGATGGAGAGGCACCGTGAAGCGAGTTACACCAGCCAACCATAACAGTACTACTTGCTCTGTGAAGAGTACTATGTGCTCTGCCTCGACCGCTCTGTCAAGAGCGAAATTAATAGATGTTTCACACAAGTCTACAAAAGCTCATTATATATTCAAGTGAATCGTTAACTGCGAAGTAAGCAAATGATTGATGATCCATAAATGGGGATATTTGTTATAATTAGAGTTTTTATAAGAGGAAACATAAATAGTATATAATTATATTCTTTGACACTGAAACAAGTATTTATTTTATACTTTGAAAAATATTTTAATAAATTTAATAAGTGAGCAAAAAGAAAGCAGTTTTACAATAATGCTATTGATGCAAAAATACCCACTGTAACTAATGCAACATGGTTTAAAACCAAGCTGAAGGAAAATTGTAAACTTGTTAAACGAGAAATTATTTTATGTGACTTGATGAAAGGATTATATACATTACAAAATTGTTATTCTACTTTTACTAATTTTGCTCAATGTTATTTTTACAAAAGGTGTACTAAAACTATTACTATTTTTTATGTAATAAATTCTCTACTTATACAATATACAAAATATGTAAGATTATATAAAGCAGGGAAAATATAATGCTTTGCGAAATAAAAATTGCAAACACTAGCAAATATAAATTGTTTATGTAATAAATTATCTACTTGTATATTGTACAAGTAGATAATTTATTACATAAACAATTTATTACATAACATGTACAGGAAACAGAATTGGGAAAAGTAGTACTCAAGTATACGAATTTACTTTTATATCGCTTAATAACTAAATTATAATTTTTGGGGTTCTGTAGCCAAATGGCAAAACAGAATCCTTATAATTTCATCCTGTCCGTCTGTCTATCTGTCCATCTTTCCGTCCCTACGTCAAGCCAATTTACTCGGAGAATATTGGCACTGTATATATGAAATTTGGATGGCAGATCTTTGAACCGCTACCCAATAAAAGAGAGGAATTATGAAAACAAATAAGGGAGGAATTGCACTCCATATATGTAACCTAGGGATAAAAAAATCCAGTGCACATAAACGTGTGAGGTATCATTAGGTGGGTCTTAAAAATGTCATAAAGGTATATATAAATATCTTTTATATTTAAGTCAATGGTCAAGAGATGCGCTTCCAAAATTTTTGAAAAATGTGCCCCCCCCTTCTAACTTTTTAACTGACGTGAGTAAAGTTCTGAAGAAGTAGTAGAACTTAAAACCTGAAAAGAAGCAATAGAAGTTAAAATAAACTTTCAACAAAAATTGGTTTGAATAATAGATGTTGTGCCGTCTTCGAAATATGCGACATTTTCGAAACTGACGGCAATAATAACTTTGTTTTTTTACAGTGTCTTTAAGAAATACAAATAAGTTCAATCATATTTGGAGGTACGGAAACCTTCGTGCGCGAGATTGACTCGCAGTTGACCTGTTTATTTTTGGCCAATCTACATATTAAATGAAATAATAAAATTAAGTAATAAAAGTAAAAAAGTACACAATTAGTAGAGAAAAATAATATTATTTATTTTTCATAAATATAAACATGCATCAGTTTTTTATCGAAGCCATATTTTGAAATTTTTTTAATATTTGTATCCTGATTCTTCGCTGAAACTTGGTGCTTGACGATGGCTGCTAAACCCTTGATTACTTCCCGGTCCAGATGTAGGAATACCTTGGTTTTGAGAAGTATGCGATCCTGGGGTACCGTGTGTTGCACTTGGTCCAAAAGATCCATTATTCTGCTCAAAGCTTGATGGCCTGGATGGGAGTGATGAGAATTTTTGGGCTGGTGGAATGTACTCTCGGTTAGCGTTCCCATTGTTCTGGCTTGGTGCACCGTAACTTTGAGAAACACCGTTACGCATTTGCGGGAACTGTGAAGATGAAGGACCCTGTTGATCTTGTATGCCGAATTTTTGAGTTGCCGCGCCGTTACTTGGGGAACCATAAGTCTGGCTTGGTACACTGTATTGTTGAGGAGATGAACCGAATTTTTGATTTGGAGCATTATATTTTTGGCTAGGACCATTGTATTGTTGAGAAGAAGCACCATTTTTCTGACTTGGAGCGTTATACTGTTGAGTTGGGGCTCCATATTTCTGGGATGGTGCATCGTATTGTTGAGCTGGTGTGCCAAATTTCTGGTTTTCTCTATCGTTAGAAGGGGTTCCATATTTCTGCTGTGCTGGAGAATCATATTGTTGACTGGCAGCATTGTACTGCTGGGTAGGTGTACTGTGTTTCTGATTTAGGTTGGTGTACTGCTGGGTCGGGGCTCCGTTCTGTTGATTAAGAGAATTGTACTGCTGAGCAGGCGAACCATATTTCTGACTTGGAGCATTATATTGTTGGACTGGAGCTCCGTATTCCTGGCTTGGAGCAGTATTGGCTTGAACCGGTGAGTCGTATTTCTGATTTGGTGCATTATATTTTTGACCTGGTGTACCGTATTTCTGATTTGGTGTTCCATTTTCGTGAGAGGGTGATCCGAATTTCTGGCTTGGCGCATTATATTGCTGCGCTGGGGATCCATATGTCTGGCTTGGCGAATTAAATTTGGTAGCTGGCGCATCATAATTATAAGATGAAAGTCGCTGGGATGTGGAACCATGTTTTTGGCTCGGAGCATCGTACTGTTGAGAAGGCGAAGTAAATTTCTGAGATGGAGTATTGTATTGCTGAGCTGGTGTGCTATACGAAGAAGCAGGCGCACCATATTTTTGAGCTGGTGAGCTGTGTCGCTCTACACTAGAATCAATTCCGGAAGCCTGGCTATTATACTGAGAAGATTGAGTTGGAGCATTATATTGCTGGGCAGCTCCGCCGAAGTTTTTGTTTGCAGATCCGAACTGTTGCGATGGTGCGCCGTATTTCTGTCCAGGAGCTCCGTATTGTTGAGATGGAAAACCATTATTACGAGCTGGGGCTCCATATTTCTGAGTAGGTGCGTTGTATTGCTGACTAGGTTCATTTTGTTGAGACGATGGTGCACCGTATTGACGAGATGGGGAACCATTATTACGAGCTGGAGCTCCGTATTTCTCAGCAGGTGTGTTGTATTGCTGACTACGTTCATTTTGTTGAGACGCTGGTGCACCATATTGACGAGATGGGGAACCATTATTACGATTTGGGGCTCCATATTTCTCAGCAGGTGTGTTGTATTGCTGGCTAGGTTCATTTTGTTGAGACGCTGGTGCACCATATTGACGAGATGGGGAACCATTATTACGATTTGGGGCTCCATATTTCTCAGCAGGTGTGTTATATTGCTGACTGGGTTCATTTTGTTGCGACGATGGTGCACCATATTGTTTAGGCGGGGAACCATTATTACGAGCTGGGGCTCCATATTGTTGAGCAGGTGCGTTGTATTGCTGACTAGGTCCATTTTGCTGAGACGATGGTGCACCATATTGTTGAGACGGGGAACCATTATTACGAGCTGGAGCTCCATATTTCTGAGCAGGTGCGTTGTATTGCTCACTAGGTCCATTTTGTTGAGACGATGGTGCGCTGTATTGTTGAGCAGGCGCTCTGTTGTTTTGGCCGAATGAAGATTGCGGTGAAAATCCATTTCCTTGGTTAGAAGATTCATATTGGTTACTGGTGGATTGCATGTTATTTCTGCTGGAAGGGCTGGAGTGGAAACTTTGTGTGGGAGGGAGGTAAGACTTTACTGCAGCGTTATTTTGAGGTTGCTGTTGTCTATTAACACCTGGAGTCCCATAGTTGCTGGACGGAGTTTGATAGCGCTGGACACCAGGAGCCTGAATGGAGCCATCACTACCACCGGAAGTTGGAGCATGTGCTGGTGGTAGATAAGTACGGTCCAAGCGGTCCGCACCACAAATCGATAAGATAACAGCCAACGCTAACTGAAAAAATATAATAAAAGGATTATTAAAACGATTTTGAAGTTTGGAAGTTTTTTGTTTTAAATTTGCCCTTTAAGGGACTGATTAATTGGGCAATATGTTTCTATTCTCTTATATTATAGCTATTACTTTCTGTGCTAAAAAATATATAATGTATATCGTAGTTCACAATGCAGTATATAGAATGATTCATGATTATTCATTTGCGAAGGAAAAAACTAATAACTTTATTCAAGCAACTGGAGAAAATAGATTAAAACATACTTTATGAAAAACACGGTTGGGATATTTGATTTGGAAAATATTTAAATTTGTATATCGGAAGAGGTTATACAAATAATAAATGTTAAAGACATTTCAACCATGTTTATATTTAAGTGAAAACCCTAACAGTGTAAAATGAAAACAAATCAATAACGCATTTATTTTGAAGCATTCTTCAAAACTAAACTCGGCTAAAACAGAAGTATTTTTTCAATCGAGTACTACTTTCAATACAGGCACACCCCCTCGAGCCTAAGCAATTGGCGATGATGCAACGGATGCTAATTGACCCTTAATAGGTTACTGCGGTCACGCGATACAACTATAAAAATAAATATGAGCAATTTACCAATCTCATTTTCGTGCGAATATCTCTCGTCGGGTTGTGTAGACGAAGGTGCTACTGGGCCATATGACTCAATATTGATAGTACCCATCTCTTTATATACCAACTAATACTGTAATCACACAAGGTTACACAATTACTTTCTGATGCGTTTACAAATAAATTCTTTGAAATCGATCTCGTTGGAATCTGCGTACCGTATTAATTACGTTAAACATACAAGCTGCTAATTCGGTTATCTTGCTACGGTGCCCGCTAGCAAGAACTTTTGACATTCGAGGTTTTCTTTTTGTTTTCCGTCTCGTACTAAAAAGAATCATTAGCATCTAATTGCATCAGATGTGACTTACTTGGAGCTCTCGAGGCACAAAATTTAAATGTCCGCTACAGTAATGTCACGATAAATGAACTCGTCTGATTGTTCAAATGAAGGTTAAAGTTTCCGTATTTAGTTGCTCAGGTTCAGTCATGTTAATCATTTATATTCGATGCAGCATCCTTTACGGGTGTCTGGCAGAGTTAATAATTAGTTCATTAGCGGCTTCAAAGTCGTTTTAAAACAGTCTTAAAGGAACATCACACTTCGTTTTAACTAAATTCATTTTTCGTCATATTTGAAAAATAGCAACGTAACGATATTGGCTATAGTACTTTAGTAAAACTATGATTTAAAACTAAATTTAAAAGTTTGTAATTTTTAGTAGAAAAAAATTATATTGTAATGATATATGCTGTTGCATATTGGAATTTTAAGTGTTGTTATTTTCATTTTAGTAGCTTTTCATCTAATAATTATATTCATTTCCTTAAAAGGTAACCGGTAAGCTGAATATAATTTTTCATGAAATTTTAATTTGCTATTTATTTTATTATTCATAATAGCAACAGTAATATATATATATATATATATATATATATATATATATATATATATATATATTCTTTTTTTAATTTATGTATTTGATTAAGGTGTAATTATGAACGTTTTCGTATTATCTTTTTAAATATTTCAATAATTTACAGATAATAGGATTCAAGTATATGATGTAGAATGAATGATTTATTAGTGTCCTCGTTCTAAATGCAAAAGATTTAGGAATGATTTTGGAATTGATATTATGTTTTATTTACATTTTATTATTATTTACAGGTTTATCCATTTTATTTGGCGTTGTGTTCTTGTATATTCAAATATCACGTCGAATTATTACTCAATTTTATACGAGAATTTCGACCTGGGCGTCTCAAAAACGCGTGTATGAATTTTCTTTACCTTGATTACTTAACACATTTTCAAGATTTTAATTATTTTCCATTGCTCTTTTATTTTGTCGCTTATCATTAGGCTTGATTTCTTAACCTACTTTTCATATTTAATTATTATAAAGACATGATTGTTACTCATTTTAAATATACTATTATTATATTTTCTAACTAATACCATCCTCATCAGCAATGAAAACACTATAAACATGAAAGTTAGTTTTTTTGTTACATAATAACATTGCAACTACTTGTCACCAATTTTTATTAAATTTTGTTTGAACTAACTTAATATTATTAAGGAAAGTCGAAGAGTTCCTTAAGGAATCATTAAAAATAACTTTTTTACTTTGTGTGCATTTAAAGATTTAACTTTGCTTAGTTTATTTTCAGCGTTCAAAAGTTGCAAATGCTTTTATTTATGCTGTAATTAAATTTTCGTTAATTTTCAATTGAAAAAAATACCTGCCAAGCACGAGCAGAACTCGCAGTATGAGGACTCCTCATGCTGCGAGTTCTGCTCGTAGAACTAGAAATAATTATTTTTAAAATTTTTTCATTTGCTTATGCTATTAGACCTCCCATTATGCTTACTTTCAAGATTGTAGGTCGGTCGATGTACTTTATATATTTTGATGACTGTTCCATTTTTTTTCAGTTTGAGGGACGGAATTTTAAAGAATTGAAAAGAATGGCACGTTTTAAATTATTTCCAATTGGTTAAATTTTACAAAATCACAATTTAAAATAGGATCCAGGTTACTTTATTGTGAACGTTATAATTAAATATTTATTGAATATATTTGGCGTTAATTTTGTAGAAATTCATTATTCGATGTAGAAGATGTTGTAATACAACGAAACCTAGGTCGTGGTAAAGAAATTAAAGAAAGTAGAAATAATACTACATCACGTAGTTTCATTTAATCGTGGGATTAAATATTTAAATAAATTATTTGGTAAACAAATATCATTTCACGAGCTAAAAGTAAATATTTTGTATTAGGTTATCCAGCCTAAATATGTCCATAAATTGTACTTATTGTGGGCCAATTCAAAATAGTATCCAGATTACTTTTTTAATCTACATTGTCATTATTTTCTAGGTAAGAGATATAGATGTATACACATAAATTTTAAATATGTTGAAACATATTCCGAAAACGAAGATATTAATATTTTTCCACAAAGTGGAAAAAGGGAAAGTTATGTCCTATCGTACGGACTGAATATCATCCAGTAAATATCGGTAGTCGCTCGTTCATATGTATATTACATTATATATATATATATATATATATATATATATATATATATAATATATACATATATATATATATATATATATATATATATATATATCTAAAATTATTTATTGTCACGAACTTTTGTCAGTTCAAGATCATCTCGTGTATTTCTCTAATTAATAACATGGCGTATGTCGGCGGAGCCATCACGCCATCACCGGCCAAGGTGAGAGAAGCTTGAAGAAGGCCGCTGGTACACGAGCAGTATAAGACAGCCAGCTAAAAGGACACGTGAGGCTATTATGACACTTAATGAAGCGAAAGAGATACGACTTTACGATAGATTATAACGAAAAACATTCAGCCACAATTCGTAAAACGAAAAGAGGTTATTATTTCAATATATTCTCCCACCTAAACCTGGCGACTATGCTCGACGTAAGAAATTAAAAATAAAAGCTCTACTACAATTTTCATTCGACAGCAGCGTTTTAGAAGCTATACACCACGGTTTGGTCAACATATTTCCCATTTGAGATTTTTCCGGATAAAGCTCTTAAAATAAAAGGCGTATATTCTGTTATGAAATAATTTTCATAGTTTTAGAAACATTACGTATTAAATTTAAATTATATAAGTAGGGATCCATATACTACGGTTTGGTCAACCAATTATCCATTATAATAATATTTTATATTATATAACCGGGGATATTTAAATTATTAGATTATCTGTATAAATTTCAGGTCATTCTTAAAAGCACATGTGAATAAATAAAATGTGTTGCAGGGATTTCTCATATTAAATTGCATGTCAGTGATCCTTTCTTTTCCTCGCTTACTTATTTTCCGTTACAATGTTATTTAAATGTATTACTAAGTTGACTTTCACCATAGCAACTTTTTTTGTTAAAGTACCAAGATACCTGTTGAATACGTTAAAGAAAAGTTGGCGTATTTTTCACATAAATATTTTTTATGAAATTCCTTTTTATTCCTTTTCGCAATGTCATATTTGTTTACAATATATAGAGATTGTAATATGTTTAATAATGTAAAGCTTATTATACTCATTACAGTTATTGGGTTGTATAGATTATTTTTAATATGTTATTATTCTGATTTATTAGCAGCCAAGTTTCAAAATGAAGCAAAATATCTATGAAAATTATCAGTTTGTGCATTTAAAAAGTCGTTAGGTCCATACATTATTTTATTATTGTCAAAATTTAAACTAAATGAGATCGATACACAAATCATTTACAAACTGAACAGAAAGTACAGAATAGGGAGTGAATAGACTTAGATAACGAAGGATCAATTTTGTTCAGTGGGGACTCTCTCTCTGAAAGCTATTTGGGCTTCTTTGAAAGTCGCCACATAGAATACTTTCAAAAGATCTACTACTATACAGTACTATTAAGTTAGGAAAATTATGAAGCTACTATACAGTAGTTTCATAATTTTCCTAACTTAATTTAAAGTGTATAAATTTGTATGACGACCATTTTAATGTATAGTTTTAATACATCATACATTTATGTTACTAGGCAACGTGTCCTCGAACAATTTTTTTCAAATTAAGTATCACATACGTTCAGTTATCATATGACTCAATTACTACTATAATAACCAATAATTATTTATTCTTTCTTTTGTTGTTGCATTTTAAATGGTTTTCCATAATTTATTAAATATAGACACTTTTTTAACACTTTTTGGTCAAAAAGACTAACGAAATAGCGGGTATTACATTTATAATATTTTTTTCTATCTCATAAATTAGCAAACGTTGATAAATTACGTTTGGTTTTTGTTGGAAACAAAGACTATACTTTTTGTTGGAAGTACCTGCTAAAACTATCATATCGATTTTTACAGATTTCTTTAAACTTCAGTTGAAAAGTTAGAGAAAGAGGGACACAAAGCAGATAATTTTGGGGGCTTATATATGATGTATAATGCAACTAATTAGAGAAATATATTATAACTTAATTTACAGCATTCTTAAAATTGGCTACAAAACATTCGATGAAATGTGCCAAAAAATATTTCAAACTTCAAACTTCAAACTTTTTCGGCCTAGTCTATAATCGAAATCTTAACAATCATTAAATAAATAATAAGCCAATAGACAGACAAGGGACAATCAAAGAGACATTCAAAAATTTTATGAAAATTTGTTTTTTTTAGGGTTCCGTACCTCGAAAGAAAAAAAAAGACCCTTATAGGATCACTACGTTGTCCGTTTGTCGGTCAGTCAAGACTCTTTTTCTCCGGAACGTGGGGAAGTCAAGATGAAATTAATATCAAATACTTAGGTCTATGGTCTCTTGGAATCTTGGTCCCTTTTCAAGAACAAGCTTGTAAGTAAACGCAATCAAGAATAATTTATAAGTAGCCGTAAAAATACGACTATTTATCCCTCGTATTTTGGCACTCGCAAATAAATCAATACCTGTAGGATACTTGCCGTTTACCTAGAATTATGAAATTAGGCAAGAAGCTAGATCTTATAACACAGGTTAAGGAATAAAATCGTTAATTTGTAGTTATATCGCATAACAAAATATTTTTTTTTAATTACGCGCCTGTATAAGATGTATAGGCAATATATAAGAATTTTATATACGAATGAACTAAATTTTTATTAAATTCTATTCCGGGAAAATCTTTTGCATGAAAATTTTCAAAAATAAGAAATTTAATAGCAAACTTCCTCCGAAGTATTTTATAAAAAAAGTATGTTTTGCGTATATGGAGATCGGATATTTTTGAATGTGAGATTTGAATTCTCGCTTTCTTTGTTTTAGAAGGCCACAGATACGTCCTAATGCTGAGGTTTAATTCAATCCTAACCATTATTATAAATGCCAAAGTTTGGACGGATGTATATTTGTTACTTTATAATTTTGTAATTTTTGATTGTACATATCTAAAATTATTAGCGTACATATACATTGTAGTATGGGTTAATACTATAAATCTCAAAATCTAAAATGGTTCCCAAAGGATGATATTTATTATATTCCGACTTGAACAAAAAGTATTGTTTCTAAAAAAATGTAAGTTTGATTTTATCATGTATTAAATCATACCGCCTATTCCGAATTCTTAAATCCGAGAGTGGTTTCCGAGGGACAGCATACAAATTGTTTTCTTTTTTTTAAATTCGGTCACTATGTTACTACTAAACGCGAACGGATTTGGACAAAATTGGAACAGAGCAAAATTATGGCCTGGATTTACACATATGTTATATTAATGTAATTCAGCTGAAAGAAATCGCGAGGAGAAGTTATATATTTATAAATAATCCAGTAATATGATGCAGTTTGAGCAATTATCTTAACACAACACTTAAATTTATTATGTAAGAATGATGAAAAATATTAAGAATATCGAATTTTGTAATGAAGGTTTTAATGTTTACATGAATTTTCGCTGTGTGTGCTATATATATATATATATATATATATATATATATATATATATATATATATATATGTGTATATATATATATATATATATATATATATATATATATATATATATATATATATATTGCTTTTAGTTGTTATATCGCAGTGAGGCATACCGCGATTACGCTGTGGAAGCGTATTTCTGCAACGGTTTTTCTGTTAGTGAGATACAACGCAAGTTTCGTAATTATTTTGAAATCCATGATAATTATTGGTCCAGTGTTCAGTTAATCAAGTTGTGGGTAGCGAAGTTCAGAGCGTCAGTATGTATACTAAATCATTCAAGTGGACCTCGAAATAGACCTGTGCGATCAGTTGAAAATATTAACCGCGTCGTCGCTGCGCTTGAAGAGCATACACGAAGATCAATTAGGAAACATGGTGTTTCTTTGAATATCTATTGTTCAAGTTTTCAAAGAATTTTGGCTTTAGACTTAAAATATTGCATCAATAAGCGTGTGCCTATAAAATACAGATCGTTTAAAAAATCAAACCTGAAGACTACAGCAAGCGGAAAATTTACTGTCGGAAAATGTTAGAGATTTTTTCAGAAGAAAATGGTATGGACAATGTTTATTTTAGCGATGAATCACACTTTCATCTTAAATGTATGTAAATCGTCGTTGTTGGTCATCCAGCAATCCAAAAGAAAAGCATCAGAAAGCATAGCACTAAAGTTACTGTACGGTGCGCAATATTATCTAAAAAAATCATCGGGCCATTTTTCTTCGAGAATGACGACCGAGCGTTTTATTGAAATGATTAACATTTTTTTCGTACCGCAGCTACGAGAGAAAAGTTTTGATGAGCGAGATGTGTGGTTTTAGCAGGATGGGTCCACTGCCCATACAGCTAGGGTCCAAGGACACAATCAGAGCGCTACTTCTGGGAAAAGTGATAAGCCAATTTGAAGACAAAATTTGGCCACTCAGATTGCCCGACTTAACCCCAGCTGACTTCTTTCTGTGGGGTTATCTCAAAGCAAGTGTTTTTGATGCCCCTCTTATGAATTTGAAGCAGCTGGAGGCTGAAATAAGGGAGGATGTGAAAGCCATCTCAGTCGACGTTCTGCGGAACGTCATTGCAAATTCGTGCTTACGCTTCTTTATGGGAGACATCATGATGGTATAATATTGTGTATTTAAAATTAGCACAAATTTACCTTAGTTTACTGTAATTAAAATATTATAAATACAATGACTGGTTTTTATTATTATTTAAAGTTCGAATTTCGCGCTTTGTGTGCTATATGTGTGTCTATCGGTCTACTTATCTTTAGGAGGCTTCTAATTTCTAAACACAATAACATAGGGACTTGAAATAAAAAAAAAACAATGTTTTGTTTCTCAGCCAAACTAGAAATGGCATTTCACTTGTAGAGGAATTGAAAAAAAATTATCCATGGATATTCTTCAAAAGTGTCTTTGGTGTTGAGGACAAGTCTGTTTTTTAAAAAAAATTATTGGTAAATACTAATTTGATAGACTATCGAAATTCTAAATTTTTAATTCTATTTTAATACATAACGTAACAAACGTTTAGTAATAACGTAACATATGTTCAGCACATAATGTAATTAATTTTTAGTACATAATGTACAAATGTTTAGAACGTAACGTAATAAAAGTTATGTTTTAAAAACAGTATTCAATAGCGAGCTATAATTGTACCCTAATACAATATTAATCACATACCTGTATTTCAAGAAAGATATCCTAAAATGAGTTGCACATAAAATATTTAAACGTAATAAAGACAAAGGTTATTGAGAAATTGATATTTTTACGCTTACGAAACATGACGTAGGCAATATTTTACATTTGAATTATTAAAACTTACTATTTATTGTAAATAGTTTAATACAATTAACGTACAAAAGAAATATTCCAAAAATATGCAAAAATAGAGCGCCACCTTTATTTATATCCAAAACTATTGACCCAAAAGTCATGAAAAAAGCAGAATGGATAAAATCTGAATAGAAAATTACAAGAAAAATATGACGGTTGTCTTAGATCTTATATTTCTTGATATCCATATTTTGATGTCTGTGAAAGATATAATAGGCAAAATATGTATCTTTTGATAGGTAATATTTGCAAATACGTTAATAGAAATATTACGTATCCTTAAATCTTTAAAATTTTATAAATGTGATACTTAAGTATGCACTCGAAACCCTTATAACGCGAGTTTTAAACGTAGTTAAAAGTTTTTTTTTAAATTTAATGACAAAAATAATCCTCAAAATTGGAAAATAATCCCCTTTGCTAGATGGCGCTTTTGTATGAATATAAGGGCAAATAACGACTTCAGGCATACTACGTATAACATGATACTTGCCACTATTGTTACATACCCTTAACGAGTTAGAGCTACGGATTTTGATCGCTTTATAGGTACCTTCAACCCCTAACCAAGCTTTTTCAAATACAGTTGAATAGAAAATGCATTTAATGCTATCTGATTCTTACGAAAATTCGCTCAAACAAGTTAAAACGTCTTTGAAATCGGTATATTCGTAATTTTTCGACGTCACAAGTTAATTGTTCTTATGCTCTTCCAGATGTCACAAATAATGAATATATATATATATATATATATATATATATGTGTGTGTGTGTGTGTATATATACATATACATATATATATATATATATATATATATATATATATATACGTATATACGTATATACCCAACATGTATGTATTCGTAACTTAACTATTAGCTTGTAAAATATTAAAAACATATGTAACTGACACTATATATATTATTCAATATATACAACCTACATGTAAATTTAGTACCGTAAGATATTTCCGTAACCTATAAATTTAGGGATTATATTATATGCTTTAAGTGCTCATCGCCTTGAGCTTCGCTCTTTGCCCTCTTTCCATGTAATAAACACGTTGCGTAACAGTTGTGGCAGATACCTGAACTTAACGTATTACATCTTACATCCGTTTTCTCTATTCGCTACTAGTATTTATAACAGTCGTCACGATTATTCAGTACAAAAGCTAAACTTTTTCTAGATCGAGTACCTGATTATCATACTCGACACTTAACCAATTAGCCAGCTTTTAATAGTGACAAAAAATAATCATCATCGTAGTCGCTATGCCATTTCGTGATATTTTTTGTTTCAGTAGTTACCAAATATCTTTGCCTCGTAACCACTGAATGAAACACGTCGTCGACTTGTCAGACTTGGTTCCAAGTACCCATCCGATGCCCCGTCATAACATTATAAATTATTCAACATGAATATTCAAATAAAATAATGAACGCATCAATTACATATGTGATTGATGTCTCATTCAAGGAGCCACAATGAAGTTAATCAAAGTGCTGAGTGGCGAATTATGCTGTATAGCGTGATGTGTTAAATTTTAAGTGGTCAGTAAGTAGTACATGTCTTCCTAAATAGATGCCTATGTAGAATGCGACCACAAGTACCTCGCTCATTCATAAGATATATTTCTACTTTCATTTCGCCTTATCATTTTGAGTGGTGTGAACGGTGTGTTTGAAAACAAAGCATTTCTTGTGTCTCTTTTATTTTGATTGAAAACCTCAAAAATAGTCAAAAAACCTGGTAGTATTTGGAATTTCGTTATATTAGAACTAAACACTGAAAGGAAATCTTATTATTTTCTAATTTGTTGGATTTAAGTGTTATAAAATATCTAACAGAATCGTAATTTCAAATCAGGAATTTGATTACTATATAAAAAGACTTGGCATACTTTGCTGATAGCCCACCTGAAGATGTTGTAATACAACGAAACCTAGGTCGTGGTAAAGAACTTAAAGAAAGTAGAAATAATACTACATCACGTAGTTTCATTTAATTGTGTATATAAAAAGGCGTTCATGAGATACACGTTCGTATTCATACAGCAATTATGCTTCCGTTCATTAAAATTGGAGTATTTCTATTACTTTGTCATTTTTCAGAGTTTCGTACTCAAAGAGTATTAAAATACCCTATTGTGTGATGATGCTATCCGTTCGTCCGTCTATATTTCAGATGAGTTTTATCAAGAGTTTTGACATTTGCAGTTCATTTTCTCTAGCTTGATCAAGCTAGAAGAGCTGTCAAAATAAAATGGGCTGCAAATGTCAAATTTACTGAATACTTAATTCTAAAATCAAATGTATTTTTTGGCTCAGGCACTCATTCAATTGCATGTTTTTTTTTTAAATTTCGGTTTGATTGCCATACACTCAAAAGCGCCAATACTAACATTTGTTGTACTTAGTTTACAAGTAATAAACCGTACAAGCAATAAATTAATAATAAATATTACTATTTTTACTTATAAGCCATATAAAATATTCACTTAGAGAAAGATAAGATTTGTAAATATTCTGAAAGATATGTTATATGCCATAAAATTTAAAGCTTTTGTATCTTTATAGGCGTGTACGGAATCGTTCTAGTGTAAGTCCTACCTGTACTTAACATGTGTTTTAAATACCATGACTGCTATAAGAATCCTAGAAATTTCTCTTGCTCCCCTTTCTCTAAATATTATTAATTTTTTATTAGACAATTCAAATAATATTCGCCAAACAAATAATCCCAAATGGCAAACAATTGATACTTTTTGACGTACAATTTTGCCAACTTAGAAAGAAAGCGGAGAAAAATATTTAAATGTTTATCGAGGCAATTAGAATCTAAATTTGTAGTTTCTTAATTGATATAAAATTTGAGATTTTTACCTGACAATTTTATGATTGCAATAGTATTCATGCGAATAGAGTAGTCATGCAATGCAGTGATTCCCGTGCATAATGCCGTGATTCCCGTGAAGAATCTGCTTTGGGTATATTCATGTAACATGACAATTTTTGTATCGCCTCTAACCCACATGTTTTTTAATACTTTGTACTCAAAGACAGTGCGTGAATTTTTTTGTATGTATGTATATATATATATATATATATATATATATATATATACATATATATATAATAGTAGTTTAAAAAACTCAGGATACGCTTATTTCCAAATATGATTTGAAAAGACTCAGTAATTAGCTGAAACAATTTTATTGCATTTAATTATGTCATTCTACTGAATGCTCAGTTAAGACAAGTACAATTATATTCAATATCTTATTATATAATTTGACTGAAATTACATCTTCAAGTCCGTTTAAAGTATAAAATGTTTACATTATACAGATATTTTAATAAATATTGTTAATTATTTCAGGTTACCTCTTACGTATATGAAGAGGTTTAAGTAATTAGGTGATGATAGCATCAGAAATAGCATCGCACGCAAACTATTAGATAAGTGCGACAAATATTAATTTAATAAATTCACTAAGCAGTAAAAATAACGATTCAAACGAACAAAAAACACGATTCTATCTGCGACAGAAGTTTAATTTTCCTGATTATCCAATTTGAAGCTGATAGAAAATGATGTCATTTACATCCTGTATTATGGTTGGTTTACATTACTGGATAACTTGTTTAATAGGCATTCGGAATTTGCTTTTTTTAGATTTATCACAAAACTTTCTCATTCAATTATTATAAAACTTTCATCGTATAAATTATAGAGTATAAAATATTTTTTAAAATTTGTGAGTAATTGTGAAGAGAGTTAAAGAAGCACAGGGCAACCGTTTTTAAAACCAATGGTTCTTGTGTTCTTCCAGATGTCCACCGCTTTGGGTAAATCTATAAGATGGGCTCGACGTTTTAAAGAAATAAATAAATACTTATATTTGAGAAGATATGGTTATTTCCCTTTTCTACTTCCTGTCGACTTTTTTTTGTGTGTGTTGGGCTACCATAGGTTATATCACAGAAGAGAAGTTTCTTTACTAAAATTTATTTTCCGATTATAGAACTGAAAAAATGTTGCATCGTAATTTATTTAAAAAAATCTGACTTTTCTAACCTGATAACTAACTGCACTCGTATAGTAATCATGTATATGCTATACCAGTATCTAGAGTCGAATAATATCGAAATTCCCCACTTTCACACGTTACACAACTGCTCAACCACCGGGTCTAGGTTGCACCAGGGAGTGATATCTTTGCAATGAGTAAGAATAAACTTCTTGAAGTGTGTCATCGTTTTATGTAGTAGTGTTATTGAATTTACTGAATTGTTTTTTTATCGTTATTGGAACGAGTGGGTGTAGTAGATCTAGATTGCACTAGGATGTGATTTGTGTGTAATAGTTGAGAATAAACTTCTTGAAGCAGGTCATCGTTATGTGTTGTAGGTTCATTGGATTTATTCAATCATTTTTATTGTTATTGGAACGCATAGTTGTAGTAGATCCAGGTTACATTAGGATGTGATTTGGTTGCAATGAGAGAATATACTTCTACAAACAGGTTGTCGTTGTGTTGTACTGTTATTAAATTTATTTTCAATCATTATTGGGACGCTTAGGTGTAGTAGATCCAGATTGCAGCAGAGTGTGACTTGTTTGCGTTGAGTGAGAATAAACTTTTTGAAGTGTTTCATCGACATGTATTGTAGTATCATTGGATTAATTCAATTATCTTTATCGTTATTGGAACTCATAGGTGTAGTAGATGTAAATTGCACCAGGATGTGATTTATTTGCAATGAATGAGAATAAACTTCTTGAAGTGTATCATCATAGAGTGATTGTATTTATTTCATTATACTTTATTGTTGTTGCAACGCATAGGTGTAGTAGATCTAGGCTGCACATGGGTGTGATTTGTTTACGATGAGTTAGAATCAACTTTTGAAGTGAGTCATCGCTAGGTGTTGTAGTGTTATTGAATTTATTTAATAATTTGTTTATCTTTATTGGAACGCATTTGTTTATCTTTATTGGTAACTGTAATTTTTCAATAATTGTATGTAAATAAATGTTGTTATTTATATCAGGTTATCTCTAATAACTCGTTTTCAAAATAAGGCTATGTAAGTATTTTTGAGGTAAACAGAATAATATATTAAGCTATGTTTGAAAGAATAAAAAAATTAAGTATAAAAAATACCATGAAGGATATGGCTAATAACAAATTGTTTATTATGAGCATTTTTATATTATAAAATAGGACCGTACAGTTCTGTATTCAACTGAAACACAGTATTATACAACTAAATCTTCTCCATGATGTGAACGTTAATAGAGGAAAGGAACTTACTGGAGGAAATTCGTATAATGACAGGAAGTAAAAAGACTAAATGGAAGGAAATATGATTTTGATATAAATAAGGATTTATTACAACAATATTCTTATTTAAATAACATTTTTAATGTAGATTAGACTTAATTTTTATTCACAACTAAAGATAACTAGTTGATGAAGTATTATTTCTACTTTATTTAAATTATTAACCGCGGCCTAAGTTTCGTTGTGTGATATCTTCAGGTGGGCAATTAGTAAAGATTGCCTACCTGAAGATGTTGTTATACAACGAAACCTAGGACGTGGTAAAAATTTTAAATAAAGTGGTAATAACACTACATCATATAGTTTCATTTAGTTTTGAACAATTTAATTAAAATTAATTTCTACAAAATTAACGCCAAATATATTCAAGACTTTAACAATAATATAATGTCGCAGATTAACGTTCATATAATATTCACATAATCGATTGGTTTTTTAATTGGGAAACGAACTAACGAATATGATAATATTCTGTCTAATGTTGGTAATTGAAATGAAATTACCCAGTATACTGAACTAAAAGTTAATTTCGTTTCAATTAAGTGTGATATATCATAATAAAATACGACCGTTGTGCTCGGTATTCTGGTAATATGTAATCTAGAATTATAAAATAATAATGGATTAAAATTTAATTATGAGTGCGTTAGATCCAGCCAGAAAATGTTTCGAATAAAATAAAATTCTTAACAAATGTAAAGACTCAACTGATTTGTATAATGAAAATAGTTTAAAAGAATAAAACAATCCACAATTAAATGAAATTACGTGATGTAGTATTATTTCTACTTTCTTTAATTTCTTTACCATGACCTAGGTTTCGTTGTATTACAACATCTTCAGGTGGGATATTAGCAAAGATATCTTCGCCTAGAATAAAATCTTGGTTACTTAACATCAGAGAATGAGGAGCAATTAAAAATGCCGCCTTGTAAAGATCTATCGCCTTGTCAAGGATAAAACTAAATACACAGTGCTGACTATCAACTTTCACTAGTTGGAGAGGCACTCTTAGAAGAAGATTTGGATAAATGCCTACGTATGCAAATCATATTACGCGACTCTGATGGATGAGTCGCTGTGTTGGTCAGTTTTAAGAATGGATAATATCCGGCAGTAAATGCATCATGATGCACGTTCGTAAAGTTATTTCAATGGAAAGAGCTACGCAATTGTACATTAGTATCGTACGCAATTGTGCATAGTTACCGTAAGTGGTAACGGTGCTATTGACTACAAGCAATTTGCAATATGTGTAATGTTTCCAAGAAAGTAAAAGAAAAGATTTCTAAGTTTTCAATTGAACTAAAATACACGTGACCTCGGTTCATATTTCGAAAACGGTCTCATTTTTAAATATGGTATGAATCATGATGGATATTCTTTTTCTATTCACATCGTTAGGTTATTGAATAATCTTGACCCTGTTGCCCGAGTCTTGAACTTATACGATTATTCACGAGTCATTTTGAAAGTGGGACCTTTTGTTATGCCATCTAAGAATACTTTTGCTTCTTCAAGTTTTCCAGAATATGTTAAAATATTATATATAACTTGTTTATGTTAATTACATACTACTTTTCTGTATTAATGAAGTCCGAGTAAAAAAACGGGCGGATAAAAATAATATAATTATTGTAGGAAATAATAACTTCGAGTTGTGAAAAAGTTGTCTTTTTATGATTCAAGGATTGTGCTGCAATTGAAAAACATATTTTCTCTTCTTAATACCTCTGTTCTTAGATGAAAACGGTTGTTAATTGTAATATATTTTAGTTTAAGAATTTGCTCGTTTTTAGGGTTGTATTTTGTGTGCCAAAATAAACTCAATCTTTCCCTTCTGTTCCGTAGTTAGGGTAGTTGTCGAAAATGTATTTGGCTATTGTAAATGGCGTATTACTTTTAGAAGCTTAAAACCACCTGTTATTCTCTGATAGAGCTTATTAAAACTAAAAGACGTATTAAAATATCCATTGGTAAGATTGAAGGTTTGGTCTTCTGATGTCAAATCAATTGAAAGTGACATTTCCCCATAATATATTTTAACCAAAACTTGTTTTGGTATTGAATAGTTTGTATCACTAGTACAAGATCACTCTGAAGAAATATATCATCTTTTCTTTTTCAGAGAAAATTTTATTCGATAAGTAAATGTGAAACAGAAGGGAAACACTAATATCAGTATTTTATTAATAAAAGTTAGAGTGTATGTGTGTAAAAAGAAATTAAAAAAATAAGAATTGAACTTGAATTCAATCATATTGAGATAATTATGAAGAGCGTATATGAAGTTAAATATGAGAATAATGAAAAGAAATATACGTTATGTTATGATGAAAAAGTGAGGTAATTCATTATTATACTTTATTCCTACGAAGTAGAAAGTGGCTCAAAAGTATAGACTGCTTCTAATACTTAATTAATTATAATACATCAAAATTTGTAGCCTCATCCAACTGGTAGAAAGAAGCCATCAAGCAAGCGTAATAAGCATCATAGTTTTTATTCCTGAATGTTTAAATCATTTGTAGTCATTCACCTATTCAGAAAACGAAAATATAATTTTATTTAAAATTAAACATACTGCACATCATACGTAATTGTATTCCTTTTCTCCTCACGGTAGTTATATGAAAAGTCACTTTTCAAGAGATAAGAACTAGCATTGTAATAACTTTTAATTCCAATTTTTAGACTGCACCAATATATGCTAACAGTTAAACAGACATCTAAAAGCATATCTCACTAGATAAAACCGTGGCTCTTCTGTGTTGTCATTGTTTTTGCAAGTTAAGCTGCACAGTTATGGCCACAATCATAAGCCAAAAACTTAGATCTATTGGTATATATTGACTTTTGTGAAGAGATTTATTGAATTTATATCTCGAAATAAATTAGGCAAAAACCATTAGTCTGGCTATTTATCATATTAAATAAATTGATGGTTAAATATAGGGGCTTGAAACTTGGAATGGTCATAAAGAAGATGTAAAAAAGTACAAATAATGTTATGCATAAATATTACTTGAATAAATGATAGTTTTACATGGAGAAAATAAAAAAATAAGATCCATAAAAGCTTTGTTTAAATCATAAATCAGACAAATGAGAAACATTGTATTTTTTTATGAAAAGTGAGGAGATACTTTTTCGGTACACTTAGAACTAGCAAAAAAATAAAGTGCAAATTATGTTCCATATTATTTATATATAAACTTATCATACTGATCCGTGAAATTCATTCATTTACAAGACATTCATTTTGATAACACTGAACGAGTGTCAGTGGTAGCTAATAGTATATTTTTACAATTAAATGAAACTAAGCGATATAGTGTTATTTCTACTTTATTTAAATTTTTTACCACGACATAGGTTTCTTTGTATTACATATTCAGATGGGCAATTATTAACGCCAACTATATTCAAGTATATTTTTAATTAATTTAAATTAAACAGTTATTAAGTACTTCATTGTTAATCTCTAAATTGTTCATATTCTCCAAATACCAGTTTTTTTTTTAAATTTATATTTCACTTCAATAATGCTTGGCCCATTTTTGTAGGTCTGGCTTATGATTTTTCAAAAATACAACATTTTTTACTCCAACTTTTAAAAAGCCTCTTTAGGAACCCATTTAGGAAGTTACAACGTAAAATTAAGATGATTTTGATTGGTATATCAGTTTTAGGATGATTTAAGAAATAGAAGACGAATATTATGTTTAAACTAATTGCTTGAAAAACTGAAAATATTTTATGGTACATGACTATTAAAATTTATAGGAAACATACTTTTTTGATGATTATTTTCTTGATTTTGAAAACAGTTAAAGAAGAGTGTTTGGAGGTATATGAATTTAGCTCGGACGATTAAACAGTTTTACCTTTCTTGTATCACCATTTTCTGTCAGTAAAATCTAATAAACGGTTTTACCTTTTTTATATCACCATTTTCTATCAGTCTATCACTTTGGAAACTTTGGTACTTGTCCCTAGTTCGAAATAACTGATATCATGGTGAAAGTTGTACTTAATGCATGTTTTTACATATAAAGGTTATGACATACCACCGTGCGCATACTTGTTTTCGTTTTAACTTTAATGTTTTTATCAAAAATTACTTGGCCTGCGCTAACAATTCGCAAGTCACTGAATGGTGATACATGTTAGTTAAACAGATTGTTAATAGATGACACTGTTTACAGTATAAATAATTACTTTTTGTACGACTGTAGTGCCTGTTAATTAAACAATTTGTAGATGGTGCTGTTTACAATATAAACACCTTTGAAAAATAAAATACAGATAATTAAAAAAATTAAAAAATAAATGAAAAATTAATTTTGGATTGTTTATTTCTCGTCATTGGCGGTAAAGGTAAGCTTCAAAATGATAGCTCAATCATTGATTTTGATGAAGTATTATGGGAGATATGGCGGTCCGACAAAATATTACCTCTGAGAAATAATATATAGAAATAGCAAATAACATTGCCAGGCCAATGCTTTTTCTCAAAACTATTATGAAACTTTAGTTAAAAATAAACTTTAGTTAGAAATAAACTTAATGTTCGAAATAAACTTAATGTTAGAAATAAACTTAATGTGTAGGTGAGTTAGTTTTGAGAACATATTTAAAGTGAAAAGTAAAACGCAAGTCCTCGATATAAGATTGATTAACTGCAAAGCTCTATGAAGTTTTGTGATAAAATCAGCAGAAATATTAACGCTCACCCGGGATTAAAAAATAAATAAACACAAATTCAAACATTATTAACATTTTAGTTAGTTATCTTTAGCAGACTAATAATTTATAGGACCGATTTTGCTATAAAATGAAGAAAAAATCTAGGTCAATAAAAAATTTTACAAAAATAAATTCAACGATATTCTAAGTTTAGTCTAGTTAATGATTCCAATTAATTTTACATAGAGTTCACGATTACGGAATTGAATAAAAGAAAATAAGTATAATAATAAAATAAGCTATTAATATATCTAGCACAATAAACAATTATCAGAAATCAACATCGATGTGGGATCCAGATATAGATATTATATATAGCCCTTATTGTCATTTAAATATTTTTCTCAACCACATCATAACTTTCAGAAAAACTTTAGTCCCTACATACAGAAGAAAATTTAAAATTACGGGTCCTTCTCCAATTTCTGAGGATAGGCGAGCGCTGATGACAATTTACATACTTGTAAAGAATAAGGTTATTGAATGCGTTACTCGATATTCTCCTGATTTTATCGATATTTATTCATCAATATTCACTACAATGCATTAAGAAACTATAGATTTTTTACATTCCGCAGTTACCTTACTTATAAAGAAACTTCTTTACTGCCTGTAAAGAAGATTAAAAAAAATTCTTATAAATTCTTATATATTATAATTCTTATAAAGACGTGTTTAAAGCAACTGAATTCGTTACTCGATATTCTCCTGATTTTATCGATAATTATTTATCAATATTCACTACAATGCATTAAGAAACTATAGATTTTTTACATTCCGTAGTTACCTTACTTATAAAGAAACTTCTTTACTGCCTGTAAAGAAGTTTAAAAAAAAATCCTTATAAATTCTTATATATTATAATTCTTATAAAGACGTGTATAAAGCAACTGAATTCGTTACTCGATATTCTCCTAATTTTATCGATATTTATTTATCAATATTCACTACAATGCATTAAGAAACTATAAATTTTTTACATTCCGTAGTTACCTTACTTATAAAGAAACTTCTTTACTGCATGTAAAGAAGTTTACAAAAAATCCTTATAAATTCTTATATATTATAATTCTTATAAAGACGTGTATAAAGCAACTGAATTCGTTACTCGATATTCTCCTGATTTTATAGATATTTATTCATCAATATTCACTACAATGCATTAAGAAACTATAGATTTTTTACATTCCGCAGTTACCTTACTTATAAAGAAACTTCTTTACTGCCTGTAAAGAAGTTTAAAAAAAATTCTTATAAATTCTTATATATTATAATTCTTATAAAGACGTGTTTAAAGCAACTGAATTCGTTACTCGATATTCTCCTGATTTTATCGATATTTATTTATCAATATTCACTACAATGCATTAAGAAACTATAGATTTTTTACATTCCGTAGTTACCTTACTTATAAAGAAACTTCTTTACTGCCTGTAAAGAAGTTTAAAAAAAAATCCTTATAAATTCTTATATATTATAATTCTTATAAAGACGTGTATAAAGCAACTGAATTCGTTACTCGATATTCTCCTGATTTTATCGATATTTATTTATCAATATTCACTACAATGCATTAAGAAACTATAAATTTTTTACATTCCGTAGTTACCTTACTTATAAAGAAACTTCTTTACTGCATGTAAAGAAGTTTACAAAAAATCCTTATAAATTCTTATATATTATAATTCTTATAAAGACGTGTATAAAGCAACTGAATTCGTTACTCGATATTCTCCTGATTTTATCGATATTTATTTATCAATATTCACTACAATGCATTAAGAAACTATACATTTTTTACATTCCGTAGTTACCTTACTTATAAAGAAACTTCTTTACTGCATGTAAAGAAGTTTACAAAAAATCCTTATAAATTCTTATATATTATAATTCTTATAAAGACGTGTATAAAGCAACTGAATTCGTTACTCGATATTTTCATGATTTTATTGTTGTTAATGTTTATTAATTTTCACCACAACGTAATCCTATGGACTTTTTATATTCCGCAGTCACCTTATTTATAAAGAAATTCTTTGTAATGTAATGAAATTTGTTACGCGTTATTCTCGTGATTTTATCGATATTTCTTTATTAATATTCACTGCAACGCATTCAGAAGCTATAGATTTTTTTAAGTTCTGCAGTCACTTTCTTTACTTACAAAGTAACTTTTTTAAGAGCACTTATAAAGAAAAGCATAATATAATTGTATTCATTACTAGATATTCTCGTGATATTATCAATATTTGTTTATTAATATTCGCTGCAATGCTTTCAGAATCTTTAGATTTAAATATATCATAGCCATTTAGTGTTTGCAATAAGACATATTACATAAACATATATTTTTTTAACATTTTCATATTTCAAGGTTATTTTGCTACGCATTTGCTACGGGCGTGTTTATAATAATTACATTATTAGGTGGGAATTGTTTGATTATACATTTTTTTTAATTGATCTAATGGAAATGAATGTGGCTTTGTTATATTTAGTTTAAGATTATTTATAGCGGTCTTGGGTTGTACTTGATCTTTCGATTCATTGTAGCTTGTGATTAATTTTAGTATTCGTCCCAGCTCTTTACTTCATAAGATTGTGATTATTAGGTTCTGAATTGGTTCATGATTAATTTCTATTTTATATTTATTTTCTAATATACTAAGTATTAATCCAGTAATTTTTTTGTTTAGCTTATAATGTTTGTATTATATTTTAGCCAAATTTCTCTAAAAAAAATAATGCTATAGAGATGGCTGTATTGTGAATTTTTATGTCTATAATAGATCATTTTCAAACTTGGCCAAAAAATAGGAAATGAGCGAAATCACGTAAAAGGAAAGTATTGGATTTGGCCCTGAAACTTTTATGTTCCTTTTTTTTGTAAAATAATAGTCGAACTTAATAGAATTTTTAAATATTGAATATGATTGGCGTTAATTTTGTAGAAATCCATTATTCACAACTAAATGAAACTAGGTGATGTATTTCAACTTTATTTAAATTCTTTACCACGACCTAAGTTTTGTTTTATGACAACAACTTCAGGCGGGCAATTAGCCAAAATTGGCTAATTACCCACCGCCGGGATCAGGTTTCTCCTAGGTCCCTCGTCAGGTGGGTATGTAGCAGTGTATACAATCGCCTACCTAAGATGCTATACACCAGTGACTGGCAGCAAAGCCCCTGATGTGATTACGCACTTCTATCCCCAACTCGTAGCGTGATGGTTATGCATGTTACTTCCAATGATAAATGCATCGGAGAGGCATACGTCCAGCAGTGGATTAAGACAGGCTGTTGATGATGAATGAGGATGTAAAATGTAAATGAGCTCACTACGTTGTTCGTTTAATCGAAGGTAGCTGGAAACAAAGCTGTCAGTTATGTGAGAGGATCGATGAAGTGGACACAGATAGGAGATAATAATTAGATGGATGTATAGAATGGGGAAATGTAGGCTACACTGAAGAAGATCAAGCTCAAAATTTTAATTCAAATTTTATCACTTGTTAAAACACGAAATATTTTTCAAAAATAAAAAAATGTTTGCGATAAATATATTATATCAAAATAAACTAACATGTGGCACGAATCAACTAAAAATCTTAACGCAGTAACAGAAGAATGATCGAATATCAGTAATAGGGTTGCCAATAATAAGTTTATAAAAAAATACGTGAAGGATAATTATAAAAAAATGCAATGCGATAATTGGAGATCAACCCACATATGTGATGGGTCTCAATTAATGTTAAACGATCTGATTATTTCGTATAATCAAACCGTTAAAAACTTTGGTCTACTGATTGACATAAATGTTAATTAATCCCCACTGAATACTATTTTTAAAATATGATTCTTGTACTAAACGCAGACAACTGGCTTTTATAGGTGGAGAATTGTTTACCGACAACTGCTAATTTTCGTTGGAGAAAGTTTGTGGTAGACTTTCCATACGTAAGTAAAGGGCAAGAAGCATATGTCGTCGATTGAATATCTCCCAATTCTGTCAGCGCGTGTTGAGTAGTATATTCTATATTTGTTTCATTAGCACCTTTTAAATTATTTGTGGGACGTGTGAGTTAAAAATTAATTATCGTATGTCCTATTTTTTTCGATCATTGAAGTTGTATGCGTTGCGCATTAAATATTTTCAAAATATTCTGCTGTTTCTATATCATTATTAAAATAAGCTTTTTGAATTTTGTAAGAGCCAAACTTATTTGTACGAATATGTGCGTTTAACCGACGTTTGACTTAGTGTAAATTAGTTTTACATATGTTTCAAATTGTATGGACATAATTGTGTAAAATTGTAAGCCTTCGTCACTATCTTGAACCAATTATCTCATTTAATTTGGGTCGACTTTCCTCAACCATTTTTCTTTTTAAAATAATTTCATGAGTTTATTTGGTTTGCAATCATGTGATCTTCAATTAGTTTGTTATACAGTTCATGCAGCCAATACACTGCCTGACACCTAGGTATTTTTAGACTTCCATTGGTATTTTATCTGACATTGGGTATTTGCCATTTTTTTTTTTTGTATAGCTCTTCTAAGTTTATCCGGAGTCATAGCCGGGAATGACCTTCGAACTGTTTCAAGTCGATAATATTTCTGATTTCTGAAATTCACCTTTATTTAATGTCTTCACATTGTGTTAGCAGTTTTTTATTCTCACCATTTTTGCATGTTTTGGGATCCACCACTGGGTTTTTTTATTGGGTCCCTTTATTTTATTGGGTTCTATTATTTTTATTTCTTGCTCTGTTTAGGAGTTTCTTCGCCTTGCTTACGCATACTCTTTCAAAGCTGTCACATTCATTATGTGAAAGCTCTGTGGTGTTCATACCACTTAGGTATTCTTTTAGTTCCTGTATAAAGGGTTTTACCTTTTGGTTCTTTTAACACTCTCCATTTAATTTCTGGTGTTAACTTTCGATTTAATATTATGATTTTGGAAATTTGTACACGATGATCAGAATTCTGTGCCGGTCGTAAGCAGCTCTCCAGGTACCTTGTAATCCTAATAGCAGCAAAATCTAGTACCTCACATGACTTACGACGAGAAACTGGACCTTTTTTAAAATGTCGAACTTTTATATCGGTATTTGAGTGCAGTTTAGAGCTTAGTCATCGTTACTTATACCACCTCAGTGAGAGGTATGGTGAAGACAACAGTATAGATATTTATTCTAGAGTGTGTTTAATAGACAGGGGAATGACGCCTTAAGGAAAGTTTTATAGTTCGTAATTTTGATCTACTCGAATTTACTTTGGCAAGGTTATTTCTTACACGCTTTTTCAGCAAAGTAGTGTAAGATGTGACAGCGTTTCGTGCACTGCTTATTTAAAATAATAATATAACGCTTTTAGCAATTCACGATGATGGGGTCAAATATTGACTTTACAGCCGATCGGGAGCATCGTGATCTCGAATTGTCTCAGACTGTCCGATTCATCTAATGGAATGGGGCAAGTATGAAATTGCAACACGATATTCATGTATAGGTAAATTAAATAGTATAAATACAACATAATTTTACAAATAAGGCACAGTTATTAAAAGGTTCTTGCTTTGAGAAGATCTAATTTCATCAATACTGAAGCAATAATGAAACTTGTAAGTACTTGTTTTTCCTAAATTTTGATGATGGATTAATATAATATTTGTGTTTTTTTGAAGTAACGAACCTATCGTTACTTCAAATTAACTGATCTTCATTCATATTACCATAACTAATAGCGTCTTCCAATCACCATATGAGGATGATATTTTATTCACATAATACACGCAGAAAAAATAATAGTTATCAATAATGACAAAATTAATATCGAATTCGAATCGAATTTTCTAAACTTCTTGTCGTCCAGTTTCTTATCAATAATGGGCATAACTTTTTATGCCATTATTGGAATCTTTAGTGAGTTAATACTATTATTGACAAGAATGATAGAAACTGGAAGAATGTGCAATAATCAGTGGCGATGTAATTGTTCAATATGAAATTACATTGAAAGAACGTAAGGATACAAAACGTAAACTTACGTTACTTGATCATTTATTTACGACGTTATTATCGCGGCCTGCGCTCAATTTGTTCAAATCAGGTCATCAAAATTTCAAGCGCACGAATCTTATATGTTGAGGTCAAATGTGGCAAAATTAATAATGTTTGTATTTCAATCTAAGGTAATTAAATACTGGTTGCTGAGCACGGAGGGAAAGTTCTAAGTTCAACCGCTATCGTCTATGACTTGCATAATAGATTCGAACGCGGTTAAAAAACTATAAATAAATTTATATTTTATGACACAATTTCATATCTTGTATTCCATTAAAAAAAAATGGAGCAGGTTTTTCAGGTAATCAATTTCAAACGAGTAATACCTATGCAGTCAGTGAGACAAACGCTCAAAATTATTGGTACTTACGCTAATAAGTCCGCCAAATGAATGTATAATTTTATGTGTGTTAAGGTTTGAAATAAATAAATAAAATATTGATATTACTCTCAATCTCTTCAGTCAACCATGTTAAAAAAATTCTAAATTTGAGTATAAGCTCGTTAAAAAAACAAAGTAAGTACGTTAAAAATTTTATATAACTTTTTTTATATTTATTTACTTAAATAATTGAAAAACAAAATAAAAAATATTAGTTCCACAACTTGATATGTTATGGTTAAAGTATAGTATATGTTATGGTTGGAGTAAAATAAAAGATCAACTAAGGATTAAGAGAGAAAAAACTTTTTTTGATAGCCTTTGAAGATATTTAAATATTGAAGTGTTCCTAGTTTTAAGATCTGTTTAATTCCAAAATATGGCAGTTTGAACAAAAATTACTACTAAAGGTGACTGTAGCTCCGGAAAAAAAGAGATATGATGAGTTTCTTAGTTACGTTCTCTAGACTGTGAGCAGAAAAGTAACTAAATCTGCTTTTAAAATAAGTCGAATTGTTGAAAATATTACAATGACGTGTAAGAATATTTAGATTGAGTCAATTGTAAACTTTCATTCATTTGAGATGAGCTCTAAATTGAGTAATATGTCTATTTTTTCGCAACCGAAATTATAATGGATGCAAAAATTATATGGTAACTATGTCAATAAACCAACACCAGGAAAATGTTTCTAGGAAACTAATATTCTAACTAAGCAGTATACATTTTTCATTGCAATGTAGAGAACAGCAAAATGCCAATAACTCCTTCTTATTAGACATATACGTATTTCTCTTACCGTTTTAAAAATGCATATATGCATATAAGTAATTGGACCATGACGTTGACAGTTAAATTCAATCCTTATATATATATATATATAGATAAATGAAAAGCATATTATTTATAAAGTGTAAACGCAAATAGGTGGAGGAAATAAAAAAATACTTTAAATGTAGTTTTGCAGCTGGGAAATCCCAGGAAAGATTTAATTATTTTAAAATTTTAGTAATTGCCACATTATTGTGCTTTAAATAATATTTGAAATTTTCTCAATCTATAGTTCGTCTTGCCGTTTACGTTTTTGGTGATATGTAGCGCCGATCGTCTGGATCGCACTTACTTACCACCAGTAGGAGCAGACACAGCGGGCGGTAGCGATGGTGCTCTGAGTGCACCGGCGGGTCCATCTCGTGCCGGACAGCGAGGACTACCATCCGCCAGGCCACATCCACAATCTTTCAGACCACAATCTCAATCGCCTCGACCTCATTCTTCAGTGACGGGACCCGATACCCAATCTAATACATTCGACGGAATTCCCAGTTCCAACTCTAATTTTGGACAGCAGAATTTAAATTACCAAAAAGACAATAACCTTCCTAACGCGAGATATCCATCAAGTGATAAGAGCAGGTTTTCGCAAGAATCAGCTTTTAGATCAAGACCAAATACGGCCCATAACATTAATGTGGAGAATTTCGATAACGCAAAACCTAATTATCCTTCAGGAAACAGAAATGTTAATGTCGACCATTATACAAAAAATCAAAGGCCACAGGCGTCTCAAGACGCAAATGCTGCTATAATTAGATCTGACAGCAATATCGATTATGATGGCTTCTCTTATAGTTACGAAACTGAAAATGGAATTAGTGCTGATGAAAGCGGTACAGCTACGAATGGTGTTCAAGCTCAAGGCAGTTACTCCTACGTCGGAGACGATGGACAGTTATATAGCATCACATATACTGCTGATGAGAATGGCTTCAGACCTGTTGGGGATCATCTTCCTACGCCACCCCCCATTCCAGATGCCATTTTGAGATCGATTGAAGAGAATGCTAGAGCTGCAGCTGCTAATCCAAGTAAGATTCGATTTTAAGGACACACTGTTTTATTGTAACAGTTTAAACATTTAATTAATGAACCCATTTAATTATTCTTTCTTGGCTTTACATTTTAGTTATCAAATTGGGTTTATGAAAAACATGCTTTCTTGAATTAAAATACATTTTAATATATCATATTAATATGTATATTCTTTCAAATTGAAAAGAATATTTTAATTTAAATTATGCAAAAAATAAAATTAGATTAATAAATACATTGATCATAAATGTAGTACGTAGAAATAATATTGACGAATATGTAAAGTGGGCCTTAAGCAAAGTATTAGGTCAGGTACAAAAGAATGTCATGTACCACCTTAAATAGCCTAACGTCGTTTCTTAAAGCTTCCTTTTGTTGCCAATAAGACTCATCGTTAAACGAAATAGCTTTGAAACTCAGTGGTTAAAGGAACGTATGTAGGTATTTAGACTTAAATGTTGAAGGCCGTCTGTCACTTTTCTCTAGTTGTTTTTGTTCTCTTTATTGTTTCGTAAAAAATATTGATTCATATTTTTTTTTCTGTAGCAACTTTTCATGCCTTAAGTAGTATTTTTAACTTTAACCTTATTTTAAAGATTTGGCGACACTGAGATATAAAAATATCCAATAGTATGCAAAATTTAGTGCAGGTTGATCCAAAAATATTTATTTTGTATAATTTTAAAATATTGACTAATTAAATAAAACTACAAATACATGTATTTATCACAAAAAGTCTGAAAACTTGTTGCTTTCTTTTAGTTATTTCGCAATATTTTTTTACAGATATAAACTATGATGAATACGATAGGAACAATGGCGATCAGAATGGAAATAATTTCCCGATTGGCTCACAGGGTAGACAACCAACCAACATAGCGTCTGGTTTACCTAATCAACAAACTCCGGCTAAATATCACCAGAACGTACCAAATACCCAAGGTTATAATCAATATAGTGCACCTGCTGAATCTAGACCTGATGGTTCATCAAATTTTCCCGGCGCTAGACCTCGAACGCAATCATCCCAACTAGCTCGTCAAGGTTCTAGCAATGGAAGCCACAAAGGAGTGCCTGGCTTTACTGGTAGTGTAACGCCATTTGGTACATCTAATGAAGGAATAACTCCTACAGGTGGTAGACCTTCGAGTCAAGGATTAGGCGGACCCGGTAGAGAAAATTTTGGACTTAGTCGTCCATCAGCGAGCTTCAGCGCCAGCAGTGGATACAAGTATTGAGTGATATTAATTTCGATTATTCTGTTTCCTGCATATAAAATATTGAACATTTGTTTGCAATGTTATTTGAGAATCATAATTATTAATGAAAACATAAATAATTAAACTCTAAATCATAGAAATTTGTTCTTCATTTATTCGATAAAATAATTTATTCGTGTCATTCATCAATTAACCCTTTTGGTATTCTATTTCATTGATATATTATCTGTGTAATTCTTTGATGATTTTGAAGTTAGTTTTATTGTAGTTTTATTTATAATGTTGTATAATCTATTGCCGCATTTTTTTAAACCAATGCCACGTGCAATTTTTTTATTTATTCTAATAACAGAATAAATAAAAAAAAATTACGCGGTGAAATCTCTTTGAACAATATATAGGTATTACTATTACTGAGTTTAAAAAAACTAAATATTAAAAGTAAAGATTAAAGAAAAAAGTAAGATTTTAATTTCAAAGGAAATTTACCAAAAGGAAATATGCATTCATAACCCAACTCTTCTTAATGAAAGAAAATTTTCAGAGTAAACTGGAAAGATTTTTTGATTATAAGGAGTAGGATTATGAATGCACATTTAATAATTAATTGCGACATGTAACTTTATCTCCAGTAACTTTTTTTTTATTAATAAAATATTGTATTACTTTCTTTATGTCGAATTATTTATTATAATGTGAAATTATTTACAAGTTCCTTTAGGGTATTGTTTTGTCTAAAAATATAATATTATATTGATAAGCACTTTATTTTATATAATGCACGTGCACTTAGTAAACTGCCAACTAACTGTGATAAAGTAATTCGATAGGTGGATTGTAACTTAAACTCTTCGAAGATAAATGCTGTGGAAAACAAATTAATTTGTTTTTTTATTGTTTGATTATATTTAAATTGAAAAAAGGAAACAACGTGAGTACATTATACACACACACACATATTGCTTGTTGTATTTATGTATATTAAGTTGGCAATTAGGTGCCAGTGCTTTGTGAAAATTACAAATACACCTACGTCTCGAACATAGGCGGCAGAATATATAAAGAGTGCAACGCTTCGTCTTTTGTTCAATTAGCAAATTAGTTTCCGCAAGTATAGAATAAAGAAAACATAGAAATATCATAAAGAGAACTTTGTGTGCCTCAGCTTTATGAATTCTAGTTAGGATGAAAAGTGAACGAAGCTGATCACTGTGAACATCACTTTGGGGTGGATCAGCTCACACGCCACTTTGAAGCTTAATATGTCCTAAATTCGAATTACAATTGAAAAATAGTTAAAGAAACTTAATTTTGAGGACAAAGGTCTTTTTAATGAATATGATATTCAAACGTATGAAAAAAATTCTCCCCATTACATATATAGGGCACATTAAATTATTTTTAATTTTTTTCTGGTAGCAACTACTTGCAAAAATTCATTCATATAGATATTAATTCATCAATCGTAGATCTCACCCTGAGCTGTCAATGGACTCGTGACGTGGAGCTCATAGTTAATCGTGATAAGTCCCAGGCTATTGTTAAAGATAGTAGGAATAAAGGATCAATATCCCTGATATACTGCAACTATTAATAAACGGTGCAATTATCCCGTTCTCTTCAACTGTAAAAGATTGTGTCTAGTCATGGATCGATTTCTTAATCAAAAACCCCAAGTTAATGCTATCAGCCATCGAGTCTTCAATAGTAATATACTCTTTGAAATTTCTTCAAGGTTTTATTCTCCTTCAAACTGAAATTCATCTATGTAGGATACTGTCATTGCCTCTCCTAGACTGTGAAGGATCTATATTTTGCGAGGAGCTATATTCTGGAAATCTTCTCACGTTCTTTACCACCAAAATAATATTTATTTATATGAGCATTCGTCCATAGTTTTTTTTTATTAAGTTATCGAATAACCTCGATTTTGACATCATACATTTTGCAGTCGATGCAAATATTCAAAAGACGAGCGAAAAAATACTTCCTCTAATGTTACTTTCCAGACTCAATTTCCTTTGATATTCCACCCTTTTCCTTGTCTGCCACATAATCTTGCTTTAAAACTCCTTTTAACGTATAAAAATATCATTAATTTTGTATATTTTTTGGTTTTTTTTGCTTTAAAGAAAATGAAAACACGTGATTCACCCAATGAGAAACAAGCAGTTCGAGTCATATATTGCTCATATTACAATTTTTTCCAAAAGTAAATTTAAACGTTAACCACTAAAATATATGTGAGTTAATACGCTTTACAGTTAGATTTCATTTCAAGTTTTTACCTGGAACAGTTTCCTAGAAAAATAGCTGTAACAAATGTACAGATGAACGAACACATTAGTGACCTTTAATAGTTCCGTTTTTTTTCTTTTTTGAGGTACGAAACCTTAAACATTTAGACAAATGAAGCAACAAGTTGGAAAACGCAATCCAAGAAAAGAATATTTGATACATCATTATGATAACCATACTAATTGGACTGAGTGTAGATTCACAATTTCGACACAGATTCTTAACCACCTAGAAATCCAGAAGTATTAAAAGAATTATACATAAAATAAATGTGTACATAAAAATCGTGTAAAAGATATTAATCCAACTTACATTGCCGACTTACGTTAACTTTTCTTACGTTACGACTCAACATAGACTTATTTCTTTAAACTATATTGTATTTTATTAGGTTATTATATTGTAATTTTATTTTGTCAGGATGTAATTATAATAACGTGAAAAAAAATATGATGGTAATGTAAATGAAAGTGATATTTAATTTAGGACACAAGTTTGGATAAAGGTGCAATATTTTGTGACACTATTAAGTGTTGGTTTCAAAGATTCAAAAATAAATAATTTAATCTCTATTCATTCAAGCCAATACCTACGTAAAACTTAAAAAATAAAAAGCCTTATTTACACATATTTCGAGGTTAAGTTAGAGTTATAAGATATATCTCATTCTCTCATGTCGCAAAAGATAAAAAAACTTTATGCTTTTGGGAAGAAGTGGCAATATTCTATATTGTAGCTACACTATGAATTAACCCTCTTCGAACTTAAAAAAAGAGAACAGACTCGACGCAGCTCCACGCAGAAACATACTTTCACCTATTTGGACTGCGTTTCCTTATCCCATCATACTCTCCGGACATCTAACAATTCGACTGATATCTGTTTCGCTTGCTGTCTAATTCATTGAACTATCTCAAGGTGCAATTTAAAAAGAATTCCGTAAGAAGTTAATTTTATCTTTGCATACAAGCTAGCTACAAGTGATTGACAACGATAGATAACTGAAGCTTGATTTCATTAGATGTATGTAAGGAAAAAACTACCAAACACCAATAGAACACACACTACGAGAGCTCCGTACATATTTAGTTACATTTATATTTCTAAGAGTATATAGTGTTTCTGTTTAACTATTTACGAATGTTTACTTCACTGTTCATCACGTAAATGTATTATATAGTTTACTGGACTGAAAATTTAAAAGGACTCTGCAATTTTCCGGTATGCTTTAAGTTTAAAGTTAAAGAAAAAACAGCGTATAGATACGCTGTTTTTTTCTCAGCAATAGAACTGCTATGACTTTGTATATTTTATGTGATTTGATTGTAATAAACCGAAAATGGATACACTGAGAATTGCAGTAAATATTGTATGCAAACTAACTTTGAGTTAGTTTGCATACAATATTTATTGCAATAATAAAAAAATATAACATATTTAATAATATGAAGTAATTATACGTTAATTATTGAAATTAACGTATAATTACTTTGTTCCCAAAAAGTTTACAGTCAAAGGTATAGGAGCTTCAATGTTACCAGTACTTAATAAATGTCTAATTAAATATATGAACTTTAAAAAAATAACAAAAATCCAAAAATTAAATATTTTTGAAGATAGCCCAAACAAGGGAATTTTTATAATGATATTTTTAATCCATCATAAAAAACTTTATACATAACGTAGATTCAACAAAAATGCCTCCCTTTTGAAAGTATTTGCCGATTTCATACAATAAAAAATCCATAAGTATAATAATGAGGTTATTATATACAATACATTGTCTGTTATTCATATTGTTCATGCAAACATTCGTCGCCTGATCATAGTTGATCTTATTATTGTCATTATAATTTGTACTAATTAAAATATTATAAATTGTAAAAATATATTTTTCTATTTCTTTCAAAATATAGACGAGTAAAATTATAAAAAACCTAAGTATTATTTATCTTTCCATAGTTGCTCTAAAATTGTTCCTATTGAGTATTATTTTTCTTCTACATTTCAAAATTGCGTTATAATACCGATAAAATATATTTATCAATATAAAATGTACTAATACTAATACTACTCTGTTTTAAATACACCGACAATAATAGACGTCGACCAAAAATTTACATTAACACCGACTATTAAACTAAGTAATTATTATACTTGTCCTATATCTACGACAACAACATCCTTAGAATTACCTCGCATGAAGTACTAAAAAAAAGTTTTAGAATTTTTGCTCTTTCAACTAATATCCGATATTAAGTAAAAAAATGAGAGCCATTTTGTAACTTTCCAAAATTTTCATATGACAATTCTTGAATGTTAACTATAAATTTAAATGCGGATTAGTATGCTCTATCACCAAGCCAAATTTCAAGATTCTAAGAAAAACAGTTTGAGAGACGGATAGACTGACTGATAGGTTAATGATCTCATAAGAGTTCCGTATTTACAAGTATCTTTGAAGTACGGTAGGCGGGCGTTTTTTAATAGCCAAAGTAATATCAACTTAAAAACTTATGAAATTTTGTACCTAAGAAAATGTATCGGGAACGAAATGCTTGATGGGATTAAATCGAAGTAGAGAGCGTGTATCCTTATATGTCAGTGAAACAGGATAAGCTATCATTGACAAAGTGGTAATCAAAAAATTTAAGTAGCTGAATCAATCAATAATCAGAAGATATTATTTAAAGATAAAAATGTAAATATATGATAATGTGTTTCTTAGATGAAAATTTATTCATAAGAAAATCTTAAGGGGAATCCCCTTAAGATTTTCTTTGTGAAAAAAATTTACTTAGAAAAGCAAAGACAAATCTCACGAGATCTATTTATTTATAAAAAATGTACAGACATTCGGGATTGTATTCTTGATTCAAATAGATTCCTGGCATGAACTTGCTGAAAGATTCGCAATATAATTTTGTTCTATGTTAAAGCACAAAAAAATTGTTCTGGTTTATGGCATGTGAATCAAAACTACGCTTTTGTAAATATTAGAATGCAAGTACCACTTAAGATATACGACGGAGTGTAAGGTTTAGGAAAAACAAGAAAATTAAATAAAGCAAAATGTAAATTGCCCCGATTATAAATTTTCACTCGTTGGACTTGTGGCCAGTATTCAGAAATAAGATTATATTTTCTGAGGCCACAATTTAACCGGATAACCAATTTTATAGTCGTTATTATTTATCATTAAAATATTAGGACAAGCCCATATATACAAGAATATAAAAGACTTTTTATTTTCATTTGCACATTTTATTGACAATTCTCAGATGAAGAAATTTACAAACTAAAATTGTTTTGTGGGAAATAATTCTATTTATATCTAATATTTATAACCGCTGTCTGGGTTGAAGCTAGCAGGTGGTCGTCTTTGTCCAGATTGTTCAATATGGGAAGGTCTTGCGAAGTCCTGGTTTGTAGGTCTATTTGTTCGACCGGAAGGATATCCCGGGGCAGATCCCTGCTGGTCATTTTCATCATAGGACTCTTGTCCGGGTTGGTTTCTGTCACTGCTGTACGTTTGAGGCTGCGACCCGGGGTAACGTGATTGGCTACCTGTCCTTGATGGTGAGGTATATTGGTTGTTGTCACCATTTCCACGGGGTCCTCCAAAATCTTGAGGTGCATGGGTGTGTTGTCTATTGAGCTGTTGGTGGGCCGGGCTTCGGTTAGTTGGTGGACCGTACACGTTAGATGCACCATCAGAAGGACTTTGGGGATTACCTTGATATCTATTGCCCGAAGGTCGTCCTTGTTGTCCTACCGAAGAACCAATTCCATTGTAGTTCTGATTGTCACCAGAGTTGTCGTACTCGCCGTAGTTGCCTCCTGAGGATACATGCATCATCATGGATCGATTTAATTTAATCTCTAAACATCATGGAATAGAAAAGGAACTAAAGACATTACGGAAAAATATATTTGGCGAAAGTATGAAAGAAGTAAGTATAAAGAGTGGAAAACTAATTACTGTTTAGAAAACAAAATTATATCACACAAATATTAAATCAAGGATTAAATTCACATATCTATTTGGCATCGCTCGTTACACAAAATATGTTGAACTTGTTTCTTCCCACGGCTCCACTCCCGTGGAAACTATGGTGTTCATAACTTCTACGATTGACGATAAAATTTGATTAGCATATCTGCTCCTAGCTAGCATATCTGCTCCAGCGCCATTAAATAGCGCTTCGTTTCTATCCGTTTTAAAGGAAAGAGACAGACGTTGCATTTTAGATATTTATACATTTATAAAGATATTATATCTGATTATAAGTCAAAGGAAATAGTGAGTACGAATTCCGTTAAAAAAATTTAAAAGCCTCATTTATAAATCAACTTTGAAATTGAATATTGTTTATTTGATAAACGTAAATTGCGTTTTAATTCTCTAAAGCCGCTCATAAAAACGAGAAAATACATATGTTTATTAAGCAAAACATTGATGGTATTTACCAATAAGGTTATAAAGTTGTCAATGATGGAGCATCCCATTACATATATTGGTATGGAATTAATTTTGTAAATAATAATAGTTAAATGGAACAACGATATTTAAATTTTTTACGTACTTGGATTTCCATTACTTAGTAACAGTTGAGATACTTAATGATATTGCAAAAAAATATTTATTGGAGGAAAAATATTTCAATCAAATGGAAAGAAAATGTATATTAAAATAATTCTAATTTAAAACATACCTTGATTAGCAGCAGCGGCCCTAGCATTTTCTTCAATGGATTTTAGAATAGCGTCCGGAATCGGAGGTGGTGTAGGAAGATGATCTCCAACAGGACGGTAACCGTTCTCATCAGCAGTATAAGTGATGCTGTAGAACTGACCGTCATCCCCGGTGTAGGAGAAGCTGCCTTGAGCTTGAACCCCATTCGTAGCTACACCACTTTCATCAGCGCTGATGCCATTTTCAGTTTCGTAGCTATAAGAGAAACTATCGCCATCGATATTGCTTTCTGATCGAAGAATAGCAGCGTTGGCTTCTTGGGAAGCTTGTGGCCTTTGGCTCCTTGCTTGGTAGTTAACGTTGGGATTGCCATTTTGAGATTGGTAATCATTACTGGACGCATCGTAATTTGGGTTCCGATTAGGAGATCCATTAAATACTCCTCTATTATCAGAATTTGATCCAGGGCGGTAATTACGTTCCTGTGAATACTGGGCTCCTTGATTGTTCTGATCATAGTTAGATTGCGGTCCTTCATTTACAGGCTGATATCTTTCATTTGATTGTCCAAAGTTAGAATGAGTATTCGGGGATCTATTGTAATCGGATTGAGGCTGGGGTCCCGACACTTGAGACTGATGTCTAAAGGATTGAGACTGCGGTCCAAAAGATTGTTGTCTGGAATGAGTTTGAGGACCAAAGGATTGCCCCTGGGATTCAAAGCTAGATGGTCCGTGATGGCCAGTACCAGAAGCGCCTGATGGAGCACTCAGTGCTCCATCGCTCCCTCCTGCTGTGTCAGCTCCAGCTGGTGGGAGGTAAGTGCGATCCAGACGATCGGCACTGCATATCGCCACAACCGCAAATGCGAAGATGAGCTAAATGAGTTAAATTAAAATATAAAAGTATGCGAACTTAATTAAAATGTAAGAAATATCTCTGAGCAATTTTGGGGGTAATGACTTCTAGATCGTAAGGTCATGTAAATCAATCATTTGATATATTAATACGATACTAACATACTATTGCAAGTGCATTATGTCAATGTCATAGAGATTGAGAGTCTTGACAGGTAAAATTTTGACGAGAACGGCAAAAAATAGATATATTGCATATAAGTAAGATGTAAGCAGATAAATGAGATTGCACAAGTATTTACCGACTTCATGATGGTATCTCGATGATATCGAATATTCGTCTCGTTATTATAAATTATTACTCGATCTTCTTCAAGCAAGTACTTTTAGCTCACTGTGCCTTGTCAGCAAGTCTCCGTTGTATTTATATGATTCAAATTACCTACGCGATGATGATGCTCAAGATGATTGTGTTGCAACTCCGAACTTGCTACATTACATTAGAGAAGATGGACAGTCTGAGACAATTCGAGATCACGTCCTCACGACGCTCCTGATCGGCCGCACCGGATCCGCGCGTGTATTGCCAACCGTTTAAATTGATTCTCGTAATTATCACACAGACGCAATAAACGTTTTAATCACGAAGTTATTTCGAATAACGTCGTATTTAATTTAAGCTCTGGTATAGACAGAACATGAAATTTTTTTTTTAATGGAACAATCTTATCTGTAGACATTAAGATATCGTAAAGTTACAATACCTTAAGCTAAGTTAATACTTTACACGATCATGAATTTCACAAGATTTCTAACATTTTCTTTAATCCAAAGATTATGGTTATTCAATCAACTCTTTTTATCATTACATAACAATTCAGTGGAAGGATCCCCCCTAAACTCTTGTCTAAAAAAGTATCCAAATTCATGAGTATACATTATTGATTGAATACATTAAACAACGTACAAAATTTAATTAGTAATAATTCTCATAGTAAAGCATCGTGATTAATTACAGGGATTAAATTTATAAACAAAGAATCTCATGAGGCGAACCTTGTAATTATCTTTAAACTTATCGCCAATAAACGAAACTCTATAGACTCAATTGATCGAAAGTTTGGCTTCAAGTTTGAAAGGTCAATCTAATAAGCGAAAAAAACAGAGCAATACCATCTAATAACAATTCACTTCGTCGTTGAAAGAACAATGACAATCGCTGATCGGTGTAGATAGTAACTATTTTATAATTCTGATCAGTATGATGTAATATTAATCGTGATATCTTCTGAGTTGCTAAGTCCCATAAAAATCATTCCATTCGGAACAAGAGCGTGAATAAGTACGTGGTAACACATCAGGTTAGTTTAAAGCTTCTTTCTGTAGGGTACAAGTTTTATTCAGGACATTTATTCGATTCTTTGTATCTTAAGCTATTTTCAATGCTCAATTGTTTCACAGGAATTTTCTTTTTAATTTCACCATCATTTTTCCCCTTTTTACTGAGAGCTGCAGGTTTAAGCTAGTTTAAAATACGTTTAAGGGAAAATTCGTCGCAATCGTATTTCTTTTAACTACGTACTTTCATCATAAACGATTTTATTACTTAATTTCTATGAATATTGGTTTGATATCAGATCATTGGTAGCAATTCGTTGTTTCCTATTTTGTCGTTGTTGTAAAGTTTTAGGCTGTATTGACTTGGGTAATCTAGTTATATATTTTTTACAAACTATTTAATCATTGAATTTATTTAATTTTTCGCTATTGTGAATGAAATTACCATATTCCATGAAAGTATCATAAGACATAAAGTCTTTGCTAATAGCCCACCTGAAGATGTTGTAGTGCAACGAACACTAGGTCGTGGTAAAGAACTTAAAGAAAGTAGAAATCATACTACATCACGTAGTTTCATTTAATTGTGAATAATGAATTTCTACAAAATTATCCTTTTCGAAGGGTACAAAATATTTATATAAATATCATAGAATAAAACCATTTAGTATTAATAGATAGAAAGGGACGAGTTACATGCTTGTGTTTGCGTATCTTTTGAATATTATAACGTGTCCGTTGATTTAAATGTAGTTATATTAAACACGTACGAATTGACCTAAGATTGTCTTAAGATATAATATACTTAACGTATGCGGTGGCCGCATTCGATTTACACATTTGTTTGCCATCCTGCGTCCATTTTATTTAATTTCTCTTAATATAGTCAAATTAAAATAAAATTTCAGTTATACAAAACAGAGACCATGTATTGACTTAGAGATTTGCTTATTTTTATTACTGTACGTCTTTTTTCTAACTGCATATATATATATATATATATATATATATATATATATATATATATATATATATATATATATATATACAAATCAATTTCAAAGAGGTCTTTTTTGCTTTGGAATTAGGTAAAGAGAGGAGAAAGTGCTATATTCGTTAAAAAAATTGGATTTGGGAATTTGCTTGCAATTGATCATTTTCGCGTGCGCGCCTTTTTATGTGTACGCGCGTTTGTTTCTATATGTGCTTGTGAGTATGTGCTTGCGTACATAAATTAAAAACTTAACAACAAAATTTAAATACTTGATGTTCTTTAAATTAAGCTCCACGATTTTTTCCAAAATTTCAGTTTTATTATTATTTTATAAACCATGTAATAGACTATAACTCATTTCTTCGACAAAAATCGAACCTCTTATACAAAACCAAAATAAATTACGCGATTTCGCATAGGGCGGACAAGGGAGAGCGTAGTATGAAATCGCAACACTGTATTGATTAAGCGTTTTACGAGGTTGACAAGGCCATTATTTTCTAAGCCTCAGATAGTAAAACAAAACTAAACATAAAATAATAACAATTGTCTTGCAACGTAATACACATATATAAACAATAAATACTACGCGTGGATTTACCAATGAATTAGAATAATTACGGACGAACCGAAAGGTTTTTTAAAATGTAAGACTTAAATTGTTTATTGCGATAGTTTTAAGAGTTACTCCCATTTTCAATTTTCTACAAACATGTCGGAAATTAACCTAAAATAAATTATTTTGTTTCCTGCATCTCAAGGGAAATACTAATATAATGAATGTAGATTATCCGCTTAAATCGTAAGAGTGCTTGTATGGTGGTGGGCAGCATTCTTTCCATTTTGTGTAGAATCTACGGGTTCAGGTTAACTCTCGGTTTAAAGAGATTTTTAAACCAAATACTTTATTAAATAAATACTAATACGTTTATCATCGATCAACGTAATTTTATAAATTTTTATTTAATTGTAATGTATAATTGATTTTAACTGAATAAGTGTAATGTTTATTTAGTTACAACCATATTGTCAAATCTAAAAACCACGACCTGTAGAAATAGTGGGATCTTTCAGAAATTTAAAATTGAAATTAAAATTTGATAGAAATAAAAAATATCCGCTTAAGCGTCTTTTAACACTATAAAATTTATTGTGTCTGAAATCAATGCATTATTTAATTTGTATACAATTTCCACCTGATTGTAAAGTCAGTTAATTAGTATTTTACATCTAAATTTAAATTAAAATACAATAAAAAAAACATGTCGATAAAGGTGATTTGACACTACGAAATTTATTATGTCTGAAATTACTGGAATATGTTATTAATTTGTCCACAATTTTAACCCAATTGCGAAGTCAGTTAATTAGTATTTTACATCTAAAGTTAAATTCAAATTCAATAAAAATTAAAAGAAAATCTGTATAAGCATCATTTAACACTACGAAATTTATTATGTCTGAAATTACTGGAATATGTTACTAATTTGTCCACAATTTTAACCCAATTGCGAAGTCAGTTAATTAGTATTTTACATCTAAAGTTAAATTCAAATTCAATAAAAATTAAAAGAAAATCTGCATACGTATCATTTAACACTACGAAATTTATTATGTCTGAAATTAATGCAATATTTTATTAATTCATGTACTATTTAAACCCAATTGTGAAGTCATTTAATTAGTATTTTAAATCGTCATTCCTTCGAAGGACACTAATGACTTATAATTTATTTTCCCTCTAAATGCATTAGGAACTTGGTCGCTTCCGAAATATAAATTTATCGTGGCCTTTTAATAAAGCTGTCACTGTTAAAAGTCGACTAATAACGGAAGGCCGCTAAGTAAAGGTCGCGATTCATGACCAGAACCTTGATTTATATATTACGAAGAATTGGATCAAAACATTTAAGTAGCGCCGCACTTAAGTCCATCAATCAGAGTAATGATGTAGTGTGCAAAATGAAAAAGGAACGAGACCACATCTCTGCTAATTGTACAAACATGGCTTCGTGTGTCTTCCGTTTCGCGATTTGTTAGTTGAAAATGGAGTGGGCATATAGATGCAATACATTAATTCTTATTTAGCGTAAATCATTTTTTGTCATATGTTATTCAATTTCCTTTATTGATTTTGTAACTTATTCATAATTTCTTTTGTTTCAACCTGTAAGTCTGTATCGTACCATACACGTTATAATTATTTTAGATTTTGATTCTGTGCTTTTACGGAACGGTATAATTAAAATTCATACACCTATGTTTAAATATGAAAAAATTTATTTGAAAAAAATGGTCAAGGAAATACAAATAAAAGACGAAAGTCGCATGAATACATAACTAAAAAGACATGGAATGTGCTGTCTGGGAGACGGCCACGTACGGAATAAAAATAAAGAAAACCTTTCTAGCACGAGTAGAACTAGCACTACGAATATTCTGTACACATTTATAATAATTTAAGAGTATATAGTGTTTCTATTAAACATTACAAACATTAAAAATTATATTATTTAATAAATACTAATTTTTCACAATGTTTTGCCTACTATATGTTTCACAGGCGTAGAAACATGGAACCTATTTCAAAAACTATAAGATACAGGATAATCACTACAGTTTTCCCACGACTTTTACGTAGGTTTCTCAAAAGCCCTAATTTTTCATAATTTTAGATTGAATAGTTTCGGAAATAAGGGAAGGGGGATCTGTTTCTTTCGCATATCATTGCATAAAAAATAAATAAGACGGCAAAAAGACTGGCCCTTCTAACAAAAGAAGCACACCAAACAGACGTGAATGCTACGCTGGATCTGGGGAGCCTAGAGAATAGATAAGATAAGAAACGTGTATTATGACCTCTAAAGTCGCAGAAAAAGGAGATAAAGTTCGCAAAAATCTTCTGAGATGGTGTGGATATGTTGTAAGAAGAAATGAAAACCACAACGGAAATCTGTAAGTAGCAGATGCGGATAATGAGGCAATACAAAATTGTATCTTGCGGTATAAATATAGGGAGAAGATGATATCGGACATGTAGAGATGGGACGAATAGAAATTGTCTTTAATCGTTACTTTTATGGTCTTTTCCACACGTTTGTTGCCATCTGTTAAAAAAAACATTGCATTGTGTATCTTTCATAAGTATGAAAATATCGCGAATTTAACAGATGTAACATCATTCTTAGTTTTTCTACAAACATTAACTAAGATCCACAAAATTCTGATATTTTAATAAGTTTAGTGTGTTTTTTATTGGTTTCTATTTTAATTAAGATTCCTATCCGAACCATCTGTCTATAAAATTACATGAAGATAAGCCTGCGGTTGCAGAAACTAAGATGCCATGACAGACGGGCTTTCGGATGAACGAACGGACATTACGAAATGAAAAATTCGTTTATTTTGATATACGAATTTTAAAAAACTTGTGCATTATTTCGCACATTTTTTCAGCATATTTCTGGAAATGTGAGACTTAAAATAAGGAAAGGCTAGTTGAGTGAATATTAAATAATATTTTTTTGAGATCTTTATAACTTATAGTTTCAAACAATTGAATAAAAGAAATCGAGTACTCAATTTGACCTTTCTAAAATTTCCCTCTTTGAACCTTACTAATATTTTTATTTATGCAGGTCAATATTGCATCTATCAAGTTTCTACGTTAAACGGTTTCTGAGAAAAAGAGCTGTGATATGAAGATGGACAGACTTAGAAGGGAGTGATCTCAAAAGCATTACGTTTTTTGGAGTTTACTCTTTAAGAATTCATTTTCATATATATCAACCAGTATGAAGTTTTATTAGGAGTAAGATCAGAAGTTCAGAGCTTACGAAGTTCAGAGCGTTAAAAACATTTTAATCGTCAGTGCATGTTTAGAGTGTGATATCAATATGTTTATTTGGCATTTTTTGGCGTTATCACAATGACGGCGTGTGACAGTCATAGTTAGCTATCGTTCGCTTATATCAAGATCGAAGATGTAATCGTTAAATGATATCAATATTTGGTGTCTTCTATCCTACAAAATTAAAAAGTCTCTTTTAATTTTAACTTCTTATTCTGACGTTAATAAACGTTCTTAATTTTGTTGTATAAATTGGATCTTGTTCAGAATTTTCCATTTACATTTAATGATCTTGATATTTATATTTATATATAGTGTTACCTATCTTAAACATTTCAAGATAATTGTACTTATGGGGTAAACTCCAGTCGCGCGTCGGAGTTGACATGCACAATTTTTTTTTATTTTGACTTGCAACAAGTTTAATATATCAAAAGAGAAGGTTTGTATCAAGTTTGATATAGCAAGTTTACACACTTGTAGCAAGTTCACACACTTACAGCAAGTCAATAAAAACGCAGTAAACATAGCTGAGTGCTTCGCTCTACTTGCAATAGATGGCGACTATAGCGAGCATGAGGTTATAGCAATATTGCCACGAACTTGAAATATCATCTTTAACTTAATAATATTGCAGCAATATTGTCACAAACTTCAACTTCATGTTTAACGCAACCATTTAGACACAAAGAAAAATCAAGTTTTCCTCAAGTTTACACGCTGTCTGAATTTAAACACGGTATATTCATTAGGGGAACGTGATCTAATTTTAGTAATTTAATTTGCTGCTTTAGATCTTTATTAAACATTCGAGATTAGTAGAAGGAGATTTGATAAGGAGGTCGTATTTTAGTCTGTAAGTCAGCTATTTGATGCATTAATCATGCATCCTCATAAGTTAGTACTGAATGAATAAATCTAACTATTCGGTACCAAAGTAACCCATGTTAACTTGATTGAGTCCAATCATATCTTTGACTATTTATCTTAGATATGAAAAATGACGATTTCCTTAAATTATTTCCGCAATTATCAATGCAGATAAATGTTTCTATTTTTCTTGTTGGTTAGTTGTAAATAACCATATTTCTAACATGAAAATGTTATTAAATTTGTTTTTCCACCACACGTTCACACACGAATATTTGTAGGAATATGTACCAAATTGAAAAGTGATTTGATTATTGAACTGAATTTATTTTCGTACCACTAAATAAAATAATAAAAAAATCTCGACAAGAAATATAAGGATTACGAGATAAACCTTTCATTCTACGGATGATTATGGACTTCAAAAAGATATTGAGACCAAACATTAAAATTATGTTAGTTAAACAAGAAGAATTGCGAGATTGACGAGTTTACACTTAATAATTACAGTAAAGCATTGAACATCGTATATTTCATGCTATTTGATAACTCGAAAACTTTATTTTGTCGGATGAAATTAAGTCAATGTCGTTTCGGAAAAAAGTACGCTAAGGCTGCATTATTTTTATCTCAAATCTTATGGTAAATTCTAAATGACTTAATCTTTCTGTGGAGAGGCAGGTGGTGGTCTATTCATATATTATGAAGTCAGGTCTGGTGGATATCTTAGATGATTTTTGGATAGCTATGCAAAAACATTGAATAATGAATGTTAAAGCTATATGTGGAGAAGATAATTTTCTAACACTTCGTTTTGTTAGAGAAAATTAACTCAATTTTTTGAAAGTCATGAAAATATACGCTAAAATTGCGTAAATAGATCGAAATTTTAGGGAAAATTCTAAATACGGAATCTTTGTACCTGTAAATTGGTAGCATTAAAGTAGAAGGAGATAAGATTAACAACTTACAATATGTTAACGGTACGGCTGTTACTGCTTTTAAAGAAGCTGAAAGCCATTTACATTTTCTGCTCTTTAATGAGAGAATATTTAGTTTTAACTGAATACAAAATCCGTAACTTAGCTGATAATTTGGTTAACTGGTGATCTAAATAAATATTTAAATCGGTAAGTTATAGTTGACAAGAACAACCGAGTTTGTCTACTTAGCTAACTTGCTTGGTAGTAAATCACCCAGCTGCGAAAGAGACGTCATTCACAGGACCTATTCAGGAAAGATGGCACTAACTCGGAGCGGTTTGTGGAAATCTAGTTTTTGTTATTTTTTTAAATTGAACTGATTTATAAATACTCAGATCTAAAGATTGAAACAACGTTGATGCTATACATATATTAAGACTAATCTGTTCTCAAAAAGATCAAACCCAACAGTGAGCTGTTTTTAATCAAACCCATCCTAAGTGAGCCCGGCCTTAATAATTTAAGGCAAGGCTCAAGTCCATGAGTCAACAAAATTAAGTAAATTACTTAAACAAATTTGCAAACTGTTTTTTACAGTGCCCTGACAAAAAGAACAGTAGTTGAAGTCTAGCAAAAAGCTGAAGTCCTGACCACGATGTTTTCTATGAGAGATAGATAATGAAGAATCCTCAGTTTAAACTGATAATAAGTGATTGTTGATAAATTTTGCGTAATAAAATTAGAAATAAGAAGAAATATAATCACGTTGAAGAAGATAATATGCTAAACATAAAGTTTAGTCTACTTAAAAATCCATAAATACTGAAGTGTCATTAAAAGGACTTACATTAGAAATATAAACGGTAAAAAAGAGAATTCTATATTCTGGAAGAAAATTTTATTTATAGAAAGATATTTTAATTGAAACGTTTTTGTTTGCCAGATTCGACAAATTTCAGATTGGACACTAATAATTATTAAAATTAAATTAGGTTAATTTGTAGGAAAATATTTTAATTCTATACATAAAATTAAATTAATTTCGTAATTATAAATATGAACATGTGGCTACATAAATCAAGGTATACTTTTTATAGATCCAATAAAGAAACGTGATAATGATTTTAGTTTGCTATCATTGCAAGTCTGCGGTCAATTAATGACCGACATATTATAAATGGACTTAGGTCATGGCATTAAATAGATTTTAACTTTACACTTTATAATTAAATGATATTGCATAAAATACGAGTGAAAGTATTACACTGAAACTTGAAATAAAGAAAGAATATGTAAGATTTGTAAATTTTTTATATCCTGTTTTTCAGGGGGTGGTGAAAATATTCTGAATTGTTCAAATACTCTAGCAGCTTCTTATGAATTGTTCAAATACTCTAGCAGCCTCTTATCTTTATCAATTGATAGCTGCCAGTTATTTATTATATTAGAGTGTTTTGAATGTTTTATTCACTGGATGTAGTTATTAATGAACATTCTCAGGCAAATATTTTCGTGGTAAATACCATAGCAGTTAAATTTGTTAACAACGTATGAGATTGAGGGTAATCTGAAAATGTTTACTGTCGCTTCTTTCTGAAACAAAGAATGTATAAGATCATCATAAAAAATGTAATAAAATTTTAACTGATTGTTTAGAGTAATGATAGATATCATTACTCTAAACAATCATTATGATAATCACTTTTTAATTTATAACTTTATGTGCTTAACGTATCACGTACTTAAAGAATTTAATTAAATCGTGTGATTCATTAATTGCATCTTGACGAAAACATAAATCTGGTTATAGACCTAAATTATAATTGCTTTTAATACTATAATAAAGCAAAAGTAACGAGTTAATTATGGTGTTTATTCTCACTAACTGTTATTACAGCCAAATCGACATGCTAGCTTGGTTCACGGTTTAACATCAACGCTTTAACTTCGTTATGTAAACTTTACAAAGTTCATTTTCGCTTAGTTAAGTGCTTAGGTTTAGGTTATTTCACTGTTTGGTGTAATATACGTGTGCCGCAAAATTTAATTATTACGTTATGGGATCTCAAGGAGGGTTTTTTCATTTTATTATTTGATACTACACATACACACACACACACACACACACTCATATATATACATATACATATATATATATATATATATATATATATATATATATATATATATGTATATATATGTATATATAAAGTTGTTTCAGGTAAATGAATTACAAGGGTAGCGAAAAAATAGCGTATATAGGAATAAGTTAAGAAAATAAACCCAAAAAATAATTGCAAGTTTCGCATTGAGAATACCTGTAATGATAAATAATACCGAGTTTTACATTTCGACATCTTTTAAACATGAATATTGATACGAATATAATAGCACTCATACACATGTACAAAAAATACATATACAAACTCATGTATATATATATATATATATATATATATATATATATATATATACATATATATATATATATATATATATACATATATATATATATATATATATACACATATATATATATATATATATATATACATAGATAGATTTCGAAAAATATTACAAAACATTAATTAACATAATTATAATATACATTAATTTATTGCTCAAATTATTTTGACGTTTTTGAATGGTACGTATTCTTGAATAAATGTAATGTGTTTAAATTACTCGGAGTACATGCAATCTCGTTAGTAGTCAGGATAAAGATCTGAATATATAGATATAATGTGTTGTAAAAAAAATTATCTAACACTCTACTCAACTACTCTCATGAGCAAATACCAAATTGATGACCAACAAGCGAGCAAACAAAGAGCACACTCTGCATTTTGAGTTGTCCAGTTTTTATTAAGATCCAATTCATTGACCTTAGAATCTCGACCCTTTCAAAGTCGGGTCACATGAATATTCCTATGTTGCTTGATATATTATTGCACAACGACTGATCGAAAAGTTCGGTTTTGAAACAACTAACGTCACGAATCACGACGTCAGTTAGAAGAGGGATACAATATTAGATCATTAATTTTTAGTTTATGACAAGAAAATCCTTTTAAATTACTTGCAGTCATGAACAGTATTATAATTATGAATCTCATTTACTGGCGAAAATTAATTTACCTTTGAACTTTCAATACCAAGTTAATTATTTTAAAAAATCGCGCCTGTTCCACTTTTAAAGCACTTATTCAGCTTTGGCTTTTTTAATTCCATAAATAATTTAAGTTTTGCTTTTTAAACAGTTACAATCAGTTTTGTGATCTATTTAGACCAATAAAAGAAATTCCAGGGTCAAATACCATTTTTATTTGACCACAATAACATTATAATTTCTACTTAAATTAAAAAATGCTGTTCAAACAAATAGTTTCATTTAAGTTGGCACATTTAAATTCGATGTACCGGAAAGAAACTCATTCATGTAGTCCTATTAAGTTTAACAACAACTTAATAGGACTGGATGAAGGGGTTTCTTACGCACTTTTCCCTACGAATATGGGATTAGAGTATAATTTTTTTTTCTAGGGTCTGCCTGCGACTTCGCTCCATTGCCTTTTAAAAAAATCAAATTACCTTCAGTAACATGGCGATAGATTTATAACCGTAAGACACTGTTATATACTTTCTTACTGTATGGATTTAGGAATTGGAAATACACACTGTGAGTTAATACATGCCAAAAACAATTTACTGGGTTTTCCTTATAAATTATCGCGCAATCTAATAGGAATCTAATAAGCGTTATAAAATGGGGAAGAAGGGATACCTTAGGAACTGTCTAAAATTTTGAGACTGTACATTATCCCAAAGTATATTTTGTCCATACGCAAATTTGGTGTAGAATTCTTGATAAATAAAGAGTTATAAAGTAGCAAACAAGCATCTATCTATACATTCATCTAAACTTTTACATTTATGATGTCAGTTAGCTACTGAATATTCAACCATTGTTTACAATGGAATGTGGATGAATTTAATGAGGCTTATAAACATATCCATTGCGTAAATACTTTGATACACAAAAAAATATTTATGAATATATTTTCGACATAAAGTACTTAAAGCACATATTCTCAAATATTGAATATATTTGGCGTTAATTTTGTAGAAATTCATTATTCACAATTAAATGAAACTACGTGATGTAGTATTATTTCTACTTTCTTTAAGTTCTTTACCACGACCTAGGTTTCGTTGTATTACAACATTTTTAGGTAGGCTATTAGCAAAACCTTAGATGAATTAGAGAAGAAGATAGTCTCTGCTAATAGCTCACCTGAAGATGTTGTAATACAACGAAACCTAGGCCGTGGTAAAGAATTTGCCTAAAGTAGAAATAATACTACATCACATAGTTTCATTTAATTGTGAAATAATTTCAATACTTCTGTTCTTTGTTGGTTGAATCTTCGTTTTAGGTCTTCACCTATTTTTTAAGGCTTCTCAGGACTAAACTTATAAACTATGTGTATATTAATCATTATTCAATATTTACGACATTTATAATGTCAAGCAATTAAGTTGCCATCTTAAGGTTGCCGTCTTGACATGTACCAAATGTTTTGAACGTGATCTGAACTCACATTAATTGTTGCTAATAATCTATAATGATTGATGGTTAAATACGAAATGAAGACATGAATACATATTCGAGCTAAAATTAAATTTCAATCTCCAAATTTGATTCATTAATACGAATGTATGAAGTGATAAGATCAAATTTGAAAGCACCAGTATTCAAATAGCAAATAATGCTACTGATATTATATTAAAATAAATTGCATATCGTGTTCCTCACACCTCGCGTGTTGCTGTGAGCATCAGTTCGTATAAAATTTGCAAATAGCACGCCTAAGCAGCCCGTGTAATGACCCTAATTGAGGTGTGAATAAAATTGTTGTTGCAAAACCAGCCAAAAACGAAGGAGTTTAGGGGAGAACTGGGTTAATTGGTAAATATTGTAATCGGTAAGAGCATACTTCAGTAAATGAGTTTATATAAAATATAGATTTTTGATTTAATATTACTAAATCTTACTTTCTATTCATTCACATCATTCGAAATACTTAAAAATTGTTCGTGGAAGTTAATTAAGTAGACAATTTGTCAGTATAAACTGGTGATTTAATATAATACATTTTCCTCAAGAGACCTATTTGACATAACTAAATGGTCAAATAATAACTACAGCTACAAATAATCTTATAATAAATTATTTATATCACTGATCCATAAAATGTTTTCATCACGATCGTTCGATATGAGAATTAGTGACCGATAGATAAAGAAATTGGTATAAATTGTAAGTATCTGTTACGAAATAATTTTCTAAAGCAATTTAAAAATAAAGCAAATATTAATGGTTTAGTATCTATTTCTTGTGGGTAACTGCTTTGTTAATTCATTTCTATTTTATATTCGTGTTGTAGTATCTTACTTGTTTTATTATATTGCAATCTTCGTTACTATTTATTTTTACTTTTTAATTTTTTTTTGTTTTCAAACAAGCAATTAAAAATTAGTTTTACTATAAAAATAACATCCAAAGTACTAATTTATAATAAATAATTATTTACAAAAAATCGACAAAAAGGTAAAATTATGTAAGGAAATAGGAAGAGAAATATGAGAGGAAACTCATATGAGATATTTTTCAATGAATTATTAAATTAATAATGTATTTATGAAAGTATAGAAATATACAGTCTACAATGGACCATGTTAACATCGAAAAAAATAAAATAGCTAATAATATAGGAAATGGAGCTCAAAATCGAAATGAAATATTTTGGACAACATGGACCTTTTGACAACATGGACGTTTAGAGAAAATAGTGGAAATTGCTAATGGTAATTTTTGAACAAGACTGTATTTGACTTCAACAGACACGACAACAACAAACCAATTACGGTCTATTGAATTTTTCGACAGCAGACATTTTAGGTGATTAATACAGAATTTACCAGGGTAAAAAAATAAGTAAGCTAAACTATGTCATTATTTCGTAATGTATTGGCAAACCATCGGGATAGATAAGAAAAACATATCAGATCTTTTATCCAGATCGAGCATGCGATAGTTAAATAAATAAATCCAAATTTATTTATCAAGTTTATTATGTTATTATTTTTATTGAACATAATTAATTAAGATTAATGGCAAAACTAAATTAATTGTTTTTTTTCTAGTATGTTTTAAATAAATATTATATAATCATGTTAAATACTAATTAGAAGAACGTCTAATAAAAACCTTAACTAATACTGAAGAAACAATAATTCACAGAGAACGACGTTGAAAAAAAATTCGAGCCAAAAGTTGCACGAGAAACAGCTTGTAACTGACAAACTTACATATTTACTAGATACACTTAGTTTATATTTTCCATTTACACCTATTGGCCCTGAAACTGCTGGTAATTTTAGAACTTTCTAATTATTTTGCTACGAATGAAAATATTGTTAAATTTTTTCAAGAAAATAATGTAAAAATGTTTAAATGACATGAAAATTTTTAAAGATTCGAATGTGAAAATTTTGTAGCCGGAATATCGTTAAGAATATAATTTCATATCATTTTATATAAAAATGCAGATTTTAATGCAAATTAGTAATAAAAATGAAAAATATATAAATTTTTGTTCAAATTTATATATTTTGTGATTTTTTTTAAATATAACCAATAATCTTTACACCTTTTGGACCCACGCTCCTCTCGCTTCGCGTATGGAATGATAATACCATGAATGTAAATCGGCGTAGTTGTGACAGGCTCACAGTATGAACGGCGACCGGCTGATTACAGATCTATTCACAGCTATGAACCGATATTATGCCGATAAACAACATTTACAAAGTTATATTGTGTATCAATATCTCGCAATTAATACCAAATAGTTGCGGGTTAAAGTAAGTGTATTTTTATAACCTCAAAAGTTATGTAAGATAAAGAAACCATCGCTTCTTCAGCAACAAACTTTTGTGCCTAATATTATATACAAGGCTTCCAAACAAATCGTGTTCATATTGCATAAAACGTGAAATTTTAATGAACGTCCGTTATTTAGTTGTGATCGTCAAAATCAAACTAACATGTTGCACTCCCTCCCAGGTGTGTGTCTTATGAATACCTAGCGACTCAGTTTCGAGTTTTGATAATAGAAATAATTATATCTCGAGTAACTTTACAAGTAATTATCTTTAAACATAGTTTTTTGGAAAGATGAGGTCTTCCTTTAAAGATTGATATAATATTTAATGTACTTATTATGATCTAAATTTGCTTTTTAACCTCGATCACAGTACTTAACGGATTGTGTTTCTTTTTTATCGATTTTTTAATTTTCACAATAAAAGCTTATCAATTTTCACAATGATTTGTGAAATAGTTTAATTTTTCATAAATAACTTTCCACAAAATCTCTTCTTTGCTCGGCTTTTTTTTCCGAGCTCCGTTTTGCCCGGAACTTCTTGCAACGTCTCCCTGCTCCCTATTGCTTTTAATTTTTTAAAATTTTTTTTATAATTGTTTATTTAATGAACATTAAAAAACGCAATGCGTTCACTTCTGGTCCAACCAGAGATATTAGGTCTATTACGAGGATGTACTGGTGTACATCAAACTTGGAGAAATATTGATATCACGAAGTCCAGGACGCTCGTAACGTTTCACTCTTTAAATAAATATTTATATGATAAGGACCTTTAAGTGTTTTCCCTCTGTGTCAAAGACTCGTTGGCAAATAATATTACTTAAATAAGTAAATGACACAAAAATATTAATATTCGATTAATAACTATTTTCATTGTCCCTTTCTTTATTTAGAATTGAAAATAGGAAACATTTTGTTTTTAAACAGAATTAATTAGCATTTCAGTTTTTATCCCAAACGTGTTGTTTTACAGGTTTTTTAGCTCTCTTTGTCAAAATAGGAAAAATGTGCCACTTATGAAATTATTGCATGTCACAGTTATTTTTCAGAAACTCTTTGATGTAGAAAGTTGACATTACTATCGGAATTAGTAGCCAGATTACGAACAAAAAGTTATATTTCCATTTTGTGGATCGGTTTTGGGGGATATCAAATGAAAACTTAATATGATGTGATATGAAAAATTGTATATGTAATTTAGTAAATATATATAACACAAAAATAGTAATCGATATAGATATGTATTCTGTACAAATGTGTTTAAATCATAACAGTTTGTTTGCCTGTTAGTGTAAACATATAGAATAAAATGTTTGATTTCAAAAACTATTTTCATGTTTACACAAATTTCGAAAAAGATTATGAGCTATATGTTATTAACCTATAACTTATAGCGGTTCTAAGTCTGGGAACTCTAATTAAACAATGCAAAATAGAAAACGACCAGCGTATTTATTGATAGATCATACCTGGTAGTTCCGCGGATAAACCCCCAAATCTCGACGACCGATGTTTTTTGGCGAACGGGGTGGAAACATTAACTAATTGCAGTGGAACAGTTGTATAATTAAAATAATCGAACGTGGGTGATACCGTGGGACACAGATAGTATTAAAATTATAGGATAAGGTTAGAATTCTTTTTCTCATATTTTTCTTACTCACAAAGTTTTTAAGACGTTAACATGGTTTATATACATTTTATAGACCCATCAGATACTACTAGATGACCCGCAGATATATTGGCTTCAGATATATAGATCCATCAGACACTACTAGATGGACTTCAGATGTACGATACCTATATTATCCGTGAAGAATATAATTTCTGTGTTTTAAAATTATTTTGTAGCTAGAAACACTAATTATGCAAGACAATATTCCACTCGATCCATTATTCAATTTAAAATTTATATGAAGAACCAAAAGTTTTGTTTTAAAAAAAAACAACTTCTGTGGCTTGTTCTTTTCGAAAATATTCCTTGATATTTAAGTTTAATGTTTTTTATAGAATTAAATAGATCCTTGGAGTTATTATGATAAAGTTACCGAACAGAATAGCCTCGACCTTGATGAGAGAAAAGTAGGTGAAAGTTAGGTTGTGTTGACTTGTACGATTTTGTCACAAAAGAAATGTTGTACCTCGAAATTGTCACTTTATGGTATTGATGATTTCATTTAATAGATTCCTGCTTTCGAACCGTTTTATATATATATATATATATATATATATATATATATATATATATATATATATATATATATGTACATATATATAAATATATATACATATATATATATATATATATATATATATATATATATATACACAATTGACTTCAAAGAGCGTAGAACTCAAGTCAAGTTGATTGTCTTGAAGTTCTTACATTTAGAAAGTGCTATACCATCTACATGAAAAATCAATAAGCGTATCTACGCGAAAAACCAATAACCAATGTACATCAAATGCTAGCCATTGTACTGATCTTATTATTTTAACACGATTTAGTAGTTTATTACAGTTATCTTAAATTAACGTCAATGTGTGTTTTATCTCTAACGATGGTTGTAATGACATCCTTATTGATATTAATAGCGAGTTATTTGAATCTTTAAAGCGATTCACTATTTAGTTTATTTTAATCTTACTTCCAGCAAGATGTCTACTTAACTGTATCGTGCGCATAAAACTGTTTATTTAAAAATTAATCGTCATTAAAATATTTAACTGAACGAAATAAAGTAGTAAGTATATTTAACCAAGACCTTGGTTCGATTCCTTCACGTTTCTTGCCAGGTAGTAACAACGTGCATTAAGAGATACGTTCCGCACTCGGGCTGACAGCTCGTTGTTTTTTTTTGCCCGATGTTCGAGCACGAGCTCAGCGCTAAGTGCTTCCGGACGCACTACCGGTAAGACATTACCGCCTCTGTTTATTCTTATTGGTTTAATTTGAACTTGTAGCCGTTTGGTGGAATACTCTGCTGAACTTTTACGGATAATATGGTTGAGAATCAGGAAGATATTCGAAGGTATCGATGGCATTCGTCGTGATTATTATGTTCAATGAGCTGTATGTAATTAAAGACTGGCTGCATTTAACGAGTAGCTTTAACTGTAGTTGAACAGCAAGTTACATATTTCCGAAATGAAACCGAATGTTTTAAATACACTTTTTTTAGCTCCACTTTTATGTAACTATGGATGTAAACAAATCTAACGAGTCGATTTTCATCAGCTTCTAACAGTAGTACCGATTTAAAATTTTGGCAATTCCAATGATAATATAATAACGTGATGACCAAGAATGGTTGTAATTATGGAAACTTCTCAATAGCTGACAGTAACCCATTGAATTTGGGCTTATTTTACCTGTCTCAATAAGAACTTTGGTTACATACTGTAACCCATAAGGACTGACAGTTTAAGAGGGATATGGTCATGGAAATTTCTCAATGATTAATAGTAAACCCGATGTACGTGGGCTCGTTAGACTCATTCCAATAAGACCTTTGTTTACTTTATAATTACTAGGATCTAATGATTGAGGAGAATAGGTCATGGGGACTTTTAGATAGTTTACAATAAACCCATAGATTTTGAGTTCGATTGGTTTGTTCTAATGAGTCCTTTGGTTAAAAGCGGATATTTAATTTTTTCAACGATGATTAGGTATATGTAAAAAGTAATTTGCTTGTACGGTGGAAATAATTTAAAATTTTCACAAATATAAATAAAGGTTTACGGCCGCCACATGCGGTAGAAGCGAAACGTCTTTCTAATATCATTCTGAAGGGAAAAAGAGAAATATTAATCGCAAAATAAAAACGAGAAAATCTTATTGGCAAAAAACCTTCCGATCCATCCAACTCATTCTGTTACTCGCTTTCCCCTTCACTGATGTGTTTCATAGTTCGTTACAGTCTAATTTAACAACATAGGAACTTTAGCTAATTTTGTCAGCGAATTTCACTTAAAATTGAGGTGGAAAACATGTACACTTTCCCAAACTCACAAAAAGTTATTTTCCTGCAGTGTTAAATTTCATAGTTGTAATGTTATTTTTTCATGACATTTTAAATTCCCGACCGGATATATATATATATATATATATATATATATATATATATATATATATAATATATATATATATATATGTATATATATATATATATATATATATATATATATATATATATATATATATCTTTTTTTTTTTTCTTTTTTTTTTATACGATTTTAAGATGAACAAAATATATGGAGATGATATGGTAAGAATGAAAAGAAATGGGCCAAAAATAAAATACGGCATATGTGCCGACTGTTTTCAATATAAAATGTTTATTTTTGAGGAATATAGCGACATATTTACTGTTCTCGCTACTACCAACGTATAGCAAATGAAGTAACGATTAGTATTTACATATAATCAATAAGTTAGTTAAAATATTCAAAAATATATTAAATGATTAGCCAACATCAAAATTAAAATAGAAAATTTCATGCAGCCAAAATTAAGAAATAAGTGGAAATTCCGCTAGACCTAGGTTAGACTATTACGGCCTTTGGTGATTTGTTTCATAAGAATTATATTTTTAAAGGAAATTTTTAAATAAATTTTTGTAGTTTTTAATTACTTAAAAAATAACTATATATTGCAACCATATTTAAAGCATTTATTTACTGTGCATTTATCGATGTTTTAAAATTTCCCAGTTCGTAATGATGAAGAAAACAAATAACAATTAAATACAAAAATAAATATAACGGAATAATAAGTACTGGCATAGGATTCCCATTCACTACGAATATATCTCATTAAATTATCCTCGAGAAGAAACAGTTCACAAGTTCTGTATTACGGCACAATGGAGTGTGATATAGATTAGTTCGTAGACCCCACATAATTCACGATGACTCCATCTCACTTTGAAGTAATATCTTACATAGAAGACGACGAAGTAATGAAAATGAACTAGTAAGGTAAATAATAATTATTTTAAAACCATTCATTTTAAAATCGTAACTCAACAATAGCATTATTAAAGGTAATTACACACATTTTGTTTAAAAATTTAAAACATAAACATTAATTAAACATAACAATACTTTAATTATTTCTTAATTAAATGTTTACCTCAATACCATGGTTTCAAGAGTTGCATTTGGAGCAGTTAAGAAGCGTGTTATTATATTTACCTTAAGCCGCTTGAAATTTCAGTTATAACAATTAATGATCATTAATATTAAGAGGAGTCTTACAAAAGGCGCGTCTCGCGGCGCAACCTGAGCCGTTGGTACAAATTGATATATTATTTGACGAAATCGCAGCCTAGAAACAAAAGAGGCACAAATCCCATGTACAATGCGCACCGAGATGAATATTAATTGCGTAGCCTATTCACACGTTTGTTTCGAGACTTTGAACTGATCGGTTTACTCTTCGCCGTGGGTGTAAAACGTATCACTGGCGCTAATGTGTTGCTATTTCGTCGCATCGCATTGGTTATTTTCAAGTCTTTATCTATCGAATAATTGTATAAATAACTAGATTCTTCTCACAACAACGTTCTCGTGGGCTATATAAATGTAGCAGGCTGTAATTATCTCCGTCGCAATTTTCTCAAATTCCGTTCGAATTTAGAAGCAACGACCCATAAAAAGGAAGACAATTATATAAGCTATCCCAGGGAATGGTACCAGATTTGGAATTTTACGATACACAGTATAACCAAATTACAGAATTTTCTTTACAGACAATACTGGATATTATTTCTCAAGAACCTAGTTCATATTTTAAAATAAATGATAGCCTATGTATTGATCCAGGCTACAATCCATTTGTGTATTAAATTTCGTCTAAATCTATTGAGAAATTAGTAAGGTATAAGGTAATAAACGCGGGACAATCCATCCATCCAAACTTTTACATTTATAATACGAGTTAGAATGGCAGCCGCCAAATTTTAACCAAAATATTCACATACAGTACCTTTAATAAATTATTTCATTAAACATTATAATATATCTTTATCGAAGGCTTTTCTTTTAAACTGGTTATGGAGATGAGTATTATCTTGACCTCTCTTAAGATCGCTTAAATATATTAGAACACATGTATTCGCCATATATATGACTCGAGAAAAATTGACCATATTTATGTATTTAGGTCGCATCTTAACTAGATGGACATACAAGTCCAGCTCAGTTTATATATTCAATTACTTTTTCAGTGCTTTTCCCTGCTATGTATTTTATCTTAATACTAGCTTCTGAGGCTGATGCTGATGATACTGTATTATTTTCAGACTTCTTTTAAGCCCATATGCTGCATCAACTGTTGTCAGTATTCTTTCACTGTATATGGTGTCATAATGCGCTTCAAATCTCGCCTGAAAAAGTTATTCTTTTCTTTATTCATTTTTCTTTTCTTAGCCCTTTTCTCTCATTTCAGTCTAGATCTCCTTTTGTGATCCAGCCCTCATTATTCCGCATCACATATATCCATTTCGGACCAACCGTTTTCCTTTTATGTCATCATGTCAATGCATTTATGGTAATGAGTTTTTTTCCCTGTGGTCTCCATTCAATAACCGCTTTACTTCACCGTTTTACCAAATATTTTTATGTTATTTCTACTCTTCTTTCTTTCCTGTTCCCATTTCCTATAAACCTTGACAGTCTATTACACTACTCGATAATGTTAAATCCTGAATATATAGTAGTTTTATGATTCGAAAAGATAAATAAGCAATTCAAGAGTAGCACTAGTGGTTAGTATACTAGGAAGAATAAGAAATTCAGCAGTAAAGTCAACTAACTACCTTTGTATACGACGAAGTCTACATCAAGAAAATAAATCATTTATATATAAATATATATACATATATATATATATATATATATATATATATATATATATATATATATATATATATATATATATATTTACCTCGAATTTTTAAAACTTTATTTATTTATTTATTTATTATTTTTAAGTTACGAATAGGTAAGGTGAAATGATCGCTGTGCGAGCAGCCTTTTGCAGCCAACCAAAGCATCAATTAAAAATTATACGGTGTTGTAGAAAACTGAATTCGATGACATAAAAAACCTCTGAACTGTGTCGAGGGTTCTGTACACATTTAGGAATTTATAAAAATTGAAGGGTACATAATATTTCTATTAAACCATCCAAAAAATGAAAATATAATATATGATAATATATCTTTCACAGACGCCTATTAAAAAAAAACATTTTATATAATATAACCTTTTTGCATTTTTTCCTTTACTTGTGCTGTAAGACCTTGCTACTTATCGGGTTCCTGTTGACTTATATAATTTCATGATTATAGGTCAACAGGAACCCGATAAGATTTTATTTATTTGCGAGTGTCAACATATGCAGCATAGATGGCTGTATTTTTATTCATACGTTTCTTCTTGATTGCATTGACTTAGGAGCTACGATGAACCGTAGGTTTAAGTAGTTGATATTAATTTCAACTTGATACCTCCACACGTTCTTGAGAAAAAGGATCTCGCCAGACTGATAGACGGACAACGATGTGATCCTATAAGGGTTTTTTTCCTTTTGAGGTACGGTAAAGTTGAGGTTGAGGTATGGTAAATAAAGACAGACCATAAAGACAGACAGTGCCATAAAACAGTAATAAATAAAATTGTAAGTTAATAAAAACGTAATTAATAACAAGTAATTAATAAAAATATGTAGAATTTAGGAGGGAATACGACGGAGGGGATGACGAGGAGTTACGAATGGTAGTTACCAAATGGAATTTTTAGACGACCTTTTATTTCGTGAATTGACGCCGCGTTCTGAATAACGGGGTTCTATTTATTCCATAGTCGCTAGCACAAATAGCTGAGGAAAATACCGAAAATAAATAAAATAAAGTATGTAAAATGCGACGAAAAAGCCAAAATTCATTTTCAAAAAAAAGGACCTTAAAATATGCGCACTTCAAAATCTATTAAAAATAGGTAAAATTAAAATACAACCACATTTTTTGATATAGAACCATGTTTTATCTGGCACTAGAAAGAAGGTGGGATGCGAAACAATTCAACCTCGTTTGTACGCTTATATCTTGGAAACGAATAATAATTGTAAGGTGATGTAGAACTGGTCAAGTGGGTTTAAGACCACGTGTGAAGTTTAAGACACTTGACCAGTAAATCAGAATTCTGCAGACGTTTCACAAAACTTCAAACTATTTACATTTCATAAATTCTTATCTTGTGCTGAAACCTGTTCTTAAAGATATTTCAGAACGATCAGCAGATGAGTAAACGGTCATGGAAACAGGCATTTTTTCCAGATTTTATATAGTTTTGCTTGAAAATGAGAGGGGGCGGCCACATTTCAGACGATTTTGATGATTAATGTTTCAGAAGCAGTTCGGCTACAAAATGCAAAATGGTGAACGAAACCTGAATTTTATTTAAAAAGGTCTTTCTAACTATATGCCACACAACGTGTCACGCTAATTTTTTTTTCATCCCAATTTTTTAATAAGAAGTGGTGTCATGGAAACAAAAAAATAATTCGTCACATTTTACATGCTGTAGAAGAAACCAAATGTATCATAATAAACTATCTATCAGATATTGGCGGAATCTATAAGATATTGTTTGTATTATGTTCTACTACAGAAATTAAATAAAACCACACAGAATATTAATGCTAACTGTTCATAATTTCATTAATTTTATTAAAAGGGATGCAGTAGCGATAACGTAAATATTCAGAGGAGCTGCTCCTCAGTAAAATGTATCATAGATAATTTGAAGTACTTTATTAGTTTTTTTTAAATGGAATAGCTTTGGATCCTTCCATTATTTGTATATTTACTTCTGTATCAGTACAGTGTCGTTCTGAATTTAAAAAATAGAGCTTAAGTTTTACACAGACGTTTCAAAGCGTTAATTGCAAAAACAACTCGCAGCACATACATAGCGCTGTTACAGTTTGAAGTTAGTTCATTACCACAGATCAATTTGCGAATGACCTTTCGCACAATGGGTCGCGGCGCTCTGCCCACATCGCAGCGATCTACATACTAATGATGTACAAGTACTCGTTTTGCGCATTGAGCGGTGTTTGTTTTGTTTGAGCCTGTTAACACTTCACCGTGTGCACCTTTAGGTAATTTTTTTTGAATATATTTTGAAATAATTTTTCCCTTTTTTCGTGGCTTTACTTTTTAGATGACTTAAGTTCTGAGGTTTCACTATATTGAATGTTATGTAGAGATATAATTTACTTGTTGTTTGAAATGTGATAATAATAATGGATAAAAAAAATTATTATTTTAAATTTGCTTACGGTGATACAGAAAAAATTAATTTTTTTTTCAAAAACTATGAGATTTAAAATGAATGCTATGGTTTTTCGGTGAACTTCAACTGAGTAGACATTTTTTTTGATAATTTTAGCTATAAGTATTTTGGGTAGGGGGGGGAGAGAAGATCGTATTTTTGTGGATATTTTCACTAATATCTCTAGAAATATCTAACACGAAATTCTGAAAAAATAGTTTTGAACTCCTTATTAATTATGTTTTCAATTGATACCTCAAAATATATATTTCTTATCTCTGTGCAAAATTTCAGTTTCTACGTGAAATAGTTTCTCAGGAAAACGACATGAACATTTTCAATTATATCTCTAGAATGTCTTAAATAAAATAATGAAAAAAACGAATCCGTACGGATTCTTTTTTTTTCTTTCAACTTTTGGCTTGTATATGATAAATTAAATTAAATAAGAAAATCGATTATTTTATTTGCCCCTCTAAAATTGTTATTTTTAAATTATAACTCTACAATTTATAACTAAATTATAACTCTACAATTTGATTGATACATCTGAGCATCAATATTATTTATCATTATCCCAAGTAAACATTTTCTGCATCAAATGGTTTCTCAGAACCGCTCAAAGCAGAAATTTGAAATTTGAACAAATGGGTACACGTGATCTATAATGCTCCCGTTTTTGCTTTTGAGGTATGGAGCCTTGAAAATGTTATCAGTGTATGCGATTTAAAGCTTTTATATTTAGTTACGCAACACTGTTTCCTGGCTCTTTATTTTAAAATACTTTGCATCTATAACTTAAAACAGTCATTTGAATAATGTAACTTTAATATTAATTAAGATTTCGAATTTGTTGTCGTGAAAAATAGTAAATATTTCCAAGTGTCTAAGAATGCAAAAAATTCAAAAAGTTAGAGTATAACAAGTTTGTACGTTTTGTATATCTTTATTGGAGATTAAAAGAAATCCAAATTTTCCTTAGAATTATAGAAGAGACATCAAAAGATGTAACAAAATTTTGAGCAAGTAATAACCACTCGATAACTTTGTTTTTCTTACATATAATTACTGTCAGATTAGTCGGGTCCCACTGTATCTTGCTGCGCTCTTATGTGGTTTTAAACATTTTATCTTTAAGAAAGATTTATTAAAACAAGTAACTACAATTTAAATAACAAACAATACTAGATATATTAAATAAATCTTTATTCATTGCTTCCTGAGACGCTCTGATATATTTGGTACTTTTACATGTCAACAAAGTAAAAATCCTCTTGTGATAATTAAATATCAAAAAGACGCGAATTAAACAAATACGTATTTACAAATTATGAACTATCAACGAATTCCAAATATTATTAAGAGTCTATAAATAATTATGGCCAATAATATCGCAAATCCATTATTGGGCTTATAAATTATACTAAATTTCAATAATAAATTTAAATGTAAAAGAGTGTAGATGACCAGAAAGAGACCCTAAACTTCGCTAGCGTTTACAGTACGTAAAACGTCCCATAAAATTAAAGGAAAATAAAACTATCCAAATTCAACGTCAATGGGTTATTGATATAATTACTGGGTAATTTAAAATGTCCAGTCTCTGGAGAAAAGTATGGTCCACCTAGTTAACGTTGAAATTAGTGGTAAGCCTAATGATAAACTTATCCTATTAAGGTATGGACGATACGTCTTAAGATATAAACACTTTATGAATTTAATTTTTTTCACCAACCTGATATAGGAGATCAGATTATTATGTTAATTTCCACTTTCCTTGTTACACAAGTAAGTTTTAAAAATTATATTTGCAAAAAAATTTTAATTCTTCCTCTTCTTGTTCTTTATTAATTTTCAACCGCTATGGTTTAGGTCTACTTCAATTCGTGCCTTCTGTCTTGGTCTTGGGCAGTTTCTACCCATTTCACACCAGACCTTTTCTGGATGTCGTCATATCAACCTATCTGTGGTCTTCTTTATGATCGTTTCTCTCCCCATGGTCTCCATTCCACCACTGCCCTGCACCACGAGCTTTGTTTGCGACGACATGACCCACCTATTACCATTTTAATTTCGATTCCCGTTTTGTGACGTCACTAATATTGTTGTACTCTCTTAGCCAGTTATTTCCTTTATGGTCTCTCAGTGTAACGCCTACTAGTTTTCTTTCGATTTCTCTTTGAGCCACTTTAAGTTTAGTGATGATCTCCTTGGTGAAAACTCAAGTCTTTGCTCCGTATGGGAGCACTGGTATTACACAATAGTCGTATGTGCGAACCTCCTGGCCATCCCTGATTTTCTTGTTGAAGGCGAACTGGAGCTTGGAGTAGGCTTTTTTATGCGCCTTTCAATTTTATTTACCTGATTTTCTTTATCCATTACCACTTTCTTACCACATATTTTTCATGTCTCTCTATGACAATGCTATTTACCCTGATGTCTTCAGTACTGTTTGGGATATTATTTATGTCCTTTTAGTTCATTCAAAACCACACTATTCAGAGCCATGGTTAAGTTCCCGTAGCATGGTCTCGAGGTCCTTTTGACTGAGAATAGTGTGATATCTTCCGCAAACCTATGGTTGCTCAGTCTTTTGTGTTCTATAGTAATGTCTCGCGTCAATCAATGCAACGCCTCAAAAGTGTACTCCAGTAGGAGAGTGAACAGCTTTTGATAAAGCGTGTCTCCCTGTTTTACACCTTTCCGGATCTTGACTCGTTGCGTTTCTTATGGTAGGTTTTTTTTAAAGTTGCATTTTTATAACTATTTGTATCAAGTTTCTATTCAATGTGCGATGATCAATATGGGCGTTTTGAAGAAACTGAATTATTCTCTAGGATTCTATATTGTCAAAGACATTCTTATAATCTATGAATGCGAGCCTCATTGTTATTTGATATTCTATGTTTGTTTTTTTTTTATAATGTTAAAGGAGAAATTGTGAAGTTGCATCTTTACTCTCTTTGACCATTACGATGATGATTCCTACTTCGCCGGGGATTTTGCCGTATAAAATTCTGTTCAATGTGGCATATATCTCAAGTGTTGTCATCCCCGATACATCTTCAAATCCAACATTTATTATTTTCAGTCTTACTGTATAAGATGCTTTAGGATTTTTTACAGGAGGATTCCTTTACTGCTTTCAAGCGTTGTTCCTGTTCCGTAACTAGATTTTCCTTGTTATGACAAGGCTACTAATTTGTTGTGTAACAAGTTAGAGAGCTTTTTGGACCTTTGTGTTTCTCAATGATATTTTTTCCGTTTTTTTTTGTGATATATATCAATATCTCTCTCGACTTGATAACGTGCCTCTTTACAAAAAATACCCGTAGAAACTCAAAATATTTAGTAAAGTTAAATTCAAGTAATTTATAGAATTTTACTTAACTTGTATTTTTTTTTAACTGGAGATTTAGTAAAAAATAACGAAACCAAAAAATCTTTAGCCTTTTATCCTATATTTTCAAAGGATAATAACAATTCATATAATTACTTTGATTAGTTAATAGATTTCTGACGATAGAAAATGTTTGCAAAATGTTGAATAAAAGCAAATGTTGAGAACTGCATGGCTGTATCAAATTTATAATTAGTTGAACGATTGCATTTCCTATAACACAAAGCAGTCCCTGTGTGCATATTTATTATACTTTACAGGGTTTATTTTATTTATTTACTTACTTGTAGTTACAATTACTACTGCCTTTCAATAGCTATAATAGGACAGTTATATAAATTCATTAACAATGAAACATTTTAAGATGCTTCAACAACTTTACTCTCACTCTTTACAAACGCGTCACACTCCGATGCAATCTTGATCAGGTGGTTGAGCAATTGTATACCGTGCGAATGTTGGGAAATTCAACATAACTTGGTTTTAGATGCCGGTATAGCAAAAAAATTATAACTATGCGAGTGCAAGTTACATTCGTAAGTAACTATCATGTATGTAGTAGGTACGGAAAGAGAGACAGTTTTTTTTCAATAAATTTGGCCATAAAATCTTTCCATTTAAAATTCGGACTATAAATGTTTAACAGAAATTTCTCTTTTGTGCTGCAATGTATAGTAATTCAGCATATCCTAAAGAAAATCGGTAGTGAAACGAGAAAAAGAAGTAACCATATGGTATTTACTTCTTTATGGTTACTTCTCTTTCTTATGTATTTACTGTCTTGTGGGCTCCAGATAAAAGGACGGTTCTAACTTATTTCTAAATATGAGAAAACCAATTTACACTTAAAAGAGACTCGAAGATAATGGCGATACTTTAATTTTGAAAAAGGGATAATTAAAATAAATCTTTTATGTAAGAAATAAGGATGCAAAATATAAAATAACTGGTTTAATTTTTTTCCTTATACTAAAAAATTACGAAAAATAAGGTTCAAGACATTATTCCAATAAAACTATAAAATATTATGAAATAATTTATTTTCACAGTTCCGTACCCTAAAAGGAAGAAACAAAACTTATAAAAATTTGTCCTTTTTAGCATGGTAATCACTACATTAGTCTCACTAGTTAATACTCAAAAATATTTATGAAGAAACTTTTTGGAAGACAAATGAAGACAATGCAGTAGAAAGTTGTTTTAATGTTATATATTGTGTAGGTTATTATTTCAAACAGTTTTAAGTATTTACATTTGTAACTGGTCAATATATTCACTAAGAAACATTTCCCAGATTTTTCTTGTACCAATTCGAAAGTTAGAGATAGTTATATTATAAACTATTTGTGCTGGATGACAGGCAGTAGTTAGAAACCCGCACTTGAATGTTGCTAGATTGGAGGATTCGACGTTTACATCTAATCTCTGTCCCTGTTAACTATGGAGTCTGGAGAAGGCTCGCTGTGTCGATTACTAAAGAATACTCCTCGTCGGTTTTAAGAAAATTTCTTTATTAATTAAAACACAGTTTATAAAGTTGAATATTACTTAAACTACTTTTTGCCCCAACTGTGTACTGTCGCGAACTAATTTTTGCGATATGGAAGAGTCCTTTATGTGCCGCCATGTAATCCCTTTATGCGGCCACCGGTTGTCATGCCAGAGTTTATAAACCCACGGTCGCCGGGTCGTTGCATTTGTTACTGCGGATGTCCGGAACACTATTTTAAAGTTTAACATTTAACAAACCAGCAAGAATAAGACTCGCGTTCTAGGAGTTTTGTACCGTTTTATCATATTGATATAAAGTTTGGTAAGTATCTAAAAAATATACGCAAAAAAACCGAGAAATGAAAATATCAAATTTGGCTCTTAGTAATTCGACATTGAATTAGAAATAACTAATTTTTTAATTATAGAATTAACAATAAATGCTTTCCCTTTACTAGTGCTACGAGGCCTTGTTTCGTGTCAAATTTCAAGACTCTATGCTAATAAGACAACAACTGACTCAATATCAAAATACGTTATGTTAGAAAGTTTGTATCTTTTTAATCCATTCAGTTAGAAACTTGAAGATGTTTCACAAAATTATTGGGTTCGTTGAGCTTAATATTAATGTAGTATTGTGGGGTGTACCAAAAAATCCTCGTCACATTACGTTAAAAATATATATTAATTAAAAATATATGTTAAAAAGTATGTATTAATTGAAATTTCTAAATGCATTTAACTAAAAAAAACTGTAAGGACAGAAGAGTGGATGATCGGATTTGAGGATATGTTGGTTTTTGCGAAATTGTAGAGAAACTTTTTGACCCAAGGAGCAAATAACAATGAGCGACTACATATTGGTCTATGCATTAACAGTTTTGCCAACACCTATGGTATTTGAGTCTCCTTAGAGGGAGGATTCTGCGCCAGGGATAAAGACCAAAACTTGATTGAATCAAATATGTATATGTGAAAAGTTGCTTTTTTATTTTAATTTTTCAAACAATTATTTGAGACTGACGTGGTTGAAGGACAAATTAACCTTCAAATATTGTCTTTGTCTAATTGCTTATAATTTCATAAAAAATAGTCTTTTGAAATTGATGCTTACGATAATTCAATTGATGCTTACTTTAGTTGTCTAGTAATTTCAACTAACCAATGAAAGCAAAATGGTAATTTACAAAACTGAACTTTGGGTAAAAGCAAGTAACAATAATATAGAAATCCTTGAAAGGTTTCAGACCAAAGCTATTAGACCTATGTTCAACATTCAAATATGCATTTACAAAATTGTGAACCTAGAAATCGCCATCCGTAGGCAAAACTACCAGTAAAGATTAACTAAATATGTAAATGCTTTGGCTGCCAATTTATCGGGATCTGGAAGTATCCAATACACAAGATTAAGGAGAAACAGTATCCCGTATTATATTATTTATTAATCTTATTAACCGATTCCCCAAAAAAATAGTGAGAGTGGTCAGTAAACATTTCCTCACAGCTCAAACGATACATACAGACAGAGGAGTAGCTAAATGTCCATAACAGATTGCTGTGTTGAACAAAAGAAAGAGAAAAAAAACTCTAGTTGTAACTAGTCTCGTTTTGCAGAACGACATACTTCAGTGTCAGAGTAAACATTAAAGTAAGTTTTATTTAATGAAACTGTGAAATAATTAAGTCATAATATAAATAATAAAGTTAAAGATACAAAAATAATTATACTATAGCTGGGAGAATATCTTTAAATCACGTATATATGTGTTCAAGGCGTATTTTTAGTTCAGTTTTGAAACTGAGTAAAATTTATTCATTTGGAAATAAGCTACATGTATATGACTGTACATATTTTTAGTGCTTGTTAATATTAAAATCTTTCTAAGCTTATTCTACAGTTTCTTAAAATTTATATTAACATTTTCATTAAAATGATGAAAGTATTGTGTTAGCATCGAGGATGGTAGTTATTAAAGTAAGGGAAGAAGAGTGCTTTCTAAGAAAGTGTTAGTGCGGATAAGCTTTAAATCACAGCGAAACTTGTATGTATATGTTAGTGTGTATAAGCTTTAAATCACAGCGAAACTTGTATGTATATGTTAGTGTGGATAAGCTTTAAATCACAGCGAAACTTGTATGTATATGTTAGTGTGGATAAGCTTTAAATCACAGCGAAACTTGTATTTATATGTTAGTGTGGATAAGCTTTAAATCACAGCGAAACTTGTATTTATATGTTAATGTGGATAAGCTTTAAATCACAGCGAAACTTGTATGTATATGTTAGTGTGGATAAGCTTTAAATCACAGCGAAACTTGTATTTATATGTTAGTGTGGATAAGCTTTAAATCGCAGCGAAACTTGTATATATACTTACAAAATCAGAAGGAAGCATTCGATTGACTATCGATTTTTTTAATTGATATAATTTTTCAACGAAAAGAACAAAATGATAAATTTTGAGATTCGAAAATCAGTTTCGCATTTGAGTTGTGTTGCTAAAAAGTTTAAACTTATTTTCTACAAAAACTAAAAAAAAAACTGGTTGTGTTAGAACCGGCCAAATTTGTTCTGAGCCCTACTTATATATAAAATGTGACTTTGTTTTCAAAATATCCTCACTAGAATGATTAGTTTCTTATTCCCGACTATGATGACTCCTTCCATGGATATCTCTTGACTGTTATTAATCTATGCAGTAATTTAGACTATGATAATCAATACGGGCCATTGAACCAAACAGGTGACCTTTTTGGTTCAACGTATACATCTAAAATCACATGATTTTACTTTCCCTTATAAAGCTTTATAAAGGGAAATAAAATTATCTCAATATAATTTTGTACAGCATTATTTATTTATCATATTTTTGTTAAATTTTTAATCCTTTGCAGTTTTCTACAATAAACAACTTTTTTTTTAAATTTTTGATGCTTGTATTAAACAAAATCGATTAATATTACATAGATAGGTTTATCAAATCAATTTAAGACTTTAAATAAATAAATAAACTTGCGCTTCTTGTAAAACATAGATAAGAAACTAGTTTTATCATGAAAATTCATCATTAATATGCTGTGCCGTAAATTCGTCTCACTTCCTTCTATTCGTTTCTTCTGCGATATTTGCGGCATTTCACGATATCGATCTGTCCTTGCCCTCACGTTTCATTTTACTTTATGTCTTGTCGATACTCTTCACTTAAACTGATATATTCCACTGCCAGTTTTTCTTATCATCTAGAGTTTGTTTAAGAATATGAGCGAGTTCTCTCTGAAGCGAGTTTCCCCTTTGGCATCTTTTATCTGATGTTTGATAAGTACTCCCGTGCGTCACTTTACAAGTTTTCGTTAGGAATGCAGAGAATGTGTGTAGATTTTTATAAAACGTCATTATTTGAGGTACCGTCTAATGAAGACTCCACGTCATGTGAGTTGCCATGTTAGGTCTTTCGTTTCTTCTGATATATCACACCCGGATTGAATTATTTAGATTTAAATAAATTTATTTTCACTTTCCAAGTCAGTTCGCGCAAAAGTTTTTCTCACCTTTGGGAATGTGTGAATCGACAGCCGCTTCAGTTCCTGTTGTCTCTGATACAACTCTCCCGAGGTATGTAAATTTTATGGCTTAGCAGCAATGACGTCATTTTTGCCACACCGCATGTAATTTCCTATGTTTTTGAGCGTGTATTTTGAAACCTGCATGCACCATCTTCCTCTAAAAGTGTTTCGATTTGGTATATACAGTACCGATTTGGAATATACATATAGCCCTAGGTTTAGCAAATAGAAACTGTTCGTATAGTCCAAGTGGTTAAACCCACGGATGACTATTCCTTCTCGTGCTGCTGTATTAAAATAAATTTTGTTAATTAAAATAAACCCTTACGAACAACCTAAAAACGAAAATTTTTGAAACATATGAATATGTTCGAGATTAGTGCTTTTAAATATTATTAAAATTGATGAGCCGTAAGGGGTTAAAACTTGTTACTTAATACACTCTCATTCATCGGCCGCAAACAGAAAACAGGCAATGTTTAGATGCGAGTACCTCGCGTTAGGTAACATGCAGTAAGATGTTGTGGGATAACTGGCAGTGGCTTGTTTCTTATTGTACTAGTTACATTTGTATAAAAAGTTAGGTTACTTATATAAAATAAAAATTGAATACACAAGGTCGTAGATAAAATCTTACTAGTGTAGTTTAGACTAATGAGGTCAAAGGGTCGTTCTATGTAAATATATGTTACAATAATTATTTTGTAAGCATACGTTGCAACGACTTAAAACTGCTAAGGTAAATGTACTGAGATTTGTCCTTGTGAAGAGAATCGATCAACTAAAAGCAAATTGGAGATACGTAAGTTTAGGTAAGAAAAAAATATGTTGTGTTCTATTTATTGTTTTTACTGTGGATTTCATTTACTTAACTAGAAGTGTGAAAAATTATGCATAAATTTAGTTTTTTTTTCTATTAAAATGTTTAAATAAATATTTTCAAAAATTTATCTCTTTTTGTTTGTTATTGGAGTTTCGATATAAGCATTTACCCACGATTTGCTTTTTAGTGTTCTATATCCCAAAAGTTAAAAGCAGAACACTTTTAAGATTGCTAACTTATTCGTCCATCTACCCGTCTTTTCTTTTTAAAAAAAAAAACAATTAACGTAGAAGTTTGAAATTTGGTGAAAGCACAGAGCAAATATAAGCACAGAGCTGTTATAACTGCAAAAATATATATACAAGTGTCTGGGAATAGATGTCGAACAAAGAAAGATGCTATTCGTTAGCTATAAAGGAATAAATTGTCGTTGAAATAAAATGTAAAACACGCTGTTTTTCTGAGTGCAAAAAATATACATAACTCTTTTTGACACACGCAATACTTGCTTGAAGGACGGTGCTTACCCGGGTAGCTAGATGTCTTCGTAGCTGTTCGCGGGTTATTCTCCTGAGCTGCACTGAATAATGTGCGCAAGTATAAGTATGAAAAAGATGACAAATAATTATGAATATTATTTTCAATTTTCTGAAAAAAGTCATCTTGTAAATTTTATTTTAATAACAATCAAGTATTTTTTGGTCAAGGAATAACGTCTTTCTTTATTCGATACTTATTCCTGGACACCGTGTATAAATATTTTAGAGATGGCACACAAAATAATCAATTTTTTTTTAATTTATAAGTCTCATGGTGTATCTATTTTAAGTAATATAAGGATTTTGTAAATATTTTCTTTTTCAGAATTACATGCAAGTGTCCACAAAGAATTATTCTTCCTCTATCTCCGAAATTGCTAAAGATACACGTCGCTAGAAGTTTCTTAATTATTCTTATTTTCAGAATTATATGCAAGTGTCCACAAAGAATTATTCTTCCTCTATCTCCGAAATTGCTAAAGATACACGTCGCTAGAAGTTTCTTAATTATTCTTATTTTCAGAATTATATGCAAGTGTCCACAAAGAATTATTCTTCCTCTATCTCCGAAGTTGCTAAAGATACACGTCGCTAGAAGTTTCTTAATTATTCTTATTTTCAGAATTATATGCAAGTGTCCACAAGGAATTATTCTTCCTCTATCTCCGAAATTGCTAAAGATACACGTCGTTAGAAGTTTTCTTAATTATTCTTATTTTCGCAATAACTCTCATATATTTTTACTCCATGATATTTTTACTCCTGATATAATTTTTCTACAATACACAAGGCAATATACAAGTATAATGAAATTTGTAGTTTAATAGAACTAAATATTTGTACCTTAATTTTTATTCTCAACTAAATGAAATTACGTGATGTAGTATTACTTTACTTTATTTTATTTTAATTCTTAACCACAACCTATGTTTTGTTATATGACAACATATTCAATTTGTAGAGAATAACTCGTCAAATAGCCCATTTAAAGATGTCTTAATACAACGAAACCTATGTCGTGTTTAAGAATTTAAATAAAGTAGATATAATACTACATCACGTAGTTTCATTTAGTTGAGAATAAAAATTAAGTGATAATGCATTTCTACAAAGTTAACGCCAAATATATTTGTAGTTTGGAAGAGATGCCAGTTCCCTAAAGCGTTTGTATATGCTTAAAGAAGTTAGAAACCTTCATAGTGCGGGTTTTGCAGAACTAAAACTTAGCAATTTGCTTTAAGTAATAGTAATGAATTAACGAAAAATTATTAACTCATATTTACTTCAATTGTTTTAATTATTTACTGTAAAAAGTAAAGTTTATTGACAAAAGTATCATCAAAAAAAATAAAATTGTATTGTGATAATAACCTTATTCTATGTCTGCTTATTTTATCAAGTTATGGAATTTATTTAAAACCGGCATTAGAAATACACCGTCCATGTACACATGTAAAATGGAAGCTCAAGTAAATAAATGAGAAATCGGTTCATGACTATTTGATGTAATATCTCTTCAATAAATATAATGTCGGTCGGACAGAGTCGGTCTGGGCTAAAGATAGATGGGATACTATCAGATAATAATGAAATATATTTATATTATTAATTCATAACGAAATATATTATCAAATAAATATGTTCTTAAAATATACTTAAAAAACCAAGTCGAATGCTCTCAAAATCGGTTAATTTATTTAGGAAGTATTGCCATAAAAAATATTAAAAAAAGCGCCTTTTTAAAAAAATTTCAAATATCTTGATGGAGCAATATTTTTCAAAAATGTAAAAAAGCGCCATTATTATTTTTCGAGCGCAAGGAAATCGAAAATGAACAAAAAAGCCATATTTTTTAGCTTGAAGAGCTCAGTAATTACGACCAGAATTATTTTTGTGCGGTTTAAGCTCGAAAATAGCGGACAGTTCCAGAGATGGCCTCAGGGTTGACGCTGAGGCCATCTTTGAAACTACGATTTTTAAAATTTTTCCGTTTCATTTCTGTCTAAGTTTGTATGAACCATTTTACATGTAAGTCAGGTAGGGTCGGGCCCGTGCAGATTAGGGCTAGGCTGGCAAATGCCATCTCGACTATATGGCCAGTCCAACACGGGTAACGTATACAAATTTTCGTTTATTATTTTAATACCGCACTCACGTTTAGTATCATACACGTGTTTGCTTAACCCCGGATAAATATTTCTTAACGTTTTTCGTTAAATTGTATTACTGTGTTAAAATCAAACATTAACAAAATTAAAACAGAAATGAAACAAATGATAAAAAGCATATGCACTATTGTTCCCATAATAATTTCTGATAATGTCTATAATATTATTTTGATACCAATTAAATGGGAATGCCTGCTAGTGGAATTAGTGATTTCTAAATTATGTATTTATCCAACAAATGTCAAAAATAATATTTTTAATTGTTATTAATTACCCAAAATTACGTAAACAAAACTTCTTGGCAGAATTGGATAAGAGAAAAACAAGAACGTGTACAATTTCCTGTTTGCCAAGTTTCCAGCTTATGTCTTATGATACTTGGATACTTACCTCGAATCATCTTGATGTTACTTTTTCTCGAAATTATCGGTCATGTATAGTTTTTATCAGTTATTTATAGCTTATGTCGCTTTTTAATAAGTGTCAAAAATCATATGTTTACTTCTTATAGCTTCCCTATAAGTCGTAGAGGAAACTTTATGGTAGAATATAAAAAGAAATAAATAAGATCGTACCTAATTTCCTGTTTTCCAAAGTTCCATTTTATGACATTTATGTCGAATCATTTTGATGTTACCTTCTGTCGAAGCTTTCAGTTATATATGGCTTATTCATCATTTATTTTTAGCTTGTCACTTTTAATAAAAGTTAAAAATTACGTTTTTACTTATTGTAACTTACCCAAAATTATGTTGATGAAACTACTTGGCAGGATTTAATCACAGTTAAATAAGATTTATGACTAATTTCCTGTCTTCCAAGGTTTGTAACACTAACGTTGAATCATTTTGACGTTACTTTTCTTCGAAGTTATCTGTTATACATAGATTTTTATAGGTTTAAAAATCATGTTATCATTTGTTGTGACTTACCCATAATTATGTAGACGAAACTTCTTGGTAGAATTAAAAAACAAATAAATACGATCGTTCGCAATTTCCTGTTTTTAAAGTTCCACACTATGACACTTAGTTGAATCATCCTGATGTTACTCTGGAAGCTACCGGTTATATATCGCTTATTTACCTAACTTATATTTATCTAACTTATTACTATATCTCATATATCTAGCTATCAGTTATATATAGCTTATTTATATAGCTCATTTATCATAAAAAATGGGATATGTATAATTAGTTATATAACCTTGTTACAACCATCACATACCCTTGTTATTGTATAAATATATTACTGAGAATAACATTCATTTAATTTTATTACGTACACAGGAATATTCGCATTGTATAACCTCATTGAATAACATGGATTTAATTTATTACCCTGACTAAAATTCTTGTATTTAGTATAACTTTCGAAAATATAATAAAAGCTACACCATTCCCCCATAATAAACTTACTAACGTAAACAGTGGGGAAACCTGCGCAAACCCTGCTCCCGCTATTGTTTTGTATAATATTTAAATACTGTTGAAAATTTCTAAGAGTTAATATTTGCTAATTGCCCTTTGAAGATGTTGTCATACAATGAAACCTAGGTCGTGGTAAAGAATTTAAATAAAGTAGAAATAATACTACATCACGTAGTTTCATTTAATTGTGAATAATGAATTTCTACCAAATTAATGCCAAATATATTCAATGTTTTATTTATTATAACTTAAGATAAGTTTGCATATGCGGAACTACGTGGGCTAATTTAATTATAGAAAATCCTCCATATGGTCGCGCGGTTAATAAGTAGCGCAGCATAAGACAAGTACAGTGAAATATGGAAAAATATATTTTTAACTATAGGCCTAAGTGGTTATTAGATCTATGGTTTTATCAGTTGGCGTCGTGAACATTATTTGCAATATCGTTTTATCATCATCATCATCATCATATATATTAATACGCTAAGGTTAAGATGTTACTCTCCCTTTTTAGAAAAAACCTCACAACTAATCCACATAAATTATATATCATTTTATAGATAATTGCTTGCTCTACCGGCATCCACAACTAAAAAATTTATTATTGCTATTGTTTTTGCAAATTAATTAATTATTAAAATTATATACACAAAACAGCAATGCTGCCATCTAACGGCTCAACGTCAATATGAATGACGGTCGGTAAAATTTTTGTTTAATTTCAAATCCACTCACGTATAAATAAAGTGGCTCTTTAGCTCAATGCTTTTGATACTTGCGCCTCTATATGTCAATTTTAGTAAAATATTTGTTTGATCTGTCATCTGAGCTTCATAACGGAATAAATAATGCGAAGACTTCGCACGGGTCACGCTAGTTGCTTTATAATTATGTTTTAATTTGGTTAAATAAATTGTTTTGATAATCATTTTTTAAAAGTGTAGTCGTTATTGTATGAATCCAATACGATTTACTTACCATAATCTAAAGAACAGGACACAATAAAAAACGTAATCAAAACAAACCGCCAAAATATAAAGGCAGTACTCCGTTAGTGTGTCTAATAATATTTATTACCTATTTGAAACTACATTAAATATTTTAAGTAAACTAAGAGCTACTTACTAAAAGTACTAAGCCTAAAACCAAGTTTTTACGCTTTTTTTTGTTTGTTTGTCGGTTTGTCTGTCTGCGCGCACCTGCGTTGTGAACGCTAAACTTAGCAACGGCTGAACCGATTTAACCCAGTAATGTATTAATATTAGCTTGGGCTAATACTTGGTTTCATTTCAATCTGTTCACAAATAAAAAAATCCTAATAACTTTCATAAATCCGAATTCCACGCGAACGAAGTCACGGGTATAACTAGATATTTATAAAATATGATTATCATATGTATCGTAAGTATTTGTTTTCATTTCTCATGTCACTATTGTTTATATTTTTCACAATGATATTGACAGCGATGAAATGTACCAAAACCCCATTAATTGTTGAATACTTCGAAAACTGTTTAGTTTTTTATTTATAATGCGTGTTTTATAATGTTGACAGTTTGAAATTATAATGACTACACTACACAATATTGTAAAAATAATGAGCGATCATTCATGACGTTGCTCCAATTAATTTTTTACGCACTAGTAATGTAATGATAGTTTCATAGTGGTGTAAGCATTGCCTTTTGAAAAATATTCAAACCATATTGCAGTAAGTGATTATTAATTGCACAAAACGTGAATATATTATTATATGATTAACAAAATTACGTGACTGAAAAATAGTAAGTTAAAAAAAAATTCTAATATAAGCTAATGAATTGCAAATTTATATAGTTTAAATATGGAATACTCAAACAATATTTTAGCATTTTTGATTTCATATTCAATATATGCGGGCAAAATTTCACGTGCATTGAATTAATAAATTATTTTTATATTATTATTTAATCGTAAGAATTTTTTTAATCTTAATATTAAAAGTTTTTAATACTCAAGAATTAAACCTGGTATGAAGCATATTGCTATTTTAAAAAAGACTATTACAATCAACAGATTTTATATTTACTGGAAGGCTTGATAAAAAAATATTTTCTCTATTCTTTATGCGTTTCTTTCACGTTCATATTTGATGTCCATGCTTGATTTTTGGGAAGAAATAATCAAAGTAGTATGTACCATAATCATCTTTGCGTATAATATACTTTGATATTAAAAATATTCTGATATTCAAAAAAAATTACCAAAGTATGTTAAAAAAAAGTCAATTCATTTATTTGGCACATAGGCTAGACTAAAGTTGTAGTGCAGGAAGGTTATATTTTATGGAGATTTTTCTAAAATATTCTCTAAAATTGAACAAAAAACCGCCCAGATACGAGTCTGTTTTTTATATTGAGGGTATCGTACCTAGTTTGAAGTGAAATTATTTATTATAAGTCATCGTTAGTGTAGACTTCCTAGCAGAATACAAATTTAATAATACGTAATATAATTTAGTTATTTTGAATAAAAAAAAATATGGTTTCCAAAATTACCGTCATAACTTTCTTACAACCTTAACGTAGGCTTCTAAAAAGCATATACATACCTTTTTCATAATTTTAGGTTCAGTAGTTTCCGCAATAGATGAAAAAGACAAATTTTTTGCATACCTTTCAGTACATCTCTGATGATATATTACCTAAAATTATATAAAAAATATTTTTGAGACCATAAGGATCTCAACTAACTCTTTTATTCGATATTTATAAGAAATGAATAACAAATTAACACTCTTTATATGGAATTTTCATTATACACGGTATGCGGGAACAAGTGTCGGACAAAGAAAAAGACGTTATTCGTTGTCTATAAAGTAATAAATTGTCATTGAAATAAAACGTAAAACACGCCTTTTTTCTAATTAAATGGAAATAAATACATTACACATAACTCTTTTTAACACACCCAATACATACCCGGAGCGCGGCGCTTACCCGGGCAGCTAGGTGTCTTCGCAGCTGTTCACGGGTTATTCCCACGAGCGGCATTGAATAATGTGCCCAGATGTGTACAAAAAAGATGACAAATAATTATGAATATTATTTTCAATTTTCTGAAATAACAAGGTCATCTTTTAAATGTTATTTTAACGACAATAAACTATTTTTCGATAACGTCATTCTTTGTACGAAACTTATTCCCGGACACTTGTATATATTAAAGTTAATAAAATACATTTTTCTAGTACTCAATTTTCCCCCTCTAAAATTTCCAGATAAATATTTCTGAATGTTGCTGAGATATGTGCGGGATAATATGCTTTAATACTATTTCAAATATTAAGTTTCTGTATTAAACGTTTGCCGAGAAAAAACATATTTAGTAGGCGGACAGACGGACACGGAAGTGATTTCATTAGGGTTTCTTATTCTATTTCGAGGTAGGGAATCTTAAAAATATCTGTACAGTCATCTGCAGATATTATCTCGTTACTCTCGAAAGAATAAATAGCGCAACCATGTTACCATCTTCTGCCATCAATTGTTTGGGGTTATCGTTCTTTTGGAATATCGGCAATTGTTGGGATGAATACATTCGCGCTGTGGATCTCCTCATTATTTTATAACAATTGCTAAAATATCAAATATAGAATTTAATTGCACTCCACTAATGTTTTGTTGTCAATCATTTGACGATAATTGTCTACGCGGTGTTATTTTAGAGCTTCGCTCAGATTATGAAGTATCCACCTTGCACAAAATTTTCGACTTGTGAGATTTTTTTTGTACTCGACCAATGCTCAAGATAACCCGTGGCTGCTTATAGCTCCTTTTTTATCAGCTTTAAAACACGAATCGGACGTCGATGTTATCTCCGGTCACTGCCATCGCAGGATGTCCTTTTCTGATATCGTCATTGAGATGAGTACACCGTACCCGCAAATTCATTAAACCAAATACTACAAACAGTGTTGCAATCATCGTCGAATAGTTCTTCGAGCCAGTCGTAATTTTCTTAGATGCTGAAACGCTGATACAGTGAAAGCCACAAAAATACTTGGTCGTAAAAACATAATGTTGATATTGCCACCGAAAGTTAAATGATAGCCTCACTATTTCAAAAAAATATGTCATAATCAGAAATATATATTTCCAAAATGTAATTTTAGTAGTTTTAAATAGTATTTTATTGCTTTAGACTAAGTTGTAAATTTTTCAGTATTAATTAGTTTACAATTTATTGTTGTTCTGTCTCTTAGTATTTTTGTACAGTTTGTCCGTATATCGTTGGTGTATTTTATATTATCAATTTATGCGTTGCTTTTGATTTGTTGATGAAGTCCAAATTGAAATATATTTTACTTTATAAATATTTATTCTACTATAAAAAAACAACCATTTGTCTTTCTGTTTTTCTTGATTTTTGCATAAACTATGGAAACAACGTAGTTCCGACTATGAAATATATAGTATGAACAAGGTATGTGAACCACACACCATAAGCAGATGCACAATTAAATACCTTCTATTCTGAAACAAAGCATTTCACTATTAGCCCGATAAAAATCCGAATAGTCTGGCTTATTATTGACTCGTTGGACCGATTCGTTTCAATATAACCCCGACAATAAATCCGAACAGTTTCACTCGTTTTTGACTAATTAATCCGAACAATTTGACTCGTTTCAGTTTATTCCTGACAAAAATCCAGTTTCACTCGTTTTTGAGTCATTAAACTGCATACACAGTTTGACTCGTTTCAGTTTAACCCCTACAATAAATCCGAACAGTTCGACTAAAAAAAATTTTCTAGATACAGGGACTCGTTTATGAAATGTTAAGTTTTTCGCCGCCTAATAGCAACCCATTATTTTTGAATAAGTAAAAGTATTCACAATAGTACAATATGCAATGAAATTTAAAAAAAATTGTCATAAATAAGTACACTCTACAAGTTTACGAGTAATAGTCGATCAACTCATGACGTTTTGTTGGGTCTATGAAAAGTTAATAGAAAGTCCATACGACTGACTTAAATAAACTGAAAAAATAAATTTGTCTTTATCATACCTAACATTTATATTTATCATACCTTTGAAATATATACTATATAATATATTTATATATTTATGTGGTGATTAAACATTTACAAATGAAGATATAGTAGTCAAAATATTAACATGGACAAAATTAAATATTTATAAATAGTTTAAAAGAAATAAAATCTAGTTTAAATGTTTATAAGCTTATAGATGTGTACGGAATCCTTGTAGTGCGAGTTTTACGCTTACTTGTCAGGTTTTTCAACCTAAGGTTAGACAAAATATAATTTGTATCCTAATTCGGAGACGAAGGAATCTGTCTTTGACAAAATTTGTTACTATCGAGATGTACAATTCAAAATAGGTGATGCGATTCGTATTAAAAAACCGTTATATAAAGTATTATTGATATATTAATGTTATAAATATTTAAAGCAGATAAAAATACCCTAGATACTTGTTTATTATGTAAGATGACAAAGATATTTATCTCTAGAGATGGATGAGAGAAGTGTAGACAATCAAACGAAACATTGGCAATCAAATTGTCAGTCGTTATATTTCATGTAAACTTAAAACTAAGTGATGCCAAAACAATGTTTACGACTTTCATAAATTAAAAAAGAAGTAAATTTTAGGCGTTTGGAATTTACGTTCTTACAATAGTAAGATCAATCATTGTTAACACTTTTTACGTCTACGAAACATAAACAAATACATATACTATGAATTTGAAGGTATTATTTACTGCGAAGAAAAATATAACATATTTAAGTATTTATTTTTATATAAATATTAATTGTTACATAAAGCAGGTATATTATAATTTATGTAATTCCTATCCGATTCCCTACCTTCCCAAAATTCAATAGTATTTCGCAAAGCTCCACATTTCTCGGAAAGCAGTTCTTTTTAACGTTTCCCTAACACGCGAACTCATCCTTATTATATATTTTTAAATAATAAAAGTCACTTTAAGCGTTACCAATAATCGTGAACCTTTATTACAAATCAATATCTCACAGCGATTTTCAAATTGCCCAAACAAAGTTAGTCGAGTTTAAGAAATAATAAAATCGCCCACGGAAATAAATATAATATTTACTATTTAGTACAATCTTCCAATTTTAAATACAAAATTTAATCACAATTAAATGAAACTACGTGATGTAGTATTATTTCTACTATCTTTAATTTCTTTACCACGACCTAGGTTTCGTTGTATTACAACATCTTCAGGTGGGATATAAGCAAAGGTATCTTTGCTTATATCCCACCAGAAGATGTTGTAATACAACGAAAACTAGGTCGTGGTAAAGAAATTAAAGAGGTGGGATATAAGCAAAGGTATCTTTGCTTATATCCCACCTGAAGATGTTGTAATACAACGAAAACTAGGTCGTGGTAAAGAAATTAAAGATAGAAATAATAGTTTCAATTAATTGTGAATAATGAATTTCTACAAAATTAACGCCAAATATATTCAATATACAAAATTTAATCTTAATGCCAAATGTGAGATGAATGTAATCTATACATATAGATCAATCATTGATCACCATTTTATGGTGACCATTAATATTACAAAATATTACATTTACACGTCAAACCACATAAAACATTTTAATTTATTAACTTATTCTCTCTCGAATGACTTTCCAGTTTTACGATCATTCAATTCATATATTCATAATTATTACATTCATAAAACGTAATTACATCTTTTCGTAGAATGTCTTAAAAAATTGCGCCAATAAAACTAATAGATAAAAATATTAAAATGTGATGTTTCTCGGTACAAATCTGCGCCCATCTCGGGCACTCAGATAATGGGTTTGGAGCCTAATTATTTTTTTACTTCACAATTTTTTTCATCGACATGCGGACGGGACCTCTGTCGTGAGTGTCAATTAGCTGGTCGTGCTCGGTGAGTTTACGAAATCGATAATGATAAAATCGCTTACACGGTTCGAGCGTCTTCACCCATTACACCGTAGGCACTGTTTCAATACAAATTGATCAATTGATCCATACGCAAGGTTATAATTGATTCAAGTCACAGTTAGTATTCATAACATCTAAGTTCGTTTGTTTGTCTTTGATGTTTACTTATTTATATAAAGAGGTGTTGTTTTCGCTTCTCATCCCATATTGGAAATTAGGTTGATTATTCGCATGAGGATGGTCGTGAGTGGTGATTATATGAAATTTCTTGTCGTGTTAATTGATTGTGCGAAATTTCCTTTTATATTGGTGATAGTGTGAAATTTCTTTGAGTGTGTTGATTAATTGTTAGAAATTTCTTTGGTATTGATAAATGAAGCACTAATAAGTTATTTAATAGCGTTTTGTAGACTTGTCAACACCCTATTGTCATCTATAGATAAATTTATATAAATATTTCTATATCTCTATTTGTTATATTCATTGAAATGAATGTTGAAATCTGAACTTCAGGCTGCGCGGAGTTGGAACTATTTATTGTTGACTTAACTTATATGCAGAAATAATATTAAGTTTTGTATTTTTATTATAAATGATTTCTATATTTAATTAAAAGACCATGTATGTAAATTCTTAATTCAGATAATATTACTAAAAATAATTTATGGAGAGTTTACAATGATCATATACAGTTTTAACAAAGAACGTGCCTATTATCCATTGAGATGATTCTGTACTGAAAATATTAAGGAATTATGCAGAAATTCCCAAATGTTTCTGAATAAATCACGTGAGATTCCAATGAAAAAAAATAGATTTTTTTTTGCAGAAATATGCCTCAAAAATGCTTAGCTTGACACATAAGATCAACTGTAAAAATAATAGACATACTCACCTGTGTATTCAAGTGCTATGTCAAAAGTAAATAGACACCTATTATAACAAAGTGTTTAAAATTGTATTTAGGGCAGTTGAAAAAGAACATTATTATTTATAAGAAACAAATTATGTCTATAGATTATCATTCGTGAAACAAATACATGGAAATTTGAGCATTTTATATGAAAGTCGTATAATCGATTAGTTCCAAGGAAATAAAAATGAGTGGAACACAAATCTTTGTATTTGTGTCTACATTTAATCGTATTATTGTCCAATTCAAACGGAATAAGATAACATTTTGTTCGCTGAAATGCGGAAGACTTGAACTGTTAGAAAAGAATTAAGAAGCACTCTTTGAGCGATTTCTTTGAACTTCAGATAGATAAGTGTGTATGGTAGCAGCTGTTTGGAAATTATTATGTAAGACTTTTCAATAGTACCAGGAATTGATCTTTAAAAAAGGATTACAAAAAAGGAACCTCTTGTAAAAAAAGAGGAGAAATGATCGGTTCAAGGGAATTATAACTAAAACCGAATACTTTTGATGAAATATAATTTTTGCCATTGAGTCGAGAGGATACTGTCATTTTCGTGGTAGTGGAAGGGGAATGAGTATAAATGTGTCTCGGTATGAAGATTGCACAACCGTTTTTTAAGACTGTGAAATATGGTCACATAGACGTTTCGGCATTATAAGCGATTTGGTATTTTGAATGAATTAATTTAATTTTTCGAGGCATGTAATATTAAAAGAGGGTCACCTGTCAGTCTTTCAAAGAAACGTGAGACACTCTTAATGGAGGATGGCCAACTTGTCACAAGGCCCAAAAACTGTATATTGGAATGGATGAAACAAGCTCCGTATTCTCCCGTTGTCAATTGTAGAATATATATATATATATATATATATATATATATATATATATATATATATATATATATATATATATATATATATATATGTCTATAATTGAAAGAAGGAGTTAAACCTGGCATGATAGGAATGACTAAATACTCAATTATATACATCATATTTTACGCTTCTAACAATTTTATTTCTTAAATAAATATTTTTAACTACACTAGTAGACATAATTTTCTTTTGACATGACCGCTGTCATGTTTAATTAAATAAATAAATAATTTTAATTACGAAACTTTAAATTAAAAGGAATGGGTTTCAATGTATGAAAATTATTTTCTTTTAGCCAATAAAGTGATAGACAAAATTACACATATAAAGGAATGAATTTGATAACGACAAATGAAACGGGTTTTGGGAAGAAGAAATGTTCTATTGATTTAATTTATTGATGATGTAGATAGACCTCGAGCGTAAAAAAATATATAAATATACGATTTCTAGGTGCGTATCATCGCTCACGCTAAAATGTAAATACGCGTTTAAAGATATCAGCCTCTCACTCTTGGGACATGTCGTTCCTATATCTTAATAACGACGCTATTAGGTAAAAAATAAAAATATAGATTGAATATATTTGGCCTTAATTTTGTAGAAATTCATTATTCACAATTAAATAAAACTATGTGATGTAGTATTATTTCTACTTTCTTTAAGTTCTTTACCACGATCTAGGTTTCGTTGTATTACAACATCTTCAGGTGGGCTATTAGCAAAGATTAACTCTTAGGAAAATCCAACAGCATTTATATGTTTCAAGTACAATAGCGGAAGCCTGGTTTGTGTGGGTTATCCCACAGCTTATGTTAATGAGTTTATTGTAGGGGAGCGGTGTAGGTTTTATTATATTTCCGAGAGTTATACGATATACCAGTATTTTAGTGAGGGTAATAAATTCAATTGTTGTTATTATATGAGGTTATACAATGCAAATGTTCTGGTGTATGTAATCAAATTAAATGGAAGTTATTCTCGGTAATATATATTATTCAAAAGCAAGAGTATCTGGAAGCTATAACAAGGTTATACCACTAATTCAACATATATCCCGTTTTTTTAAATTCATATATTTATTTATTTATTTATATATATATATATATATATATATATATATATATATATATATACATGTATATATATATACATATATATTTATACTAAAATACTGGTATATCGTATAACTCTCGGAAATATAATAAAACCTACACCACTCCCCTGCAATAAACTCATTAACATAAGCAGTGGGAAAACCCACACAATCCAGGCTTCCGCTATTGTATTTGAAACATATAAATGCTGTTGGATGTTCCTAAGAGTTAATCTTTGCTAATAACCCACCTGAAGGTGTAATACAACGAAACCTAGGTCGTGGTAAAGAACTTAAAGAAAATAGAAATAATACTACATCACGTAGTTTCATTTAATTGTGTAAAAATATAGAATTATTTTGGTTAGAATTGGAATGTTCATGTTGACAAACTAGCCACAAAATTGAGGCGACTCACGATTCAAATTATACATATGCAATTATAAAGACAATATATTATGAACTGGTTCAATCAATACTTAACTATGGTGTACTCGCTTGAGTAGCAGCAACCGAAACGATAATTGAACCCATCTTCAAAGCCGTAAAGCTTTGATCATAGTTATCAATAAAAAGCTATATTGCTATCCCACTCACTTATTACTAACCGAGTTTCAGGTACTTGAGATTAAAAAATTATTTATTAGATCCTTGCTAATATACATCTACAAAAATAAAGTTGATAGTAAACCATCATACCTACGGGATTCGAGCTCGTCTCCGTAATGACATGCTACTGACGAATGCAAGGACTACTTACGGACATATATTTTATACACATATAATTTTGTAATCATTTTTTTAGGATTATGCATTTCTCGCACCTAAAATTTACAATATACTCATTTCTGATCTTCCAGAAATTAACATTTCTACAAATAACTCATCTAAAATATTGGTCGCCCGCTGGCTCCTTGACAAACACAGATCGCATACAGAAAGACTTGTATCATCACGATATCTAGTATAGAATATTGTTTGGTATACAGTTTTGGTTTTTTTATTCAGATATCTTTTATTCTATGAAAACAGTATAATATGCCCAACATATAAATAAAAGTGTGTACATACGTATGTATGCTTATATATTCAGAATATCCATGTTTACTTACCTTTATTTATATATATATATATATATATATATATATATATATATATATATATACTTTACTTACGACTTATTTGGATATTGCCACCAAACTAACCCTGAGGCATGTTCCAGGTATCCGTATAATTGAACTAAAGTCATTAATCTATTTATATATATATATATATATATATATATATATATATATATATATATATACACATATATATATATATATATATAAATCGATTAATGACTTTAATTCAATTATACGGATGCCTGGAACATGCCTCAGGGTTAGTTTGGTGGCAATATCCAAATAAGTCGCTATTATCCTGTTAGCAGCCTTGCATAATCATTGTGAAGCATTAATTAATGTAGCAAATAACGCTCTAGCACACGATCTGTTATGGTACTTTTTTGTGTATTTAATATGTGGGCAGGAGATGTCTAGTGTTATTTATATATTTGTAAAATTAAACTCTGTGAATTAATATAGCGAAGAACGAATATTAAATTTCTGCTAATTTAATTAATTTAACACCACGTAAATACAGAGATTGGTTTGGCATTTTAGATGTTTTTTTTTCGATTGGCGGAAAATACGACACATAAATATGTAAATATGATTAATGGATAAAGTAAATTTACGAATAATTTACGATAATAAATAGATTTCATATGTAATGAAAAATGTTGCTTTCGAATTCATACATCAAAAAGTTTTCTGAAATCTCATAAAAATGTATTTTTATGAGTCGAAAGCCAAACTTTAACTTCAAAATACACGGTGTTTGGGAATAACTGTTGGACAAGGAAAGACGTTATTCCTTGACCGAAAAATAGTCGACCGAAAGATTGTCGTTAAACTAAAACTTAAAAGATGACTTTTTTCAGAAAATTGAAAATAATATTAATAATTATTTGTCAGCTTTTTCGTACACACGATACTTGCGCACATTGTTCAACGCCGCTCAGGGGAATAACACGCAGAAAGCTGCAAAGGCATCGCCAATGCGGATAAACACCGCACTCCGGGCAAGTATTGAGTGCGTTAAAAAGAGTTATGTGTAATATTTTTTTACATTCAATTAGACAAAGGGCGTGTTTTACGTCTTATTTCAAAAACAATTTATTGTTTTATAGCCAACGAATAGCGTATTTCTTTGTCCGAAATCTATTCCCGGACACCGTGTGTTTTACATTAAAACATCTTTAAACGTATATATGTAACGATCGTACGTTAGAGACGCGCTGGATGTCGGGCGTCAGCAGCTATCGTACCAATAATCTGTTACCAAAAATACTATAATTGCTCCGAGGACTGCCAGGTGATTGCAAAATTAAAATTTTTTACGCTACTTGAGAAGGGATATTGAATATTTTATAGCAAAGCCTTAACGAGATCGTAAACTATAATATATTTACGACCAGTTTTGGATGGACTAAATTGATTTGATTTATAGTAAGGACCTTGAAAAGAGATTTGGATGGTAATTAGCACAGTGCCATTTCGCGATTTTGTAGGGCAACAGTTAACTGGGCCGTGTGAATTTTATCTTAACAGTGTTTGTAGAAATATGGAGTTTATAGCATTTGGATTTTATCTGTTAGTCATATTGGCAAATCCTATAATAATTTTTAAACAATTTTGATGACATAATATTCGTTTATTGAAGATTGTTATTTACATTGGGTGGTTGATTAACATTGGGTGGTTGATTTAAGAAAAACAAAATAGCAATATATAAATGCGATTCTTAGACAAAACTTTCAGATTGGATAAAGAGAAACATTTCTAAGAAAAGAATTTGTCGCATGTCGAAAAATAAATTTGCAAATGTCGTAGGTTCTATTTACTCTTGTTATAGCCGGTTCGATTATTGTCCGTAGTTCGCGTTGCTCATTAAATGATTTATTGTGTTAATCAATTATAAATTTATGTAATGGCACAGAACAACAAATATGGTGAAATTAAGAAAAATAAGACAACGAGTCACTTTATCGACAATAGAGACAACGGCATGAAATGTATATAGTTAAAAATCGTACCAATATTAATTGTCAAAAAAGTTTTATTTACCTTACAGTGAAAATGAAGTTTAAAAATGTTTATTATAAAAGATAACGAAAACAAAAATAACAACATTAGTGAGATGCAATGACATATTACAAAATACTTCATTTGAATAAAAAAATTATGCATTTTGGCAAAATATACATTATTTTTAACCTATTCAAAAAAGGAGGGACTTTTCCATTCAACCTGTATATATATATTTTTCGGAAATGTATTCATAACATTGGTCATATTTCGGAGATGTATTCATAACATTGATCATATTACACCGATCTGGTTTATTATTTTTTATTTAAAATGAAATACTTACCTAGTAGGGATTTTTTGGAGTCGATACCAAGTCGAATATATCTTATGGGTACGTGAGAGCATATGCGCATGAGAGAGAAAGAGGCGACAACTTGGCTTGAATTATTAAAATTCTAACAATAGGAGTATTTTTTCAAATATATTTATGTTCAGAAACCACATTATACCGTGAAGTACGCAAGTTTATTCAGTGGTTAATACAATGAAACCTAGGTCGTGGGAAATAAATTAAAGAAAGTGGAAATAATACTACATCACGTAGTTTCATTTAATTGTGAACAATTAATTTCTAAAAATTAACGCCAAATATATTCAATATCGGTTAAATTTGTTAATTAAAAATTTTTATAAATCATTATTTTTACAATGTCTCGAATATAGCACTAATTACCTGCAAGTGTCTTCAAAAAAATACTACAGAGCAAGAGATGAGTTCGGTTTTGTCGAGGAGGACGCAATATGAACTTCGTCATATGTTCTTATCCAGATTCTGTTAGGAAATAAAGTATAGATTTGAATGTCGAATACATTAATTTCTACCGTCCCTAAGTTACATTTTAGTTAATAGTTGTTAAATTTAATGCCAGTATCATCTTCCTTATATTTATTGTATTTTATAAGACAAAGGGTAAAAGATTTCCTTGAAATTTTGCACATAGCTGATGTACATACTAGATTAATAGTAAATTTACAGGAGTAATTCATTGAATATTAAGCCGAAAAAATAAGCTCATGCACGTTATTGAACGCGTTACTAAAAATTATAGGAATAGCTTGTGACGACATAAAGTATGGTCAATAGCTAAAACGCAATAAGTGTTCTAATGATAAACAAAAGTATTATGGCCGAACATCATATTCATCGACGTTTATTATGAAAACTTAAGTAAATAAATGTCACTGTGGACAAGTGAATATATTTAGCTACAAATTTCTTTTGACGTTGTATACTTATCATTAATTATTTAATGATAAGTAGACAATGTCATACATAATATATAATAACGTCAAAAGAAATTCTGGCGTATATTTACGTGGTGCCTACGTATTTCGCCCAAGGATGGATAATTTGCGCATGTGCATAAAGCTCTGCTCACACGATACTTGTTTCGCTAATAGATTGTTTTTTTTATATTGTTGCTGGTTTCTAAGCCATCTGTTGAGATAGATATAATGGCTGCTTTGTGATGTATGCTATACGTGATGTAAGCGGCTGAAATGGATTTCTTGTCTGAATTATGTAATTCGATTAATACTGGTTATTAAACTCGCGTCTAAGACATAAATATTTATAAATTTCATTATATTATAGACGTTTATACCGTAATTTTTAACAAAATTTATTTATATATTTGTTTTATTGAAAATTCAATACTAATTATTGATCAATTTTCAAAATATCTAAAGTTCGCTATAAATTTAACAGTTTTATTACATTTTATTCAGATTAGGAAAATCAGTACAGATATAAAACAATAATATTGAAAATAGCGCTCCTTTTTGTTAACATATAACGACCTTTTGTAATCAAGTCGATTGACTATCGGCGGTTGTAGTAAACACATGCGACATGTGACAAAATGCGACTTTCAGAGATAGTTAACAATCAACATACATAGATATAGCAATCATTTCCGAAGCTAGAAAAACCAACTTAAGTATGCAAATTCTGTAAATATATTGTGTGCTGGGAAAATAACTTCTGAAAACGTGTAGTTCTAAATGGATTAATATTCTCGCATGCATGTGAAAGAATACTTTTTATTTATAATAAATTAAAAAACAGAAAAATGAACTTACCTTGAAAGGTAGCAAACTCTGTGTGAGAATTACGACGGGCATATCGCATGCAGGCAACGTTTTGTTCCAGTTTGTATCGACATATTCGTATTGTTTATTAAATAAACAATTGCAAAGAGGTGTTAAAAATAAAAATAAATTAAAAACAGTAGGAAATAGAGAGAAGAATCAAGGTCAGCAAAAAACGTAGGGAGAGAACAGTCGTCGGACACGAAAGAAAGGACTTTATATGTAAATTATTTAAGAAAATTAAACTATTTGATAAATCATTGTGAAAATCACTAATTATCTATTATAATAATTTAGTTAATAATTAAGTTAACCAATCAATGGAAAAAATAATCACGAAAATTGGAAAAGATTTAAGAATTGCGATCCGTAGTTCCCACATACATACCTACGTACAAACTAACAGAGAAAAATGCACATCATTTTTCAAGGATAAATTTAAATCATAATAAACATTTTAGAAAATTAAATTAAAATATATTTTTGAATCACATCTTTCTCCTCCTCTTTCCAAAAAGTTATATTAATAGTTGATTATCTAGAGATCTCCTCTTTCTAAAAAGTTATATTTAAAGTTGATAACTTGTAAAGTTACCTGAGTTATAATTACATCTATCGTCAAAACTCGTAGCTGGCGCACTAGTATATGATAACGCACACACCTGCCATGTGTGTAATAGTTATATATTTAATGTTTAATTTTGCAAAATATAATATATTTTAGATGAAAAACGAACGTGGAAAGAATCATTTTCTTAAGTCTAAGGACTTCCTTCAATCTCTTTTCGTTGCTAATATTTCATAGCCCAACTTTTGTTTTCGGTTTTCTGCAATTATTAGGGACAGAGCAGTGATAAAAATGTAAATAAAAGTCGGGGAACGCTGCTTAAATGGCGCAAGATGGAAAACGATCAGTTTATTTATTGACCAATTATCCCAAGTAGTCCCGTCGATATACCTTTACCCCGTGGAGGGATACGTTTGGCGAAGGAAGCGGAGGCGTTTAGTGATAGCGAGGGGAGACCAGCATAATTACAATAATTCTACTCGGTGAAACCACGAGGCACAGCTAAAGTTATTTAATTAATAAATTTATTTTGATTTATAAACATTTAAATTATATAATCTGCACATATAATAAAACAGTAAAAGCAAAAAGTCTGTATTTTTTGAAGAAAATGAGTTCATGGACTATAAATAAGCTGTTGAATAGAATGCAATACTATTTCGGAATTTGTGTCTTTTTACCTGTCAGTCTGTCCGTTTGATTCCTCATATGGAACTAGTTAATAGAAGGTAGTTTTTAAAAATTACTAACGTCCGCCTGAAGCCCCAGGCGGATTGCTAGTTTTAAATATAGTTATTATAAACGAACTCAAAAACAAAAAATATTTACCAATCAACGCAATATACGAGATTGCGAAATATTTTGACATATTGAAATTAAATAAATATTTAAATACTCTACTTCGTCGTTAGGAAAATTTAATAGAGATACTGAGGTAAAGTCTTACACATTGAGATTCATTTGATATAAGCTTATGTATGAGTCTCAAAGCCAACAATTAAAAAAATACTATCATGAAAATACTAAATGACACTAAAAATTCCAACACTTTGAGTTTATTACGAAGATACTTTTATTATTTATTTTCCATATTATAACAAAAATTCGTGTATATTTAATCACATTTAATTTGACGAACTTTGATTTCAATGATTTATATAAAGTCGTCTATGATTATATCAAATAAAAAGTATTAGAAAGGAAAGCAAATGTAATACTTGAATAATTTGTTTAAAATTTCTACCTTATTATATTTTGGTAAATTCGGTACGAACAGTAATACCAAGACATTGTGCATATTATTTAAAAACCTGTTAATTAAAGTAAACGTCATCGTGGACGATTAGGCGGAATATGCAGCAGTCGGAGTCGTGGGCGATTCGGTTCATGGATCGAAAGACGATTAAGGCCTCTGAAATGTGGAGCTGAAGAAAGTTACTCCGCATACCATGTACCGCCAAAAAAGCGAACAAATATGTTTAGCTAAATATTAAAACTAGACTTTAACCGACCAATCTACCTCAACGAGTTGATCGTAGTCAGCAAGGTGGAAAGAGAGAAATCCAGCTGCCGATCAACCAGCCGATGGTGTGACCAAGTAACCGCAATTACTGATCTTCCTGTAACATTTGCCCTGAGGAAAGAAGAAAAGTAGATAAAGTGAAGGAAACTTGTACATAAAGCCACGAATGCCTTTCAAGGACACGCCTTTCAAAAATGAAGGAGACGACCGAGAAGAAGAAGAATTAGAGTAGAACTCTCGCTTTGAAGGTTCATCCTGAACTCAAATCCATACGAAAGTTTAATTATTTATACAGGCATATCTTTAATATAGTATTTACGAATATTAATATTACTTTTCCCTATATGAATAAACTAGTAATATTCTCCACTTCTGTCCCATTTTTTATCGCTGCTCTGCCGTTAAAAATTGCGTCATTATGATATACCGTATATAATTTTTCACAAAGTAAGGACTTTCTAAAACAAAAATAATTTTTTAAATTAGGCCTGCGGTTTCAATGATTAACGCGATTAAATATTTTGTAATTATACTTTGTAAATTAGTATTGATTGTTAATATAACTTTGACGTGTGTAATATTGTAATATTGGGAATTTCTCGACAACTGTAAGTTTTAGTTAGTTTTCTCACAGACCATGAATAAAATTCAAGAAACTCTGTTCTTTTTATATTTTTAAGTTTAATAGTTTCAGAAATAGGTTAACTGAAGTGGTTTTGTTTGCAAGTTTTTCAATGTATCTCAGGAAATATATTAATTGAGGTTTACATAACAAAATTTTTCAATCTATAGAAAACATGAATTTTAAAAAGAATGCAATTATATTGGACACTATAAAATCTAATTTTTTGCTTCAATGTTATCCGTTGAGGTATTTACAAATAATATTGTCCCAATTTGTAAGGGATAATTTAATTTTGAGGAAGTCATGTTTTTCGCAAAAAATATGACTTTACATGCAACATTTTTCTTCTTGGTGAGGGCCGTAACGACAAAGCTTTCTTTTTAATCTGTAAGCCCTCTAGAATTTTATAATAGATGGCTATTGCATAATTATGTTACGATACGATTTATTACCTCTAGAGTGGATAACAGAAACGCAAGCGATAGATGAATATGAAACTCTCACACACACATGCACGCATTTACACGCGCATGCACGCACGGATGCGCGCACGCGCATACACACGCACACACAGCATAGCCTGCATACACACATACATAGCCTATTTTCATACATAGCCTATTTTCATTTACAACGCAGATTTCCCTAAATTTAGATAAAAGTTCAGGCTATGAAGATTATTGAGAGGCATATTTTCTTGTACCGTGCCTTTCAGCTAGTTTGTTCCCTAGTCGGGTTCCAGTTTTTTAACTTCTATGTTTATTTGTTAATGTACTCAAGTAATCCTATCCATTGATATTCATTACTGTTTACAGATCTGGACATGTTATTACCCGGAATTATTTTACAGTAAATTTCATGGTAATTAGATATATGGTTTTGAAAAAATTTGGTTGGGTATTTGTAAATTTTTAGGATTAAATCTGTAATCATATGCACTTAAGGTAGAAAATTTGAATTAAAGATAAACCGAAATACTGGAAAAATGAAATGAAATAAGTATTACATGAGTTGCGTTTATTTACTTGTGATTAATAATATAGCGAGTACGCTTATTTATTTAAGCGATTCAATTACGTTTATGTAGCTTGTATAATAATGTTTGATATGAAGTTATTATTGAAATTTTGCCGAAAATTTTGTGAGTTTAATACGGTTACCACTAAAATGATATTGAGATTTTAACTGATTGATAGGACCCAATTTTAACAATTTAGTAGTAAAGGATTTAATAGTGTTATTTAATTTTGTATGTGGTTAGTTTAATAAACAGGATTATGTTAAAAATAGCTATCCCGAGATTGCTCATTGAAATTTCGATCATCAATTCGAAATTTCAATAAGCAATCTCGGCTACAACTGTGGAAGAACTAGATAGCGACTATCTGTTAAAATTTTCCAATATCACATCCTCAAAAAATATGCTCATATACGAGAATAATCGCTCGAATAAATGTATGCGTACCAAGAGCAGTCGTTGTCAGTTACAAATCGCAGGGGTTTTATTTTAACCTTCCATATACTTTAGTGTAATTCGAAGATTCAGATAAGAAATACTGCTCTTTCCGAAACTCTCGGCAGCCTCTTGAGATCACTTCGGGTTGCTCTGAAACAATCACTTGAAAATTGTGCAATATTGCATATCCTAATAGTATAATAAAGGGGAAAGTTTTATTCTTTTATTTAATTTTTTAGGGATTCACGTAAAAGATATTGATCCTATTGACATACAAGTTTCACAATATAATAGCTTATAGTTTCTAGATTGCTATAGATTATGTAGCATGTAAATATATTATTGCATATTTATTGAGATATAATTAATATTGCCCACGTAGTTAGGGAAAAAGTTGCGCGCCTGGCCGTTTTTGTGACTAATGCTGAAATAATTATGAAAGATACACTAATAATATATATGAGGAGATTATAGGTCTTAGAAAGACCTCAGGAAAAGTTTGGACTCTATATACATATCTTTCATATCTACGTATAGTTTTAAAAAGTGCCTTGGTCAAAAGTGACAATGTTTAGGTTAGTTTATTAATCCGGGTTTGTACCAGTAATTTAAGCATTTCCGATCGATAAAATTTGCTCCTACATATGGTACTTTACGATTTGGATTAGCAGTTTAAGTAGAAATGCACTTTTAAATGTAGGGATGCGAAAGGGGGCGGGAGATATGAGCCATACATATTTTTGACGAAGTCTGAAATTTTTTTATTGCTATTTTAAGGTTTTCTTGTGAAAAATCCAAATTTTCACAGTTAATTCATAATAAAGATTCAGCCAAAGCTCGTATGTCAATATTTTTGATTTTTGTTTACAAAAATTTGTAAAATTGAGGAAATGTGTTTCCATCGTGACATTAAAAAACATAAATAAAACAGCCTTAATCGCTTCAAAAATAGTTATTGGTCTTTCTTTTGAGGTACCAACCATGCCGATATCCTGTCAAAACTTAGAAGTAGGTGACACGAATCAAACGCTAAACACTGACTTTAATTACTCTCTTGTTGTATTTCTATCAGCTTTGCTTCCAGGATAAACGTACTCCTTAGCCCGCCTCCAAACGAAAAGATCCACGAGTGGTTAAATAAGGTGATTGAGCGGACCAAGGAATGGGTCCGTTTCTGCCGATCCAGCTTTCTGGGAAACTGTTATTGGGGAGTTCTTTTACTGTTGTACTGAAATGCGCTGGACAATCATCTTTTTGAAAAATTATTCGTCTTTCCATTTTAATATTGTTACCTTAGCGTCTAAATGCATAGGAAAATCGTTTTCTAGAAACCCCAGATAATTGTTCCTATTTAAATTATCCGGTATAAAATGAGACCCAATTAAAGTTCTGCTAATTATTCCGGCCCACATATTTACAGAAAATTATCTATGAAATGATACCTGCTTTTTCCAGTGCGGGTTGGTTTCTTTATCGGCCCACTCGTAAAGGTTGTGAAAATTTGTTATTCCCTCCATTGAAAATTTGGGTTCGTCAATCCGCAGGATAAATTTTAAAAACCACGCGTTATCAATATCACCGTTAAAAATCCACAGAATTAAATTCTTCGTGAGGGGTCTCCATTTTCCAAGCCTTCCATTGCCTTTCGGCCGTGAAAGGGACATTTTCTCTCTTGATTCATTGTACTCCATACGTTCCAAATTGAAAGTAGGGTCTGCAAGAAATTCTAGTATGATTTCTCCATCAATATTCGATTGATGTCTTTCTGGATTGATTCCATGTTTCGGGCGATGAATTTTAACTTCTACAAACCGACGAAACATGTAAAATACTCTGACATTAGAAAACCTACGATCCGGATTGCGCTCTTGTTACAACCGTCGCCTCAAAATTCCATTACCGTTAGATCTTCCATACATGAATATAATATTGGCATATTCCTCATTGGAAAAAGAAGCCAGTTTCCCAATGAAATAGTTCAAAATCAGTGAAAGCAATGCGAAAAGATGCGCAAAGCTAGGGCCGTCGCTACACTTGATACAATTCATTAATTGTAAACTCACTACGAAACTCGCAAAAAACGTCTAGTCCCAACGGCAGTTGTTACTCGACTAATGGATATGTGTCTTCGACCGATGTCGGTCGAAGCGGATGCCTTTGTTCGGCATGTTGCGGCCATTGCTCAACGTTTTACTTGCATACGCTGTACCTAAGAATTCGCAAGATAATTGCGAGAGTGATACCTTAAAAGAAAGGTCAATAACCAAACATGTTCTTAAAATTTAAAACATTTTAATTAGCTTTTCAAACCATAAAGCCGTGAAAGCAATTTTAAATAACCACTACAGAAGTCAAAAAAACGCCTGTGCGTCACAGTCACCATTGCTGTATTAATCACGGTTATCATTTCGAACACAAAAAATTTGTTCAAACGAAAATGCTCTTATATTTCAATATTTAAAAATTTAAATTTATCTACCTCAATTCGGTTTGTGTACCCAAATTCTAAGAATGGGCTTCGGCCTGTTTGCAGATCGGCCGCCTTCGTTCGGTGCATGGCGGCCATTGTTTGGCGTTTAGTTTGTGCGCACTAATGCTAATGTATAATATAGACAACAAGTACCGCCATTTACTGATAACAATGAATACTCTCACTCTCACTACCCTCCACTCTTACTAACTTGTGTAAGTAATAAAATAAAATGTCAGTTTTTTCACTAAACCCTTGTGTTGTGTTTTACTTTAAGAATGGACGAGATATCTGCATTGTTGTTACCTTATAACAAAGAGCAATAACTCAGCATATTTCTAAAATTGTTTGAATGATTAGGGCTGTTTTATTTATTTAAAAAAAACAGCTTTCTTCAAAGTTATACATTTTGTAAGTTTCTAGTATTTTTTCCTGACGACATAGATGTTTAGATTAACTATATATTATAAAAATGAAAAAAACATAAATATTTTAGCAGACCAGGTTTGATTGGGACTCTATTAGGAATTAACTCTCAAATTTTAAAATAGCGTTAAAAAAGTAATCGGACTTCGTCCAAGACATGTGTGGTTCAAAATGTTTTGTGTGGCTTAGGCTATCAGCGCTTTTCAACTTTGCATCTAGCTTACAAACATGTATACAAATATACGATTACACATAAATTTCCTAAATTTAATATGGATTTCTTTCTCTAAGTGCAGTTTATGAAGCGAGAACACTCAGTTTTTTTTCAATAAGTTTAAAATGTTTTTCATCTTTACTCGTTAAAGCTTAGATGTTAAATGAGCCGAAAATCGAACGACACTATATTTATATACTACGCATGGAATAATCGAAACATTTCTGGAGCATTCTAGAAATCGCAAGATTTTTTTGTATTATATGCACGAAAAAATATTTTTGGTCTAATTTTATATTTATACAAGTGTATGAAAGACAATTAATATTTTAATTGCGGAAGAAAATTAATATTTGTCACTTAATAACACTGCAACCAAGCAAAGAATAAATACTAAAGGAAGCATATATTCTGTGTAAATGGGTAATATATAGCTTATATGACTACGAGTAAGTACATGGAATATTAATATTACGAAAGGTATGTTTGAATGTTTGTTGCTAAATCACGCCGAAACAGCACAACATAATTTCACAAAACGTGAAGCGGATTATCCGTTTCACGGTAATGATTCAATGTTTTATGATTCAATTTGAGATATTGATCTCTTTGAATCCGAGCAATTACATTATTTCCGTAGGATAAGACGTTGTTGTAATAAAATTTTATAATAAAATTTTAGTACTACAACGTTTCAGTAGATGGCGCAACGTGTATTTATAAAGATTTTTCATTATTTGTGGACTGATGTTGTGATGTTGCTATTAGAGATTAATCCAACCACCATAATTGAAAATCCACACGAACGATGCCGCGAACAAAAAGGCTGTAATACATATTTTTAAGGCACATCATATCAGAAGCACCACTAAATATAAAATTTAATTTAAATTAATTTTATTTTATGTAAAGGAACAAAACAAACACAAATTATTTTAAATATTCTATGAACTCCAAACACAAAATAAGCTTATGTCTTAACATTTCCATAAAGAACAAAGAAAAACAAATACATTTAAAAATTATCTAATAAAATATCATTATAAATGTGACGTGGTCAATTTAATTAAGTGAAACAGTATTTTGTTTAAAGAAAACATAAAATAAATACGGAAAACACAGGTAACAGGACAGCATCTCTTTATTGTAGAAGGCGCAGTTCATTCACGGCTACGAGTTAGTTTAGGAGTTCGAAATTGTATTTGACTCAGTGAAGATGGATAGTCATAATTACCTTGACAGACGTTGAACATAATCTTCAAAGTTTAAAACGAATATATATGACAGTGCGCATCACATTTGTATTTATTTATTAATATTTTATACGATGATTTACAGTCGCCAATATGACTATGAAGATCTTTTAATATTTTTGTTAGTTCTCAATACTGTCAGAATAAATTAGGTAGAGTGGGGTATAGTCGACAACGCAGCGTATTCAAGTTATTATCTTACGAGAGCATTGTACAAGGTTAAGTATGTTTCAGATACAATCTGCTCAAAATGGAAACCAAAATGCAGTTTATTATCGAAAATGAAAGTAAAGTCGCATACTGCATCGAAAATGAAAGTAACGTCGCATACGCATACTGCCTACTTCTTCGATTAAGTTTCCCCGTATAAGTTTCTTAGACTAAAGATATTTTTTTTCTTATTAAATAATTGTAAAATGCGAATTTTTTTTAGTTCTATTAATATTTCATAATGATAACTGGTAAGAACTTTTACTCAACCTTAATGTATATTCATAGATACACACACACACAAAGACACACATACCCATATATATATATATATATATATATATATATATATACACACACATATATGTACACACTCAATACATGTACATAGATATGTGCCAAAGGTGGGTCTTATACTGCATTTCATTTGCATACTACAACTACTACTACTTAGGCTATATAACGTTAAAAAATTTAAAGTTAAAATCTATTTAATCATTTTTACGTGAATAGCGTATAAATAAATAAATTAACCGAAAAACAATAAGACAATGAGATAGACAGACACGAAAAAAGAGAAGGTCGATCTCTTCTTTATTTATTAAAAATCTTATACACATAAATATGGATATATATACATATATATATATATATATATATATATACACATTTTTTTATTATTGTATATATTATGGATACCATTTATCTTTATGCTGAGTGAGATCATAAACATCATAATAGGCATTTGAACAGGAGAATCTGTTTCCTAGATTTTCACATCATTAATAATTAAATGGTGGTAATGCTCAGCCGAATTTTTTTACATAAACAAGGCTATGTCTCCGAACATTTATTTATTTATTTGTTCAATATTTTATTAAATTTACAGAATCAAAACAGTTATTAATTTATATGATTCCATAGCATAAAAAGAATAATTTTATAGTATCATAATATACATAATATTTATATGATGTTAAAGTATGGGTACATATATTAAACACACACACAAGTACACACAGATACATGTATATTTGCATATATATATATATATATATGTGTGTATATATATATATTATATATACGTATGTATGTATAACATTTATGACACTAATATATAAGGGCATTTTTCCAAAATAAGTTCTCAACCAAATATAAATACCCACAGTGTTTGCACAGTGTTCAGCACAAATACGATTTCAGTGATTATTTTTTATTTAAAAGGGAGGGTCTCATATAAATATGATGATGATCTGATGAGGATGATCGGATCAGATAAGTATGATGATGATCAGGTCCAGAAATTAATGATGGAAATCCTTAAATCAACTATGGTTCAAGATATTTACTACGGACAATGGTTACTTTACAAGATAACTACTCCGGTTGCCAGATCACGGTCTGAAGATAAGTTCTGGAGATGAACAATGGAATTCCTTAACGGATGTTAGTAAATCAACTGTGATTAAAGGTATTTGCTACTAGTAGTTGTTATTTTGAAAAATAAGTACACCATTGACCGAGTCAGGATCTGATGGTGAGTTCTGGAGATGAACAATGGGATTTAATGGGAAATTAAACTTGATTCAAGATATTTGCTACTGTTAGTTGTTACTTTGCAAAATAACTACACCATCGACCAGGTCACGGTCCGATAATGAGTTCTGAAAATAAATAATGCGAGTTGCATTATTCATCTTCAGAAACAGATCGTAGTAAATAAATTGTAATTCAGTATATTTGCTACTGGTTTTTTAAAAATTTAGTTATAGCTTTGCAAAACCTGATACTGGATTTTGGATATGGAGAACGTAAGTCCTCCAATGGTAGTTGTTACTTTGCAACATCCGATATTGGACTTCGAATATGGAGAACGGAACTCTTCAATGACTAACAGTTAACCACTGGTGGGGACCACTATCGCTTTGTGTCTGTGTGTTATTGATGATCAACTTTAGACAAAGAGGAAATTATGTATATACTAGCATTTGCCCGTGACTTTTAATAATTATATAACATTCTAAGAAAGAAATTAATTAAATGTTAGTTATTAAAAATTTTAAAATAAAATATTTTTTAAAAAACCGACTTCAAAAAAGTGGATACTAAAAGGTAAAATTAATTAATTCAAAATAGGTACCCACTTATTCGCAATAAATAATAAAAAAAATTTTTTATAATTTCGCTAGATTATAAAACTAACATTTATTTCTTCCGTGTTTTTCTCTTTCAACATCTGTATACTCGGTCAAAACATCATTATGGTATTGATTATATCCTATGGGATTCACTGCACCTTTCTCGATAACCGCTTCAGATGATGCCAGGTTCCGTTCTCCTGAAACTGCTTTATCAATTATTATTCAATTTTTAAATTGTTTCTGCTTTTAAGGTTTACCCTTCTCGACAGGTTCTTATTATTTTTATATATTTTATATATTTTTATATAATCCTTAGCAAAATATTATCATATCTCATATACGTAATTTAAAATTAATTTACACAACATATAATAATAATTTCTTAATGTTAGTTAATTCGGAATACACTTGACATACAGTAATGAATTTTACGAAATATCTGTTGGTCTAATTACTTATTTAAATTACATGAGATAGGTTTATGAAAATTTACTAGAAAAGTAATGCCCGAAAAATAAATTGCTAATTTCAGCAAATGGGGCCTCAACAACCATATTTAGAAGAATGCAGCCAGGATTGTAGGACCCAGATCGCCCAAAAATCTAAAGAGCGGAAAACAAAAGAAGCAGTCGATGCCAGCACTGCCGATCAACTGAAACTAATGTAAAATTTTATATTATAATATAAAATTTTATATTATAATTTAAAATTTTATATTATAATATAAAATTATACATTATTTTACGCCCTTTATGAATCTATTTCCTATTGTGAGTGCATTAGAAGTTAAGGTTTTAAATATATGCTATAAATTAAATTAAATTATAACTTTGATTAAGTTGGTTAACAGTTACTGGCACCGATTTCAAAAATAAGAACTCAAATAAAATTCTCAATACTCAATAATTTGCTTTAATATGTAATTTTGAATTAAACGAAATTTCACAATCCTAAAATCAAATTATAAATGTGAAAGTTTGAATGGATGGATGTTTGCATGGATGTATGTCAGTTACTCTCTAACTCGCAATGTCCGAAGAGATCTACTTTAGCCCATGAATATATTGTGGCCTGGATTAAGATAAAGGCTACTATTTATCTCAACTTCATGAGAAATAGCCTCCATCTTTTATGACGTTTATTAGACTTCTATTTGATCACGTGATATTATCAACAAGGAAAATTTTGTAAGTTTGATTTCATAATTTGTTAAATTATACCGTATATCCCGAATTCCCAAATCCGGTACGATCCACTGTGATAGCATATACAATTTCTCACTTTTATAACTCGATCATGATGTTACTACTGAATGCGAACGGGTTTTTAAAATATTGGAACAGAGATAAATTAAAACCTGGATTGACATTTAGGCTAAATTAATGTAGTCCAAATATATAGAAATAAAATTGGTTTATTACTATATTTATTATTACTGCTAGTATATTTATAAATAACAAATTTTATATGTATGAAAGTTAAAACAATTGAGAATATTTAGTATTTCTATTGAAAAATCTATAAATATTGATATGATTTTTCCGGTATAAATATGTTTCAATCGAGTGAACTTGGCCACTTGCGTACTTTAATTGATTAATACAAGTCAATCAAAATCAGTTTGCCTAGAAGAACTTGTTAAAAGTAATTATCTCGATTTTTTCACAATTTTGTCATGCATTGTCAAAAAGTAAAAGAGAAAAATTATGTTATCCCCAAATTCGGTATATTTATTTATTTATGTACTTTAATGTATCTAATTGATACATACGTACTACATACTTTAATGTATCTAATAGACTCATTGCTACGAGAGCAATCTCTTACAGCCAACCAGAACACCAGCGGCCGGGAATCGAACCTGGGACCCCGCGGTGCGCCCCGCAATCAAAGGCCGTCTGCGTTATGATCAAATCAACAGAAAACCGTGATGATGGCTAAAAAATATTTCTTTTTCACGACATACCGTATTTATACTAAACTATTTAAAAATATTAATATTGTTTTTTATCCTGTAAGTAACTATGTTACCTAGTAAATCTTCCTCAGGGGTAAAAATAACCTGACTATGTCAAAAATTATGAAATTCAGGATCAGCACTATAGTTTTCCATTAAAATTTAGGTAAACTGCTAATAAAACTATTTTCCTTCATAATTTCCACTTTAGCAATTTTTTAAATAGCGGATGGAAACATATATTTCATGACATATTCAAAAATATCTTTAAAACTCCCTTAAATCAATTTCTTAAAAAATTGTTTCAGCATCGTTGTAACTTGGTCTTTTAAATGCTATTCCAAACGATACATGAATTAAAAAAGTTTCTGAGGAAAGTTTTGTGACCATTTTCAACCACATCTATAGAACTATCTTCAATAACATTCTAAAATAAATTGTTTTGGATTCTTATGATTTGCTCTTGCAATTGATGCTCAGCTCGATATAAGAAATTAACAAAAGAATCGAGTTTTTTTTTATTTGCCATCTCTAAAATATCAGTAAAAATATTTTTGAATACCGACTGTTGATAAATATGCGCGTTATTGTTGTTGTGTCCACATGAGATGAAGAAGATCTCATATGGAAAAATGGTTGCCAGGGTCTCGAAAGGTTGGACTTTTCCAGCCCCACTTGATGAGCGAATCGAATTCTGGGAATCGAACATGGGTCCCCGCGGTGCGCCGCGCACTCGACGGCCGCATGTATTGCGATCAACCCAACACACCACGGTGACGAAATATGCAGGTCAATATAATTTATAATTATGGGAAATTTGAAGTTTCTCTGTCGAACTGTTTGAGAAAAGAATGGCTGTGATAGACGGACAGTCGGACAGTCAGGTGAGTGATCTTATGAAGGTTTCATTTATTTTTTCTTTTACGACATTGAACTTTAAAAATTGATTTTCCCTCATCATTTCGGAAACTATCCATTGAAATAATAAATCCTTAGCAAAAAAATTATCATCAAGGCATTAACGAGCGCAAAAATGCTTGATTCTGAATTCCACATATTAAAATACATAAAACAATTGAAATAATTTTTTCAGGCCATTATAACACGAACAGAAATTAAATATATATCAAATCAATTATAACATAAATAGAATTTCTGTAAATCGATCGTTATAGATCTGAAAGACACAAAGGTCGAATGTGTATCGTATGCGACTGATGCGCACTTCCCGTAGGCTCTGATTGCTGTTCGTGTCTAAACAATTGTGCGAATCACTAATCGCAGCAAGTTCGACTTGCAGTTAGTCGGTTTTTAAATTTTTAATTTTAAGGCCATTTTCAATTACAATTGTAATACTTCTTGTCTCATAAATTTTTAAGGTTACGTTTAAAAAGTTGAAAACGGAACACCCAGCGTATAGCTTTTGAGTAAGCAGAAAAAAATACAAAAATTAAATGACGGAATAATCACATGTGGATAATAAAAATGTTAACCACCTTTTAGCGGATAAATATAACTAGAATACATTAAAGGTAATATGGAGTATACCACAATACTGTCACTTCAAGAAACCGAGCAATATTTTGAATACAAAATAAAGCAAGGTCTGTTGTAATTATAAAAAAAGAATTTTCAAGGCTCCTCCCTATGGAGGAAAAACATTTTGATACATATAGATCGAATGAGATATCTGTGGATAGAACCTTATAAAATGAAAGTTCCATTTACAATTTTTTGGAGTTTACTCCTTTAGAATCGATTTTCACATATAGCGCCCGGTACGAAGTTTTACGAGGAGTAAAATCAGAAGTTCAGAGCGTACGAAATTCAGAATGTTAAAAAAGTGTAACAGTTAGGTAGCCTCCCCGCGCAACATTTCTGCGCATCTTTAGAGTAAGATATCAATATGTTTATTTGGCATATTTTTATGGCGTAATCGCAATGACGGAATGTGACACATATTGGCATTTTCTTATGGGGTAATCGCAGTGACGGAGTGTGTGACACACATAGAGTATCACTCGCTTATATAGAGATGTAAACATTAAATATCATTATGTGTGCATATTTGCTCTTTAAATTTTAACTTTTTTGTCTGGCGTTACTAAATGATTTAAATTTTATTGTATAAATTTGATCTTGTCCATTTGTGTTTTACTTGAAAATAATTGTTAATATTTTTTTATTAAAGAATTTTACATTTAAATTTAGCGGTATTGATATTTATATTCATATAGAGTGTTACGTATTTTATACATTCCAGGACAATCGTACTTAAGGAGTAAACTCCAGTTGCGCGTCGGAGCTGACACGCACAATTTTTTTTACTAGTTTTCCAATTATTAAGGTTCAAAGTAATGTGCAAGAAAACACCATGACTTTCCCCTAATTTTTAAACCGTGAGTTAGAAAAATAAATAAAATTGGATACCAGCATTTGATAACCGCTTCCAAATAAAACTAATTTCATTAACTCGCATTAAAAATCTCGGAAGGTATAGACAACTACGGAGATATTGCTTACGCATTTGCATGTATACATAGGATTAAAAAAATAATTGTGTTTCACATTTCACGTATCACGTATCATAACACAGACCTTGTAAAAGTTAAATCAATATCGAAATACTATGTGATTGCAGAATATTTAATAATAATATTGAATTTTAATAATTAACTCATAATGCCATCGCATAGTGATAATTTTAGGAAACTAGTTCATTCCAGGTATTTTCAATAGTTTGTGCTTCCATAATTATTAACTTATGGCTACGAAGCCCACTTATATCACATCTAATTTAAAAGAAAACTGAAAATAGTTTTCTATGTATGGCATCCAAAGATAAAGTTAATATGTGAGAAAAGAATCCTTTTAGTATTCCAAAGAAAAGTTTTAGAAAGTATTTTTAGTCGTATATTTAATAGAACTTCCACGAAAAACATTTAGCTTGGATTGAAATTTGATTATATTTGTAAAACTTAATAGAATGAGATGGATAAACATGTGTATCAAATGAATACGTGCACACCGCCCCTGAAAGTTTTTAACATCATTTTTTATGTTAAAACCTCAAGTTGCGGATCGAAAAAATTGGCCTATTATCAAGATAATTCTAAAATTATCGTAAACTAGAACTAGAAAACCCTAGCCAAAAGAACATCAGGACGTCCCATGTAAATGTTAATGATACATGAAAATAATACCCTAAGTAAAAGTTTAATGCCTTACTCAAAATTATTTCTTGAAACCTTCGTTCTTATTTTCTTTAAGCGAGACGATGTAGGTTTAAAAAATAAGTTGAAAAAATAAATAATGAATATAAATTTGTAAATATTGACATTTAAGAAATATATTTTGTTCAATTTTTTGATCTTAAACTGAATGAACAATACGAATTTTAGATCTAATAATTCTATCCATTTCTTACTATAACGTAGAGTATGGATCTCATACGATATTACAAAAAAGTATACTCTGAGGAAATTATATTTAAAGGCATATTTCAAGCATCTAAAAATATAATCTATAAAATTCATTTCAAATATTTGTTATACGTAAAAAATTAATGTGTAATGTTTCCATCGCAATATCTACCGTTTCCGACTGCAAAATATTAAATCCCATAAATAAATAATTATTGAATTGTATCTGCAGCTAAAACGACGCATGATGTCGACAATATCAAGACTGTGGCGAAAATCAAATACATGCGTGCATTTGCTCAAACTGAACTACAAAACTCGACTTCTAAGACGACACAGTGTAGCATATTAACTAACATTGCTCAGTGAACATTAGGCAAAATTTGTATTGTTAGATCTAGTTAACGCAACAAACTCTATTGCCTCACTGCCATCGTCGCATGCTGTATAAATAACGCGAGACAAGAATAAACAAATGTCACTTGAGGAGGCATCTTCAATGAGCCGAGTGACATTAGGTTAATTGTCGAAAGCTGTGGTTAAAATTTAAAAAAAGGTTAATTCGTGCCAGCCAAGATGCGATTGGTAATATATGTTACTAACAATATTAACTTGAAAACTCGTTTTTGGGAAAAGGATTCAAATGTGTTAAAGCAGTGATGAAAGTGAAAGTGGTTTTGTGCAATGATATCGCAAACTAATTATAACCATATATCCATACTTCATTTTTCGCAGAGTATAGTTCTACATGAATATTTATAACAATCACTTTTTTGTATATGCCAATGCAATTGTTATTCTGTTCTAATTTAACAAGAAAATTCACTGTCCTTAATTCCACGTTACATTTTCGTTTCCACGCTTTTCATGTCGCTTTTCAATAATGGCTCTCTTTACAACTAACTCTCTCTCTCTCTCTCTTGCAACATAACAATATATTTAAATCATTTTCTTGAACTTGAAGTTATTGCAAAATATTTTTCAATATTTGTAATGTATTAACATATTTAAATTTATATTGTCCCTTATTTATCGCATATTTTTATGCACAATATTTAAAATGTGATTTTGTTTGTTTTTGTTCTATTAATTTTGAAATAATCCCGTATTTTTTTTAAATTCAGCTGACACTAGGTCATTCTTCAGAATATATTTATATATATTGACGACAATTCCAAATTTGGAAGCAGTATTTTTACGTATCCTTTATAGATCATTATTAAAATATTCTAAAGCGACATGTTAACAAAGATTAAAGGTTTTTAAATTTTTTCCTTAAAATTCTTTGTTTCAGGTAACGTTAGCAACAATTCTAGCGATATGCCAGGCGGACCTTTTGAATAGATCCTACTTACCTCCTGTAGGAGCCAAGAATGCAGGTGGAAGCGATGGAGCAATATCTGTTCCGGTAATTAACCAACGAACACAAAACGAACAAATACAAAGACAACCGTTATCACAAAATATAAATAATAATAACCAGTATCAAACTTCATTTATAAAACCCGTTTTCCAAAATCAAATTTCATCCAATGTAAATGGGCAGTCTAACAATATAGTACGTTTTGGAACGAATTTTCAGACAAACGTTCCTTTGAACAGCTATGGAGAAACTATTAATGATAATGCAAACAATTTATTAAGAGGAGATGCAAGGCAATATTCTAGTAACGGAGGACTGTCAGGAGAATCGCAAAAAATTATTTCAAGAGACATAGTAGCAAATGACTGGACCAAAACGAATCAAAACAGTACTGTTCTTAGTGGATTTGAAAATAGAAAGAATGTGTATCAGAAGTACGTTGAGAGTGACCCAAATTTACATAACGAAAACAATATTCGGAATGGAAAACCATCTGAGCGTGGTGCATCTATTTTACGACTCGACAAACAAATGGCTTCTGATGCTTATTCGTACAGCTTTGAGACGGAAAATGGTATTTCAGCTGTTGAAAATGCTGTTCTGAAAAATGGCATTCAGACACAAGGTGGTTACTCATATACTGGCGATGATGGTCAAGTGTATAGTGTGAGGTATATTGCTGATGCTTCAGGTTATAGGCCAATTGGGAATCATTTGCCGACCCCACCTCCTGTTCCAGAAGAAATTTTAAAGTCTATCGAGGACAATGCTAAGGCTATAGCTGCTGGAAAAGTAGACAACGGTAAGTGTTTTGAAATTACGGGCGATGTACAATATTTGCTCTTATTACTGACTAGCTCTTTTATCCGGCTTATGTTGAGGTAATGCGTTAGTGTTATTTGGACATAATCAATTTCAAAACAGTCTTTTTTGTAGTTATTTTAATAAAAAAAGCTAAAAAGAAATCTGGATCGACTATTGAATAACTTATTGTCAATAATGTTTTTAATATCGTTATCTAGATGTTCATTCTGTAAGACATAAATTATGTTTAAATATTTAAATACCCTTCATTGAGATAAAAGGGACTTAATATAAGTTATTACATTAATTACCTTTTATTACATTAATTAAAACTTTAACTCTATTTCTTAAATTTGTTTTTTAGTATTTATTCACAATAAAAGATAGCGGAGAATCGTTTGTTAATATATAAATAAATGAGTACGTGTATACTTTTATATAGCAAGTGGATAATATCATTTCAATTCTCCAAGTAATAGTTTTTATTTAAAAATATTTAAATGACTAATTATAGATATGTTTAAACCGTTTACGATTCACACAGATCTATAGTTTTTAAGTTACATATTTTTTACAGATCGGTCCTGCACTTCTCAAATTATTAAGCAATTTCTGAACTCAAGGCATTATTTTCACAACAACATTATTATTAAATTACATTACCATTTCGTCCCCTTTTCCAGACGAGAAAATTCACGGATTAAGCTAATCATAATATATTTTCGAATAGCATATATGAACTTGAATGTATTGCACATATGTCCCCTGAAGACTAACCACAGTGAACTGGAACATATAACGAATTCGTCTATATTCTTGCAGCAAGACGATAGGGAATCGAATAAAAAGAAAACATAAATTTTATAGCTATTCTCTTCTTCCTTATCGTGTAATAACATTTTTAGGTTGAATATTCATTTAACAGATCTTTACGGTGAATTCTCTAATGTTGATTTTTGGCGATAAGTTTTAATTTTGATTTCTCTAGACTTGATATTTTCAAATAAATCGCGATTATTCTAATACTTTATGTCCGCTTCCGTTAAAAAGTGTTCTAAGTATTAACATTTGAAAATTTCATGGAACTCCGGATGTAAGCAAGTTGCATGCAAACTCATGCTACACGCTGAATTGAAACGTACTTAATACTTTTTTGTTATTCTCCCAAAACTCTCGATCCTGCCACTAGATCAAATACCTTGAGTAATATCTCTCCTTCTTTGATTAAAAGTTACTGATTTGAATTTTCGAAAAGTTGTGTTGCCTAAGTTAAAACTGATTTTCTTCAGACAAAATGTTCTGTCAGTAATGTCATTAATATCGACGCACTTGATGTTGACCCATTATGGATGTAATAACTCCAAACAGCTTTTTCATCCTTTTGCGATTCAATCTGAAACTAAAATTTACCACTCTTATCCCAATTTTACCACTTTTTCTAAAGAATTCGAACGTGCAGCTCACGCTCAAATAGCTTTCTTAATAAGCATCTTCTTTAAATCCCCTTCAAACTGCGGTCACCTAGTCACTAATGACATAGGCTCCGCAATGAATAATACTAAAATTACTATTCTAGTACTTCTCGGTTTCTGTAGCCCAATTAATTCTGTGAACTTTGACCTTTTGTTAGCTTGTCAAATAAAACGTTGAAGTTAAGGGTGTAGGGATAATTAAGTACTCAAAAAAAAATTTTATTTCCATGTGCAGTGTGGGGTATCGTTTCAAGTCTCAAAAATATTCCTTCGTAATTCTGAATTATGCTGAAAAATGTGCCATTTTAATATACCACTTCAAAGATTTTATAAAAGTAGGAAATCTAGAGCGATAATTCTAGATGTCATAACTTTTGAAAAAAAACACAATGTTTTTACACCTGTGGAAACGTTGTAGGCAATAAAAATTACGTTGGGAAAAATGAATATATGTCATTAGTTTAACAGAAATGCTGTAAACCCTTGGTTTATAAGCGCTTTTCTAAGTAATGTAGACGGAACTCTCGTAATGTGAGTTCTAATTGTACTTTATACATTTTTTTGTTTGGCAACTGGAGCAGGCTCTTTTATTTTTCTTTGGATATCATGAATGCTGCTTATTACACGAAATCAACGTAAATGTTTTTGCACTTACAAGTTTCTTAATGTTCATCGTTTTGAATTTATATTCGTGCTTGTTTCTAGAAGTAACTGTCAATTTACGTTTAGCCATGAATATAAATTTTAAAAAGTATTCGTGTCCTAGTAGTGTCTTCTATTAATGAAGTAACTTATTGCTTCATAGTTGTCTTCATATTGATTTGTATCTTGTTTGTTCGAAGGAAGTTGATTTAGCGACTGGTGTTCGATATGATGTTTTTTTTTAATTAGACGCTTTAAATCGTATGTGATTTGTATGCTGATGATATAGAAATTCGTAGACATTCAGTTTCTAATAATGTTTCATCTACGATATGTTCTCTCTGTCAATTACATTACAATTAATCTCCTCCTAATTAATAGGATCTACATCTCATATGAAAATAATTAATAGCGAATTGTGGGTCTAAGCTATTTTTTATGATTTGAATAGTAAAAGTATTACATTAGTATTGAAATTAAACGTTATAAAATTTAGTTTCCTATCCGATTATAATGTTAACCGGTAATCCAATGAAATTGACATTGAACCTTTCATTTTAAAAACTAATTTTTTTTAAACAACTCCAAAAATGAATCAAAGCTTGTTCTTTCTTTGTTAATATTTCTATCGCCTTAATGAACCAAATTACATTCAAAATTTAGTACTAAATTCATCTCTTACTTCAAAAAATTAATAATGTTATGTTTTAATTTCAATTGAGTTTAAAATCAGCAGTTGGTAGATTCTACATGCTTATTCCGTTTTGTTTTTGCACTTTATTACAAAAGCATCATAACCTGTCCCACCTTCACTCCAAACCCACAACTTTTACACTCTGGACTACACTCTGAAAACTTTCAATATGAAATATTTATATTTCTTGAAAAAATAATTTACAGTGTTCATGGCAAAGTGTTAAACAATTTGAATATTCTATGTATAATACCTCACTGAAAAAATGCTATATAAAATCCTCTCTAAACATTTAAACTTTCGTAATATTTAGTTTATTTACTGTATCATCTTCTCTTTTATATTTTTCATATGAAGTCTTAAGAGATTAGCAATTTCAATAGAATGGGAAGCATGTAGAAATAACTTTATTCTGCCTAATCTTTGGTATAGAGTGCTCATAATCGTAAACTGTTTGAACAGCTGGTGTACTGAGGTTATCAAAAATGCCAAGAGATATTTGTAGGCTATTATGGAAAATCTCCAGGAAAAAATACGTAGTTGAATTAAAGATAATAGTAGATAATAAGACAATGATGAAATTGTGTTGGTGTTGGAGAAGTAAAGAAAGTTAAGATGTTTTAGCAACTCAGAAACGATACACGGAGAAATATTAGTAAAATATTTATGTGAAAGAAGTGAATTTAGAAAATAATACTGAAGCTCGGGGAAGATAAAAATGGAAAAGACTGAGGAATACGTTAAAAATAGACGATATAAAAAGTATCATAAATAAAATTAGGTACAAATAGGATCCAAATTAATTACGAAAATTATAAAAAGAAAAGTGGTGTTGTATTGTCTCTGCCTATTTTCTTAGACAAGATACTCTATAAGGATTCAGATGGAGAAATAATTTTGGTGTTTTCTATCACACCTAACTGTTTGCTGTCAGATATAATATTCTATTTGAATGTTAACGATGATTTAGTTAAAAATTGTCTTTAAAATCATAAATTTTGGTTTATTTTGTGTTTGAAAAAAATGATCAGTAATTTTATTAAAAATCAGTATTAAATTTATTTTGTACAATTTTACCTATAGACTATAGACACTTAAAATTTAAAAAAAATTGTAACTTTTACTTTAAATTTAATTTTCTATTAGGCCATAGAAAACTGTATGTTATAATTTTTGTGGAGTTTACTTTCCATTCTCACCTAATTGGTAAACACTAAAAAATAAACACATTATTTCAGAAATATATATTTTTAATAATATTGTATTTATTATATATTGTAAATAATACTGAATATTTGTTTTCACAGGTTTTTACCACGAACAAAGATATAACCCCGAAAATGTAAGCCAAGGGCAACCTCATTATGTATCATATAGCTCTGGTACGACTCACGAGACTTCCAGATCATATTTGCCTCCAATAAATAGTGTAACCGCAAAAGATAATATTGGTTTATTAAGAAAATATCTGCCTCCTAAAGCGGAGAGTGAGAACAAGTACAATATCGTTAACAACGAGTCGTCATTAAAACTTGTGCAGCCCATATCTGTGGAAATATTCCCACTCGTACATGGCAATGCAGCCAACGAAGCTTCGAAAATAAATGTCAACGAAACTGACGTTAATAATGTCAATCGTATTGAGGTTAGTAAAAATTCTAATTCTAACAGCGAATCAAGCCGCAAAAATTCTAATATTGAAAAAATACACAAAACTGAAGAAATTCAAAGTTTATCAGGATTAAAGTCTGATGAATTATTTAAACCTGATATAAATGCTACTCCGTCAATTTTGGAGAAGAAAGTTGACTTTGAGGAAGGAGTTACGCCTTATGTCATCAGTTCAACAGAATTTCCGAGTAGCAACGTTGTTATACCCTTTCCAACACTTTTTACACCCAAACAGCAATTAACAACCCCTAAAGAAGATGAAAGTGTTGAACCGATAATAATACATAAACCTAAAGATCAAAATAATGAAAGTGTTCAAAATATCGAAAGCAAAAGTAATCAACTAAATTTGACACAAAAAATTCCTCAAGCTGATGACCAAATGTTACATGTTACATCTAATCATACTAGTTCAGTAACAACTGGCACCCAAGAACTTATCGAAGGAACTATTACAACTGTTCCTATTTCGATGAAAGGCTATCAATATAATCATCCTCAAGACATTATATTAAACAGTCACCGATCTGAATTTAATAAGGTTCAAAGTATACCTCCTGTACCTAAAGTTCAGGATAATTTGAATATCGGTAATGAAAATCTAGGAAATACTGATAGTTTCTTTGTTAATACACAACAGTTTCAAGGTTCTATCGCTGGAAGTAATCAAAAACTTGTAGATAAAGAAAGTGTCCCTAAAAATATATTGAAGGAACAAATTACACGATTTAAGCAACCGACAGTATTAACTTCTAACTTTGGTGCAAAGGAGCTAAATCAAAATGGTGGAAGCGAAACTCAGCCTGAAACTTTTAACAATATACAACCTATAAGCAATGTCGAAAATTATAAAAACACCAATATCCAAGAAATAAATCGAGCTCATATTTCTAGCCAAGTTCAGTCCACCATATCAAACAATGTACCACAAATACAGCAAAAGGAGCGTTTTGAAATTGGGACCACTTTGAATTACAATACTCAAAATCAGCAACAAAATTCAGTTTCCACTTTTGTTAATCAGCAAGATACGAGTCTACGTAATAATTTCTTTAATAAATTTACGTCTAATCAAGTTAGTCAAGTTTCATCTCCAAATACCAATGCCGCATCGGAACTTAATAAATACTCAAGTTCATTTAACTCAGGATCGGGAAATTTAGTTCAAGCAAACGCACAGCAAACTTTCGAAGGTGCCAATCAAGCAGTAATTACTAACAATTTAATTCAAAATAGCGATATTAACACGCGTAATAATAATGAACGTGTTCATCAGCAAGATAATTATATTCATCACAGTAATCTTATTAACAATTTAGCCATGGACCAAAAATACCGTAATGATGGAAAAATATCGGCTAATCATCAGCACGCGATATCCTCCCAGTACAATCCCATGCAATCGAACTCGTTATTTAATAACCAAGTACACGTTCAAACCCAATATCAAAGTCCGCTGTCAAATACCTATGTTGCTGACAACAACCAACATATATCTCAATTTGATGAGGGTAATCAAGGACAGTATGTTTTATCAACGCCACAAGAAGTTACTCCATCACTACAAAGATTCCCTAATAAACAAGCTGTTCATCAAAATGGACAATATGTTCAAAATAACATTGCTCAATCTTCGAAAACTATTTCTTTAAATAACCAACAGTACTCAGCTCCAGTAGTATTTAATACTAATAGGCCACCAAGTCAAAACAGACTAAATGACCAAGGTTATATTTATAATTTACCAGCAAACTTACGTAAAGAAAATTTAAATTCAATATTAATACATAATAATAATGAATACCGAATCCAAAATTCAAATAGTGAAAGCGCGAGACCCGTTGACAATATGCAGAGTAACGATTTTTCGACTGAAATTTTTAAAAGTCAGTTACATCAACAACAGTTAATTTCACAACCTCGAGTTACTTCAAATTTTTACCAAAATCAGTCACCACAACCAACACTGAGCAATCACGGTTTTCAAATGTATAATAACGCTGGTCATAGCAATTTACAGCCAAACTTTCAAGCAAGTCAACCAACTACTATTAATTACCGAGAACAACATCAAAATCAGCAATCTATAAATCATAATGACGCTAACATAAAAGTAAACTCAGAACACGATCGCTCTCACAGCACAGTTTCCAAGAGCCAAGGAAATCAAATGTCTAATCTGGTTACTGCGAGACATCAGAAGTTGACAGATACCACAATACAGAATGGTGCCAACCATGATGCATACTCCGGAGTCTTATCTCCGCAGTTACAACCTAATGGACAATATACAAACAATCGTAACAATCAAGATTCTCACGTAACAAGCTTGCCCGCAGCCAGTGCCCAAGGACAATTGACAAGAAATTCTGGACAATCTCCGAATACTGTGCCATTAAATAACAGTGAACAATTCCCAGAACATAGGCGTTTGCCAAGCTACAGTCCTGTGTCTGGATATAGGTATTAGATTAAATCTAACAAAAAGTGTAGATATCTTTCATAGAAATAAATAATTTTACATTTGTTTTATTATTAGTATTTAGATTAGTACCTTTTTATATTTCTTAGTTAATAAAATGTTACTAAACACCAAATAAACGTGCAGCTGTGTCGTAAAATCATCCTTTTTTATTCCGTTAATTTATGATTAACTAGTTAAATAGTTTTAGAGATTTCATACATCACATTAATTTTAACTAATTTTCTGTATTTTTATTAAAAAAAATAATATAAAAGTTAGAATTACAAATTATTACGTGGTTTCGTGATTGGTAGCAATATTTATTTATTTATTTTTACTTCTTATTTCCGATATTTGATTAAACAGAAATACAGAAATAAAAGTATTACCTGAAATTAAATAATTGCGAGCAACATTTTTATGACATTTATGATTCCGTATTTCCAACGATTCTCTCATAATTATTTTTATGACATAATATCCTCCTTAATACAGTTATAAATTAAGAAAATTAATAATTCTGATATAGCTCTTATTTAAAAAATCAAATTTTCGAATAATGTCACATAGAGTTTTGTTGTAAGCCAAAGTAATATCCTGTTTACGATTTTCCTATTAGGCCATTACATACACTTTTTAAGCCCAAAGAAAATTTCTGTTTTTACACCTTCGTAATTACGAAATCTTTAAATTTGCACTTGATATATTTTTAAAACAACATAACACGAAATTACTATACGTATGATAACAATCCAAATAAGTATGTGTTTTCATTTTTCACATTCCAACATGGTTATGGAAATAGTTTCCTAGGCAAGTCAATAATCCAACCTGTATCGGATTATTTAATTAATAAATGTTTAATAGAAAATTTTAAATAAATTTTTAGTAAATATTAAAAGTGGAGAAAAAACGTAATGATTCATGATACGATTGATTTACACGAATATTTATTACCTCATATTTAAACAGATTATTCACGCAATTTTAATTTTAAAATTCATACAAGTCATATTTGAACTACTTAATTCGTAATTCATGCAAAACATTAACAATTTAACAACGCGACGCAAAGAAGATTCACATTACGAAACAAAGTTAAAAGGTCAAACTAATTAAAAAGGTTGTCCGCGTGTAAGTGCACGAAAAGGCTTCGTTCGGAATCATTGTACACTATAATTATAGGTATCAAGGCTTAATGTTTAAACAGCGTCATATAAAACCATATAATTGGCCTCGAAAATATCGTATTCTATATAAGAAATATATGTCGAACACGTACGAGATTAGATAGATAAAGAAGATAGATTGAATATGTTATTACCTTAAATTGGGAATATTTTTAGTTCACGACATGATAGTTTAATATGAAACATTATTATTTTGAACTTGACATTTTAAGTTGAACCCAAAACTATTACCGATACTTCGATCGATTGCAACTATTTGTGGGGAACAGGAGTTTAATAATGTTTGTTGATAATTGATCAATTCATGTGTGAGCGTTAAATTAATAAAAGCATATCATCTTTTGATCAAGCGTTTGTTAATTAAACAATAAAGTTAACGTGGAGCAGTTCGTTAAGCGTTTGGCTATTTTAATCGATTCGTGACTCATCACTAAGCCCTTTGCCGGGTGCAAAAGGCCCGATGATGAATCACAAACTGATTAAGATTTAATTTGAAGTTGATAAATGTTTCCAGTTGTAGGGTTTATTTTTTTCTTAACGAATCTTGCTTGCTTCTTTCTAAAATAATATTCTCATTTATTTTTTGTAGTTATTTTGTCTACTTACGACTATTGAAATTGTTAGATCAGATTTAGGTGCAAAAAAAGGTCAACACTACAGAAATCAGATGAGCGGAAAAGTTTTCCCGTAAATTGATCTAAAGGAAGTCAGTCTCGTGTCTTGTACACCGAGTTTTTATATAAAAATGGCAGCAGACATGATCACACATTAATTTCTCTCATTTCTATGATTCCATACTTCAGTATTAATGATATATGTATGATGAATAAATTAAAATTAACGACTTCCGTTATTATATTCATCAGTTTTCTTAAAACACCCAATTTTCTAAAACTACTATCGAGTTAAGAATATATTAACTACTTTGCTCTTTCCCCAGGGGATCCTTAAACGACTCCGCTCTTTTCGCCAAACGGCATCGATCGTCGATATTGGAGCTTTATCGGCGGAAATGTGCTGAATAATTGGTCAATAAATAAGCCAGTCTCTATTTACTTTACACCATTTAAGCAGTGTTTCCTGACTTCAGCCATTTTTAGGGTTCCGAGTCTAAAATAAAAAACGAAACCCTCATCACTTGTCTGCCTATCTTTCGGTTTTAGGAGTTTTTCTCAAAAATCACGTGACATAAAAACTTAAAATTGTTCATAATAATAAAACAAACCGTACATGTTTCAGTGACTAACACTGTTAAAAATTATCTATAGCAAACTTTTAGGGGGACAAATTAATTAATTGATTTGTTTTTATTTTGCATATAGTGTGTGGTACGTTTGAAAAGGCCAGTTATCATCGAAAATATTGTATTCTATTTAAGAATCATCTGCGGAAATTCCCGGAATGATCAGTAAAAAAATAAGCGGGTTTCTTTTTACCTTGCCCCGTTTAAACAGTTTTTCACAATGTTACGTTTTCAGGATTCCTCATCGAAAAAGGAAAAAAAACGAAATCCTTATAAGACATGTCTGCTTATCTGCTTGTTAAAGCTGTTTTTCTCAGAAACACTTGAGGATGGGACTTGAAATTTGATATAGTAATAAAACATTCGTGATAAAAATTTAATCGTATTTATTTATTTCATTTAGTTTTGTTTAAAAGGGCTAGTTAAAAAGATCTTGTTTACTTTTTGGTAGTATATCTTCAGAGATATACCGAAATAGATATACAAAAGAAATATCTTCTCTTTCATTATTTCCGAAAGAACTTAATACAAAATTATGAATAAACTGTATCTGTAGGAACCTTGAGAAAGGTTCTAGGAAAATTATATGTAGCTAAATTGTAATATAGCGATTGTTAGATTCATCTTAATTTTTTTAAAAATATATAGTGTATATTTTTGTTTTAACACCTGCGAAAGACGCAGTATACAATATATAATATTTTTTCAATATTTCTAATTTCATCCCAGTTTGAAGTTGTAAGGCATACTTTTTGATCGATGGAACGAACCGTTTTGTGAGTCTAATTTGATACTTGTACGTTTGTATTTTATAAATCCATGAACACATTGAAACAAAAATAGTTTTTAATAATTAGTTACATTTATTAGTCCTAACATTTATTTATTTATTTATTCATGCTTTGACGTACATATAATATATATATATATATACACACATATATTCAGCGGACTTATTGATACCAGAAAAATCTCTTCCAGTCAACTACATTGATTAATTATAAGCATTTTGAGGCATGGATGACTGTCAAAGACATTAATAAAAAAAACGAATCTTAGGATATAACAATTAACAAAAAATATAATGACATATAAATAAGCAAAACTAAGCAACATATGAATAACAGAAACCAAAAAAAAAATGGTTAATTATAAATCTTGACATGGTTGGGAACAAGGAAAATGGGGACCAAAATAGAATTAGAAATGTTAGGCTGGCATTAGAAATGTGAGGAAGGACTTTTTCAGTCTACCTTTGAATACATTTAAGGAGGGTGAGTTCCTGGTATCCGGATATAGTCGATTCTAAAGCTTGGATAGCGATGAACATTTCATAAAAGGTGGTTATATATATGGGAAAAAGGAGACGGAGTTGATTTTCAAAGCGTAGCCCTATGCCGATTGCAGACGATTAACTAAATCTGCTTCTAAGATAAGTTGGGTAAGTAGCTTATTCAAAATATTAGATAGAGGTATAAGAATATGAAGATTGCGCCGATTACGGACTTCTGTCCATTTAAGTTACGCTCTGAATTGAGATACATGATCATATTTTTTGCAACTAAAAACAAAGCGGATGCACAAATTTTGTAGACGTTCTAATTTTATAAGGCGATACTTTGCAAGGTCTGGATAGCATACATCTCCGTAGTCAGGCAGTGGCAGTAACAGTGTTTGAGAGATGTGGGCTTTGGTTTGAACATCTAGAAAGTTTTGAAGATGCTTGAGAGAAAGTTTTGAAAGGCTTCTGCATTCTCCTGAAAATACGACGTTAACATAATTTACTCGAGGTTGCCAGCTAAGATTTCGATCGAAAAGTTGACCCAAGTCTTTAACAATTGACGAAAATGGAATTGGTGTGTCATTTAATATTATATACGGCAGATCTCATAGTCTAATTTATATAATAGTTTCAGACTTAATTGGATTAAATAATAGACCAATTTTATGAGCCCACTGACCGACAGAAGCGAGGTCTTCATTAAGGGTGTTGATAACGATTTCTATGGAGTTTACATCAGTATGGGCATATATTTGTAAATCATCAGCGTAAAGATGATAATTACTATGTATATTCCCCACAACTCTACCAATGAATATTGAAAAAAGAAGGGGAGAAAGAACCCTTCCAAGAAGCACACCAGCTGATAAGTCCGTCCATTCAGAGAACGCATCACAGTGAAGACTTCAAGAATTCCGACGTCCATATATATATATATATATATATATATATATATATATATATAGCTAAACTATTCTATTGAGTGTTGAGATATATTCAAAGATTTCAGACAAGTTAGCAAAATATAAGATCCACTGCTGAAGGCAAGACGTGCAAGTATTGTGAGTTGAGTGTTATTTATGGCTAAACGTATACTACCTGTAATTTTCACTAACGCCGTTAAGGTACTGTGGCCAATTTTGAAACCAAATTGAAGTGGATTTGGATGTTTGCAAACGTTAAGTTATCCATCAAGTTCGGAATGGACTATGCGCTCAAAGATTTTCGATAGAAGTGGTAGTATGGAATTTAGTCACGTTAAATAATGTAATGCATATTTTAGTATATATTTTTTTCTTAACATGTTAAAAACTTATATATATATATATATATATATATATATATATATATATACATATATATACATATAGTTCAAGTTTTAAAACAAGCGTAATTTTCAGGTTCACTAAAGTTACCTGCATTTAAAATTACAGCAGCCAACGCAGCAAATAAACCAGTGATCGATTGGAACAATGTTACAAACAAATTAATGATAACTTCTCTCTTCACCTTAAAAACGCTGTGAGAGAACACTACATAATCTTTTTCACCTTTAATTTCAGTCAGTCAATTGCAGGTGTCACAAACAAATTAATGATAAGTTTTCTCTTCACCTGAAAAACGCTGTGAGAGAACACTACATAATATTTTTCTCCTTTAATTTCACTCAGTTAAGTGCAGGTGTCACATACAAATTAACGATAAGTTTTCTCTTCACCTTAAAAACGCTGTGAGAGAACTCTACATAATCTTTTTCACCTTTTATTTTAGTCAGTTAATTGCAGGTCTTTTAAACCCCTAAAATGATCTTTATAATGCATCTTAAAATAGGATCTCTATAATGCATCTTATATCTTATAATAATTATCATTTGTGTTGAGAATCAGAGCGAGCATGATGTATTAAATATTACCTAAATTTTTGATACTGAGATTTAAGTGCATGGATGTTACGGTGTATTGATAAAAGATTAATTACTACTATCACATCTTATTGGATTAATTATTACTATCATACTAAAAAAATATAAGAGGATGTTTGCTGAATTTCAAAGATATATCGGATTATTGAAAGCTGAATAAAAAACTATTAAATTAAAGAAACGAGTACGCCGAGTCTATTATTATAATTAATTATTTAAATTAATTAAAAAAAAAATTTTATTCTGCAAAATATACATAAAAAGAAAAAAAACAGTGTATTAATTACTTATTAATCCATACATGTATATTAAAGTACAAAAAAACCACTTAGGTAATTGATCGTTATTATTATATTGCATTTTTTTTCAACATCAATTTTTACATCATAATCTTTCGCAAAAAAATTTGCGTAGACAGCCTTTCGTAATGTGGAAATACTTGCATGCGTTGTACTGTCAAAATGTCGGACTATAGAGTATTAACTGTCTATGTCAAGACTAATTTCAAAATTTCCTTTCGAATATCTGCAGTGCTTTAGAAAAAAGAATATTATTATTTCACCAGTAAATAATATACATTTAGGCATAAGTTAAAGAAATTATTTAGGTTAAAATAAAAATAAAAATACAATGCAAGTGATTCGAAATACATTACCAACTTAGCGTATAGCATCGCGTGTTGACAGGAAAAAAACTCTTACTGGAAGGCGTCTCTTATAAATCGTAAGTTATATAGCTGTCCTAATAAATCGAGGTAGTTATGCTGTGCATTCTGATGTGATATGTAATCAATTAATAATAAAAGAAAAACTTAATAAACACCCATATACACGTACGTAAAACGGCATTCTTCCAAACGTCCTAGACCCAAACCCATTGCCCTGTCTAGAATTATATTATTATATTTTCGGGTCAAAGAAATTATTTTGAAATAATAAAACATTTTTACTGATGCGAATAATTATATATTACATTTCTAACACTACAATGGCACATTAAACGTTTACAATTCACGACTGTCAAAGGGCGTGAGTATTCATAGTCGCGCGTCGTTTAGTTTGTGCATATTAAAAAAAATTAGCAAATTGGAATATGTAAATTACATAAAATCATGATTAATTTTATAATGCATAAAAATAATCTAAACCAGAGCATGTGAACCAATTGAAAGAACCATTAAATTGAAACAATTCAAAACAACGTTGTTAAAATTGGGTTATAGTATTCAAAATGAATTAAGTTTTGTGTATAAGATAGTTTCGTTAGTCAGTGATTGATTTTCCGTTTATAAAAACACACAAACACATTAACAAAACAGATCAAAACCTCTAAAAACAGATCTCTCCTCAAGGGGCAACTACATAAGACATAAATTAGTAAATATTTGCAAACTGCCCATGTGAAGATGTTGTCCTACAACGAAACCTGTGTCGTGGTAAAGAATTTAAATAAAGTAGAAATAATATTACATCACATAGTTTCATTTAGTTGTGAAAAATTAAATTAAAATGAATTTCTACAAAATTAACGCCAAATAATTTCAATATATTTTTAGGATTATCAAATTTCAGAAAATTTTAAAGTTTAATTTATACGAAATGTACTCTGACTTTCTTTTCATAGAAAAGAAATGCTGCAAAACGCATAAATTGTTAATATTCAGTTTAAGGATAGACTGAGACCAGAGATATATTGTGACACATTAAGTAAAATTTAATGATTATATATGTGAAACGAATACTTTCTTACACTTGTCATCAGCTAAGCATTTAACAATATTATTTATATAAAATTTATCAAGTATTCATATTATAATTCAAAATTTAATAAAAAAAATTTTGGTACAACTAAATGCATTGTAGTTTTTTGTTCAGTAAATAAATAATTGTGAGAAAATAACGGACGCAGTGGACAATGACAGCCGAGCACGAAATAAGGGAGTTTTTACAGAAAAGTGCTTGCAAAAATAAAATTGTTTAACAATCATTGTGAAAATCAATAAGCTTCTATTCTGATAGGGAATAGATTGATAGAAAAGAATTACTAAAATTCGTTAGTAGTCGCAACCTGTATCCTCACGGGTACAAACCAACTGAGGTAAACGCATCATTTTTGAAAGAAAACTTTAGATCATACTAAATAAGGATATTTATTTAAAAATTTAAAAATTGCATAATTTTTAGAGAAATATCTCCTCATTCTGGGAAAGCTATTTCAAAAGTTTGATTATTAATAAAATTATCCGTGATTACTTTTATCATCAAAACTCCATGCTGGTGCGCTAGACAATAGTTAAACATTCATCTTTGTGGAACAAATTGTTTTTATTTGCAATTTAGTTTACATTTAAATAACATTTGATAGAGATGGTAAAGAATATTTCATGTCACAGGAACTGCAGGCATGTATATTATCCAAGTGCTATTATGCTAAATATGTAAATAAAAACTAATGAAAAAGTTGTATATTCAATTAATGTTGACAATGAGTTTATTTATTCCTGTCTACAAGTACTAATTCGATTGGCTATATAATATTACACTAACCAGCATTGAATTGATGAAGGTAAATTAAACATCGTAAAATATTAATAAATTACCGATACGATACAAATTTGAATCTGAAAATTCATGGACGCAATGAACAAAATACATGTTGATTAATAATAGACGATATACAGAACTAGATTTGTGTAACAAATTTAAATGACCTCTTATGATTTTGAAAGACTCGTTTCCTATAGCATCATAATATAGTGCTTTCCAAGTACCAGTAATGAGGGTAAAAACGTCTTAATGGCGAAATATTCTATAATGCGACGGAAGGTATAGATATATTAAAACTTATGTTTGAGAATAATGAGGAAGTAATGAGATTTTGAATTCGATTTTAATGTGTGTATATATGATCTCATATACATGAATCGATTGATTGTAAATTCGTGATATCGACTGATAGTAGATTTTAACCAGTTCCGTAATGACCGACCTCCTCGTGAAAGGAGAATAAAGTTAAAGCGACTTTAATTTCTGACGTGCTTCTAAGAGTTAATTACAAGTGAGTCGATGACGCCAGAGACTATTATTTTCATATAATTTCATAGCAAATATCAGTGCAGATATGATTAGGTCCGACTATGGATAGCGCCCTTCCGCACAGCACGTATCGTCCCAGTGCCGCGACGGTCACGCGCGCCGGGGGTCATCTCACCGCCACACTGACGCTGCTCACTGTCCAACACGCAACATCGACACATGACGCTACAACACACACGCGGCAGCGTGATGTGTATGCGCACACATATACACGCGTGCGGTCATCACTTTTACCCTTCGTCCGTCACTTACTACATGATGCTCGGGGATTATGTCAGTGGTGAATGAGTCGAAAGAGTTTGATGTTTTAGATACTGGCCAGTTTTTGTTGTGAACGAGACTTTTCTTAAGAAGGGTATGTATTCATTTATTGTCACTTGGCAAAATACAATTCTAATATAAAAAATTAACTCAGAAATAATAAAATGGAATTTTTTAAAATCAGAATAGATCGTTTTTTTCAAAATTTTAATTAATTAATTGATTTTAGAAAAATACGTTTTATTTGTCATTTAATAAATGTTTGATAAAAGTTAAAAGATTATTTATAATACCAGGAAATATACGAGTATACGAAGGAAACTATATGATGTTTTAAAGGTTGAAATAAATTTTTAGGGTTTTATGTAAACAGCAATAATTTAATTGAAAGACTAGTTAAAAATAAACAAGTTAAAATAATTATTTTCAAAGTCTGACAACATTCACAGTAATGTCAGATAGAATTGACTTAAAATAAAGATAACTAATTCAATTGAATATCAAATACAGTTTTAGATAAAAACCAAGTGCTAAATTTATTCCGTCATGTCTATTTATATTTGTAAGGTAAGTTGTTATGAAATAGCTTAATGCGATTGTTTTTTATTTAGTTGTGTCAGCTAACACAAAAAGAGGAACGGTAATACATTCTTTTTCCATGAAAATGTGTACGATATAACAAATAAAAAACAAACGACACTCAGTAAATACAACCGTATTTGGTAAATTAAAACATATAAAATACTCCTTGGTTCTGATAAACAAGCTAACGGGTCTAGAATATTAAAAAACAAGTCTATTGAAAGCGCCTTAATAACTTTAAAGACAATTTCTAAGCATCTCTTTGCAGGAATTAAACTCATAATCACTGAAGATTATGAAGATTATCTTCACTAGGTACATGTAACTGATGTGCTTTTTCAGTCACATAACAATGTCAATAATTGACGGAATTCTTTATACCTTATCATAATCTATACATTGCGGGTTATCGCAATGGGCTGGCTTATTTATAACATAATATTGTTACATTACTTTATACTGACTTTTAAATAAAAAAAGTAAAGTTGTATTGAAATTTAATACAAATATCATGCAGTACCAGTTATTAGATTTAAGATTAATTTCCTAGTTTCACTGTAACATACCGTTATTATGAACATTTAAGCGCGCCTCTCATAGTTCACGTAGAGCAATTTTCAAATATAATTCGGATGCTATCTTATGCACAAATAACGAATTTACGTCGATCAGTTCGTCGTATAAATATGGCCGTGTCAGTGACAGATGGGCACAGATCGATATAAACACTTTTATCTGAGTGATCTTCGGACTTGCATGTTTCATTAGTGTCTCGTGTTGAAGTTTGTTTATCGTGTTAACATGAAATTGGTAAAAGTTGTTTTGTTTTTGTTTACTCACAAAGTTCATCCCATTAAAGATAGCGGAATATCTTATGTATTACTTTTATGTGATTGTGATGTGAAAAGCAGGGAGTGGTTATCCAGTAGATAAGATCCTTGTGTAACAATATAAACCCTCATTTTATCTTAAAATATTTAACAGATTTCATCAAAGAAAGTGAAAAAATATTTATAAATAAATTTAAATGTGCATTAATCTTAAAATTCTTAAAAAGAAAGAAAGCAAATTTATTTCGAAAGAAATACGTTTAACTTTATATACAATTGTTTTATTAACCTGGTTTTATTTAACAGTTTTTATTAGTGTGTTATTTAAATATTTGTTTTCGGTTAAAGTGTGATTAAATTACTTTCATAAAGAGTTTAGGATTAGTTTCAAATGAAAGAATAAACAAAAATTATGTTTTGGTTCTTAATCTGGTCAACTTTTTACTTTATATTAAAACTCAATTTGGCGTTACTGTTGAGTTAGTTCCAACTCCAATGCCAAATAATTTTGTTAAAAAATATATTTATCCACTTACATACCAACTCACACATCTTAAATTAGGTTGCAATATCAAATAGCTCGAAATATTGCTGTGTATACTAAATTTATGTAATGTTCATTGCAGCTCACGTTTGCTGCCATTGTGGCATTATGCGGTGCTGCAAAGTTAGACCGGACGTATTTACCACCGCCAGGTGCCAATTTTTCCGGAGGAAGTCCTGGAGCAATAAGGGCACCGTTTGAAAAGCAACCGGATTATCAGAAATTCTTGATCCCACCTTTAGAATCGGAACCGTCGGTCCCTTTTTCACAACAACCAAAACAATTAAGCCCAGAATCGAATCCTGTGGGAAAACATGTTGTGCCATCTTCGCAAGGAATTTTAAATCAAAATTTCCAAGATTTACATGGTAATATTAGAAACGGAGGTTCAATTCCTCAAGGATCGAAACCAAAAACATCAGATTCATTTTCTAGGATTACTACTCCAGAGTCAAGCGAACGTCTCACAAACACGGACACGGGTTTGAGTTCATCAGTTCCGACATATCAAGGCTCCGGTCAATATATACAAAGTAGGCCTGGACAAACACCTTTACAAGGATCGAGACTATCGGTATCAGATGTAGTATCTACAGTACCTATCTCAGATGGTATGAGTCAAAGATTTCATGAAGAAAACTTGCCAATAAGACCTGATTCTCCAATATTACAAGGAACGAGGCCATCATTATCTGATTCTACGTTATCAGCACCAAAGAATGAAGATGAACAGTTTGCCGACTATAACATCAAATCTAAATCAATGCCTTCATTACCATATTCCGTATCTTCAACTCCTATTTCTCAGACACCAAGTCAACGTGTTCCTGGTTCTCGTGATAATGTGAGACCGGAAATTTCAAGCATACAAGGTTTAAAGCCATCTCTCGGTACTCCACAAACGATCGACTCCAAACCATCATATGAACAGGAACCATTACAAGGGCCTTTCGGTAACCGTTATGATTCTTCACATACTGATAATATTCCAAGTGAAATCGATTATCAAAAATCATCTCAATATACTTCAAGACCTAAAACAGGTCATGAAACTCAGGCAATTTCCAAACTTAATCACGACAAAAATGTGCCCAAAAGTACAATTTCGAATCAATACATTCCAAGCCGCGAACATAGCGGTCGACCATCTTACGAAAGTTCTATATCCCAACAAAATATGAATTATCAGAATGGTAATCAAAATCCTGGTCTAGGTAGACCAGATTCAAGTCGATTACAATATCAAAATAATAGAGGTTCCGTACCATTTCCTACTGCAACCGACTCTCAAACAGAAATATCTGATAATAGGTACCAAAAACCATCTCCCGATTCGATTTCAGCTCAGAACAATGGTCTATTCAAAGTTCCAACTGCAAAACTTCCACCTACACAAGATTCGAATTTCCAACTGCCAAAAAAAGGAGGTGACTCTATTTTTCAAAGTGAAACGACTCCTTTTTCACAAGATACTGATATCGACTACGATGATGATATTTTTGATTCTGGAATAAAATCCAAAGGTCGTCTTGGAGAACCAGATGAGGGTGGTACAAGAGATGGCCAATCACCATTAATAAAAAGTGCTCCTAGAAATCAGAATCATGTTCAAAACGCAGGTAGACCTCAAGCATCTTTTGAAAGAACTGCCGGTATTATTCGTTACGATAATGTTATAAATCCTGATGGCACATTTGCGTATGATTTTGAAACTGAAAATGGAATAAAAGCTCAAGAATACGGCACATCTGCCAATGGAGTTCAAGCTGAGGGTGATTTTTCTTATGTTGGTGATGACGGAAAAATTTATAGTGTAACTTACACTGCTGATGAGAGGGGATATCAGCCACAAGGTGATCATTTACCTACTTCTCCACCTATTCCTGATGCTATATTGAAATCACTAGAAATAATTGCACAGCAAGAAGCAACCGGTGATCTAGACGATGGTGAGTATAAAAATTAAAACAGATAATACTTCGAAAGAAACTGGTCACAGATGTGTGTGTGTGTGTGTGTGAGTATGTGTGTATGTGTGTGTGTGTCATATTTATATAATTATATTTTTATGAAATATGAAATGATCAACATCCGTTAAAAAATAGGACTTTTCTAAATATTTTGACCCAATATTAAAAGCACCTTATTTATTTTTTTATGTAACAATTAAAAAAAATTCAAAATAGATTTAGAAAATTCATCCAAATTATTATGAAGTATGTGAGAACCACTTATCTATTCGTAAATAGTTAGATTTTGCTAAAATGTTATCTGTCTATTGTATTTAAAAGCTTCCAAGACTAAAATTTAAAACAGTGAGGAAAAAATTGTTTCTTATATAGTAGTAGGACTTATTTAGCCTAGGTAGTATTTCGCGATAATTTACATTGAACAAAATTACATCAAAGGACATGTTATTTAATTACAGGTAGTTACGATGAGAGCAAATACGGCCCTGAACAAAACGGTGTCAATAATAACTACGATGATATAAATGGAAACATTCAAGAAAGTCGGAGTAACGATGATATTGATTCAAAAACGAAAATGAAATCAGACAATGACAACGATTTAGATTCCATTGAAATTAAAGCTGCCGAACCCGGAAGCGACAGAAATGATTTTGAAGATATTACATATGATCATGGGCAAGATTTGAAACCTACGCATCAACCGGGTTATGGATCGAGAATCGACTCTGTCAAACCTGTAAATGACCAAAGCATCAAATACTTTAGAACTAATATAGAGAGAAAAGGCACAACTTATGAACCAAAACGTTTTGAAACAACTTTGTCTCCAAGTTCTCGACGACCAACATTTGATGGTTCATCTGTATCGGAAATAAAAGCTACTGAATCACCATCATCAACTAAATATGCCTCTTCTTCTTTACAAACTTTGATTCCAGGAAGTCAATCGTCGAAAGTAGATTTTGAACGTACTACCAATCAACCAGAATTTAATTCAGATGCAGGAGAGTTTCAACAAGTGCCTTCTAAAACATTTGATTATACTTCTGCTATTCCAGGGTCAATAAGTCAAACAAATAACCAACATCAGATAGCTTATCCGACCATAGATGTAGATTCACAAAATGCACGTGCAAAATATCCTCAAAAAACGCTTCCAAAATCATCAACCCAGTATTTACCTGCTAAACAAGGAAGTTATGTACCTGGATCAAGGCATCAAGATACTCAATCTAAAATATCTCCAAACAAGTTTGATTCAAATGTAGAGCAAAAGCAACAGCTGCCGTTCTCAATTGACTACACATCTTCGCAAATAAATCCTTCTTTTCCAGAAAATGAAAATTATCAAACTAATTCACCGATGATCTCTTTGCAATATACCACTAATGAACCAGGCACTGATAGCCGAAAATATCAAGAAACGTTACCTAAATCTTCCCTTACACATATACCTTCTGCCTTTGGATCGGCAGTTCAAGGAAACCAAGATTATGAAAATAATTTATCAAAACGACCCTCAGTAAGTAGACCAATTATACCAGGATCTTTTCAATCTGATGTGAGAAGGTATCAAACGCCATCCAAGGAACCTCTTTCAGGGAAAACAATCTATCGAAATGGCTTTCAAGAATCTGTACTCAAGAAAACTGAGTCACCAGAGGGTACTATAGGAGAGACAGGGAATATCCAAAGGGGAAATGAATATGACGAAGAAATTAATAAGTCGCCAATTAATGCAATAGAACCGAGTATAAAAGTTGACAATAATAAACCTGAACGTTCTCAAGAATCTAATTATTCTAATAATAGAGGCACAACTCGATTCAATCGACCAGAATATGGTAGTACTACGACTTCACGACAACCATTCTTAGATGAAACAAGAGACGAGGAAAGATCTCGGTATTCTGAAGAAAGTAACAGACAACCAATATCGAAATTCAACTATCAATCACCCGCTACACAAACCTCTAGACCCACTACAATAAAATCTTCGCAATATCAAACGAATAGTGATGTGACCATTAATAAACTTAATGAGGCTACCAAGTCACCTTATGTTCCTGACAATTTGAAAAACGTTCAGATTACCGATGGGCCTTACAGGGCAATTACGACTATTGTGCCTGAGATAAATCGAGAATATGAGGTAAAAGACAATTACAACGTTCAACCGAATACAGATACTGAAGATAACTTTGGACGTAGAATAGAATCACGTCCACAAACGAATATTCTATCCAAATATAACGTTCAAACTTCAAGCTACGATATCAACAATGAAGATGGATATAACTACAAAATACCTAAAACTCAATTCAATTATAATAATTTTCCCCCGTCCTCTAAACCTTTTAATCAGCCTGAACAGGGACATGATAAAACACAATACACAACCGAAGATTATGACGTTACCGATGGAAACCAAAATACTTTTACAACTACCATTTCACCCATATCGACTCAAAGAAACAGATATCCTTCAATCACAACTGTAAGACCGCAAAGTACTGTTACGTTCAGAAACAATATAAATAGATATAATCAAGTTCCAAGTAGGGTTGATTCAGGTGATTCTGATATTAATGGCATTAATAATTTACAACCTAACTACGGTCAAGATAATTTACAAATCCGACCACATCCCCAGCAATATTCGAATCAACATACTCCTAGCGATAGGAATTTAAACAAATTCCCACAAAACGTAAATACTCATTTACCCTCTCAAAAACCCAATCGTGTTTCGTCACATTTTAATTCACGCGGCGATGGAGATAATAGTGAGAATCCTGAATTGCAAGGGGAATATATTTTGGACGATCAATTGGACAGCACAAGCCAAAGACCGTTTGGAAGGCCACAATCGAACGTAAATAATATGTATTCGCAAAATGATGACGACAACACTCGCTTGCGACCAACATCTTTCACAAAAGAAGTTTCAGTCCCCAATTTATTCACTGGAACGGGTGACACATTTCCAGGATCACGATTGGACAGCACAAGCCAAAGACCGTTTGGAAGGCCACAATCGAACGTAAATAATATTTATTCGCAAAATGATGACGACAACACTCGCTTGCGACCAACATCTTTCACAAAAGAAGTTTCAGTCCCCAATTTATTCACTGGAACGGGTGAAACATTTCCAGGATCACGACGACCACCGAGTTTTAGTCCAGAAACGGGATATAAATATTAAATTGGCTAGAAAGATGGATTTGCGAAAAGTTTAAATTATAATAAAATTAATATATTCAATAAAGAATATTGTCAATCTCATGGCTATTTAAATGTTTTTTCTTTAATTATATAGAAGTATTAAAATAAATACCTTTCATCATATTTAATACCGTTATAGAAGATTAATGTCTTGACGTATATTGTAATTTTGCATAATTATCTAATTACGGAGTTATTGAGCACTCTTAGAAAATGAAACTTTATTATATTCAATTTATTACCAAGTAAATTTCATGAAATTCTATGAATGAATTGTATAGGTCAAATTTTATAGAGTATTATGTTAACTGCCTTATTTGACTTTACACATCGTGATGTTTATTTTAACTATAAAACATCCCACTTTTTTGCCTTAAGCATAAAGATCGAAATGAAAGTGTTGCAACTTGAGTGTAAAAATCACGATCTTTAGTCACGACAAGATGAAATATTGCAAGTTGCACGGAAAGATTCAACTTATTTAGATAATGAATTTCTGATTCGGCACAATATTCAAGAACATGTGAGCTTTGACTTATTATTAATATTTTTGTAGAAAGATTGAGGTCACTTTATAAAATACCACTAAAAAATAATATAGTGTTTGCTGACAAATTTCATCAAGAATCCTATTTCAGTTTCTTCAAAACGTGAAAAGATGTTATTGGATATGTTTTTAATAAAAACAAACCCGCTAAACGTGAAGAAAAATCGTCCCCTAAGGGATCCTAACCCGGGGCATTTCATTTGTAATGAGTTTATGATTTATTTATAAATCTTAGCCGTGACTATTAAGGTGACTGAAAAAATTTTGTAAGTTTTAATACTATAAAATATATTTTTAGAAGTCGTAGCCTCCACTTCCCTCACAGAGTGGACATGATCATTTAGGAAATACTCTTTAATAATATAAGTAAAACGAGATGCATTTTTAGCACTTTTTCTTTAAACGATTTCATTTCTGCCGACCGAGCTACAATATTTTGATAACTCACTAATTTGTTTTTATGAAAATACAATTTTTGAGAAGATACTTGGGTTTATAAATTGTTATGGGGTTACAAATATTCGTGATATGCCAGTTTTATTTTTTGTTTTCTCAAAACTCTAAATGTACGAAACTTTGTTTTTCACGTTCATTTGTTTTCCTGTACTTGGTTTTTCCTGTATCATATTTTCTATTCTTCGTTTTTCCCAGAAATTCTCCTATATATATATATATATATATATATATAACATATTCCATCAGTCTGAATTATTTCATATTTTTCTGGCTTACTATCTTGGGAGATGAGGGGGAAGGTATTTTTCGCCCATTTTTAGTCATGAGTGAAGAACTATGTGGTTTAATATTAAAAAAAATATTTTCATTTCACAATTTTGTTCCACTTTTATAGTCAATGGATGGTATTATGCACAGACAAGCAAATTACCTAATAATACAAAAATTATAGTCAATACCAATTGTAGTGTTTAAAGAAAAAGAGCGGTGTCATACGAACAGACTGACAACGAATTCTTACCAAAAGTATTGTTACCTTATTATTATGGAAACATAAAAATGGTATAATGAACTGTATGTATATAAGATTTAAACTTGAAAAAATACGGTAAGACTACTGCATTTTCCCCATATTTATACTACATCGATCTTTATACGATTAGTAAATAATTGACTGTTGCGCACAAATATATCAATGACAACGTTAGAGCAATAAGATTCTTTGTAATATTAAAAGAAAAAAATGTAATCGTTTTACTGATTTAAAAAAAATTAAAGGCTAAACATTATACTCAGTTACTGCACTTGTGTATACTTTTTCTTTTTTTCAAAGAGACCTGACTACCCAAATTTCCACAATTTTTAATTGAATGAATCTGAACCGTCATCAGTGGAATACTATAAATGGAAGTTAGGCCTAATCTTGATTTACTACATGAAAGAACGAAGCTGCATATGTTTTGTTGCAAATAAATAAGTTGTATAAAAATGTTATCATGTGGAATAACATAAATAAAAATATGAGTTAAAATGTCTGTACTTGGTTATCATAGTTGACATAAAACTTAAATGTATCCATATAATGATGTGATGATTAAATCCATTGAAACACTTCATAAGAAACGACGCATATTTTTCAAGTCATTTTATTATTTTATCGTTTGCCTGTTATTAAGTTTAGCGAGTACAAAAAGCATTAATTTTTTTTAAGATTTTGGAGACGATTGACTTTCATGATTTCAAATTATTTAGTAAACTTATTGCAGCTATCATATTATATTTTAAATAGCCCTTTGTAACAGAGTTAGTATAAACAGTTATTGCGACATACTTTCTTTAAATTATCATATTTTCATAGGATATGGTGAACTTATTAACCAATAAACAAGAAATTCTGATTTCTTGTATATTATTCCAATACATTGCAATAATCCTAGAATAATATTGAATACAAACATCATCAAATCGTATTCAGTCTCAGTTATTTTCATTAAAAGTCTAAAAAAATAAACCTATAAGTTTAACAATTCTAAGTGGTTGTGCAATAAATTAATAAATTGATTAATATAAATGATAGCAAGTTCTTGAGATATTCTCCAAAAATTAAATACTTGTGTTCTCTTGTCGGATGTGCAATAGATGGCGGGATAAAAAACAGTACGTCCAGGGAATAATTTTCAGCTAATGAATTTATGCAATAAATAAATAAATTTATTAATAGTAATCATAATAAGTATTTGAGAAATTCTGCAGAAATTAAAAACTGTATACTTTTGTCGGCTGTGCAGTTGATGGCGGGATAAAAAAATGGTACGACCGGAGAATAATTTTCAGCTGATGAATTTATGCAATAAATAAATAAATTGATTAATATTAATGATAGTAAATACATGAGAAATTCTACAGAAATTAAAAATTGTGTTCTTTTGTCGGCTGTACAACAGTTGGCGGGACAAAAAAAATGGTACGTCCGGGGAAAAATTTTCAGCTGATTAATTTGTGCAATAAATAAATAAATTTATTAACAGAAATGATAGTAATTAAATAAGATATTTTGCAGAAATTAGAGACTCTGTCCTTTTGTCGACTGCGCAATAGATGGTGGAATAAAAAATAGTACATCCGGGGAATAATTTTCAGCTAATGAATTTATGCAGTAAATAAATAAATTTATTAATAGTAATCGTAATAAGTATTTGAGAAATTCTGCAGAAATTAAAAATTGTGTTCTTTTGTCGGCTGTGCAACAGATGGAGGGATAAAAAAATGGTGCGTCCGGAGAAAAATTTTCAGCTGATGAATTTGTGAAACAAATAAATAAATAAATTTATTAATATAAATGATAGTAAGTATTTGAGAAATTCTGCAGAAATTAAAAACTGTGTTCGTTTGTCGGCTGTACAAAAGTTGGCGAGATAAAAATACGGTACGTCCAGGGAATAATTTAAACGTATTAAAAAATTTTCATTTTATATACACCAGAGTCCAAGTGACCCTAGCGTGCCTCAAAAGGGTAATTACACGTCAATCAACAACAATAAAATTTAAATGAACAGTTAACAAATATCTAAACTCAATTACCAGTATTTAAACTAAGAAAAGATTCTTTGAAGCTAAGATTAAGTAATATTTAAAGTTTAACAATTGTCGCAATCGTTCGAAAACTTCAATGTGCAACGATCATTTATAATGCATCTATTGATTTGAAAACTCTAGGTATGTAAATATCTATTTAGAAATACGAATAAAATAGAAGTTTTATTGCATCAACGTGACCTCGATAATAAAAATGCAATTATATATGGAACTGAATTATTTAAAATTATAAAATTATAAATAAAGGATTAAAGATGATTTATCGATAGATGTTATTCAAGTGTAATTCAAGTGCAGAGAGTGTAAATAAGATATCGTTATAATTATATAATTTGCTTATTTATTTAATTAAAAGGGCCTTCGAAATAGCTTTTGTAATCTCCCAAATTGTCGTCAGGCGTGTGAGGAAAATATTGCGCGTTTATTGCTTATTTACCTATAATATAATTGTAGTTTTATTGCTCTTAGAATATAATTAACGCCAAGTTTTATGACATTAAATAACTTTATTTAATAATTTGCTAGATTATGTTAAGATGTAATTCGTTTAATTATTCCATTTACTTAATTTTTGTAAGGTTTCTCTGTAATTGGCGAAGTCTTGTGTAATATTTAAACATGCCATAACGTATCTTGAGTATTAAGTCATTCGTGTATTTATATCATGGATGCAGCATTTTTTTTAAATGAAGTCGAAATAGGAGAAAGAATAATAATTACGACCTCCGTGACCTCAAAGGCATAAAACGCTTTCCGTTTTTAGGGTTCCGTACTTCAAAAGGAAAGAGGGAACACTTATGAGATCACTCACGTGACTGTGCGTTCGTCCGTGTTAGCAGTTTTTGCAGAAAGGTCCTCAGAGCTATCTTTAGCCCAGTGCAAGAAAAGGGTAGATGGAGAAGTAGAAATAATTTTGAACTGTATAGTCTTTACGGACAAATTACAGAAGTAATCCGTAGTAACAGATTAAGATGGATTAGTAGTACATGTGGAGAAGCCCAGAGGATAAACATAATAAAATATTAACATTGAAAAAATCCCAGGGTACTCGACCAAGGGGTAGGGGACCGTCTAGATGGATGGATGACATCTATAAATACGTAAAATCTTTGAACATAAGTAATTGGCACATAGTAAACGAGTCGCAACTGATAGGAGACGCTGGAAGGAGCGCGTAGTGGAGGCAGCCAAGGTCTGCAAGAGAATAAAACATATTAATTCACATTTATCTCAATTTCTAAAACTCAAAACTATTCGAAATCTTCAGGGGGGACAAATGAAGTGCTCGATTTTTTTTCAATTATATATATATATATATATATATATATTGTGGGATTTTGTATCGGGTACCCCTCAGTATAAATGAAATTTTAAAAAAATGTCCATTGTATTTAATTTAAAACTTGAAAGTGAATATTTTTGAATTTTAGCTGTTGAAATAAGCGTGGGTTAATATATTTTATTACTGTGCCGAAATTTAAGTTTCTGGGTCAAGTTTTTTCTGAAATAAAAAACCTTTAAGGGATTCAAAAATGTTTTTATAACTTTGGATATTGTACTTTACGAGATATGCTGAAAGAAATATATTTTTCCAAAATTCCCCAAAACAAAACAATGAAAAAATACAAGATTCTGGAATACGACGTAAAGGTTTTATAGCGTAGATTTTAGATGTCTTAATTTTTAAAATGTGGACCATACTTTTACGTATATGAAATGATATGAGCCAATGCTATATTCATCTTTTTTTATATCCACAGCCGATTTTCTCAAAAACCAAGCGATGAAAAAACTTGAAATTTAGCTTAATAGTACATCTTATTAAATCACACATTTATAAACATAGGTAACTTTTTAACATTTTTAAATAGATATAATAATTTAACCACGGGATAAGTAAAAGTTTAACTACTCAGTCGAAAGTCATTATAAAACCGGGTTAGTAAAACCGGCACAGAATATTACAGGGAAATTATGGCGATTATCATCTTATCATTTTTTAAATACGGAATATGATTTTACGCCTATGAAAGAGCCCATAGGCAATATAAAAACTTTGTGTAAATTCAATATTTGCAAATAGTTTAGTATAAATTCTATGTACCCTTAAATATTTATAAGTATTGAATATATTTGGCGTTAATTTTGTAGAAATTCATTATTCACAATTAAATTAAACTACGTGATGTAGTATTATTTCAACTTTCTTTAAGTTCTTTACCACGACCTAGATTTCGTTGTATTACATCTTCAGGTGGGCTATTAGCAAAGATACAACGAAACCTAGGTCGTGGTAAAGAACTTAAAGAAAGTAGAAATAATACCACATCACGTTGTTTCATTTAATTGTGGATTTATAAGTATTTAAATATGTACAGAAATTCCTTAGTGTAAGATCTACTTGCACAGTTTTTTCTCCTTGATTTCTATTTTAAGTTTTTTTTTAATCTCTTAATAGATATTCCAAACAAAGCCAAACGATTAAACTAACGGACTGATCTGAACGAAATATGTTACTTGGCAGTTCCTTATAAATATTCAGGTTTTTTAAGTTTTAAGCCATTTTGTAATTGGAATTTTATACATAGAAAAAAATTACAAAATTAACATTACCAAAAACAAGTCAAACGTTTTTCTTAAATTTTCCTCAATTATGCTTATAAGTGCGACATGACTAGTTTTCCTGTGAAAAATCGTTCGCCGTTAGCGTTGTACGAGGATATATGTGCTGCATTACCGTATTATTTATTTCTATATTAATTTCAGAAATACGGATTTTAGCAGCTGTTTACTTTTTTGAACGTCAGTAAATTTAAAAACCGATTCTTACTTTTGTCTCTATGTTTTAAGAAATTTCAGAAAAAACGAATGTGACTCGAGCCTAAGGGTTTCAAATCATAATTTCATCGTAATAGTATAGTTTAGAGGATACTTTACAAATTAAAAAAAAAACTCTAAACAAGGAAATTCAATTTGTCATGTAATAGTTCCACATGGAATTGTTACACGGCCAATAAGAAATGAATAATTTTCCTTTACTTTGCCATGTGATTTTAGGACAATTTTCAAGGTTCTAACTTCAACGAGAAGAATTTTGTTGGTTTTGATGAGAGAATCGATGAGTTACTATTAAAACACGGGGATATTTGAATATATTTTTGTCGCCTTGAGTTAGATTTGCTTTTAGGATTGCTTATAGCTGCAATTGGTTACAGGATTATTGGAACATATACCTTAGTATACCATGGTCCTTAATATATTATGGCATAGATACCTATAGCCGTTCCTAAGAAAAAGGATCTTGACAAACAGATGTACAAAAAAGTGATCGTATAATGTTCCATTCTAATGAATGGTAACTTAAAAAAAATAACGTATTATGGTTTGATACTTACAACATTTTAAAACATAGTGTTTAGACTCTTTCTGTGATTTAAAGATCATCTTACAATTATTTTTAAGACCAGCTTTAACCCGCAATCCTGTTTATTTCTTTAAATTTGGATCATTATTGTGATAAGGTTATGAATAAATACTTATTTTTATTATTTCAGTTTTGAGTGAATCACATTTAAAAAAAAACAATTGAATGAGACATTGTTATGTTTTGCTATAATTAAATTAGGTTGGTTTAACAATAGAAGCCAGTAAATGGAAATCTTAACCCAATAAAACTAGACATATAAAAGCTCTGCTTTACTTTAGCTCACCTAACTTCGGACAAAACTTAAAATTCGCGCACGAAAGCTTCCACAGCACCAAACAACATAAAATATATAAGTTTACGTTTCTCAGACACTGAAAAATAAATGTATTGCTATGGTCGATATGGAAAATTTATCTCAAAAACTGCACAACATATCTTATACGAATAAATTTTCGTTAAACGCTTATTTTTACTACCTTAAATTTTTCAGAATTTTATAAGTTTTTAAGACTTTAGAAGCGCATATCTCACCAACTATTTACTTAAATAAAAAAAATATTTAGGAACCTCTATATAATTTTTTATGGTCTATCTAATTACACACGCGTCGGTGTATTGTACTTTTTCCATCCCTCAGTTACACGTATGGGGTGCCACTCCTGATATTATTTTTTTTCATAATTCCACTATGTCATTGTATAGCGGTTCACAGAAGACACCTACTATCCAAATTTTATCTATATAGTACAAACAGTATTCGATTAAAACGGCTGCGGCTGTAATGTACGAACAGATAGATGGACAGACGGACAGGACGAAATTATGGAGGTTCCGTTTTTGTTATTTGGCTACGAAATCCTAAAAAATGATACCCGGTTGGAACGAAGTTCTTTTCATTAAATATTGACATTTGACATCAATATGATCTGTTTTTCATATGAGAGACAAATCTCATTGATTTTGATTAGGCATTTTCAATGTTGTAAATATCTATGATTGTAGCTTAGAGTGCGAGAGGTCCCGGGTTCAAATCCAGGAATAGCCCAATAAATTTTTACTTTAATTTATTTATGTTATACACAAAATAATACACCGCGCTGGCTTTTCACTAAAGCATCGAAATACACAGACACATACACACGTATTAACACACATACTAACATACACATGTAGAACACTCGCACCGGAGGTAGTATTAGACGGTATCTTGTTTCTTTGTCGTGACGCATTTTCGTTTCATCGAATTTCAAATCACAACTATTCTAAAAAAGTTTCACTTCAAAAGTTAAGATGTATGTTTTTGTAATGCTGCTCAACTGGAAATCAAGAGATTAATAACTAAGAAAAGATTGTTTGAAATCAAGATTAAGTGATCTTTCAAATGTTACAATAGTCGTAATTGTTCGTCAACATCAGTGTGCAACGATAATTTATAATGCATTTAACGACTTGAAAGCCGTACATACATAAATTACCTATATTTCAAATACTATCAACATCAAGGCCGTTTTGTATGATGATGATACGCCGATGTAACCTCGTAAATAAAATTGCGATTAAATATGGACCAACTTATTTCACGATGCTCGATGATGATTTATCGATCGGTGTTATTCCGATGTATGTAGAATACATAAAGTGAAAATATAATAAACAATTTACTTGTTTAAAAGAGATTTCAAAATAATTTTGTAATCTCTCTGTTATCAGGGGTGCGAGTAAAATATAGTGCACGTTAAAAAACCGAAATCAATTCCGTTATCGGAATTAACTTAAGAATAAAGCTAATATCGATTAGTGAAATCGAAAATGTTATTTATGTAAACAAAGTCACAGTTAGCGTGTACGAAACAATGAATCAACCGACAAGGTAATTCTACAAAATGAACATACGGAAGCGAAGAAAATAGCAAACTCATAGTTTCTCTATATCAAATAGAGTTATCTAATACGGTCGTTAGGATTTGGGCGCTAGTAAAAACGAGAATTTCCAAAAATTCACTTACGCCCATTTAATGTTTTGTTTACACTAGTCTTTTAGGATTGGAAATACATTATCAAATTTCTCAGGAATATTATTGGCTTTAAAAACCTAAGAGGTCAAATGTTCTAGCTATTATTTTAATAATAGGAACGCGAACAAAATTTGTAAGTTATCTTGCTTAGAAAAATAATAATGACGTATTTTAAGCCTCCTAAGTAATAAAAAATATTTGAAATAGAATCTGTAAATAGTAAAGATGTCCAGTAGATTTTAGTAAACTCAATTTTTGTTAACAGGCAAATTTATTTACTTTCATTGTTAAATCTTCCGACATTTCATAGAGCTAAAATTTAAATTCTTTGCAGTGAAAATATCAAAGTATGTTCAGTAATTTTACATGGTGTTAATATAAAGACAGCAATGAACAAGTCAATGGACAATAATTTCAAAAAAATGCTTTTTTGGTTCTATAAATGATGAGTAGTTTTTGAATATATTAATAGTATAGATATCGTTTCTTCGTAGATATACTTCGTAGTACCCTACAGTTAAGTTAACAAGTTTTTCTTTGATCCACTCAATCGAATTGTCCATTTAAATTATCCTTTAGAATCAAAATACAGAGACAAATAACCATTCCATTATTGGTACGGTTTCTTATATACAAAAGGGCTATATTTGAATATTTAGAGGGTGAACTTATAGCAATCTTAGTATTATTTTATATATATATATATATATATATATATATATATATATATATATAGTATATTACTTATAGCAATCTTACTATTATTTGATAAATATCCAAATGAGTTTCTTTGTGAGAAAAAGTTTATTGAATATTGAATATATCTAGCGTTAATTTTGTAGAAATTCATTATTAACAATTAAATGAAACTACGTGATGTAGTATTATTTTTACTTTCTTTAAGTTCTTTACCACGATCTAAGTTTCGTTGCATTACAACATATCCAGGTGGGCTATTAGCAAACATCTTTGCTAATAGTTTGCAATCTTACTATATCACGTAGTTTCATTTAATTGTCAGAAAAAGTTTAGTTCACTCAGCGAAAAAAAATTTATTTTCCAAAAACTGAATTTATTCTTAGTTTTTTTCTAATCAGAAGGTAGTATATATAGGCGTCAGTGTAAAGAATTGTATAAGTATGTATGTTTCGAATATATTTACATTGCCATGATGAAGAGCAGCGAAAGCAATAATAAAACATTCACTGGCCTGAGATTAACAAACGATGATACTTTAAAGATCAGGAAAAGAGCAACATGGCGGGTCTTTTCTAGAATGAGGATAGCTTTTATATATTAATATTATTAATAAAAATTTAACATTCTTAATAATAAAGTGTATTAACTGTTCAATAAGTTGAACTCGGAGTAAGTTCAAAACATGACCATGCGTTCAATAAAATAAGTGCGTAAAATTGTTATCGTAATAAGGAGAATAATGAGATAATTAACTGCATTTTTAAATCTGCGTTCTACATACTAAGTTTCAAAACAATTTAAGACCACCTATGATATTGAACATATTTGGCGTTAAGTTTGTAGAGATTCATTGTCACTTATATTTTATTAAGAAGTAAATGAAATACGTGATATAGTATTTATATCGACTTTATATAATTTCACTACGACCTAAATTTCTTTGTATGACATCTCTTCAGGTGGGCAATTACGATAATTTCATTACGATAATTTTACTTACAATATTTTAATTGCGATTTAAACATTCGTTCAGTTAAAAACAAGTTGTAAAGTATGATTTTAAACGTTACTTCATAAATATCTGTTTAATACTTGCAGAAAAAAGCGCCATCTATATTCATTTTTGCGAATTAAGTGCAAGTATTGCTTTTCGTTAGTGTAATTCAGCCATCAATTAGACTTTTAGTCGCGGTTAAAAGATGGTGCTATACATAGTAAGGCTTAGCTTCTGCCAAATTTCTCGTAAAATATGAAAAGTAACAAATAAAATGAGATTTCAATTACAAATGTCAAATGACAGATGGCACGGTCAAACCAAAATATATTTAATATGCTATGGTCCGCTACCCATTTTTCATTATTAAAAATTATAAAATACCCATACTAATATACCTAAATATACACCTAAGTATACAATTTCAAAAAAAGCTTTGATTTAGAATAGTAAATAACTTGTTAGTATATTCCTCTTTTACACTGAATCTAGCAGGGAGTCTTTTTTTCTAAACAGCTCTAGGATACGATAAGAATTTTTAATATTGAGTACTAAGATTATAATAAAAAGTTACATAAAATTAATATAATCATGCATTTTAAATATGACCATGCGTTCAATAAAATATGTGCGTAAATGTTTTATTGTGATAAGGGGAATAGTGAGATAGTTAATTGTACTTCTACATTTTTACTTTCACGGCACAGTTATTTCAAAACAATTTAAGACAACATATGATATTGAATATATTTGGCGTTAAGTTTATAGAAATTCATTGTAACTTAAATTTGATTAAGGTGTAAATGAATTACGTGATGTAGTATTACATCGACTTTATTTAATTTCTTAACGACGACCTAGATTTCGTTGTATGACAACATCTTCAGGTGAGCAATGTAAAGGGATATCTTCAGTATGCTGAAAAATGAAATTGTCGAACAATTTGAAGATCTTGTCATGCAACGAAACTTAGGTCGTGATGAAGAATTTAAATAAAGTAGATATAATACTAAATCACGTAGTGATTTAGTATTATTACATTTACTTGTTAATAAAAATTAAGTGACAACATATGATGTTAAAATTAAATGGTATTGAACAATTCATCTGTTTTAACAATGGTGTTAGGTATATGGTTGAGTAAGCTTAAACTGAGTGGACGTTTAAATATGAAGTAAATTTTTTTTGTTAGACTTATATGCATATTTCTTTGTAAAATAGAGAATAAAGACTTAAAAAATAATACATCAAATTTTTTCTTTAAAATTTTCTTCGTTCAACTGAAAAACTATATTATAAATCGATGAATGATAATTCCATTTACTTTGCTTACAATATTTTAATTGTGATTTAAACATTCGTTCAGTTAAAAACAAGTATGTTGGAATATGTGATTTTAAATAAGTGTTACTTCCTAGAGTTAGATCAATTTAACTCGTGTAAAAGACGGTGCCATCTATATTTATTTTTGTGAGTTAAGTGCTAGTATCGCTTTTTGTTAGTGTAATTCCACCATAGAACAGACTTTTACTCACAGTTAAAAGATGGCGCTATACGTAATAAAGACAGTTCCAGTCACATTTCTTGTAAAATATAAAAGGTAACAAAGAGATTTCAATTACAAATGTCAAATGGCAGATGGCGCGGTCAAAGTAAAATTTATTTAATGTGCCATGGTTCGTTACCCATTTTTCATTATTAAAAATTATAGTATATTCATACATACTAATATGTACGTAAATGTATATATTATACAATTTGAAAAGAAGTTTGAATCTAAAATAGGAAATAACTTGTTAGTATATTCATATTTCATATTGAATATAGTGAGGAGTCTTTTTGGCTAAACAGCTGTAGGATACGGTGCGATTTTTTAATATCAAGTACTAAGATTATTATAAAATCGTTAAATAAACTTTTCGGCTATCATATCACAGTAAATATGTATAAATAAACGTAACGTTACGAGGTTAACAAATAAAAAATGAAATTAAACATTTATATTCATGTCGCATTAAAATTTAAAAATGAAAAATGTTTATTGTCATTAATAAAACGTTAATTAATAACCATCCCTTTGATTCTACAGCTTTCTGTATTTAGAACATATAATACTTATAAATCTACGTAAATATATTACGTTTTTTATGATGTTTTTAAAGAATATTAATAAAATAATTCATCAATTTTAATGTCGATTCTTTAATAGCTCGAGATCTCACATTTAGTATCGTAAATAATGTAATGTTAATACTAATAACTGTGTTCCTTTGGCTCAGAAGGGCTAGAATACAAAGCTATCAAATTTAGTAAGCAGACAATATATGCTCGCTCGTTCATATCTTTCTTGGTGATTTCCTACATCTGCACCGTTAATTCAGCGTTGACAATTTATAATTTAACAATGTCCCCTATTTTCATAATGTCTTGAGAAATGACTTGAGGGTACTGTATAATTTAAACTTTCAACGAAATGTTGGCACTTATATGTTATTTACAGGTTTTAACTTTTGCTAAGACTCATTAAATCGCCACAAGACATTTCGCTAATGACTGAACCACATTTTACGCTAAATGTGAATATTGATATTTGCCTGAAATGGAAATCCACCTGATACAAGGAAGCGGTAATAGATTCAGAGCGCTGTGAAAATTGAACTTTACATACTGATTTTTATTGTTTATTTTATGCTTACAAAGTACAAGAATATTATTAGAAACAATAGAAGAATGTTAAAAAACTATAGGAAAATTGTCAAAGGAAAATTGAAAAAAAATCACTGCCGTAATAACGAATTCGACTTCAATTTTACGTTTTTTATGGAAACATTCTGAAAATATATTTAGTTTTGTGCACAGAACAATCGCTATGAATAATAGACATGTTCTTTGTATGAAATATTTTAATTGCCATTCTAATTTACAGCTATTTATTTTATATTTTATTGTCGATATTAATAGGATATGTAAAAAAATTATTTAAAAATGACAATTCAACTGAACACTGAAAATATAAATCCCTTCGCCCAGGCGACAGTGTCACAGTATATTGTTAATAATAAAACAATAATTTTCTCTGTATGCGGAAAATAACATACGAATCAATTTATAGGATTAATGTCACCTAAGTATTTACGACGTTTTATTAGTATTTCGTACGCATTTATAAAAGTTTAAAGGTAAATTATTTATAAATATTGATATTCAGTTCCAATATGCTAATATTTTGCCTATGTCTATTTTGTAGGCGTAGTGTTCACAACTATGTTGCTTGTATCTGTTTATTATATTAATGCAAGTATACCAAAGGCACTGAAATATTTAAGGGATGAAGTTATACAGATTTTTTCAGGTTTTTGACGTAATTGGTTATGAATTTGGGTTGGTGCTGGTGATACCCTTCAAACATTTTCAAATCTCAATATCTTGCGAAAAATACTGAGGAATTCCGATATAAGTCGGTTCTGCAGGGTGGTATGGCAAAATTATATAAGCTCTACTTTCTTTAAATCCTATTAATATTGATAACAAAATGCAAAGAAAGTAGAAATAATACTACACCAAGTAGTTCAATTTAACTGTGAATAATGAATTTCTACAAAATTAACGCCAAATATATTCAATATGATAATAATAAGGCAGTCAGGATATGATAATGAAGATAGAAATTGGACAAAGGACGATGAACAATAAACTCAATGAGTTTGGGTTTGTTTCATGTGTCTTTATAAGTATTTCTTACTTTTAAATTTAGATGTTTTTCATACAGAACGGGACAGCATACAACTTCATAATAAATTAGAGAACTTTTTGACGACGATTTTTTCTTTAATTGGTAAAGAAATATATATATATATATATATATATATATATATATATATATATATATATAAAAATACCCAAGAAATTATATAACTCACAAGTTGCTGAAAATAGGGCGATTGACAGTGTTTACTTAAAAATTGTATAATTTTGGACTATGTGACGCTCATTAACGATTTATAGGGAAATTATTAGCCCCACAGTTACATATTAATAAAAAAAAACTCGGGTTCAATATCAAAGAGGGTAATATATATAATTTAAGATAGAAGCTTTTCTTAGAAATTTTCTTGTAATAAATATCGTCCTAAAATATTATATTTTTCTTTACAGCTTTCTTCCACTTCCATACATGTTTTGTTGTTTCCTTTTCTATAAAATTAGTGCATGTTTTAATATTTTTTACCTTTAACTAAATATTTAAGTTTTAAAAACTATGATTTTATATACTTATTTACATATCGACAGGAAAGCTTCGTACTACATTAAAATATTTACTTATTTCAAACTACGGACATACTAATTGTACTCACCTGTAAGCCAAAACTTGTTTCTTAATTTAACATATGCTCCAAAATTACACATTTACTAATGTTTAATTAAAAAATGTTAATAATTATTTAATTCTTTTAGCAATTTTGATTGTTAAAAGTTTGATCGTTAAGAGTACAACAGAACGAATACCTTGAAGTTTACCTACAAAATTATATGCGGAAAATTAATTATGGTACAAATTACATTGTCTTTTGACAATTTTATCGAAAGTAATTTACCTGGTATCTAGTCTATGTTTTGCATTTTGCTGTTTGTACATAAATACAGAACATAAGTCTTTGAAACTACTAAAGTGATAATTTGTACTCAATCGATTCCCTGCCGTATTGAAGAATGGCTTTAGTACGTTTGAAGAACCGTGTCTTATATGGCAGACTATTTGAGATGGGGCCGGTGTTCAGACATATAATCATATTTTCTAAGATCACGGTTGCACAATTTTAAAACATGTTGCTTGCATAAATATTTTTCTTTAAAATCGAGACAGCATTCACCTCCATAATTCATTAGCGGCGAAGGTAAACTTTTTCTTTATTTTTATTTATGAGTTTTCATTTGACAGTATTCTGAAGGAGACATCGTTGGTAAATGATTACAGATGGCTCGAAACATATAGGATATGGAAAAAGATTTTTCGGCCACTAAAATTTGAATTGGTTAACAGATCTTAAACATTATGTAAAACATGGAAATGTCAAGATTCATAAATAGCAAAGGAAGTGGTTTGGTCATTAGCGAAGTGCCTTGTGGCGATATGATGACAGGTGTTATCGAATGGTATAACTTGTAAATAATTTATAACTATGGACACTCTGACATATACGTGGGATTAATGTGCCATTAATACTTAGACAAATTGATTTTAATAATAGACTAAACTACTTTTTTTGGCTGAGTATAAAATAACTTTGAAGATTTTTAAGCTATTGAGATTGTCGATATTTTTTATTATAGAATTATAAGGTTGAAATAAGCATAAGCTGCTGTCGATATTCTCAAGAACACTTTCAATAAATACTGAATCGAAAAAAAATAAAAAAATAATCCTTAATGCATATTATCTGTGAGCTCATCCGTATACTATACAACTTTGGAGCATATTGGAATGCATTCAAAAACTTCTAAAATAGAGTTAACAGAATAGCACAAATAAAAGTATCGAATGTGTCACTGCAGACAAAAATGTTTCGAATGTTACTCATTAATTAATCATTAATCATTGTCCACAAACTTATATTTTTCAAGTAAATTGTTAATAAATGGTCAGTTGAACTAATTTTCTCTGATTATAGCCTTTATATTTATTAAAAACTTAGAAACAAAACTGACATATGCATATGTTATTGCGTTACCTTATCTGATCCCAATACAATTATGGTAGATCGTTCATCCCAAAAATGAAATTACACATTGAAGTTAACTGAAAAACAATATATTCAATTATTATGACACTATACTTGAAAAAAAACCATCATATTTATTCATTTAATAACAGAAAAATATTTTTGATATCAACTTTTGCTGTTGAATAACGATAATATTTTAATAGCGAAAGTTTCAATGTTTGCACTCCGTACAATCAACGTACAATACGCTACCAAATTTGGTGTTCATATCTTTCGGATAGTCCTTTTATTGTCGGCAATTTTGCGCATGTGGCATATTAATACCTACCACGAAATGTATTTTGTTACACAATCACATCTAATTGACAAGACAGGTTTTCATAAAACTTCTTCTGATTCAAAATAACACACTGGTTACCTTTGATCCGACATATAATATTTTTCCCGTAGAATAATACTCGATTTCAGTTCAACAACACACTGGTTACCTTTGATCCGACATATAACACACTGGTTACCTTTGATCCGACATATAATATTTAATAAAACTTCTTCTGATTCAAAATAACACACTGGTTACCTTTGATCCGACATATAATATTTTTCCCGTAGAATAATACTCGATTTCAGTTCAACAACACACTGGTTACCTTTGATCCGACATATAACACACTGGTTACCTTTGATCCGACATATAATATTTAATAAAACTTCTTCTGATTCAAAATAACACACTGGTTACCTTTGATCCGACATATAATATTTTTCCCGTAGAATAATACTCGATTTCAGTTCAACAACACACTGGTTACCTTTGATCCGACATATAATATTTTTCATAAAACTTCTTCTGATTCAAAATAACACACTGGTTACCTTTGATCCGACATATAATATTTTTCCCGTAGAATAACACTCGATTTCAGTTCAACAACACACTGGTTACCTTTGATCCGACATATAACACACTGGTTACCTTTGATCCGACATATAATAACACACTGGTTACCTTTGATCCGACATATAATATTTTTCCCGTAGAATAACACTCGATTTCAGTTTCCCGTAGAATAACACTCGATTTCAGTTCAAAAATACAACTTTAGTACAAAAGAAATTGTGCAACGTATAAATGTCAAAGATTTATCTTTATTTCCAGAGAGATGTTGCTATGGTGTCATTGAGTTGGAGATATTTATCTCGTCTCAATCGAAATTTCACATGAACAATGCAGTGAGCAATAAACTGACACACTAACACATATTTTTAAGCTAGATCACAGCAGAGATAACTTTAAATTTAAAATTAGATCAAAAATATTTTTCCCGTTATGAAATGGGTCTATAAAACCATATTTTTTATATATTTCACACGATAACCCAAAAAAATTGTTTTTCCCTCGAGTCTATTACACGTTCTAATATATTATTTCAAGCACATCGCTGCTGAATTTTCAAATTTTTAGAAAAACTGTAAAAGAACTACGAGTATTAGAAATAACCAAACAAGGAGCGGTCTAAAATAAAGCACAGAGATTACGGCGATATCGAATTTCACCTGAACAAAAGCGACTAACGAAGATCAGATTTATATCATCATCTTCCATTCAATTCATCTTAATTATTTTCATAAATTAAGTTTCATTTTCCATACTATGTTTTTAGTTTTATACAGTTTTTACTTTTCATACCGTCATTTTATATTTAGCATAATTTTTTTTGAGAAAACGGTGAAAGAACAATTTTCATTACTATTTTGAAGCAATAGGGTCTAGGTTCGGAATAGATTTTATGTCGTCATACGCTTTGCTGCTTATTCTCTCATGGTATAATATGATGTAACAGTCTACCACCAATACGACCTGATATTTTCTGGGGATTTCTTGTAAATTATTCATGGAGATAAATTTAAACGTTAACACTATTTGGTTCAAATTAATTGCATCCATAATTAGATATATTTGGGGGCGATATAATTACCAGGGAACGTGTCAATACGCAATTAACAAATTCAAAATGGCAACTCCCCATGAGTGTCGGAGTCCCATTCTAAATCCACTATGTCATCCGTAAGCCCACTTAAAATGTTATTCACCCCTCATTGATCTATAAAAGACTAAACCAATGGGATACCAGATTGTTTGACTAAATATTCATTGTTCAGAAACATGTACTCAAATTAAATTGCATTAACTGATAAGCTAATTACATATAGTGACTTTAATGCAGCATTTTAAGTGTATATTGTGTCATTAAAAAAACATAAAACGTATTTTAACTATTCTAAAGTAAGAAGTCAAAAATGCCAATTACAAACGTTGATTCAATTCGTCTAAATGTTAAGTATACACATACATATTTCCAGTTTAAATTACTTTCAAACCCGTTCATAATGATTTACTGAACATTGTAAAAAAAATGTATGTGGTGCAATATTCGATGCATAAATTTAAAACGTGACGCATGTCTTTTCAATATTGAGGTGTCTGTAAAATGATGTAATTATAGATAATTTGAATATATTATATTACCAGAAGGTGAAACTTATTGAGAAGATAATTGTGACAAATAATATATTTCTGAGTTCGAAGCTGCGAATATGCCGCTGATTATACAACATTACAGAGTTAAGTTTAATATGTGCGGCGGTGAACGATATTTAAATTAACGAGATTGGAGATTGATGCTTTGGCTGAATTGTAGGTATCACATATATGAAATAAACGAGAACTTTTCTATTTTGTTGATAATGAAACGAACCTTGGTTTGATAAATTGTGTTGATCGTGGACTCAATCTTACAAGACCGTTTGGCATTTTGTTTTTTAACGATCATTTTAAATCAAACGTGTTCATAATTATGCAATGAGAACGTTTCAAACTAACCTGCATGTAAAATATTCTAACGAGTTCTCGGTTCTGATGGCCATCGTCATAAAAAGCCCAGACTTCCGCCTGTATCTGCTTTTGTTTCTAATATTTATCACCTGTACTAAATTTGTATACGGATGTACATATATTTTACGTTCAATGTTGTCCATACTTACGTACCGTGCGAGAACAGTGTGGTATTATTGTTTCTTTTGATCTAAAATAGGGCCTTAGATATATTTTAAATATAAAAAATCAATAATTTCAAATTCAGGAAATCGATACCTTTTTTTAAGTATATAATACTTAATATCATACAATTTTTTTTACGCAATAATATATAATTCTAAATACTACGTATTTTTGGAAGCTTATAAGTTTGTAGATATCTAAGTATGCACTGAACTTTTCTAGAGCTGGTTCAACTTTTATTTATTAGGTTTTTCCCTTTCCTTTTTAATTTATCAAAATTATATCAAGATAATGAGCGCTAATTTTATTTATACGACCTCAAGTTATAAAATATTGGTAACTCTATTAAAATCCATTAATTTATTCTTATCCAACGTATACAGAAACAAACAGACAAACTAATGGACTACATTTATATGTTTATTATTTATTTTTATTAGTATGTATACATCACAAATTTTTTTAAAACTCCTTTACCGAATCGACTTTTATAGTTTTATTTTATATTAGCCTCGCAGTTTCACGAGCTTACAAATATCTTATTAATACTTTTCAATCTCCCCTCTTCCGCCTCCCTGACGACTAAACGCCTCCGCTCCATTCGCAAAACGATATCAGTCGTCGGGGTTGTAGGAATATAGGCGAGATTACTTGAGGTGATCACTCAATAAATAAGCGGGCCTCTCTCTACTTTGTACGTCTTGAGCAGTGTTTCCCCGACTTCTGTTACATTTTTTATTACTATATTGTATAATATTCTTTAAAGTACGGGCCTTCCAACAAAAAAGATTTACATTGGACGTATGGTTCCAAACGTTAGCGTGAAAAATCGTTTGATTATGGAAATGTGTGCTATCCTGATTTTAATGAAGAATATTTGTATAAGTTGGAACGCATTTTTTCACAAAATTTATGTATCCGGTACATCTTCGGCTTCAGAAAATATGATAATATTTATGAATACAGGTCACTTCTCAAATGGCTGAAGATCCATGGTCGATGCCAACTTCACATACTTACACTTCTTTCTAATATATTAAAAAAATCCTCCGAGCCCAAATTAAAATATTACCGGCAAATTTAAATATTTGTCTGCTCGCGGCCTTGAGCTACGATATAAAAGTTTACTCACCATACTTATTCCTAAACATACCTTTACCACTTACAAAAAATCTTTCCCAGCCCCAGCAGCAAAAATTTGGAATTACCTGGATCCTGACATCAGGAAAATCACGTCCCTAAATATATTCAAAGATCGAGTGAAAAAGTCGTGCCTCTCCTGAAACTTTTTCCTTTGTGCCCTTGTCCTTTCTGTCTTTCCCATCCCAAATCATGTCAATAGTTCTTATTACTTATACTTTTGTGGTTTTTTAAATTTCTTTTTCTGTCTAATGCACTATAAAGAATTATCGTTGTAAAATCTCTTACAGTCTACCGACTAAGTTTCAGCACCAATTGTTATTCTTGACTGGAAGAGATTGTTCATGTAGCATTAAGTCCGCCTTATGCACTATATGTAAAAGGTGATAATTAAAACAATTAAACGGAAAATAAAGTTTTATTTTTTATATACTAATGTAGATATAGAGTACTTTACTTTAAAAATAATCAAGCTTCCTAATTAAATGAACCTACGTGATGTATTATTATTGTAGTATATCTTCAGGTGGGCAATTAGCAAAATTGTTGCAATACAACGAAACCTAGCTTGCGGTAAAGAATTTAAATAAAATAGAAATAATACTACATTACGTAGTTTTATTTAATTGTGAATAATGAATCTCTACAAAATTAACGTCAAATATATTCAATATTCAACATGCGAGTATATTATACAGAGGGAATAAATAATAAAAATATGTGTATATATGTATCAAATAAAAATGTTATGGAAAAAAAAGCAAAAACTGAAATCAGAGACCAAGACATAAGTAACAAGTTTTATGTCGTCGGAGAATGCATGAGAAAGTCACATCTCAAGCATTCTTATGTTTATGTCTTATTTGCTTTTTTATCAAAAAGATCTGATTATGTACAAAAAAGTAAAGTACTTATATTACGGGTCATTTGTGTACAAAATTTAAGAGGTTCAAAAGAAAATTCAAAAAGATATAAATTCAATACCGTCATAAATTACATCGCAATATGAATAATGCAATGGAGTTTTCAAGAATAATATTAAATTCTATATGACTTAAAGCAAGTTTGAAATACCTGCAATTGTTATTTTCGCGGAAAATAAATAATAGGCTTTTATAAAGGAGGGTCAAAAAATATTTCAAAATTTACGTCTCAAACTTACCGCAAATTATGTTGAATGATACTATGATTCTTTATTTAGACCTGCTGATCAGAATCTAATTGGGTAAATTAAGGTAAATAATATAAGTTGGAGAATTTTCATCAAAATACGCTCTCAAACCTTTTAATTCGTTTGTAATCAAGCAGTTACGAATATTTATGAAGATTTGTGCTAGTTTGACTTCATTGTGCAACAATTAAAAATATTAGTACTTTAAAAAATTAGAAATTGGCAATTTATTTTATCTCAAAGAAATGTGACCACATTTTTGTTTTTCACTAGTTGAAAAGAAGTCTTTTCAAATCACATTTTAATTGGATAACATATGACTGGTTTACGGGTATTAAGCCTTTTTTAATAAATTGAAAAATACTTGCAGTCTGTTTTACTTCAAGTCCACATTTAAAACTTCAAGTATCCATGACCTTGTATAATGATCCGTATTTCTAAATTCAAAGTTTAAGTGTTCAAAGCCAAAATATTCAAAAACCTTAACTCTAGATTTCACTTTCGACTCATTGACTTTAGTCTGAATACCTCCTTACTCACCTTCTTCTTAAACTAAATATCACCATCTGCAATCACTTCTGCCTTGTAGCTGCTAAACTCTTCAACAAAATCAACACTGCTTTTCGAAGGCATTCTTTTTTCAAAAGTTATCTGAGGAAGTCATTGTTATCTTAGTTACTTATCACTCCTATTCTATTCCTTTCTCCTATTTATTGCTAGAATGTGTTCCGTTTACATTTTTTAAACCGCCAATTGCAGTCCATCGCGATACTAAGTTTTCTATTTACTGTGTTCAGGAGAAACAAATAAAGATTTTTTAAGCCTCATCATGACTACTATGAAACATAGATTAATATCCCACCTGAAGATGTTGTAATGCAACGAAACCTAGGTCGTGGTAAAGAACTTAAAGAAAGTAGAAATAATACTACATCACGTAGTTTCATTTAAATGTGAATAATGAATTTCTACAAAATGAATGCCAAATATATTCAATAAATTAAATAGTTAATATTGCCATTGGCCATCTTATCAGATATATTCAGTAGAGATGGCTACTAAGTCAAAAATCGATCTCAATAGTATAACCACTTATTTGGTTCTTTTCTAACTGTATTGAGCTGTATGGTACTATAAACATATGATCAAGATGGCATTATCTAAAATTCCACTGGATTCTTTGTTTTGCTTTTAATTTCTTCTTAATTCTGGACCCACAGTAAAGGCAATTGCTGTTAGTTAAAGCGTTATTTCGCATTAAATGCGAATGTAACCAAGACTGCGTACTAATTCATTTAGAGTACTAATTCATATAAAGACAAACGACGACGTATCACAATAGATCCGAATGGCGGTCTTATTTCAGTTATCATTAAAAAATGTAATCATTCATTCTCTTTATTCCTTATTTACATTTGAATACATGCATCAACACAAAGACCTTTACCAGTACTATCTAACAACTATTCACACCAAGTGGATTCTTGACAAGAGTGTAGCCTCTGATCTTACGACCTTCTCTTTGAGACGCTAACAATAACTCCCATTCATATTCATAATCAGAAGATAATGTTATAATGAGACGAGTCGTTGCGTTGGCGGGCGACGTGTGCTTCGATTCCGAGCGCTACAATTCGTTTACATACTCTAATGTTTGCCAATCGGCGGTTTATGGGTCCGTCTTACGCAGGTCAATAAATAAGGTCAACGGAATTGCAACCGACTTGTATGAATAACTGGTCTATGTAATAGCTTTGTAAAGGTAAAGATCCGTTACGTTTTACTTTTAATTTATTTTCATGTTTAAATTAGTCGTAACCATATTTGAGTATAATTTTATTTTTTTTAATTCAAGCGGTCTGTAAAAACTCAACAGCATTGTGGTTTGTTATTTGTTCTTTGTTTTTTTCAAATACTTGGCTGTAGATTCTTAAATATTCTGACCTGCTATTTTAAATGCAACTACCAATGTGTAATGTTTATTAAATTTTTGTAATACTTTGTGTTTTGAAGTTAGAGTATTTAGTTTTCTACTAATTCATGGCTATATTTTCATAAATATTCTGGCCTGTTTTCAGTACCGTAAGTTAAACAAAAATAATGGAATTAAATTGCATTTTCTCTACAAAAATGGATTTAAATGAAGTATGGAATTATAGTAAAAGGGAACACGGTATCCGATAACATTATAAATATTTAGAAAATATAGAAGGAAGTGTTATATACGTGTGGAAATATTATAAATGTATTCTAGTCTATTATAATATATAATAGAATCAAATAAATAAAGTCGTTGTTTATTTAACGGCCATAGATCATTGTTACATTATTAATCTTTTTCATCTTAATCCGCCAGACTCGACACAGCCATGGTCGAAGCGTGTCCATCCGTCTACCCATATCAACTATACTTTTATTTTTGCACCTAATAAGAAGAAATCTGGTAGTATCGACACGTATATTGACTACTTAAAATATGATATGAAATAGTTAAAAAAATATTTGCTCTTCCTCCCTCCGTGCAATGAAAAGGATACAAAAAAAACTTTTACATGACTCACTGAGTAGTTCTGATAAGGTATTTTAGAATAGAATAAAATCTCTGTGTATATAGTCATTTTAAAATTTATCTCTCGGGATATTTATGTTCAAAGTCAAGTTAACAAGACAATCTCTCTCCAAAATGTTAATGTAAAAAAGCTAAAAATATGTTAAAATATAGTTTTTGGTAAGAACTGTCAAAGAAAATTATGCGAATAGTGTAGAAAATACAGTTTCAAAAAAATTTTGAAAAATGTCTTCACGAAGTGAAATTTTTGTTATCGTAAAGTAGCCTTTATGATCTGACATAAAGTTAATATAATGACCTATTACATAAAGTTTAAATAAAGTTTAAAGTTTCAATAAATTAATATATAAGTTAATAAATAACAATTCAATATGTGCATAGGCTATTTACCTGTATATTCATATCTACCAATAACACCATTCAGAGAGGTTTTTGAAAAAAACTTGAAAAAATGATTCAAATGACAATTTGGAAAAATATCTACCTAACACAAGACGAAACAAGGATTTCAGTGATTTTAAGTTAAGTTACTGGTCTATCGTGGACATGTTGGATAAGTTCTTGAGCATAGAACGCTGTAGCTATTCGCTGTCTACCCATATTTGCCTTTATATCCAGCTCTGTATTTCTCAAAGGAGTGCATCTGTCAATCGGAACCGAGTTCGTGAAAGGCCACGGCGGACGAGAGTAACCATTTTGTAATATCTACCTCATCGCCGCACATCCACGCCGATTACACTCGGCTAAACCCCCGGAGCAATACCGCAAAGCGTAGCATTCAAGAGCTTATTTACGTAGCAGGCTACTTACATGGCCAGTAATGAGATCGCAAAGTGGCTTGGAATTTTTTTATGATAATGTCAGTACTTAGCCAAACGCATTTCATGTGAAGATTTTACGTCATGGCTATTAAAAGCAATAATTAAAAAAACCATCTCTAGAATACGAAAAATAATTCATTTCCACTATATTTTTTCTCTTACAATAATTGACAAACGAGTAGATTCAGAATGTTATAAATTTTTCGAAGGAACTTAATTATTTAGTAACGTTAATTTCGGTACATAAAATAAGAAGCAGGATTTAAAAAAAGCCATAAATTTTCATAACAATTTCACACGTGACTGACATGTAAGTAATATTAGCTTAATGAACAAAAAACCATTTGTATGTATCAAAGCGAACTCGGTGCGTGAAACAAGTTATATCTTGATTATAATAAAGTAATTAGGTATTCAATTTGTTCATTCCAATTTGTGAATTCCAATTGTAATAAATCAAAATAATAAACCGTATGCTCAATTTATGAGATATTCTATTCTTCTTGCGTTTTTCACAATCTTTTAATATATAAAAATGAGGGGTGGAAAACTGCTTGGGAATTTTGGAGTAATTAAAGTTAAAGACAATAAATTTTTTTTAAACTCTCAGCTAGAAATAATAAACATCTATTTCTGTATCTTTGGCAAATGGCTAATCGTAAATAATTATTATGTAAAGAATGAATTAAACATAATAATAGTCATGGTCTCTTTTTGACCTGGGCAAAGGCGAAACGTGCAACTAGTAAAGTATAACAATATAAATAAACTGTAAAAAATATAATCCTGTAATATTTCAAACTACTAATTTGTAAATTCTCCTATCCCGCAAATGGCTTCTGTCTAATCACTTGGTTCTGTACTAATTATTTAATTAAAACCATTTTACTATATCTGTAAGGATTACAATATTATTAGTCGATTAAATGCAAAACTTTGTACCTGACATGCCATTTCATTTCATATGGAGAAATATGAAACGAAAAGGTATAAAATAATCAGTTACGGGGAAGTGGGTGATCATTTCTTCTCAAAGTCATAAAACATCGCATTAGAATTTTAAATATTCAAATCCAGGCCATGCTTTTTCCGCCACATAATGTCTACTTCTTGGAAATTTGGAAAAGATAGTTACATTTTCCCCACCGCCATCAATGAAGCAAGGCAGACTTTTAATGCAAATCGTACCTCCTAGTTGTAGCAAAAAAATACTCGCTATCTCCCATACTCACAAGTTACTGAATAAATCCGTATGGTACTCAAATAAAATACTCAATCAATTATGAAATTGATTATCGCCTTGTTACTATTTTAGTGACCACTTTATTTAGAGATGACGTAATGGTATCGACTTAGTTAAATCGCTCATTTCCATTTCATATATTTTCGTCCAATAAGTAGAGGTTCTAATCAATTCAAGAAATTGGTTTCGTCCAATAAGTAGTGGTTCTAATCAATTCAAGAATTCTTATTGCACTGAAGGGTATCTCTATTTGGAATACAATTAGAAAAGTTATTAATGTTAACAGAAACACTATTTAAACAAATATTTTAGTATCAAGATGGACAGAAATAAAAATATTTTAGTATCAAGATGGACAGAAATAAAGATATTTTAGTATCAAGATGGACAGAAATAAAAATATTTTAGTATCAACATGGACAGAAATAAAAATATTTTAGTATCAAGATGGACAGAAATAAAAATATTTTAGTATCAAGATGGACAGAAATAAAAATATTTTAGTATCAAGATGGACAGAAATAAAAATATTATAGTTTAAAAAAAACACGCTTTGCTTATTATGACAAATAAGATGAGCCCGAATTCAATGGCTTTGTGTCAGCCATTGAGAAGTTCTCGTAAACACTTCCCGTCTATATCATCAGACCCTCCCTGTTATAATATGTAACCAGAGACTTGTAAAGACAAATCGAATAAGCCCAAACTTGATAGGTTTACTTTTAGCCTCTAAGCAGATATCATAACAATATCCCTCTTACACCATCAGACCTTCTTCATTACCATTTATAACCAAAAGACTCATTAACTTAAGACAAACGACCACAAATTCGATGAGTTTTACAAAATCTGTTTAGAAATTTGCATGGAAGCCCTCAGTTTCCATTATTAGATCATCAGAATATGCAACGAAAGACTCATAAAGACCAATCAGATAAGCCCAAACTCGATAGGTTTACTGTTAGGCACTGAAAAGTTCCCATGTTCTCCATCGTCAGAACCTACTGATTACAATATGTAACTAAAGGCTCATTGAGAAGTCAAACGTGTCCAAACCCTATGGCCGCCTCTCTCCGCTATTAACGTATTAACTTGATGATCCCATATTATATTATTATTTTGTCATAAAAGTTGCACGAGTTTCAAATCAATTCGGTCATTAGAAGTGAGACTATCGACTTGCTAGACTTGTTTACATGCATAGTTATACACAAGTGAAGCTACAAAATAAGATAGCATAGTACATAACATGAGAGAATGGCATAGGGTAGTAGTAGCAAATTAAGAAAAAGTCTTTTTTGAAAAGATACTTCAATTATGCATTTCGATTACCACAAATATATTTATTTTAAAGTTTGGTGGCATTTATAATGGGGAGTACTCATACTAGATGCGACACTCGTATAGATAGTACACTCGTAGCGGACAGTGCACCCGTAGGAGGAGGTAAACTATTTTTAGTAATAGGAAGAATAAGGAGAGATTCAAAATGTAATCCAAGTCCATAAGCATCCAGGTCTTTGAAACTAGAATTAAGATATGACGAGCATTTTCATAAAATGTCGAATAAGACATAGAATATGTAAATTGCGTTATTTAAATCGTAATTAACTTTACTTAAATACAGATATAAGGCCATATTTAGACTTTTCTTTAATTTATTTTATAGAATATTGTATTATATATACCATGTATAATATATTTGAATCTTTACATGTTAATAAAGAGATATCCACCAGATCTAGTTGAATAGAGATCGAAATATATTTTCTGTATAATAAGCGTTATGCAATGTCCACAAAGAATGATTTCAATTGCGTTTCCTCTGTTTATTTGTCAATTTTTTGTGGCATCTAAGTTTAAAATATTTACGGAGAATATACTATCGTGTTACGAATCCACGTGAAAAAAAAACCTTTGAGGGGATTAGGTAAAAACAGCTGTGCAAGCAACTTGCTACAAAATGTTTCTTAAATTAATTTAAATTTTTAAAATTAGAATGAATTGTCTATATCTTGTACCTATCAAATTACAAATTAAAAATGTGAACTATTTTTTTACCAATATATATATATATATATATATATATATATATACGTGTGTGTGTGTGTGTATATATATATATATATATATATATATATATATGCGCGTGGTGAAAATGTGTGACTTTACGAAATTTTTAATAAAAGATTCCAGTATTTTCTAGAATGTTTCATAATGTCCTGGAACGTCGTAGACACACATGCACAGCCTTTTGAACCCCAACCCACCCCTCACATCATCCCTTTTATCGACGGCGAAAGGCTTTAGGCGAAGTAGATTACCAATACCTAACCAGGAAAATACAAAAACTTAAATACAATTTTTATTAAGAACACAAAACAAGGGAAAAGCAATTTTCCTAAACGCGCAAATGTAATATTCTTAAAATATTAATAATTGATGAGGTATAGAGATAACAGAACAAACCTAGCCGAATATGTAATATCTCTCACTTTTTATATAATAGTCTACCGAGTATACAATAGCAATGTTCACAAAAAATTACCGATTTACGAAATTTTGTACTTTTCAATTTTTTTTTTCAAGTGCTTTACCATTGTCAAAAAGAAAAAAAAACTATTAGCTGTCAATGAATTCGTGTAGTATTTTTAATTGAATGAATGTGTTCTCATTTGTCTTTGAGTATTATGTGGTAAATTTCATAGATTTACAATATGGGAAAAACTAATTTCTTGCATGAAAAGAATAATTATATAATTAAATAAATCTACATATTATTGTAAAAAATTCCTCATTTTTCATAAAGAACAAAAGATTCATTATTTTTTTGACTGCCTATTTAATTTTAACTTTCTATAGTCGCATTATTATCATTTTCTTTACGTAAGGGTACCATTTATATTTCTGTAATATTTAATCAAAACACCTCCTAGAGTTTTGCCGACATCCTTCTAAGTTTTTAATTTTTTAATTTTAAAAATGTATACATTCAAACATAATAATATAATAAACTTGTTATTGTGGCCTTGTTATTGTGGTGTGGCCATAAATAACACAATAAACTTGTTACTTGTGGTCACTTCTTTTTTGTGTAACACGGAAAACGAATCATTCGTTATTTGTCTCGTGTCTCAAAATGTTACAGGATTATTTGTTTTTACTGAAAGGCCTAACTAAATTTAATGTTTTTTTTAAAAGCCATCTAAGCTGATTCATATTACATGGCGATTTGTACATCAGAGAAAAACATCGTTAAACCATGTCCTCATCGATAAAACAGACGTACGTATTGAATTATAGATTAGTATGTATTATCTATAAATTATATGTGAGTTTAAAAATTGTGTGCATATAGTCATAAGAAGACCAAATCATCTTAAACTATGAGTATTTACTTTAGAAAACAGTACTTAAAATTAAAGATTGCCCCGTGAGGTACGAGCAAGAATGAACTAGTAACAAGCAGCTACACCGATCTGAATCTTAATCGTTTGGGAGCGCCTATTACTCTATGACGACATATTTCTTAGTACAGATCACGGCGCATTTGGGTGGAGATTCGTGACCGACGCAATCTGTGCATTCTTTCCCTTCTCTTCGATATATCGAACCAAATAGTCCACCTTAACATCGGCTTGCTTTGTTTGCGTGTCTAGAGAGCTGGTAAATGCATCTACCATTTTCGTTGCTATGATATATCCACAATTTGTTTCGATTTCATTCACAATATTCACAATGCTTACTTGTGGAAAGAACTTCGTCTTAATACAAAGCAAATGCGAGTTTGGCGAACACTGATCTGTAGCCTTTGAATAATAATAAAACTAACCTGACCGCACAAATTTTGACACGAAACATCGTACATAAAGTAAAAATATCATATTATACGTTACGATTGTCTACAGTTAACCATTTTGTATCAAAAATAAAGACAAAAGCTTTCTTTATTAGGATTTTATTTTAAAATAAGCTTTCTTTGTTATCAGAAACAAAGAATAATAGTATGGGAATAGTCGATTCTTCACTTTCCGGTGGCATTTTATTTTTATTTTATTCTTTTTATTGCTTCCTTGTCTGTTCCTATTTTAATATAATATGTATTATTGTGACTATTTATGTGTCATTATTCTGACCATTTTATTATACTGACCGTTCATATATTTGTTATATTTCTATAGACCGGGCAGTAATTGTTAGGATTTACAAAGCCAATAAATGACATTTAATAATTGTTCTTTCGTGTAATTAAATTTTGGTATAGGTTAAATAATTTCTTGTTTATTTTCTTGACAAACACATATATCTTTTTGTAAAAGGAACGTTTCGATAAATACTGGATTGTCGAAATAATGTGGAGATTTTAAACGAATGAGTCGTAATTAAACAAAAAATTCGGGTGATGTATGATTAAAGCAAACAACCTGCGATACTTATATCCATATGGATCTAGATGTGTGCTTCCAACTTTTAAACAATTATTGTATGATAACTTTTCACTATACTTTACCTTTTTCTAATTTTGTCTTCTAATAATATCATTATTACGCATGAATGGCTGTCATCGTTAAGATATTAAAACTGTAATATTACATACCAAATACAGAATAAATTTTGTGTCCCATTTAATTTTGCTCCTTAGTTTAACTATATACATATTAATTAAAAATATACAAATCATATGTCTCTGTTAACAACAATTATAATTACAGTTTAATAATAATAAATAGTGAGTTAATCTGATACATTACCGAATCGCCATAATTAATCATGATCAAGCTCGCATATCAGCCAAGACGAATGTGAGATCCAGATCCGGTACGTGCAATCAAAAACTCGATCAATCTGGGGCTTACTCTTATTTTGATTGCTGTAAATATGAAGCATTCCATATAAGTCATGGCCTTTTATTGCCAGGAAGCGCACACAATAATGATTCAATAATTCTTATTGCTGCGAACACGTTTTTCTGACCACTATGACTAATACATTAAACGATAAAAATTAAACTGTACTCGTTTTGCGAAAAGTGTCTATCTGTCCATATATGACTTAATATTTTTAAGACCCTCAGTGGGCTTTTTGAGTACTCAACGGGCCCGCCCTAAAAATTCCGTGCAAATATTTTAAGGACGTATTAACACGTACTCAAAAGCAGATATTTACTACTCGTAAAGTAACTAATACACGCGTAGCGACGTCGTTTGTTGGTATGCAACAAATTCCTAGCCTATTCGCATTATCTTGATAACGCGCATAGGCTGTAAATTTGTAATCGAAATTATAGCTAAAATGAATATACGAGTTTTAAAGATTATTTTTTTTTCCGTAATTTTTTCATTCATTGTGTATTATTAAAGTTATGTCGAAACAACGATATGAATATTAGTGTTATTCCAGTTTTAATTTAAATTTCATCCAATTAACTAGAAAGGTTGTGTACAATGATTTTATCTTCCACGAGCGGCTTTATCGAGGCAGCAGTAGCTAGTTACGTCGTTGATCGTCTTCAATCTACAACAATATAAAAGACGAGAAATAGAATAACCGCAAGGGAAATGTTTTTAGACTTATTTAAATATTTTACCTGCATTCTTATGTGACCCCTGTGAAAACAAATCTTAATTATATTTGAGGTAAATTAAAAAACGAAAAATATTATATGAACGCGTGAAAGAAAACATGAGATCACTAATTTTTAAAAGTCATTAAAGATACTAACTACTTTCTTTGTGATGTTTTTCCTTTCTCAAAACGGATAGAGTTTTCATCGGTTCCCCACAATAATTTGCCTGATGAAGCGCAAAATTTTCTAATTAAAATTAAATTTATGTACCAAACTTTACTTTCAAAACACTTTGTTTTATATTTGTGTTTGTTAGTTAAATTAAACCTTTTTTATTTAATACTCATTAGTAGTTAATTAAGTAATCATTAGTAGTTTTTTCTTCATTACGAAAATATAAATCGTAAGAAAAAATGACTGTAAAATTGTCGAGGCTTGACATGACAACCTTTTATTCTAATCATTTTAAGTTTCTCGCTTTCAAAATGTTAGTACTGCAGGAATGTGATGAACGATCTCCTAATTTTATTAATCTTGATAGTCTAGGCACCACCAAACTGTATATTTTGATAAAATTTTACTAAATACGATTCCATGTTATCTTTCCAGAATTGGTCATCCTTCGCAATAAATTATGTTTCAATTCGTTAGTGTCAATCTAGACCACAAACAGGCAGACGTCGTGGCCAGTGATACGAAACTGACCTTGTATTTTATAAAACCACGGATGCTTTGTATTGATGTCAATTTTACTACAATCGTGTTTTGAAAATTTAATTTTTTTTTGTTTTTTTATTTTACTTCATCTAAGTGCAAACTGAAGCTAGATAATGGGTACTTAATTTCTATAACGCCGTCTGCGTACTTGCCGTCAAATGTGACTTCCGGAAAAGAAGATTTATTATCAATGAATAAACCGCACTCTTCAATCAAAAGATAATAGTATATAATATATAAAAGAAAATACTCTGCAAACAAAAGAATATCATTTAATAATCATTTATTTCCTAATAAAATAGGTTCTTCTTCCAGATAAAAACAGGTCTCATCGTGGGGTTTCATTTGTTTGCATATTTTAGAAATTCAAATCAAAGTAACAGAAAGGATGTGCGAAATAATAAATTATAATTGAAGAATTAACTTTACTTATTAAAATAACTTATCGGAAGGAATAAGTGTAATGTATTAAATAGTCGAATAAGTTGAATGAAACCGAAACTAGTTATACACTTTAAAATTATATCACATACCCGAATTTTCATAAAGCACGAATAAAACTCGCTTCACGAAGGTTTTCTTACACATTTAGGCAGTTATAAAAACTTAAGAGTGCATAGTATTTCTATTAAACTATTGACAAATATTTATTTTTCCTAACTATTTATGTTATGAAAAATAAATATTGTCTAATGGAGTAAAAACATGGTTTATATCTATCAAAAATTACAAGATCTAAAATAATTTCTATGGCTTTTCTGTTATCTCCTAGTCGGATTTCACCGACGCTATTTTATTTCGTTATTTTTGAATCATAGTTTCAGAACTAAGGGTGAAAGCTACATTTTCGCATATTTTTTGGAATATCTTGTTAAACATTGAATTTAAAATTATTAAAAAAATATTTGTATTCCTTATAATCAAATGATAGCCCTATGATATATACAATTAAAAATGTAAGGCCTTAGTTACACTTCTTTCATTTTTACATGAATAATAAAAAAAAAATAGTATGACTATTTCAAAAACCAACGTCGCATCGATTTTTAGAAAATCGGCTGTGAATATAGAAAAAATTATCTCATTATGTATTTCATAGGCGTAAAAACATGGTGTATATTTAAAAAATTATTAAAACTAGAACCATCGCTTTAGTTTTGCCACAGTATTTACATGGGCTTCTAAAATCCCTGTTTTCCATAATTTTAAGTTCAGTACTCTTAGAATTGAAGGGGGTGGGGGTGTGAAAATTTAAAATTGAAGTACAATTATTTGGACTAAATCCTTTAAACCTGCCCCTCTTTAGCGATTTCGCCCAAGAATGAGTTGCAAAAAAAAGATTTTTATTAAATAAATAGACGAAACTAATAAAGAGTAATCAAGATGAATTATAGACAAAGGTTTGATCTATTTTTTTGTATTAAAATTATTATGCTTCATATTCCCAGACTTTAGAGGAAACTTAGCAAATATATCGGTTTTTTGTCAAAAATTTAAACAGGCCCTAAGTAAGCTATTGAGATATATGCCAGTCGACATATTTGTTATTATACCAAATTAAATTTATACACCACGTGGTTTCTGATAAAAATGCCAAATGAATGGGCGGATATGTGATTGATATTATGAGTGATTTCGTTTTTCCTTTTGATATCCGAAACCCTAAAAGATGCACTTTAAGCTCTATTTACAATTAAATGAAACTACGTGATGTAATATTATTTCTACTTTCTTTAAGTTCTTTGCCACGACCTAGGTTTCGTTGCATTACAACATCTTAAGTTACGCTGTTAGCAAATATAATTAATTTCTGAAAAATTAACGCCAAATATTTTCAATACTTAAAGCTTTAAATAAACATTTATCCTCTTTTAATCGTATTCAGTAACTACAAGTGAATAACAATGTCGATGGATCAAAATCGCTTACAACGATCCGTCAGAACTTTGCGATGAATTTCGTCGAGCGTTTCATTCGATCTCAAGTACCGCCGCACAATGGGTCACGGCAATGACCCGCCGCGCCGGAATTTCCTGTCTCGTTTGGCCAAAATGTCTACATTGCGATTTTCATTGTTGTGTGGGGCCGCACTGAGACACCCGGCGGGGACCAGTTTGTTTCCACTATATTTAAAGAGGGTGTTAGAAAGTGGAGGTGTTTCTGATGTTTGTTGTAAGCTAGAGGTGTGTTAGTAAAATGGATGTGTAATTTATTATACTGTCACATCTAGATCTGACTTTATAGGTAGAAAGTTTCTTGCAAAGAGTGCTAAGTGGATAGTGTAAATTATAGAAGTATGTAATAAATAAAAGAGTACAACTCTACTTTAAAAGCTGTTAGATGACGAGGTAAAATTATTATCCATATCTGGAGTGCTTGGATCTTGTAATAAAGTGATTTGTAAAAAAAATTATGATGTGGTGACCAATTTAACACTTTTTATTTCCAAAATATGAAATCGAAATGTAGACCCAAATTATGAAATAAATTTTTGATGGTCTTTGATTTCTAATCTTGCTGCTACTTTTTAAGAATGAAATATTTTGCCTCATAAAACTTCTCCAAATTCTGAAAAAAGTGGAAATCATTAAGCACAAATGGCAGCTAATTGGCAAAATGTTTCCATCTTCTGCAGATTTAAAATAGTTTACTGTTATTCTTTACAATTATTAATAGTACGTATATGGCGTAATGGACGTTTTTGGTCGTATGAAGTTATAAGAAATAGATAAAATGATTTATCCGATTGTCATAATGAAATTCCTTTTCCGGTACTGGTTCTGGTTTTTAAACGTGAATTAATGAAATTAATGAAGTAAAAATAATAATTAAGAATGCATTAAGTTAAGAAATTCCTACGTTAAATAACGTCAAAATAAAAAATAGTCATTTATTCCAAATTAAAAATATTTCACTGTTTTTAAGTATTCAATGAATGATACTTTTTCTTTTTGGAAAATTAATAACTGTCAACTTTTTCATTTCTTATAAACTTCTATTGTTATATAAAAAAATCTATTCGTTATGTATTACATGAAAAAATATACATTAAAGTATGTTTCCGGTCGTGATTAAAGGTATTATAAAATTTATTGGAAGAATTTTTTGGTAAAATGTGTATTTTTAAAGGACTATTTTGTATTGAAGTTTATATATATATATATATATATATATATATATATATACATATATATATATATGAAATTTTTCAATTTAATTTTTTTTTATAAATAATCGCAAGCCACAATATATTTTTTAAGTACATCTTTGTTAATGAATGTCCGTTTATATAATATAATATCACAAAATGAAAAATCGAACTCGAATTCATTGATTGCATTCAAGAGCATGAAATTTTATGTTTTATTTCCTTAATTAAAAATTCAATATTTTCTGACGAATAAGCTTAGAGAAAGGAAAAATGATAATGAAACTAATAACTTTTAAAATATTTTATTAAAATACAGTGAAACAAAATATTCGACAGCTGTAGAGACATAGGGATTAATAATTATCAGTTTACCATTTAAAATACAAAACTTTTTGTTATTACATGTTTGGAAATTAAAAGTTTTACCTTTGAAATTGTTTTTTTTAGTCGATTTAGTACAATAATTTTTGAACGAAATAACAGTGGCAAAATTATTTTATCACCTGCATTTGTTTTATCCAAAAAAATAAGTTAACATTTTTTGGAGGGAACAATAGGACAAACCAACAGACAAACGCCTCGTGCCATCATATCGTTGTGTGATGTTACAAGTAGGTGAAAGAAGGTTTGATATTTAAATTGGATCACTGTAGCGGTATGACTTTGAAAACGGCCTTCGGACTAAGTTTAAAATCCACTTACATGTTAAAGGATGTTGTGAATGTGTTTTGAGTTTAAAACAACATTAATTACAGATTTTAATGATGATTGCGTCTTCATACGCATGGCCTTGGTTTAAATAATGAATACTTAGGATTATTGATCCAACTTAGCAATATGTAGTCTTGTGTATTAACGAATTTTACAATTGAACAATTGTATTTAATAAACTTGTATGAAACTTACTGATTAGTCAGGGGGAGCCAGTGACATGTATTAGGGTAAACCAATACTCCAGTACTGAGCCCCATTAGAGCTACTTACTCAGACACTCTGAGAGAGGTCGTAGTTCAACACAGGCAAGAATAAATGACGTTAATGGGAAGTAAACGTTAGTATTTCTTTTCCTTCCAAGGTATAATATTTAATATTTACATTATTGATTTCCCATAACAAGGATTGAAAAGGAAAATAAAGTAACCAAAAATGCTGTTAATGAGCAAGTAATGATGAGACACAGTAAAGTTGTCAATATCGTGAAATTCCGTGTCTGAACTGACATCTCTTGAGCTTGCAACATATCTTTTAACCTTATTGAAAGATAAAAATAAACATTTTGTCTCATTTCAAGAAAAGCTGTCAATTGCAGAGATGAATAAACAATTAGTCTCATTTCAGCACGAAAAGCTGTCAATTGCAGGGATTCGGAAAATTAAGAAAATGCTTATTTTCTAATCCATTTCGCCTTATTTTCTTGAATCAATTCTACTTCTAGACGCCGTTGTCCTGATTTTTTTTCGATTTCAATAACCTGTAAAGATGTGTCTGCCCGTTTTGCTGCTTCTATATGATATAACATCTCATCTGCATAAGTTATGATTTAAATACAGTTATTATTTTAATACAAATTTTGAACGTAATCGAGACTTTCCGAATGATTAATTATAATCAATGTTTTTCTTCATTTATTGGCCAAATTTGAACCACTTACACTGACTGGTCTACCTAATATACCATAGATATAGTAATAGGTCAAGACAACTTGATAGTCGAATCTCGAAATATCACTATCTATTACTCTCACTCACACACATTATTTTCCCAAAAATAATTAGGCTGTGACCTATAAGTAAATAAATTCATTTTCATAATTTTAGAAAAACATTTTTTTTTTATGATGTAATTTTGTTTTTTTCACTTTAACTAGATATATATAAAATGTAAGTAATGTAATAGATAGCTGTTGGCATAAACTCGCAATTGGTTCACGATTTGCTACAAAAACAATTCATCTTTGTTTTTTTACTGCGCAAAGGTCAAGGAAGCATTGCGGTTCAGATGAAGCATTTCGAGTAACTCACGGATCAAAGTGTCATACGGATCAGATAGTATAAGAAGAATAATAGGAAGAAACTCAAACAGATCAATCTGTTCTTTTTTACAATTGTTTGTTTATTAGCATTTAGTTTTGATTGATGGAGTTTATAGGTTGGTACAAATTTAGTAGTTGGAATTTATTTTACTATTTTGTAATGGAACAAATACCGCGAGGATATAGAAGTAACATGGGTTTTAGTGACAATAAATGTAAATGTTAATAAGTGACATTTGTATTTCTTTTAATGCTGTTTTTAATATTTTAGTCACATCAATAATTTATCGCCAAGTTTGCTTAATATTGAATGAATATTGTCATTATTATCGGAAGTTCCAGAGAGATAGTTAACCATGTAATATGTTATGTATGTAGTGATGAGTAATATATTTAGTTTAATGATCTAATTCGTTTATTGTGTGGACAGAATTCTAAAGTTTAGAATAATAAGATTATTATACTACAGTTAGCATTTAACTTAACACTTGAAACATATTTTATTTAATTCTTCCATTATATTTCTAATAATGCTTTTTCTGCATACATTCAGTGATTGCGAAAATAAAATTTGAGTTTGTTGTATTGACGGAGGATTAAATTTGTAATAATATGTCAGAGAAAAAAATTTATTGCTCTTAATTGTTATATCATTAGTACCCAAACTTAAACTATTAAAATCTACAATATTGAAATTATAAAATTTGTTATTTTTTAAATTTTTAATTTCACGTATAATATTAATCTACTTTGATAAAACGAAGTGTGAATGATAAGTAATCAGGTGACAATTTTTATTTTATTCAACTACACCATGTATATTTTAGAGAGTAAAAAAATTAAAAAGACAATTTATTCTTAAAACAAATATTAATACGATAAAATTTCGTAATTTATTATATTGTTGAATATTTACATGAATTCATGAAGTAATTTTATGCAATATTCTAAAATTTGCTACAAGGAAAATTAAGAAATTCCTTAAGCAAACTGGAGAATTTTATCCTAAAAACGAGTTCCAAAAATATGGAGATATAATGACATTATTTTTTTAGGAAATTATTATAAGAACGAATTAGTAAACATATGTGTTAAAAACTTGAAGCAAATAATTAAATTAAAAAAGATCGTTGTTAAAAGCGATCGAAACGAGAGAAATAAGTCATTAGATAGACCATTAGATTACAATCACAGACCATTAAATGTTTGTTAATTAGATCTTTGCATGTTATTTATTCGATTAGTCTTATGAACAATCTCCTAAAAGGATCTATTAAATTAATTCGAGGCAAAATCTCATCATCTATTCAAGTAATATGCATCATTAAAGAACAATCAATTTATAACAGATACAGATTGATTGGTTTCTGCTTATTGATGAGGATGATTAGAATGGAACAATATTCTTAGTTTATGAAAATAACAATGTTTTTAATTTAAAAAAATAATTACTTACTTGGAAGTTTTACAAATTCTTACAAATTCTGAACCCCTACAGGAACTGTTCAATGAAACAATATCTTCATGAAATAAATAAATTATGAGATAAGAGAATATGTTTCCTTTAATTTCTTAGTACGTATCGTTAAAATAAATCATTGTTGATTTTGTTTTTGATATATGATTGTAATTGATTCCTGACTCGTTTATTTAAATCATTATATAAGATATTTTGCAAGTGAAGTAGCGACAACTATTCTGAGGCATTATAGAAACGCCCCAATAAAAATGTGTCTTCATGATACAGGTAAACTATGTGTGTTTTCGATGAGAGAATACGTTTTAGTTCATTTACTTCGTAACGTTAAAACAAACGAAGTAATATTGATTTAGTTTTTGATATACGATTATTATTGATAGCTGACTCGTTTATTTACTCAGCAAGTGAAGTACCGCCAACTATTCTGAGGCATTCTAGAAACTCCTATAATAAAAATGTTTCTTCATGATACAGGTAAACTATGTGTGTTTTCGATGAGAGAATACGTTTTAGTTCATTTACTTCGTAACTTTAAAACAAACGAAGTAATATTGATTTAGTTTTTGATATACGATTATTATTGATAGCTGACTCGTTTATTTACTCAGCAAGTGAAGTACCGACAACTATTCTGAGGCATTCTAGAAACTCCCCAATAAAAATGTTTCTTCATGATACAGGTAAACTATGTGCGTTTTCGATGAGAGAATACGTTTCTGTTGATTTATTACTTCGTAACTTTAAAACAAACGAATCAATATTGATTTTGTTTTGGTATACGATTATTACTGACAGTTGATTTGTTAATGTAAGTTGTACTATGTATTCGACAAGTGTAGTGGCAACAAGTTTAACAATAATTTTAATGATAGACTATCATGATCCAGGTCGAAATATGTAAACGTCTTATGAAAATAGACCTATTATTTGCCTTTGTGATAAATGCACAAATTTTACGTATTTTGTACATTGTTCTAATAGAAGAGACTTATGTTTTGCGTTTTTATTTTTTATAATAAAAGTTTTCATCGATCTTGATTGTCATTAATTTTATTTTAATTAACTTTTTTATTGGAGTTTACTCCTTAAGAATCAATTTTCATATATAGTGCCCGGTATGAAGTTTTACGAGGAGTAAAATCAGTAGTTCAGAGCGCTAAAAAAAGTATAACAGTTTGTAAGTTTGGTGGTATCTCCGAAACTACTCATTCGACTTCAAAACTTCTTTCACCAATATTTGGAAAGGACGTTTAGGATGGACATAGGTTTTATATTAACCCGTTAATTTTTTTTTCATATACTTTAAAAACGTTAAATTTTGTAAGTTTGGATGTAGGAGATAATCTCCGAAATTACTCATCCGATTTAAAAAATTCTTTCACCAATAATTAGAACGGACCTTCAGGACATAGATTGTATATTATCCTATTAAAACAAAATTCATGGAAACTAGTTTTGCAACGTAAGTGAACGAAAAAACAGTCAAGCGAATGCGTTTCTTATGAACGCTGCCTTAACGGTAAGAGATATATTGACAGATGATATTTATATTTATATACAGTGTTACCTATTTTATACATTCCAGGGTAATCGCAATTAAGGAGTAAACTCCAGTGGCGCGTCAGAGCTGACACGCACAATTTTACTAAGCTTCTGTACTATGTTATTTATTCTGTCTTTTCACATTAACTTAATATAACTAAAATATATAAAATTTAGGAAAAATAACACAAACCGATTTAGGTAGATATTAAAAGATTAATATTTTGATCATAAGCAGTCAACCTAAGTGTAAACCTTTCAAAATTCCGATCCTGAGCGCGGCAACGCTTCGGGCCTTGCGTAATAAAACAGACGGGCATGCAATATCGGTCGTGAATCTACCTAAATAATGGCATATTGCGTCGCGATGGGCGGCAAGGTGTGTAACAGTCATGAACGAGTGTACGATGCCATGAACACCCGGTCGATCCGTGTGGCCCTGATATCATTTTGGATGATGCGGAATTAAGTGTGTTTCAATCATCACGACCTAGTAGTATAAAATGATGGAGTGCAGGTACGGAGGATGCAGTTCACACGGACACCTCATCTGGTAAACTAGTAGAAAAGAACAGTTCTCCACTTCGAATATTATTTTGTGGTGCAAGGTTATTTTCGAAAACAATGCAATTGGTGAGTGATTTTCGGGTACATTTTTTAGAATTTCTTTCAAGTCAGGTCAGTAATAAATTTTCAAACTAATACTATAATCGTTTAATCGATTACTCCTGGATGTACCGAATATATCCAGATATCGGTATTATTTTGAAATAAAAACGCTTTCGTCCTTAAATAGTTTTCACTACTTTACGAGATATAAAATAAAGATTTTTACTAAGTCTCTCCCGAATTTTTGATTAGCATTAACATGGTGCTGTTACATCGATTTCCATCACTTCACTTAAAGGCAGTATAGTTTTCCAAACACGAAGTTAGATAGATTAGGTCATCGGTGTTATCACTGGTATTTTCATTCAAGTTCCTGATTTAGGACTAATAAAAATGAAATATATTTCATAAGCGGATTTTCCCTCGTACTATAAACGCAATTTTATTACGAGGAAATTCGTAGATAAGAAAAATTAATATTAATAAAGACAATTCTATTGTTTCAACCCATAGGTCAACGGTTCTCTTCATATCAATGCTTTTAAGTTGATTGCTCGCCGAATGCTTGTCAAATTATTTTCGTTATTTTCCTACTTTTCCTTCCTTTTCTTTCTCTTTATATCCTAAAATAAAAACTAACCCAGTATTTCCAAATTTGTCATTTATAAGTTATCTATTAATGAATTATGTTTATAAAGTTGATAAGTAATATTTTATTCCAACAAAATTATATTCGTGATTATACTTACTGAAGTAATATTATTCTCTGATAAAGGCATAGGAATAATAGCAAAAATATAGTATAAGCTGATTTTACATCAGGCAAATACAATCGACAAGATTTAGAGGTAAATGCCAAGAACAAAAAGGCTTGCTACAGTAAAAATGTTATTATAAGAGAAGATTGGTGCATGAGAACAATAGAGATTGAAATGTCTTAAAATCTCGGTCATTGTTTGCGTATATTTGCCACAAAATTACAGCGTATGTTATGTGATACCAAAACTGTAGATTGTGTATAAGAATACCTCTTAAAACATATAAGTGTGAGTAGAGCTACGAAATTCCTATAAGCACTTGGACACATGAAAATTTTTCTATTAAACTAGCATAAATACTATTTTTCTCCGAATAATTGTATTATATAATATATATTTTTGGCAAGCTTAAGGGAAGTAACTTAATTGCCCCTGTCTCTTTTTATTAATGCACTTTGACTGATATAATTTTGCATTAAAGTAAATCTATTTTATCCTAATTTTTACAGACTTTTGAACACGTAAAATGACTGGCATGCATTGTCATTAAGCAATAAAGCATTTTGGAGGCCTATATCTTACGAAAGAGGCTCCGGATCGAAATTATATTACCAGAAAAGTTTTATTGCATTTTCAAAGATTTATTCATTGGAACCCTACTCCTAATCCTAGATTGTGGTAAAAAAAATCATTCTTAAGTTCGATATGTACTTATTTTCCCACAGTAGCTTACCAAAAAAATATGTAGCTTGTATGTAACACGTGTTCCAATTTCTTTATTTGTTTTTTATGAAAAATTAAATTAATTTTTAGATTAAACATGATTATATGAAACCCATAAAATAATAAACTACCGACGTAATATAAAACTTTCCAAAATAGATGTATTCTGTATTAGAGGTAAGTCTAGAAGCTGAATAATTAGGTTATAGGACTTTTTAATTTATTAAATTGTCTTCCTGTTGTATAACGCGGATACAATATAACACTAATATAATAGTAATAAATAGAGGTTTTTATTTAAAAAAAAATAAACATTATTTCTTTTCGAAATACCTTTATTATAAAAAATTGACGATCGCTATTTCTGCAATCTGTGTCATCCCCAGTTCCGAGTATTATTTTCTTACATATAAGTCTTCAAACTGCACACGATTTTGTTTGCAGTTTTTCTGATCTTGAACCCTTCAAGTTTTTGCATAATTTGATTTATAATATTGTGTTACGAAAGATAAAACATGTATTGCACAACCCGCAGGTTTTGATTATCGACTAACGTGTCAGCCGCGAGTTTTGATGATAGGAATAATTATAAGTTGTTTAAATTTACAAGAAATACATTTTTAATGTAACTTTTTGGAAAGAGGAGTTTTCGTCAAAAAAGGGGCAATTTTTTACCGTTTATTATGGTCTAAATTTGTCTTTAAAAAATTATACGTGTCTACGTCCGTTGGTCTGTTTATATATACGTAGGAGAACATGTTACAGGTTGCGATTTCTTTAGATTTTAAAGATTCTTTTTTCTATTGATTGGATAGCTTTCAGAATAAAAGCCTATGACTGCTCAACATCATTTGTCAAACAATTGAATTATTATGAAAAATTTTCCAAAAATACTCCTTTCTTTCCTGCTCGGCGTCTTTTCGCAGCCATTTTGTGTGGTTCTTCTTGCCCCTTCTCCCTTATCTCTACCTTTTTTATTTGTGAAACTTTTTAACTTTCATTTTGATTGGGAATATGATCGAACGTGCGGTTCATGACTATGTTTTGCAATGATTTTTATCTGATTAACTAATACAAACTTTTTTCACTTCCGGTTTTACTAACGATTTTAATTTGCACAACAATTGCAACAAAAAAACTCTTTAGACACTTGCTTTGACCGATATTTTCCAACCAACTTCTAAGCTTGGAAACATAGCTATCTTTTAAATTTAATTTAAGTTCATGCTGTTAGGTATTATTGGTTATTTCTTCATAAAAATACTTCCATAACATTCAATGCCTTAACATATATCTTCAAGTGCTATTACGGAAATATCAAATATTGTGTTAACTCATGCTGAAGTAAATTTATGAAATGTACATGGAAAGATATTCGATATTCAAGAAATTTCACTAAGTTATAATATTAAACTAATTAAAATGTAATACTTTCTTTCCAGCTAATCATCGCCTCCGTCCTCGGCCTCTGCGCAGCTGGAGCGTCGCAGCGTCCCTCCTACCTGCCGCCTTTCGCACGTGGCCCAAGCGGTGCTGGCTTCGCCAACGCAGGAGCTTTTGCCAATTCAGGAGCTTACAACCCGAACTATTATAATGGTAAGCATGGTTATTAATGGAATATAATTTGAGCGAAGTTTTATTGACTGAACTTTAATTTTTCAGGCAGCTTTGGTAATTTTTGAGGGTTTAATTTTTCATTAACAAAATCAATCTATGAACATGCATTTGTATTATTTTTAAAAATACATACCTTATTTTTGGTGAATATCCGTTACGACTAAAACGTACTCAAACAAGTGTTTTTATCGAACTTCCAATTTTTGTTTTAAATAAAAAGCTTTGAAATTTGCAGTGACAGAATAAATTTGTCAAATTTGAATCATAACGTTATTAAGTTTTATATTTAGAAATGATGTAATATATAGATACAAAATCCTACAGTAAACGTATTTTTGTTGACATTTTTTTATGTTAAGTCATGTTCTCATCGTATATTAGTAAATGGTAATGGACATCTTTTTTCACTTTGCCCTTTTTGGGATACTTTATTCCGTTTGAATAAAATAACTAGCTAAATGGACCCAGCGTTACAGAATAGATTTTAATAAAAAAAGAAAAATTTTAATAAAAATAATCTGTTAACTAAAGCTAAAATACATTCCGTGTTTATGTATAACCATTTAGTAACAACTTTTTTCGGATTATTCTCCATAAAGAGATCTCATAATATTTGGACCCAAAAACGTAACAATTTTGCCTGTTTGCTTTAAATTAAACTCTTTTATAACTTAAACAGCATGTTTAGTGTTAACGCTTTTATTCTATTTTATTTACTTTTACTAAATTTTGAAAAAGTCCTGAGGAAACCTTACTATTTTTAAAACACTGTTCGTCCGTCATTATGCCAGAGGCTATATGGTTCTCTAGTTCCTAGGATTAAGTTATAGAGATAAATTTTACATTGAAGACTAGTGCTATTGACTAGTGCTCATATTCTATCTCATTGACATTAATTAAGTTTCGTTTCTTGAGTTTCATACCCAAAGAGCCCAAAGCGAACTTTATTTTCATCAAAACACTATCCGTTCGTATGCCAGAGGTTCCTAGATCCTAAACGCAATAAATTGCACACTTGCAATAACATGCAAGAGTTAAGTTACTCGTAAGTGCATTAAAATTTCCATAATGCTCATATCCCATTTCATTTACGTTCACTTAATTTATTTTTTGGGGTTTCACATCGGAAGAGCCCAAAGAAAAACTTATTTTTAACATTGTTTGTCCATCCACTTTAATTTTATATACAAAAGTCATATAAAGTTTTTACTCATAATAAAATACTATTTTATTTTAAGCGTAGAGCCCGCTATGCTTTTAAACATCTCATAGCGCGAACGCGGTAGTATTATTTTGCATCATTTAATTTTTTAATTAAGTTTTAATTAAGTTTACGAAAGATCTAAAGAAATATTTAAACCTTTAAAATTTGAAATCAGTTCTCTCTCTATAAAATAAATTATTGTTATTAAAATATTATTATGGCACACCCAGGCCCATCAAATTATGCCCGCCAAAATCTGGGTCGCGACGCAAACGCCGCCATTCTGCGCTACAATAATGACGTGAATGAGGCCGGATACGCATACGACTTCGAGACATCCAACGGCATAAGGGCGGATCAATCTGCGAACGCCGTGAATGGAGTGCAGGCCCAGGGCAGCTTCGCCTACAAGGGAGACGATGGCCACGACTACAGCGTCACGTATACCGCTGACGAAAACGGCTACCAACCCCGCGGCGCTCATCTGCCTACTCCGCCCCCAACGCCTGAGGCTATCCTGAGGAGTTTGGAGCAGAACGCAAGGGCTGGAGCTAATGCATACTCAGACGATGGTAGGTTTGAATTCTTAGTAGGTTCTTCAGAGTAACTGCAGATTCCTCGAATTATTTTATGATATAAAAAAGAAACCATGGAATTTTAATACAACATGTCGTAAAAATTTCCGTTGTTAAAAATATGCTGTTCAATATATTGCAAAATATTACATTGTTTAATATTAAACTATAGAGACAAGGTTTGCCTCGGGCAATACGAATACTCGCTCTCTTAAGCAAATATTTGCCCTTTAGAAAAGTCATAATGGACAAGTTAATGTATTACAAATCTATCTCAATCTCATGTTTTAATGATGCATCAATTTTTTTAGTTGCAAGTCCCGAGTAGTAACAAGAGAATCTTTGTAATGGTATTCCGCTCTCCGTGTATTCATTTGTTCTTTTGGACCATTAGATATCAAATCAAATACGAACAAAAGATAATTTTCACTAATTTTAGTTAATTGCAGCGAAGAATTTAAAATAATTAATATGTACGAATTGTTAATTTTTAAACAATACGTTCCTTGATTTATGATTTGTTTAGTTGTAGTTTTAACTCAGTTGAGCTCTGATAATAAATTAAAACGAACGATTTTATTACTTATTGAAAATAATTACTCGAGACATAATCTATTACGTAATATTTTAAGCTTCCATTTTTAACTATTTTAAAGGTTTGGTATTTTTAGCCCTGTCCCATGTGGGATTCGGAGAAAAATAAAAAATAGATGTTTCTTAACTTACTTCAAAATTAAGATTTAAGGAAAAAAAAACAGACGCATCTCCAATTCTGAGTTCAAATATTTCTTTAATTTATTAAAATCGTTCACCAAAATTTAATCCTAAATCTTTTTTTACAAAACTATCATCAACCCTTATTTCTATTCAACAGGAAGCTACCACGATTCTAATGGAGGCGCTTACAGCGGAGCTGGTGCTTACAACAGGCCTTTCTCTCGCTTTAACGGAGCTTACAATCCTAACACAGGATATCACTATTAGTAAAACCGGATGTGATAAAAAGCGCCTTGCCCACTACTTATGCTAAGATTGTGTAAATAAATATATAAGTTAATGGAAACCAGCAACACATTTAAAACTATAAGTTTTAGTTAAACAAATTATGTTTATAGTATATGAATGTATTTATATCCTGGAGTAAATACTAATAAAAGGTTGGTTATGAAACCAAAAAGTTGCTTTTAATTTATTTAAAAAAACAAAAATAAAAGCCAAATAATATAATTTGAAATCTTTCAAATTTAATAATTACGAATTATAGTAATTGTATGTTCAATACGCGTTACTTGTCTCGAATAACCTTTTCTTAATATTCTTTTCGTTAAGACCATTAATCAAACGAAGATCTCTTGTGGATCAATCTCGTTTCTAATAGCCTTAAGTTAAGAATACAATGCACTCACATTACTACGCAATATTAGACATGTTAATACTTTAAGTAGTTTAATACTAAAAAGGTCATTATGTAAAGAATAAGGATTGTAAGTCATTAAAATATTTATGATGAAGAGAGACTGAAGATAAATTTTGTCTTATATGATTACAAATCCGTTTTAAAAGTATTTCTCAACAAGGATACTGATACTGCTAAGTAATGATCATATCGACTATATTTTTTGCCGATTTAATTTATATTATGATTTTTTTAATCGTTTTTTTATCTTTATTTCACCATGTTATTTCATCTTGCTAATTTCATGAAACTATTAAACCTTTTGTGGCCCTTTTGCCTCTCAAGTTCATACAGCCTTCATTCCTACTCTCGGGTTTGGATAAGAATTATTCATGCAGTTTATTGCATGATTTTCACGAAGTAATTTATCATCACTTTCAAGTAGCATTATAGTTTTGCATACTTCTTAATTATGCCAAAATATTTTCAATCAATGGATTTCTTTAAAAAAGGTGTTTTATCTATTTCGGATATAATTATTCACCGTAGCTTGCTGAATATTTTTTACCATTTGTTATACTGCGAGTTTGATAACTTTTTAAAATGTTGTTTATTTTTTGAACATTCTAAAATACGGGCCAAGTTTTCCAACTCCTTTCTTATAATTTTTTAAAGAAATTTATTACATTTTTCGTATTCACCATTATCTTTTATTTGTAATCACATGCTTAATATTTCATTGAATTCATATTTATCTAATATTTATTTTTGGAGTTTACTCCTTAAGAATCGATTCTCACACATAGCGACTGGTTTGAAATTTTATTAGGAGTGAAATCAGAAGTTCAGAGCTTACAACGTTCAGAGCGTTAAAAAAAGTGTAACCGTTAGGTGGCCTCTTTGCGTAACGTTTGCGTGCATCTTTAGAGTAAGATATCAATAAGTTTATATGGCATTTTCTTATGGCGTAATCGCAATGACGGAGTGTGACTCACATAGTTAACTATCGTTCGCTTATATAAAGATGTAATAAAAAATCTCTTTTAATTTTAACTCTTTTAATTTTAACTGGTGCTACTAAATATTTTAAATTTTGTTGCATAAATTTGATCTTGTTCATTTGTGTTTTACTTGAAAAGAATTATATTGTCACAGTGTTACCTATTTTATACATTCCAAGACAATCATACTTAAGGAGTATACTCCAGCCGCGTGTCGGAGCTGACACGCACAATTTTTTTTGTTTTAATTTTTCCCGAATTCTTTTCATTACATCGTTGTTTTTGGCTCTCTATTTATTTATTTGTTATATTCTGTATGTCACTGTCTATTTATTTGTAATATGTACAATATATGTACAATTTAAATAGGGAGTAAGTGGACATGATTTGTCTTTTTTAGGGTTCCGTACCTTAAACCAAATAATCAAACAGAACCTTTGTAAGATCACTTAGGTAGAGACTTGAAATTCGGCGTAGTAATAGAATATATTAAACGGCACATATCTCAATATTCAATAGTTAACACTCAAAAATATTCATACGAAAATTATAGGGTGGGAAAATTAATTATTCAAAAAAATTCTATGCATCGTGTGGGTATCATTTGAAAGGGCTAATTATGAGGGTCTAAAAAATCTTCTTCCATAATTATATATAGCATATCTTCAGAGATATACTGAAAAATATGAAATAAATATATTCCTTTCCGATCTAAAATTACGAATAAATAGAATTTTTAGAAGCCTACACAAAGTTTGTGAAAGCGATTGTCCTAGATCTTGTAATTATTGAAATATGTACCACATTTAAAAGGTCGTGAAAGATGTAGCAGGCAATATATTTACGTTGTGAAAAACTAGGATTTGTCTATAAGTACCTAAATATGTACGGAACCTTGTAGTGGAAATTTTATTCACACTTGACGGTTTTTTACATAAAAGAAAATTATAATTATTTTTATATAAAATAAAATGTAATGACGCTCTATAATAGAAAAAATATTAAGGAAATAGAATCGTAGATGAGATTAGTTGTCACTGTGCTGTGTTGATCACAAGGCATATGGCCTTTGATTGCGATGTGCACCACGGGGACCCGGGTTCGATTCCCGGCCGCTCGTCAAGCGGGGCTGGACTGGTGTTCTGGTTGGCTGTAAGAAATTGCTCTCGTAGCATACATTAAAGTACAGAAATAAATAAATAAATTAGTTTTATAACTTTAACCCTTTTTATTCCCTATCACTTTACTTAGAAGAAAAATAACATTTTCTAAAAAATGTTTCAAATGTCTAAAATTATACGGAAATGTCCAAAAATAAAACCAACAAGATTTTTACAAAAATTGCTTAATATATGTGCTTTACTTATACATATTACAATAAATTATCATAAGTATGACAAAGTAAATTATCATCAACAGGACATATTAGACGTAACGTAACTCAAAACCAAAATATAGCAATTTTTTCATTGTTTTTTTGCTTTTTATGCAGTACTATTTAGAAATATATGAAGCTGCTAAAAGTAATATCTTTTTTATACGACTATGTAAAATGAAAAAAAAGGGAACGATTGTATGAAATTTATCTGAATCTATCGTCTTGTGGTTATTATAATTAAATCATCATGACAAAAGCCTTGTGCGGAAAGCTTAAATCTCAAGAGATTGGTTCTTCCACAAAAAAACAAAATTGTAATACTTTGTAATGTAAAACATAGTAAGTCCTCAGTATAAATAGAAATAATGGGTAACAAGTTTATTTTAGAGCTTTCTGAGCAACGGCTCCACAATAATAAAATATTAAATAATTTATACGTTCAAATTAATTAATTTCTGATTTTCATATTTAATACCAATACAACTAAAGTTACGTACGTGTGAAAATTATGATTCTTGTGAATCATCACCAGCATAAGAGTATGATTTCAACTTGATTTTTAGGACTGGAAATATTATATTGCATATGAATGAATATGTAGTAATCTGTAATATCTAAACGAGATCTACAAAAAGTACACCTTTAACAAATAGTGAAAATATGTAAAATCACCGTTGGTAGCAATACAATTGGATACGAATGGCGAGAAGAGCACCATCAGATACTGCAAGGTTAGGTATCGTCAATTCATTTAAAACCGTTTATGTTTTCTATAAGGTCCATGCAAGAAAAAAATGTACTGCAGTCTGGTATTATCTACATTTATTTTACAACTCTAACAGCTCAAAATTAATTGTGTTTCAGTCCCGATGGGTCTGTAGAGATGAAGATGCAAGAAACGATATGCATAAGGCAATTTTAGAAAATCTTTTTTCTTTTCAGACAATTTGGAATTTGAATAAAAAATATGATTAATTTTTCGAAATTTTTCAACTTTCGGTTGAACATAAATAAACCATGGTCCAAAACAAACTTTTCTCCAAAATTTCAATTGCTATTATATTTTTGCATATTTAATGAAAGAACACAAGCGAAATGAACATCATGCTAATTTGCGTTAATTGATTTGTATATTCACAAAATGATTGATAAACAAATTTAAGCATAGTACTATTAATACTAATTACAGGATCCTTGGTGTCATTTTAGCAACATGAGTGCTTGAATTGGAAAAAAGAGAAAGTTCATTGGATAACAATAATGTTATCTGTTGAAAATCATTATATCGTTAAAGTTAAAAGTAAATCGAAGAAAATAGTTTACATCTTAGTGCTGGGGTGTAAGTTAAAATTTACTATTTTAGAAAATACATTAAATGCAATCTACTCTAGGACCAGAAAATTTAATTAAATTAGGAGAATAAGCATTTCCAGTATATTGTTTTTATTTATTTATATATATTTTAAACAAAAAATCTGTCAAAAAGCGTTTATTGCGAAGGGGCCTAAGAGATTGTGTATTCACAAAAAAACTGAACTAACCGAACCGAAACTAACAGCCTAACATAAACAAAACCGATTAGAGTGGGCTATAATATACAAAAATTGGGCAATCAAAGAATGGAAGTAAGTGCTTTTGACAGATGATCAAAATTTTAAATATTCTGGTTTAACAGACGAGTGCGCTGTTCAAAAGAAGTTTCAGTAATTGACTGTGCTAACTGTTGAGCATGGAGATGGCAATGTGATGTTATGATGGTGCTTGTTGGCTCTCGACTAAATATTTTGTTTTTCAATGGGATAACGATCCAAACAACTTCTATAAACTCTTAGCAGAGTTTACATGAATGATTTGGATCATTGTCTTGTTGAAAAATAAAATTCCGATCAATTTTATTTAATCCAGTATTAATATAACTATAATTATTGATTAAAAACAAATTTCCCACCAATTATACTTAGTTCCTTTATAAAAAAAATGAGTACCACACAATGCAAATAATGGAATGGCCATCACGACCTCGGATATTTTTCCTATCGAACTAGTTTGGAATGAACTAGACAGAATGGTGGAGAATCGCGCTCTAACTAATGCTCAAAACATTGTTACGAAGTTAATGGGAATAATTAGAGGAAGAATCATTTGTATAACTCTATTAATATTTATTAATAGGAATCTGTGATGAAGTAATAAAAAATAGAGGTTTTCATTTTGACGAAGCAAACATTAAATATTCAAGGTACCGGTGACTGTTTTTGTGTGTAATATCTGTATAATTATTCATTATTTGTATGTCTGATCGTATGCTAGCAGAAATAAATGGGATTAACGTCTATGTGTTAATTGTTATTATTCAAAATCTCATATGCTTCCAAACTTTTTGATGGTACTGTCTATATATATATATATATATATATATATATATATATATATATATGTGTATATATATATATATATATGTATATATATATATATATATATATATATATATATATATATATATGTATATATATATATATCTTTTTTTAATTTTCCCCGACAACATTGCCAAAACGGAACACTAATGGAATAACATTGTTACCCGTCCGTCTGTCTGTCACAGGCAATTTTCTCAGAAACTATTCGAAGTAAAAATTTCATATTTGGGACTGAGATGGTGGCCAATTATATCCGTTAAATATAAATATTTGAATATTAGTTCAGGTTCTTTGTTTCAGGGGGTTTGGCAAAAAATCTTTCTAGAAGGACTTTTCGATTCAAAACCTATGAGTTACTATTTTAATGCCACCTATTCTTTATCAAGCAGGTAATCAATAATAATGGTTTATACGTCACTTATGTTAGTTACAACAAACTGTGATGTAGGTAATGTTTTATTTTTTAATTTCATTATTTATTAATATCACAGCTTCAGAGTTTCAATATTTTTAGGCTTGCATATATTCAATTTTGCAAGTACATGTGGCTTAAAGAGACCTCAATCACATAAAATAAAACATATTGTTAAATAAATATTTTATTAATGTATTCCCCTATACGTATAATTATTTTTTCCATTTTTCATAATGCGAGATATTATCAGATAGATATTTCGGAAAAAAATTATGTTCCCTTTACTGTTTTTTACTTTTAATCCCCGTGTTTAAAGTGCTCTAAAGTGTCGTACAATGTGTCAACCAATTTGTTAACTTGTCTCACTCTCCCAATTGGCTAACTTGGAACAACTTCAAGAGATATAGAGAACTGCGCAGTCTTACTTTGTGCATGTTCTGACACAAACTTGACCTGTTTAGTATAATCATAATAATTGAAGTCCTTTTTTTATATGCTTTCAAAAACATCATACAGCCACAGGAGTAGATAAAATTGCCTACCATTTAATGTTATTTTGAATCCGATCGATTGATTTCCGAAAACCGTAAAATTGAATGAAAAATAGAATTTCGTTTATAACGAGCGGAAAGTCGAGAATAAACGATATACTTTTCAAGACAAAATAACACAAGTTATTTCATATAAAAATCGCTTTGAATGAATGCCTTTGCTTTTTCCATTCAGTAGAGATTCCGGAAGAATTTTTAATAATATTAGCCCGGTTACTAGAGTTGTAAAAAACAACATTAATGTATTCATTCTCGTGCAGAAATAACACAGGCTGTTAAAGTTCTCGTTAAACTGTCATCCAACCATTTTATATATACTTACATAAGTACACACGAAACAATGAAGAAGATTACTTAAATGCTAATCAGGCTATTGTTTCACTAACCTTAAATATCAATCACGACAGTGCGAGTGTTGAACGCACGGGCGTTATTGAATTATGAGTTTAACTACACCCAATACATTCAACGAATGGGTGTTATGGAACCCAAAACCTCTGTTGAAGCTATGTGAAGAAAATTATGTGTGAATCATGTTTAGCATCTGTTTGAGACTGGGGTCAAGGATAAATAATAATAAAAAATTTGTATAATTCGGCACTAGCTTAGTTTTAACGAACTTATAACAATTATAAGTTCGTTAAAACTAAGTTAAAACTAATTCTGTCTTCGAAATATTAAGAATTATAAATTCGCATTTTGGCCAGTAAAGATATAATATTTTAAGTAAATCTTATAATTTGTCTATAATAAAAATCTCGTTATACTGCCAGTTGCGTCAGAATTCATTTAATTACTTTAGATTTGTCGCCTAACCATAATGTAATTTCAATTTCTTTACTTAAAATTCTTCCTTTGCTATTTTTTTTTAATGTAATTAATATAGTAATATTACCAATTTATCACAATTTACCTCTAATCTTACAGATACATTAAATAACTTAACTACTGTTAGTCTTAAGATGAATTACGATTAATCATTTCATGCTTATTAAAGGCACGCTTTTAAAATAATAATAAATATATGATTAACACGTAGCACTATGGTTGCTTAATTTGTTTTCATGTTGCAATTTGGGATGCCAGTGTGTCAGTGTGCAGACGAATCTATTCAAATTCAATTGAGAACATTTGATACCGGGCACCAAACGTATTTATAAATCATGATTGTTACTACAACGCTTGACATGTTAGAGAATAAAATATATTTGATCTCACATCGTGATGTCATAACTGAATAATTACAATTGTGTTCAAGAACTTATCGACAATCATTTACGGATCTGAGACTCAGTAATCAGATTTTCTTCTTAATTATAAGTTCTTCACATATTAATTAACTATATTATATTTATTGCACTACGTTTTAATACTTCGCAGTCGCTGTTATTATTTTTCGTTATACAATTAAGCCAAAAATAAACTAACACAGAACGATAAGTTTTAGTCATATTTAATTATTTATTTGATAAGATTTTTCCAACTATTCTAAATCGGTTAACAAATTCCATAACACTGGCAAGAAATATGTCTATTCGAATATAATTCATTGCTATTAATTTTGGTTTTTACTCTTACGTTATTTAATGCCATATTTCGTAAGTTACACACTTAACGCATATGAAATTCATCCAAGATCTAAATAGTTTGAACCTTTAAATAACTTTCAGTGTAAAATTATCAAAAAATAGAAAATTATTATTGGGGTTCAGTCAATAAGGACCCAATAGTATACAGAAATGATATTTATAAATATTAAACAATATTTAAACAGAAATTAATTTCAAAAAAGTATGTAACGAGTAACAGTACACACTCATGTAAAAGTTACTTCCATAAGCGTCTTTTCATTTTCGAGCAACATCAGTAAGGAAGGAAATACCAGAATTGTTCAAAAATTTAAACTTGATATTTTATATATCGATTACATTGCATTTACAAAGTATAAAAAAATCCAATAAAAAATGTAAGTACGTATGGGTACGTGCATTTTGTTGTCTAACGCTTAAACTCATAGATAAAATTTTATAATTTTAATTTAAGTTTTATATTTTAAAATATTTTTTATTTCTAATTTCCACATATAGGCTATTAAAAATGATTAATTATTTTTTTTCAAAGAAAAGGTTCAATGCTTTTTAATTTTTAATTCAAATTTATCCTAGTAATAAGCCCCAACCCATTTTTCCATTTAAAATCAAGTAAGAAGGAAATCTGATGATACATAAGCATAAGTAAATATTAATGTTTTCAACTTACCTATGTTTTGCATCAGTAAAACACGGATATGTGTTCATAATATGAGGGATTATAAGCTAAAGAAAACGAAATAACCTGAAAATAATATTTTATTTTTACACTTATGCACATCCGTATTTACAGAATGTTTTGCAATAAAGTATATACGGCGCTGATAGATCGATTATTTCATTTTAAAAAACTGATTTTATTTTTGTAAAGTAGTTTAAAATAAGCTTTACTTATAATTAAAAACGACACATTCTTTTTTCATATACTTCAAAAATACTAAAATTTCATATATAACAATTCCGAAACTATCATAAGAAGAAATACATTATTTTTTTGTTTTTGATGAAAATTGCTTTTTGTTTGGTCCAAATCAGTGGTAATCCTGCAACAAAGTAATTAGATTGTCAATTATTAATAATGACATCTTTAGAAATATTATTGATATTTATTCAAAGAGCAACTTGATCGAAACAGAGTAATTTAAACTTATTGCATCATTACACTTAACAAACACGACTGAACAGCAAAGAGCTACGAGGAACATGTGGGCTTTGAGCATTAAAACTCGTGACAGGATTGGCCGTGATATGAAATATGTATATTTGATGCTACGTTTCAAATTCAGCCCATGGAGGCAACTGTATATATAACGCATCAGGTGGCTGTTTAGGACACAGTTCATTCGTGACCATTTACCTGAACGCTCTAACTATGATATCTGTTAGTTTGATTAGTAATTATATTTAATGATTTATTTCTTTTTCATTTACATTGCATTTAGAGTCGGTGTTAATTTAATTAAAAGAAAATACGATTTTGCTTAAACTATATATAAATCAGAATATTAATTTATTTCCAAAATATTGTTATTATCTAAAATTAAAACCAAACTCATTCCTTTCTAACAATTAATTTTCATAAACAAAATTGAATATATCACTAAGTGTGGGACACACCTTTCATATGGGAAAATTTAATTTCTGTAACATTTACAAAATACTTTCACAACTAATTTTTATTCGACGAAAATTTTTATTTGCAACTTGGAATTGTTTAGAATAAATACTATAAAAATTTTTCGCGTAAACTATTAATAACGATCCAAATAATTCATGTATACATTTATTTTTATGAAGGTGTTACTTATCGCTTCTGTGGTGGGCTTCTGCTCTGCTGGTAGACTGGATAACATTTACTTGCCACCAAATAATGCGCCCGCTCAAAGAGCTTTCGGCGGGCCTGCATTTGGACACACGCAACCGGGACAAGGCACCAACTTTGGACCTTTCAGTGGGGGAGCTTCCTTCCGTAATGCCCAAAATTCTGGAGCTTATCAAAGCGGCAGTGATACCGGTGCTTACCAAGGTCAAGTATATAGTGGAGCTTCAACTAGGCAGCAGAGCTCCCAGGAAGTGAATGCACAGATTCTGAGATCTAGCAACGATGTCAATGAAAATGGCTATGCCTATGATTTTGAAACGTCGAACGGAATCAGAGCAGACCAATCTGCTAGTGCCGTGAACGGTGTGCAAGCCCAAGGCAGCTTTGCTTATAAGGGAGACGATGGACACGACTACAGCATCACATACACGGCCGACGAAAACGGCTATCAACCACGTGGAGACCATTTACCAACCTCACCGCCCATTCCTGAGGCTATCCTTCGGTCACTGGAGCAGAATGCACGAGAAGAGGCTGCCGGTGGATCCAGTGATGGTAAGTTGTCTACATGTATCTAATATTTAGTCATTGATTTTAGGAATTAAAGTTGATGCCACTTAAAGTTAATTTAGTTTAAGCAACATCTTATATACATACGGAAGAGAAATTCTTATAAAATAAATTTTGTTAAATAAACAGGAAGCTACCATGGAGATTCTTCCTCATATAATGGTGGTTTCGGACAGTATAACGGCCCAGCACAACAAAGCGCTTCTTTCCAGCCTCAGGTACTAGCTAACTCTGCTTTGGGTCAACACCACGCGCCACGTCAACAAGCCTATAACGCTAGATCCGGATACCAGTATTAAATTTAGCCAAACATTTACTGATGGATACCAATCACATAACTTGTTAAGGCCATGATTGTAAGTGAAAGTATTTCAAAAAAATAGTCGTCGAATATGAACAAGGAGACACTTTAATAGATATTATTTTCTTTCGCATGAGATAAATGTTATGAAAAAGCTTGAGAAATATGCATTTATTAAATGAAGAAACTAATTCAGCGTTTCCTAAATACATTCTCTTCTTGAAATATACTTTATTGTGATACAAATATACTTAAGCAATTTTTATAAGTTTATATTTTTTGTCAAGTTTTAATACTTTTTATTTAACAATAAAGATATTGTACAAAAATTTGCGCATTTTTTTCTTATTAATTATAAAAGCGCCATTTTTACTGTGATCGCATTTATTATTACTTTTTAAAAGTGCTTGTAATACGCATTCCGTATTATGTCTTTATTTGTTTACAAATATTGTTATTAGTTGATTACTCTATTTAAAAAAATGTGACATTTCGAACTAATTCAGTTGTTGTCCATTCACAGACAAACATACAGAGATTTATGTAGAAAATCACAATTTACTACTTACATAAACACGTAAATATATAAATTGGTACTCACATACTTTATAACCATATTCTACTTGACATGATACGATTTTTCATCTAATTTCCAAATTCGTGTGAGTTGCTATTTGTTTTTAGCGATAATATTGAATATACTTGGCGTTAATTTTGTAGAAATTCTTTGTTCACAATTAAATACAACTACGTGATATAGTATTATTTCTACTTTCTTTAAGTTCTTTACCACGACCTAGGTTTCGTTGTATTACATCTTCAGGTGGGCTATTAGCAAAGAACTTTGCTAATAGCCCACCTGAAGATGTTGTAATACAACGATACCTAGGTCGTGGTAAAGAACTTAAAGAAAGTAGAAATAATTTAGCGAATATTTAGTATCAGTTCCCCTTTTTAGATTTTGATGCGTGCTCGATATAAATTTAAAATGAGGTCAGTTTGATTTCATATATTTTATAAATTTTAGGAAACGGAAAACATACGGAAAGAATATTTTCAAGCTAAAAAGGTAAGGAAATAACTACGTTTGAAAAAATATTATATGGAGTAAAGAAAAAAGGATTAAAATATATTAAAAAAATAACTTGGCTTGTTTTCTAAAAATTTGAAATTGTTTCACGGACTAAATAAATTAATACTCACAGAAAAGGGAACTGAGTACTATCATAGAAAGTCTTAACTTGACCGTGACCATAGTTTAATAATTGTGAGCCCTATTCATAAATATACAGTAGAGTCCGATTCTAAAAAATTCAGGCTGAATTCGATTGGACTATCATAAAATATGTTTCTAGGTACCTAAATGATGTTATTTAAAAAAAAATATTTTCGATCCGAATTTGGCTAAACTGTAAAAGTTTCATTGTGTTTTTGATCTATTGTGTTAATATTGCAACATCCAAGATAAACATACATTGAAGATAATTTGAGTTAATGAGGATATTTCATTCTTATTCTCGCAAGGACATTAATTTATGGGCTTGCTAAAAATATGAGCTAGGCAATCATTTTGTAAACACTAAATATTCAGTAGTAAGCTTAAAACTGATGTAGAATTAGGAAACTACTCATGATCGTCGAGATTTGCGCAAAGCAAGAACTAAAAGCTCTACGCGGTGATGGTTACATTTTTAAATATCTGTGGAATGTAATCGGCGATGACTACGATATTATATTATAGTACATACACCAGTGATGGAATATACAGATATCAATATTGACATGTAAATATCATTTATTTGGGCAACCTGCAATACTGTAAGAGCCAATAATAAAAGTAGAAAATATGTTTTTTCAGCAAGTCGATTTATAGATATTCAATAGAAATTCACAGCATCTTCTTTATCAATGGTTCGGTAGTTAACCTTGGCCAATGCCGATATTATATATTTTAGTCAATAAATGCATGCAGTCACCAATTTTTAGTCAATAAATGCAATAATTTTTATTAGCAAGTGTCTTTTTTGAACCTTTGCATTGTTGTTATTGTCTGGTTTTAATGTATTTATGAACATTATCCTTAGACATTGACTAATCTTTGTTGAATATATTTGGCATTAATTTTGTAGAAATTCATTATAATTTAATTTTTAACAACTAAATAAAACTACGTGATATAGTAGTACGTGATATAGTGTATGACCACATTTTCAGGTGGGCTATTTGTAAAGATGTTATTAGAATATTTATAAAATGAAAAATCTTTACATTTGAAATACTGTATATATTATATGTATATATATATATATATATATATATATATATATATATATATATATATATATATATATATATACATATATATATATACATATATATATATATATTTATATATATATATATAGTATATTACATGACTTATATTTTATTTTCCAATAAAAGAAAATATTACTTATTTAATTACATTTCATATTTGTCCATAACAGATAGTTTGGACTTAGTTACCGTTTATACTAATACACAGTTAATATTGTTTTCCCAAGACAAGATATCCAACATTTTAAAATTTTTATGAAACTGAATTATGTGAATATTTCAAGTTTATGGAAATGTAAGTTAAACGACGATTGGTAGAAGCAGACAGTTACTATTGTCGATTCACATTAGTATAAGTTTACCCTAAGGTCTGCCATTCATAATGGTTAAAATATTTGTTAATTCACATTAAATTTTTCTTTATCCAAAGTTTTCTCACCAATTTGCCGTATCTAATATGATTTAATATTAAATGCGTGGAGTATAACCACTTCATTCCCTTAAACACATAAAATAATATAAATAAAAATAAGTGACAGCTGTCAAATGTATCCTTTTGATAATTTCCGTGCCCATATTAATATTTTGTGACGACCTTGATTACATGCTGCGATCCCGTTTAAAAATTTCACTTTATTGCAAAATAATTTAGATATCACTATTCATTAAACGAAAATATTTAAACGATAATAAGCCATGATAAAATTATATTGAGAGGTTAAATTATGAATTCCTCTAATTCCAATGAAAGCCTTATATGTTTTATAAAAAATGTGATTAGAATTTTTTCTTTTCCCTTATATACATTTTATTACATAAGAGATGCACTTGGAGTTTTATGCAAAAATTGATACCGGTGTACGTTTAGTTTATATTACATATTTCTTGTCAATTTCCATTTTAGAAATTCTTTTTTAATGTGATAAATAATCTTTTAATAAAAATGGTTGCGATCTCGTCCTGTACTTTCGTCAAAACAGTAATGGATAATGCTGTCCAGTTTAGTTAAAGGAAAATGTATGTATAACAAATATTGAACTTCGTGTACAGTTAACTTGGACTTACAGGCTTATTCAATCAAACCTCTCAATTTTAGGTCGGAACTGTCGTATTATAAAGCTGTGATTTATGAAATGATGATAGAATCAGTTGATATTTATGTTAGTCTGTATGAAGACATTTTTATTATTTTAATAAAAATTTTAAAGATCTTTATGAGATATAAAAGTTCGGTTGCTGAGTTTGTTTAGTGGTGTTATCCACTAAATAAACGTAATCTTAATCATAATCAACTTTGATCGACTGGCGATTTTATCAATATTTTTTTAATTATCCTCTAGGTGATGCGCTTAAATTAGAATAGGTCTTCTATCACTATCGGAATCATCAATTCATGAGGTTTAGTGCCTTTAAAACGTTTACACATAGTCGCCACATGCAGGGTTGTTTCCATCTCACGATTTTCGTGATTCTGCAACCGAACGCTGTGGTTGGTTACATAATTTCGGTCCCTTCTATAACTGGTTCAATGTGTAGATCACAATTTAGATTATTATTTCAAAGGTAAAATGCCACCTTGATAATTCTCGGTAGTTCTATATTTGAGAAAGTTCCCATTTATTGAATGAATATAAGGATAAAAAAACGTTTCACACCTTGTCTGTATATGCTACTATTTTTACAGGATTTACTATTAGGGTGTTTATTTTTAGCATTTATGGGTTAAATACTTGAAATTGTCTTATTTAAAATTTTGTCTTACGAATTTTAACGATTTTTGAAGGTTTTAATAAGTTATTAAAAAAAATAATTGTCATTTTAACGAACAGATGCATAAAGGCTTGCATTATTAAAAATATCAAAATACAGATAAATTTTATTCCGGAGATGTTATAATCAAAAAGTTTTAATATATACTATTTATTAGTGTATCTTTTTAAAATTTTACTTACATTCTTTGATATTAAGTGATAACGCTTAATTATCAAGTATATAACCTATGAACAGTTCAGAGACTTCTATAGCTTTATCACACAATTTCTTTTTTCTTTGTTTTTGAAATGAAAAATATATTATTGAAATAATGAACACACTTCATATCAGAATCTATGGTTAAAAGATAAATAAAATTTTACAAAACTACCAGTGAAATTAAATTTTCGCTTGATGATACAATAGAAAATATATATTAAAGTATTGCAAATATTCATTGAAGTCAAATATACTTTTAAACAATGTGAAAACGAAAATAATAGGAGTCATACTGTAGTATGAAATAATACACAGAAATTTTCATACACTATTTGCTTATAAATGTGTTTGTACTCTTAAAAAAATTAATGACCTAATATACTTGCATGTCATGTAACTATGTATCAGACATAAATAACCTATAGGTTGGCATATCCAAACATCCAAAATATTCAGAGTAAATGCCATCCAATTACGATGAAGTGCATCATTTTCTAAATCGTATAGTAATCCTTTGAAACCAAACTCGAATTAGAAGGTTCTACGAGGAATCCAAACAAGGAACGAATTTGAATTATAAGTAAATTAAAATCTTTTGACGGAAAGTTAAGTTTAACCATGAACTTATTATGATATAGAGAATATATTTGCTCTGCACGTTTAAACAAACCCTTCTCCAGATCTTTGGGTACAGTTTGAATATTTATTATAAACTTAAAAGATGTTTCACTCATAAGCTCAGTAAATGGTGCTCTTCGAAAAATACTTCCATTATTTTACTTGATTAAGAATATTGTTTTAATTACTACAATTTTGTAATGTACGATTTTATGTTGCAAATCACATTATCCAATCCCTATTCTGTATGATTGGAGCTCCTAATATGGTTCATCATAATATGGACCATGGAAACCTAATATGGACAAAATCTCTGAACTTCGACCAAAAACATTTTATAGATTAAAATATTAGTGTATAACATCTAGTACTACTTTTGAAAAGTTTGCTAGATGTAATACACTAATATTTTAATCTATCCACGCGCCGCGTCAACAACTGCTTATGAAAATTAATGGTTGACGCGGCGCGTGGTATTGGCCCAAAGCAGAGTTAGCTAATACCTGAGGCTGGAAAGAAGTACAGCACACTAACATTTACATTAACGATGTACACCATAGTACTTGTTTAGCATAAGAAATAGTACATATTTTTGTATAGTGAACAACTTACCTTTATATTAAATAATTATTTTGGAAAAAATAATTTTGCAAATAATATTCTTATTTTAATTAGCATAGTTTGTTATTTTTTAAAATACAGAGGATATGTTTAATTTTATACTTAAGAATTACATAGATGGAAAAAGTAATAATATTTTACCTACCATGAAAAGATATTATATGATTTAAAAAGACCTTCTGACGAAAAATAGAATCTGAGACTAGTGAAAAGTAATCGTACCATCCAATGGCTATCTTCTTATTTATTTACAGAATTATAAAAATTTCTTACATTTTACATCTTCAAAACTTTTGTTACGTGTTTAAATTGTGAATAATTTGATTTGGTGTTATTGAACTCATCATACCATAACATTAACAGAAATAACTAAGTAGCAAAAAGCTCAGTGAAATACATAAGGCTTTCGGCATTGAAAGTCGTGACAGGATTGACCGTGATATGAAACATACATGTTTAATGCTACACTTCCAATTTAGTCCATGGGGGCAACTATATATAACGCATCAGTTGGCTGTTTCTTACACAGTTCACTTGTGATCATTTACTTGAACGTATTAGCTATGAGATCTGTGAGTATAATTAGCTGTTATATTTAATCATTTATTTTATTTATACATAAATTTTTACTGTAATAATTGGTATTAATTTAATTTAACGAATGCCATTTGAACATGCCAGATAAAAGTTAATGTTGTTTTATAATTCTCTAACTGCTGCCGAACATGATGTATTAAGGATTAAATAAAATATAGTATATTTCCATGAAGCTTCATTTTGAATTATATTTAAAGTGATAATTTATGTGTATTTTCTCATATATTCTTAAAAGACATATTCGATATATTCTTAAAAATATTATTATAATTTAAAAAAAAATATGCGAGAAGATGCATTAATTATCTAATTAAATCAGAACTATATACAAAAAGTTTAAATTCCTTAATTTTCAAGGTATTCATATTGTATTCATTACTTTCATTCGCGCAAATTAAGCGAACGTCTCAAAAAATACTTCAAATTGAAATCTTTGCTCCTTTTAAATCTTGAAATTTTCCAATAATTTTTCAATTCGTGATTACACGTGACTCTAAAGATGAAAGAATTTGGTGATTATATTGAACAGAATAATAAAACCCGTTTAAATACGTCGCACAGTAAACCATTCCTTGTAAACCATCAGTTATGATAATGAAATCTCAAAAGTCTTTCTGTTTTAATTTAAGCTATTGATAATCGCATCTTTGGTGGGCTTTTGCACTGGCGGTAGACTGGACAACATCTATTTGCCACCAAATAATGCGCCCGCTCAAAGAGCTTTCGGCGGACCTGCATTTGGACACACGCAACCGGGACAAGGCACCAACTTTGGACCTTTCAGTGGGGGAGCTTCCTTCCGTAATGCCCAAAATTCTGGCGCTTATCAAAGCAGCAGTAATACCGGGGCTTACCAAGGCCAAGTATATAGTGGAGCTTCAACTAGGCAGCAGAGCTCCCAGGAAGTGAATGCTCAGATCCTGAGATCTAGCAACGATGTCAGTGAAAATGGTTATGCCTACGATTTTGAAACGTCGAACGGAATCAGAGCAGACCAATCTGCTAGTGCCGTGAACGGTGTGCAAGCCCAAGGCAGCTTTGCTTATAAGGGAGACGATGGACACGACTACAGCATCACCTACACGGCCGACGAAAATGGCTATCAACCACGTGGAGACCATTTACCAACCTCACCGCCCATTCCTGAGGCTATCCTTCGGTCACTGGAGCAGAATGCACGAGAAGAGGCTGCCGGTGGATCCAGTGATGGTAAGTTGTCTACATGTATCTAATTTTTAGTCATTGATTTTAGGAATTAAAGTTGATGCCACTTAAAGTTAATTTAGTTTAAGCAACATCTTATATACATATGGAAGAGAAATTATTATAAAATAAATTTTGTTAAATGAACAGGAAGCTACCATGGAGATTCCTCCTCATATAATGGTGGTTTCGGACAGTATAACGGCCCAGCACAACAAAGCGCTTCTTTCCAGCCTCAGGTACTAGCTAACTCTGCTTTGGGTCAATACCACGCGCCGCGTCAACAAGCCTATAACGCTAGATCCGGATACCAGTATTAAATTTAGCCAAAAATTTACTGATGGAAACCAAGCACATAACTTTTTAAGGCCATGGTTGTAAGTGAAAGTATTTAAAAAAAATAATCGTCGAATATGAACAAGGAGACACTTTAATAGATATTATTTTCTTTAGCTTTAGATAAATGTTATGAAAAAGCTTGAGAAATATGCATTTATTAAATGAAGAAACTAATTCAGCGTTTCCTAAATACATTCTCTTCTTGAAATATACTTTATTGTGATATAAATATACTTAAGCAATTTTTATAAGTTTATATTTTTTGTCAAGTTTTTATACTTTTTATTTAACAATAAAGATAATGTACAAAAATTTGCGCATTTTTTTCTTATTAGTTATAAAAGTGCCATTTTTACTGTGATCGCATTTATTATTACTTTTTAAAAGTGCTTGTAATACGCATTCCGTATTATGTCTTTATTTGTTTACAAATATTGTTATTAGTTGATTACTCTATTTAAAAAAATGTGACATTTCGAACTAATTCAGTTGTTGTCAATTCATAGACAAACATACAGACATTTATGTAGAAAATCACAATTGACTTACATAAACTGATAAATATATAAAGTGGTACTCACATACTTCCTAATTATATTCTACTTGACATGATACGATTTTTCAGCTAATTTCCAAATTTGTTTTAGAGTTGCCATTTGTTTTTAGCGATAATATTGAATATATTTGGCGTTAATTTTGTAGAAATTCATTGTTCACAATTAAATACAACTACGTGATGTAGTATTATTTCTACTTTCTTTAAGTTCTTTACCACGACCTAGGTTTCGTTGTATTATAACATCTTCGAGTGGGCTATTAGCAAAGATCTTTGCTAATAGTCCACCTGAGGATGTTGTAATACAACTATACCTAGGTCGTGGTGAAGAACTTAAAGAAAGTAAAAATAATTTAGCGAATATTTAGTATCAGTTCCCCTTTTAAATTTTTGATGCGTGCTCGATATAAATTTAAAACGAGGTCAGTTTGATTTCATATTCTTCATAAATTTCAGAAAACGGAAAACACACAGAAAGGAATATTTTCAAGCTAATAAGGTAAGGAAATAACTACTTTTGAAAAAATATTATATGGAGTAAAGAAAAAAGGATTAAAATATATTAAAAAAAAACTTGGCTTGTTTTCTAAAAATTTGAAATCATTTCACGGACTAAATAAACTAATACTCACAAAAAAAGAAACTGAGTACTATCATAGAAAGTCTTAACTTGACCTTGACCATTGTTTAATAATTATGAGCCCTATTCATAAATATACAGTAGAGTCCGATAATATAGTAAACTACGCTAATTTTTAGTGAAAGGAACGGATTCGCAAATTGGAAAAGAAAAGGAAAAATTGTGAGAAGTTAACTAAAATGAAAAATTATTACGTTTTTATCATATAAAAAACATTACGGGCCCTACAATATAATGGCAATAATCTATACAAAATATGGAACGCAGCCTATTTACGTATGTTTCTAAGTACCTAAATGATGTTATTTAAAAAAATATTTTCAAGCCGAATTTGATTGGACTATCATAAAATATGGAACGCAGCCTATCTACGTATGTTTCTAGGTACTTAAATGATGTTATTTAAAAAAAATATTTTCAAGCCGAATTTGATTGGAATATCATAAAATATGGAACGCAGCCTATCTACGTATGTTTCTAGGTACCTAAATGACGATATTTAAAAAAAAAATTTCAAGCTGAATTCGATTGAACTATCATAAAATATGGAACGCAGCCTATCTACGTATGTTTCTAGGTACCTAAATGATGTTATTTAAAAAAAATTTTTTCGAGCCGAATTTGGCTAAACTGTAAAGGTTTCATTGTGTTTTTGATCTATTGTGTTAGTTTTGCAACATTCGAGATAAACATACATTGAAGATAATTTGAGTTAATGAGGATATTTACATTCTTATTCTCGCAATGACATTAATTTATGGGCTTGCTAAAAATATGAGCTAGGCAATCATTTTGTAAACATTAAATATTCCGTAGTAAGCTTAAAACTGATGTAGAATTAGGAAACTACTCATGATCGTTGAGATTTGCGCAAAGCAAGAACTAAAAGGTCTACGCGGCGATGGTTAAATTTTTAAAGATCTGTGGAATGTAATCGGCGATGACTACGATATTACATTATAGTACATACACCAGTGATGGAGTATCAGATATTCATATTGTCATGTAAATATCACTTATTTGTGCAACCTGCAATACTGTAAGTGCCAATAATAAAAGTAGAAAATATGTTTATTCAGCAAGTCGATTTATAGATATTCAATAGAAATTCACAGCATCTTCTTTATCAATAGTTCGATAGTTAACCTTGGCCAATGCCGATATCATATATTTCATTAGCAGAGTCACCAATTTTTGAGTCAATAAATGCCATAATTTTGATTAGCAAGTGTCTTTTTTGAATCTTTGCATTGTTGTTATTGTCTGGTTTTAATGTATTTATGAACATTATCCTTAGACATTGACTAATCTTTGTTGAATATATTTGGCATTAATTTTGTAGAAATTCATTACAATTTCATTTTTAACTACTAAATAACTACGTGATGTAGTATCATTTCTACTTTATTTAAATTCTTTACCACGACCTAGGTTTCGTTGTACGACCACATTTTCAGGTGGGCTATTTATGAAGATGTTATTAGAATCTTTATAAAATGAAAAATCTTTACATTTGAAATACTGTATATTATATATGAATATATTTTATGTATATACGTATATATATATGTATATATATATATATATATATATATATATATATATATATAATATATTACAAGACTTATATTTTATTTTCCAATAAAAGAAAATATTACTTATTTAATTACATTTCATATTTGTCCATAACAGATAGTTTGGACTTAGTTACCGTTTCTACTAATAATACAGTTAATATTGTTTTCCCAAGACAAGAGATCCAACATTTTTAAATTTTTATGAAACTGAATTATGTGAATATTTCAAGATTATGGAAATGTAAGTTAAACGACGATTGGTAGAAGCAGACAGTTACTATTTTGTATTCACATTATAAGTTTACCCTAAGGTCTGCCATTCATAATGGTTAAAATATTTGTTAATTCACATTAAATTTTCTTTATCCAAAGTTTTCTCTCGAATTTGCCGTATCTAATATGATTTAATATTAAATGCGTGGAGTATTACCAATTCATTGCCTTAAACACATAAAATAATATAAATAAAAATAAAAATAAGTGACAGCAGTCAAATGTATCATTTTGATTATTTCCGTGCCCATATTAATATTTTGGGACGACCTTGATTACATACTGCGATCCAGTTATAAATTTCACTTTATTGCAAAATAATCTAGAAAATCACTGTTCATAAATAACAATATTTAAACGATAATAAGCCATGATAAAATTATATTGAGAGGTTAAATTATGAATTCCTCTAATTCCAATGAAAGCCTTATATTTTTAATAAAAAATGTTATTAGAATTTTTTCTTTTCCCTTATATACATTTTATTACATAAGAGATGCGCTAGGATTTTTATGCAAAAATTGATACCGGTGTACGTTTAGTTTATATTACATATTTCTTGTCAATTTCCATTTTAGAAATTATTTTTTAATGTGATAAATAATCTTTTAATAAAAATCGTTGCGATCTCGTCCTGCACTTTCTTCAAAACAGTAATGGATAATGCTGTCCAGTTTAGTTAAAGGAAAACGTATGTATAACAAGTATTGAACTTCGTGTACAGTTAACTTGGACTTACAGGCTTATTCAACCAAACCTCTCAATTTTAGGTCGGAACTGTCGTATTATAAAGCTGTGATTTCTGAAATAATGATAGAATCAGTTGATATTTATGTTAGTCTGTATGAAGACATTTTTTTTATTTTAATAAAAATTTTAAAGATCTTTATAAGATATAAAAGTTTGATTGCTGAGTTTGTTTAGTGGTGTTACCCACTAAATAAATGTAACCTTAATCATAATCAACTTTGATCGACTGGCGACTTTATCAATATTTTTTTTATTATCCTCTGGGTGATGCGCTTATATTAGAATAGGTCTTATATCACTATCGGAATCATCAATTCATGAGGTTTAGTGTCTTTAAAACGTTTACACATAGTCGCCACATGCAGGGTTGTTTCCATCTCACGATTTTCGTGATTCTGCAACCGAACGCTGTGGTTGGTTATATAATTTCGGTCCCTTCTATAACTGGTTCAATGTGTAGATCACAATTTAGATTATTATTTCAAAGGTAAAATGCCACCTTGATAATTCTCGGTAGTTCTATATTTGAGAAAGTTCCCATTTATTGAATGAATATAAAGATAGGAAAACGTTTCACACCTTGTCTGTATATGCTACTACTTTTACAGGATTTACTATTAGGGTGTTTATTTTTAGCATTTATGGGTTAAATACTTGAAATCGTCTTATTTAAAATTTTGTCTTACGAATTTTAACGATTTGAAAGGTTTTAATAAGTTATTAAAAAAAATAATTGACATTTTAACGAACAGATGCACAAAGGCTTCCATTATTAAAAATATCAAAATTCAGATAAATTTTATTCCGGAGATGCTATAATCAAAAATTTTAATATATACTATTTATTAGTCTATATTTTTTAAATTTTAGTTGCATTCGTTGATATTAAGTGATAACGCTTAATTATCAGTTCAGAGACTTCTATAGCTTTATCAACCAATTTCTTTTTTCTTTGTTTTTTGAAATGAAAAATATATTTTTGAAATAATGAACACACTTTATATCAGAATCTATGGTTAAAAGATAAATAAAATTTTACAAAACTACCAGTGAAATAAAATTTTCGCTTGATGATACAATCGAAAATATATATTAAAGTAATGCAAATATTCATTGAAGTCAAGTAAACTTTTAAACAATGTGAAAAAGAAAATAATAGGAGTCATACTGTAGTATGAAGTAATAAACAGAAATTTTCATACACTATTTGCTTATAAATGCGTTTGTACTCTTAAAAAAATTAGTGACCTTAATATACTTGCATGTCTTGTAACTATGTATCAGACATAAATAACCTATAGGTTGGGATATCCAAACGCACGGTTAAAGCTTCATAGGTACATTGGAAAAACAATATTCAGAGTAAATGCCATCCGATCACGATGAAGTGCATCATTTTCTAAATCGTATAGTAAACCTTTGGAACCAAACTCGAATTAGAAGGTTCTACGAGGAATCCAAACAAGGAACGAATTTGAATTATAAGTAAATTAAAATCTTTTGCCGGAAAGTTAAGTTTAAACATAAACTTATTATGATATAGAGAATATATTTGCTCTGCATGTTTAAACAAACCCTCCTCCAGATCTTTGGGTACAGTTTGAATATTTATTATAGATTTAAAAGATGTTTCACTCAAAAGCTCAGTAAATGGTGCTATTCAAAAAATACTTCCATTATTTTACTTGATTAAGAATTCGTTCCAATTACTACAATTTTGTATTGTATGATTTTATGTTGCAAATCACATTATCCAATCCCTATTCTGTATGATTGGAGCTCCTAATATGGTTCATCATAATATGGACCATGGAAACCTAATATGGACAAAATTTCTGAGCTTCGACCAAAAACATTTTATAGATTAAAATATTAGTGTATAACATCTAGTACTACTTTTGAAAAGTTTGCTAGATGTAATACACTAATATTTTAATCTATCTACGCGCCGCGTCAACAACTGCTTATGAAAAGTAATTGTTGACGCAGTGCGTGGTATTGGCCCAAAGCAGAGTTAGCTAATACCTGAGGCTGGAAAGAAGTACAGCACACTAACATTTCCATCAACGATGTACACCGTAGTACTTGTTTAGCATAAGAAATAGTACATATTTTTGTATAGTGAACAACTTACCTTCATATTAAATAATTATTTTGAAAAAAATAATTTTGCAAATAATATTCTTATTTTAATTAGCATAGTTTATTATTTTTTAAAATACAGAGGATATGTTTATTTTTATACTTTAGAATTACATAGATGGAAAAAGTAATAATATTTTACCTACCATGAAAAGATATTATACAATTTAAAAAGACCTTCTGACGAAAAATAGAATCTGAGACTAGTGAAAAGTAATCGTACAATCAAATAGCTATCTTCTTATTTATTTACAGAAATACGAAAATTTTTTACATCTTACATCTTCAAAAATGTTGTTACTCATTTAAATGGGGAATCATTTGATTTAGAGTTATTCAACTCATTATACTATAATACTTAACAGAAATAACTAAGTAGCAAAAAGCTCAGTGAAATACATAAGGCTTTCGGCATTGAAAGTCGTGACAATATTGACCGTGATATGAAACATACATGTTTAATGCTACACTTCCAATTTAGTCCATGGGGGCAACTGTATATATAACGCATCAGTTGGCTGTTTCTTATACAGTTCACTTGTGATCATTTACTTGAACGTATTAGCTATGAGATCTGTGAGTTTAATTAGTTGTTATATTTAATCATTTATTTTATTTATACATAAATTTTTACTGTAATAATTGGTATTAATTTAATTTAACGAATGCCATTTGAACATGCCAGATAAAAGTTAATGTTATTTTATAATTCTCTAACTGCTGCCGAACATGATGTATTAAGGGTTAAATAAAATATAATATACTTCCATGAAGCTTCATTTTGAATAATATTTAAAGTGATAATTTATGTGTATTTTATCATATATTCTTAGAAAACATATTTGATATATTCTTAAAAGTATTATTATAATTTAAAAAAAATATGCGAGAAGATGCATTAATTATCTAATTATATCAGAACTATATACAAAAAGTTTAAATTCCTTAATTTTCGAGGTATTCATATTGTATCCATTATTTGCATTCGCGCAAATTAAGCGAACGTCTCAAAAAATACTTCAAATTGAAATCTTTGCTCCTTTTAAATCTTGAAATTTTGCAATAATTTTTCAATTCGTGATTACACGTGACTCTAAATATGAAATTATTTGGTGATTATATTGAACAGAATAATAAAGCCAGTTTAAATACGTCGCACAGTAAACCATTCCTTGTAAACTATCAGTTATGATAATGAAATCTCAAAAGTCTTTCTATTTTAATTTAAGCTATTGATAATCGCATCTTTGGTGGGCTTTTGCACTGGCGGTAGACTGGACAACATCTATTTGCCACCAAATAATGCGCCCGCTCAAAGAGCTTTCGGCGGACCTGCATTTGGACACACGCAACCGGGACAAGGCACCAACTTTGGACCTTTCAGTGGGGGAGCTTCCTTCCGTAATGCCCAAAATTCTGGCGCTTATCAAAGCGGCAGTAATACCGGGGCTTACCAAGGCCAAGTATATAGTGGAGCTTCAACTAGGCAGCAGAGCTCCCAGGAAGTGAATGCTCAGATTCTGAGATCTAGCAACGATGTCAGTGAAAATGGTTATGCCTACGATTTTGAAACGTCGAACGGAATCAGAGCAGACCAATCTGCTAGTGCCGTGAACGGTGTGCAAGCCCAAGGCAGCTTTGCTTATAAGGGAGACGATGGACACGACTACAGCATCACCTACACGGCCGACGAAAATGGCTATCAACCACGTGGAGACCATTTACCAACCTCACCGCCCATTCCTGAGGCTATCCTTCGGTCACTGGAGCAGAATGCACGAGAAGAAGCTGCCGGTGGATCCAGTGATGGTAAGTTGTCTACATGTATCTAATTTTTAGTCGCTGATTTTAGGAATTAAAGTTGATGCCACTTAAAGTTAATTTAGTTTAAGCAACATCTTATATACATATGGAAGAGAAATTCTTATAAAATAATTTTTGTTAAATAAACAGGAAGCTACCATGGAGATTCCTCCTCATATAATGGTGGTTTCGGACAGTATAACGGCCCAGCACAACAAAGCTCTTCTTTCCAGCCTCAGGTACTAGCTAACTCTGCTTTGGGTCAATACCACGCGCCACGTCAACAAGCCTATAACGCTAGATCCGGATACCAGTATTAAATTTAGGCAAAAATTTACTGATAGAAACCAAGCACATAACTTGTTAAGGCCATGATTGTAAGTGAAAGTATTTAAAAAAAATAGTCGTCGAATATGAACAAGGAGACACTTTAATAGATATTATTTTCTTTAGCTTTAGATAAATGTTATGAAAAAGCTTGAGAAATATGCATTTATTAAATGAAGAAACTAATTCAGCGTTTCCTAAATACATTTTCTTCTTGAAATATACTTTATTGTGATATAAATATACTTAAGCAATTTTTATAAGTTTATATTTTTTGTCAAGTTTTAATACTTTTTATTTAACAATAAATATGTTGTACAAAAATTTGCGCATTTTTTTCTTATTAATTATAAAAGTACCATTTTTACTGTGATCGAATTTATTATTACTTTTTAAAAGTGCTTGTAATACACATTCCGTATTATGTCTTTATTTGTTTACAAATATTGTTATTAGTTGATTACTCTATTTAAAAAAATGTGACATTTCGAACTAATTCAGTTGTTGTCCATTCACAGACAAACATACAGAGATTTATGTAGAAAATCACAATTGACTACTTACATAAACACGTAAATATATAAATTGGTACTCACATACTTTCTGACCATATTCTACTTGACATGATACGATTTTTCAACTAATTTCCAAATTCGTGTTAGAGTTGCTATTTGTTTTTAGCGATAATATTGAATATATTTGGCGTTAATTTTGTAGAAATTCATTGTTCACAATTAAATACAACTACGTGATATAGTATCATTTCAGCTTTCTTTAAGTTCTTTACCACGACCTAGGTTTCGTTGTATTACAACATCTTCAGGTGGGCTATTAGCAAAGATCTTTGCTAATAGCCCACCTGAAGATGTAATACAACGATACCTAGGTCGTGGTAAAGAACTTAAAGAAAGTAGAAATAATTTAGCGAATATTGAGTATCAGTTCCCCTTTTTAGATTTTAATGCGTGCTCGATATAAATTTAAGACGAGGTCAGTTTGATTTCATATTTTTCATAAATTTCAGAAAACGGAAAACATACGGAAAGGAATATTTTCAAGCTAAAAAGGTAAGGAAATAACTACGTTTGAAAAAATATTATATGGAGTAAAGAAAAAAGGATTAAAATATATTAAAAAAATAACTTAGCTTGTTTTCTAAAAATTTTAAATTGTTTCACGGACTAAATAAATTAATACTCACAGAAAAGGAAACTGAGTACTATCATAGAAAGTCTTAACTTGACCTTGACCATTGTTTAATAATTGTGAGCCCTATTAATAAATATACAGTTGAGTCCGATAATATAGTAAACTACGCTAATTTTTAGTGAAAGGAACGGATTCGTAAATTGGAAAAGAAAAGGAAAAATTGTGAGAAGTTAACTAAAATGAAAAATTATTACGTTTTTATTATATAAAAAACATTACGGGCTCTACTATATAATGGCAATAATCAATACAAAATATGGAACGCAGCCTATCTACATATGTTTCTAGATACCTAAATGATGATATTTAAAAAAATATTTTCAAGCCGAATTTGATTGGAATACCATAAAATATGGAACGCAGCCTATCTACGTATGTTTCTAGGTACCTAAATGACGATATTTAAAAAAAAAATTTCAAGCTGAATTCGATTGGACTATCATAAAATATGGAACGCAGCCTATCTAAGTATGTTTCTAGGTACCTAAATGATGTTATTTAAAAAAAATATTTTCGAGCCAAATTTGGCTAAACTGTAAAGGTTTCATTTTTTTTTTGATCTATTGTGTTAATTTTCCAACATCCAAGATAAACAGACATTGAAGATAATTTGAGTTAATGAGGATATTTACATTCTTATTCTCGCAAGGACATTAATTTATGGGCTTGCTAAAAATATGAGCTAGGCAATCATTTTGTAAACATTAAATATTCCGTAGTAAGCTTAAAACTGATGTAGAATTAAGAAACTACTCATGATCGTTGAGATTTGCGCAAAGCAAGAACTAAAAGCTCTACGCGGTGATGGTTACATTTTTAAATATCTGTGGAATGTAATCAGCGATGACTACGATATTATATTATAGTACATACACCAGTGATGGAGTATACAGATATCCATATTGATATGTAAATATCATTTATTTGTGCAACCTGCAATGCTGTAAGTGCCAATAATAAAAGTAGAAAATATGTTTATTCAGCAAGTCGATTTATAGATATTCAATAGAAATTCACGGCATCTTCTTTATCAATAGTTCGCTAGTTAACCTTGGCCAATGCCGATATCATATATTTTATTAGCAGAGTCACCAATTTTTGAGTCAATAAATGCAATAATTTTTATTAGCAAGTGTCTTTTTTGAATCTTTGCATTGTTGTTATCGTCTGGTTTTAATGTATTTATGAACATTGTCCTTAGCCATTGACTAATCTTTGTTGAATATATTTGGCATTAATTTTGTAGAAATTCATTATAATTTAATTTTTAGCTACTAAATAAAACTTCGTGATGTAGTATCAATTCTACTTTATTTAAATTCTTTACCACGACCTAGGTTTCGTTGTATGACCACATTTTTAGGTGGGCTATTTGTAAAGATGTTATTAGAATCTTTATAAAATGAAAAATCTTCACGTTTGAAATACTGTATATATTAAATGAGTATATTATATGTATATCGTATATCTGTACTATTTTATATTACTTATATTTTATTTTCCAATAAAAGAAAATATTACTTATTTAATTACATGCAATCTTCATATTTGTCCATAACAGAGAGTTTGGACTTAGTGTATCGTTTCCACTAATAACACGCAGTTAATATTGTTTTTCCAAGACTAGAGATCAAACATTTTAGAATTTTTATGAAACTGAATTATGTGAATATTTAAAGTTTATGGAAATGTAAATTAAACGACGACTGGCAGAATCAGACAGTTACTACTGTCTATTCACCATTAATATAAGTTTGCTCTAAAGTTTGCCATTCATAATGCTTAAAATATTTGTTAATTCACATTAAATTTTCTTTGTCGAAAATTTTTTCACAAATTTTCTGTATCTAATTTGATATAATATTAAATGCGTGGAGTACAACCAATACATTTCTTTAAACACATAAAATAATATAAATAAAAATAAATGACAGCTGTCAAATGTATCCTTTTTCCCGTTAAAGGAAAATGTATGTATAACAAGTATTGAACTTCGTGTATAGTTAACTTGGACTTACAGGCTTATTCAATCTAAACTATCAATTTTACGTTTTATAAAGATGTGATTTCTGAAATCATGATAGAATCAGTTGATATTTATGTTAGTCTGTATGAAGACATTTCTTTTATTTCAATAAAAATTTAAAAGATCTTTATGAGATATAAAAGTTTGATTGCTGGGTTTGTTTAGTGGTGTTACCCACTAAATAAACGTAACCTTTATTATGACCAATTTAGATCTAGCGACTTTATTAATTTTTTAATTATCCCCTGGGTGATACGCTTATATTAAAATAGGTCTTCTATTACTTTATGAATCATCAATTCATGAGGTTTAGTGCCTTTAAGACGTTTACGCATAGTCGCCACATGCAGGGTTGTTTCCATCTCAGGGTTTTCGTCATTCTGCAACCGTACGCTGTGGTTGGTCACATAATTTTGGTCACTTCTATAACTGGTTCAATATGTGAATCACAATGTAGGTTATTAGTTAAAAGGTACAATGCAACCTTGACAATTCTCAGTAGTTCTATATTTTGAAAAGTTCCTATTTATTGAATGAACACAAAGATAGGAAAACGTTTCACACCTTATCTGTACATGCCACTACTTTTACAGAATTTAACATTAGGGTATTTATTTTTGACATTAATGTGTTAAATATTTGTATTTCTATTGAAATTGTCAAATTAAAAATTTTATCTCAGGAACTTTGACAATTTTAAAGGTTTTAATAAGTTATTAAATAAACATAATTGACATTTTAATGAACAGATACACAAACGCTTCCAGAAAAAATTATTCCGGAGGAATTATAATAAAAAAGTTGTAATATATATATCATAAGATAAATGATAAGTAAATTATTAGTAAATTAAATAAATCGTAAGTAAATTAAAATCTTTCGTCTGAAAGTTAAGTTTAAACATGAACTTATTATGATACAGAAAATATATTTTTTGTGTATGTTTAAACAAGAGCTTTGGGCACAGTTCGAACATTTATTATAAATGTTGTATTATAAATGATGTATTACTCAAAAGCTCAGTATGTGTTGCTATTTGAAAAATACTTCCATTATTTTACATGATTAAGAATCTTGTTCCAATTACTACAATTTTGTAATGTATAATTTTATGTTGCAAATCACATTATCCAATCTCTATTTTTGATGATTGGAGCTCCTAATATGAGGAATCCTAATATGGTTCATCATCGGATACATATCCGATGATCAGAACCCACCCAGGACAAAATTTCTGAACTTCGACCAAAAATATTTTATAGATTAAAATATTATAAATTATATTACAAAAAAAATACATTTTTTTTTATAGTGAACAACTTATCCTTATATTAAGTAATAATTTTGGAAAAAATTATTTTGCAAATAATATTCTTATTTTAATTAGATAGATGGAAAAAGTAATAATATTTTACCTACCATTACAAGATATTATACAATTTAAAAGGACCTTCTGACGAAAAATAGAATCTGATACTAATGAAAAGTAATCGTATAATCAAATGGTTACCTTCTAATTTATTTACAGAATTATGAAAATTTCTTACATTTTACATCTTCAAAACTTTTGTTACGTGTTTAAATTGTGAATAATTTGATTTGGTGTTATTGAACTCATCATACCATAACATTAACAAAAATAACTAAGTAGCAAAAAGCTCAGTGAAATACATAGGCTTTGAGCATTGAAAGTCGTGACAGGATTGACCGTGATATGAAATATGCAAGTTTTATGTTACACTTCTAATTTAGTCCATGGGGGCAGCTGTATATATAACGCATCGGTTGGCTGTTTCTTACACAGTTCACTTGTGATCATTTACTTGAACGTATTAGCTATGAGATCTGTGAGTTTAATTAGTTGTTATATTTAATCGTTTATTTTCTTTTTACGTAAATGTTTACTATGTAATGCATTTTCTCACACATTTAAAAAAAAGGTATGTTCTTCATACATGACATATAAATTATCCTACTATATCTAATTATATATAAAAAGTTTAAACTCCTTAATTTTCGAGGTATTCATATTGTATCCATTATTTGCATTCGCGCAAATTAAGCGAACGTCTAAAAAATTTTTTAAAAATTTTCATTTTTCATAATTTTTCAATTTGTAATTACACGTGACTCTAGAGATGAAATTATTTGGTGATTATATTGAAAAGAATAATAAAGCCCGTTTAAATACGTCGCACAGTAAACCATTCCTTGTAAACTATCAGTTATGATAATGAAATCTCAAAAGTCTTTCTATTTTAATTTAAGCTATTAATAATATCATCTTTGGTGGGCTTCTGCACTGCCGGTAGACTGGACAACATCTATTTGCCACCAAATAATGCGCACAATCAAAGAGCTTTCAGCGGGCCTGCACTTGGACACACACAACCGGGACAAGGCACCAACTTTGGACTTTTCAGCGGAGCAGCTTTCTTCCGGAATATCGAAAATTCTGGAGCTTACCAAAGCGGTGGTAATACCGGATCTTACTCAGATCGAGTGTACAGCGGGGCTTCAACTAGACAGCAGAATTCCCAGGAAGTGAATGCTCAGATCCTGAGATCCAGCAACGATGTAAATGAAAATGGCTATACTTATGATTTTGAAACGTCGAACGGAATCAGAGCAGACCAGTCTGCTAGCGTCGTGAACGGCGTGCAAGCCCAAGTCAGCTTTGCTTATAAGGGAGATGATGGACACGATTACAGCATTACCTATACAGCCGATGAAAATGGCTATCAACCACGCGGGGACCATTTACCGACCTCACCACCCATTCCTGAGGCTATCCTTCGGTCGCTCGAGCAGAATGCACGAGAAGAGGCTACCGGTGGATCTAGTGATGGTAAGTTATCCACGTAAATTCTAGTCATTGATTTTACGTATTAAAATTATGAGTCCATGAAAGACAATTTCGCACAAAATTAATTCTCTTAAATAAACAGGAAGTTATCATGCGGATTCTTCTTCATACAACGGTGGTTTCGGACAGTATAACGGCCCATCACAACAAAGCGCGCCTTTCCAGCCTCAGGTACTCGCTAACTCTGCTTTGAGCCAGTTTCACGCACGGCGTCAACAAGCCTACAACGCTAGATCCGGGTACCAATATTAAATTTGGCCGAAAATTTACTGATAGGAACCAACCACATAACTTGTTTGGGCCATGATTATAAGTGATTTATTTAAAAAAAATAAGTCTTCGAATATGAACAAGGAAACACCTTAAAGATATTATTTTCTTCTGCATTTTGTAAACTCAATGAGCGTTTTCTAAACACATTTTGCTTCTTTATGTATACTTTATTGTGATATCAATATAGTAATTTATGTAAGTTTATATTTTTTTTTCAAGTTTTTATACTTTTTACTTAACAATAAAAATATTGTACAAAGATTTGTGAATTTTTTCTAACAATTATATCAGTACCTATACTATAGTAATCAACATTATTACATTAGATTTAATTTCGCATTTATCACAACCTTTTTAAAAGCCATTAAAACAACTGAAGGTATAAAGTTGAAATTAATATCAAACACTTAGGTTTACTTTAAAAAAAATTAGCTTCTAAGTCTACACAAAAAAGAAGAACACTAAAAATACGGCCATTTATGATGCATATTTTGACAATCGCAAATAAACCAAAACTTATAGAATATTTGCCGTTGACCAAGAATCATGAAATTTGGCAAAAGCGAAGGTCTCACAGCATAAATAAACGAAAAAATCGGAAAATTATTAATTTGAAGTTATGCCACATAAAAAAAATGTATTTCAAAATGCGCATATGAAAGATATAGCAGGCAACATATTTTCATTCTAAAACAATTAGCAAATAGTTTAATAGGAACATTATGTACCATTTAAATGTTTATAAATGCCTGAATGTGTACGGAACCATCGTAGTGCGAGTTCCACTCGTGTTTGACAGGTTTTTATTTTAACTGATCCCCAAATTCGTATTAGATTTGCTATTCATTTCTAGCGACAAGTTTATTGTAACCCCTTATTATCGACTTAAAGATTATTCGGGTTAGTTTGCTAATAGTTTCTTTTTTTTTAACTTTTCTGCGTTTTAAGGGAAGTTTCTTATGTTTTGATATATTTTATTACTACACAAATACTGCAAATAAAGCGAAGTACACCAAAATTAATATTTTAAGGATATAATTACGTGTCAAAAAATATGACTTAGAAACAATTAAAAAAATACTAAAATATACGAAAAAATAGCGTGGCTTGTTTATTTAAAAAAATGTAAATATAAGTGTAAATAAAAGGAATACTCGTATCGATGACGAAATCGATAGCTTCAGTTTTATTCATCGATTTTAATAGGAAACACGAAAGTTGAAATATGTAATACTTGACCTTAACCATTGTTTATTAATTGTAAGCACGGTTCATAAACATACAGGTAAAATCCGATAACATTTGAAAGTACGCTAATTTCGTGCGATAGAAATGGATTCGTTAGATGGAAAATAAAAGAAAAAATTGTTATGTTGTTAATATAAAAAAATAATGCAAACATTACTTTATAATGATTTATCAATTCATAATAAAATATGGATCGCAGCCTCTCTATATATATTTATAGACAACTAACGATGTTCTAATAAAAAAATATTTTCAAGCCGAATTTAACTAAACTGAAAAGATTGCATTGTGTTTTTGATCTATTGTATTAATTTTGCAACAACAACAAGATATTATGAAGATAATTTGAGTTATTGAGGATATTTATATTCTTATTCTCGCAATGAGGTTGATTTAGAGGTTCGTTTAAAATTTGAGAATGGGAATAATTTCTCAAACAGTACTAAATCACGTACTTTCATTTTATCGTGAACAATTAATTATCTTTACTTAGAGAAGGTTCCTTAAAATTTATTAATTATTTTCTTTTGTAGCCCTTAGTATGTTTTTGAATATTATTTTTAAATGTGTAATTTTTTGAAACCATAATATATTTATTTGAACATATAACCTAGTTTTCGTGTTAATATTTTCCTATTTAAAAATTATTTAATTTTATGCCTATTGACTAATGAAGCAATTAGAAGTTATGAAACATTTTATTTAAATAACCCCGAGAATATTTCAATATCGAAAGTGTTAATCTAAAAAGCTATGGAATATAGGATATTATGCGATTATACTATATTATATAACTATATTATATATCTAAAGTTATTATTTTTCGGTGAACGGGAGCTTTCTAAAATGAAAAAAAGCTTCAAATTTGAAATACTGTAAGTATTATTCAATTTTTAATTTATTTTCCAATGAAAGAAAATATTGCTTATTTAATTACATGCAGTTTTCATATTTGGCCATAACGATTAGTTTAAACTTTGTGTATCGTTTTTAGTAATAATACATAGTTAAAATTTTTTTCCCAAGACAAGAGATCTAATATCTTTTAATTTTTATAACAACTAGTTTTTATGAAACTGAATTATGTGAATATTTCTAGTTCGTGGAAATGTAAGTTAAGCGATGGCTGGTCGAAGTACACAGTTACTTTCATCAGTTAGTATAAGTTTGTAAAAAGGTCGGTCATTCATTTCGTTGAAAATATTTGTTAATTTGGATTTAATTTTCAATACCCAAAATTTTCTGACGAATTGTATGTTTATAATTTGAGTTAATAATAAATATGCGGAGTATTATCAATCCATTCCATTAAACAAATAAAATAAAATAAATAAAAATGATAATAAGAGGCAGCTGTCAAATGCATCCTTTTTTGATAATTTCCGTTCCCATAATAATATTTTGTGACGACCTTGATTAGTTAGGAATTTCCCTTTATTGAAAAATAATCTGGAAAACCACTATTTGCAAACCAAAATATTCAGACGATAATAAGACACGATAAAGTCATATAGTAAACGAAATGGTGTTTTGAATTCCTCTCGTTTGAGAGAAACCCTTAAATTCTAATAACATTTTAATGAAAAATGTTATTAGAATTTTTTTGTATTCCCTTAAATATATTTTATTATATAGGTTATGTTTAGTTTATATTACATATTGTTCTGTCAATTTCCATTTCAGTAATTCTTCTTTAACGTGATAAATAATCCTTCAATCAAAGTCGTTGCGACCTCGTACTGCACTTTCTTCAGACCCGTAATGGGTAATACTGTCCAGTTTAATTAAAGAAAAATGTATGTATAACAAGTATTGAACCTCGTGTATAGTTAACTTGGACTTATAGGTTTATTCAATCTAACAATTTTATCTTAGAACTGCTGCATTATAAACTGTGATTTCTGAAACGATGATGGAATCGGTTGACACGTTTGTTAGTCTCTATTAAATTTTATTTTAATAAAAATTTAAAAGATCTTTAAGAGATACGGAAATTCGGTTGCTGGATTTATTTAGTGGGGTTATCCATTAAATAAACTTAACTTTAATCATGACCAAGTTATATCGAATAGCGACTTCAATAAAGTTTTTTGTAATTGTACCGTGGGTGATGCACTTATATTACAATAGGCCTCCAATCATTTTCTGAATCATCGATTCATGAGGTTTAATTCCCTTGAGACCTTCACGCGTAGTCGCCACATGCAGGGTTTTCCATATCGGAGTTTTCGTAATTCTGCAGCCCTTCGCTGTGATTGGTTACATAATTTTGATTACTTCTTTTATAGGTTATCATTTTACAATGAGATCTTGACGATTCTCCGCGGCTCTATTTTTTGGGAAGTTTGCATTTATTGAATGAATCTTAAGGTAGGAAAAGGTTTCACACTTGGTCTATAAATTCTACTACTTTATCGAAATTACGAGTAGGGTGTTTATTTTTGGCATTTAAGTATTGAATATTTGTATTTCTAATGAAATTTTCTCTTTTAAGCGCCTCATTTTTTCCATTGTACACTTTGCCTTTGAAAGCAAACACGAATTGGAAGGTTCTACGAGGTATCCAAATAATGAATTTAAGTTATAAGTAAATTAAAATCTTTCGTCTGAAAGTTAACTTTAAACACGGACTTATTATGATACAGAAAATATATTTGGTGTGTATGTTTAAACACTTCCTTCCCCAAAGCGTTGCGCACAGTTCGTTCATTTATTATAAACTTAAAAGATATTTCACTCGAAAGCTCAGTAAGTGGTGCTGTTTGAAAAATACTTCCATTATTTTACGTGATTAAGAATATTGTTCCAATTACCACAATTTTGTATTGTATGATATTTTGTTGTAAATTACATTATCCAATGCCTATTCTGTATGATTAGCGCTCTTAATACGAGGATTCTACATATCGAATGAAGTACACATCTAGGACAAAATCTCTGAACTTCGATTCATTCAGTACTGCACACTAATATTTAGATTAACGATGTACACCATGATGCCTGTTTAGTGATAAAAAATAATACATTTTTTTCACGATGAACTACTTATCCTTAAATTAAATTATTATTTTGGAAAAAACAATTTTGAAAATGATTGAATGTTATTTTAGGTATTTATTTTTCGTAGTTTTTTTTTTAAGTATCGACGATATTATTTAATGGCAAAAGTAGTAATATTTTACCTACCATGAAAAGACATGATAAAATTTAAAAGTATCTAATGACGAAAGTAGAGTCTGATACTAGTGAAAAATAATCGTACAATTAAATGATTCCCTTCTTATTTATTTACAGAAATACGAAAATTTCTTACATTTTATATTTTGAACAATTTTGTTACTAACTGGTGCCGAACATGATGTATTAAGGATTAAATAAAATATAATATACTTCCATGAAGCTTCATTTTGAATTATATTTAAAGTGATACTTTATGTGCATTTTCTCATATGTTCTGAAAAAAATATATTCTTCTATATATTTTTAAAAATATTATTATAATTTAAAAATAATACATGAAAAGATACATAAATTATCCTACTTTATCTAATTAAATATAAAAGTTTAAATTCCTTAATTTTCGAGGTATTCATATTGTATCCATTATTAGCATTCGCGCAAATTAAGCGAACATCTCAAAAAAATACTTCAAATTGAAATCTTTGCTCCTTTTAAATCTTGAAATTTTGTAATAATTTTTCAATTCGAAATTACACATGACTCTAAAGATGAAATTATTTGGTTATTATATTGAACAGAATAATAAAGCCCGTTTAAATACGTGGTACAGTAAACCATTCCTTGTAAACTATCAGTTATGATAATAGAACCTCAAAAGTCTTTCTATTTTAATTTAAGCTATTAATAATCACATCTTTCGTGGGCTTCTGCGCTGCCGGTAGACTGGACAACATCTATTTACCACCAAATAATGTGCATACCCAAAGAGTTTTCAGCGGGTCTGCATTTGGACATACACAACCGGAACAAGGCACCAATTTTGGACCTTTCAGCGGAGGAGCTTTCTTCCGGAATACCGAAAATTCTGGAGCTTACCAGAGCGGTGGTAATACCGGATCTTACCCAGATTGAGTGTACAGCAGAGTTCTCAGGAAACGAATGCTCAGATCCTGAGATCCGGCAACGATGTCAATGAAAATGGCTATGCCAGTGATTTTGAAAAATCGAACGGAATCAGAGCAGACCAGTCTGTAACGGTGTGCAGGCTCAAGGCAACTTTGCTTATAAGGGAGACGATGGACACGACTACAGCATCACCTACATGGCCGACGAAAACGGCTACCATTTACCGACCTCACCGCCCATTCCTGAGGCTACACTTCGGTCGCTTGAGCAGAATGCACGAGAAGAGGCTACCGACAACTACTTACCGACTAGACAACTTACTATCACTAGATCCACATCTAGTGATAGTAAGTTGTCTATATGTATTTAATTTTTTTTTATTGTTTTTGGAATTAAATTTGATGCCACTTAAATTTAATTTAGTTCAAGCAACATCATATGAATATAATTTATATGGAACAAAATTTCTTAGAAAATAAATTTTGTTAAATAAACAGGACGTTACCATGCAGATTCCTCCTCACAAAATGGTGGTTTTGGGCAGAATAATGGTCCAGCACAACAAAACTCTTCTTTCCGGCCTCAGGTACTAGCTAAGTCTGCTTTGGGTCAATTCCACGCGCGCGTCAACAAGCCTACAACGCTAGATCCGGATACCAATATTAAATTTAGCCAAAAATTTACTGATGGAAACCAACCACATAACTTCTTTAGGCCATGATCATAAGTGAAAGTATTTAAAAAAAAATTATCTTTGAATATGAACAAAGAGACACCTTAAAAGGGATTCTTTTCTTTCGCATAAGATAACGGTTTTGAAAAAGATTGAGAAATATGCATTTTTTCAATGAAGGATATAATTGAGCTTTTCCTAAATATATTTTATTCTTGAAACGTGATATAAATATACTCAATTATTTCGTGTAAGTTTTTATTTTTTGTCAAGTTTTTATATTGTTATTTAACAATAAAGATATTGTACAAAAAATTGCGCATTTTTTTCTGTCAATAATATCAGTACCATTATAATAACATTGGATTTAATTTCACATTTATTACTCTTTGATCTATTCATTTTGCAACATCCAAAATATTGTGAAGATCATTTGAGTGATTGAGAATATTTACGTTCTTATTCTTGAAATGAGATTAAATTACAGGCTCAATTAAAATATGAACTTGAGAATAATTTTGTAAAGAGTTATTCCGTAGTAAATCTAAAGTTGTAGTAGAATTAGGAAATTATTTTTGTGCAGATATGGACGAAGGCTTTCTAAAATGAAAAATTTTTGCATTTGAAAAATTGTAAGTAAATTATATAATTTTAATTTATTTTTTATTATGCAATTACATGCAATCTTCATAACGGCTAGTTTGGCCTTAGTGTATCGGTTTTGCTAATAATACACAGTTAATATTTTTTCCATAAAACAAGAGACCTTTTTTCAAATATTATTAGGCCTAGTTTTAATAAAACAGATTTATGTGAATATTTCTAGTTTATAGGACTGTAAGTTAAACGACGACCGACAGAAACGTACAGTTACTTTTGTCTGTTCACGTTGGTATAAGTTTTAGTTAAAATATTTATTAATTCACATTACATTTTTTCTGTCTAAAATTTCCTCACAAATTTACGGTGTGTAATCAATTGATTCCCTCAGACATATAAAATAAAAAAAATAAAAATGATAATACGTGACCGCTGTCAAATGTATCCTTTTGATAATTTCCGTGCCCATATTAATATTTTGCGATGTCCTTGATTTCATACTGCAATCCAGTTATGAAATTACTATTGATAATTTACTTGAAAATTCCATGTGAGATGTTGTCAATGTCAATTAGTAGGCCAAGGTCTTTTCCAGTTGAAGTAAAAGGAGTAATTTAAACGTTAATCAATAACTGTTGTAAATCAGATATAGATATTTTAGGTTAAATCAGATATAGCTAGCAGTGAGGGTATATTTGTGAATCATATATATGGTAAATCAGATATTATAGTAGTAAATCAGATATAGATTGCAGCGAGAATATATTTGAAGATCATCAGCATATAAATGATAATCGGAGGACAGTTGTTTAATTACGAGATCAATGAAAATAGAAAAAAAGAAGTAGAGAAAGAACCCATCTATGCCCCGATTTAAAGCCAGTTTGCAGGGGGTCAAATAAATTTTGGATACACGCAATTAAATGAAACTATGTGATGTAATATTATTTCTACTTTCTTTAATACAATGAAAAAACCTTGTAATGCAACGAAACCTAGGTCGTGGTAAAGAATTTAAAGAACGTAGAAATAATATTACATCACGTACTTTCATTTAATTGTGAATAACGAATTTCTATAAAATTAACGCCAAATATATTAAATATTTAAATTTTCGGTATTTAAAAAAGTAACAAGTTAAGATTGTACAATCCACTCAAAGACTTTTGATAGTACTGGTAATATAGATAGCTCGAAAATCTTTGGATTGGTTAGGGGTAAATGTTTTGGATAACGAAATAATATTGGCCCTTTTCCATTCACAAAGGAAAGTAGACGTTAATCTGGAAGTATTAAATATGGCAGTGATGGTGGGTACTACAATGTCAATGATACGAGTAAGGGCGTATACGTAGACCATCACAGCCAGCGGATTTCGATTTAATTTCGAAGATTCTTTTTGATTTCTGATTGTGAAATTTCCGAAATATTAAAGAAGTAAAGGGATGCAGACAATATGTTATTCAGAGTTTTCACTTTCACTGCAGCATCTAAGATAACAGGTGGGGTTGCAAAGAAAATGTTGAGATCATTAATATTGACAGGCTACTGCGTTGCCTCATGTTGTTTGCTAATACCCAAAGTACCTAGAAATTTCCAAATATTGGAAGATGTTGGTTATATATGTTTTCTTAGATGTTTACGTATTTGTTGATATTTTTGCTGATATAATATTTTTTTGCATTTCTGCACATTTGCGATACCTTATTTGTCAGTAATCTACACGCTACCCAGCGAAGGGGTGCGGGATCCCTCTTATGTTTAGGTTTGGCCCTATCTCATTTCTGCAAAAAACATTTTATGGAATCATTGAACCAGGGAGCGGCCTTTTTTCTTAACTTTATTCGCTTTAATGGTGCATATTTATTCATTAAGTTAGTAATCTCCGTGGTGAACTTCTGCAACACATCATCCACATTATTTAAACATGAGATCGCTCACTAATTAACACACCGTGCATCCTCAAGCAAAGATGACCCGTCTATTCGGTTAAAATTGCGACGATATTTTATTTTAGATGAAGGCGTTGGATTCTTAATAGAGATGATGATATAAATGAGGTCATGGTGAGAGAAGCCTGGAGCAGTAAATTGACCATAGGCAGAACAAACTTTAGGATTTGACATTATAATTAAGTCGAGGAGAGAATGACAAGATTCTGTGTGGAATGTGGAAAAGGAAGTAAGTATAAGGTTTAAAGATGTACATATATCACGAAGAATAAACAATTTGGATAAGAGGGAATTAAGCTACCAATAATTTTTTCAAATTCACGGGAAAAGTTTGCTCCCGGTGGACAGTAAAAGATTCTTATTGATAATTTTATTGAAAAAAGGGAGACTTCAACGAAGAGATACTCTGAGATAGACGACCGATCGGCAAGTGATTGTGTAATTACTTTGGGCGACAAATCGTCACGTTACGTGATAAAATTAAACCGGGTAGTTCAAAATGATTAGAAGGTAATGAGGGTTTAAACCATATCTTGCTGATGAGCCACGATAAACCACGCATGCATGTTAAGGTTATTGGAGGTGGCAACAAATTCAGAATAATATGAAGGGAGGCTTTACGCATTTATATGACAAATGATTATATTTTTATTTCTATTGTCGAGTACTGAATATAAAATATCGTGCAAAGAATATTCCGAGTCATCTGAAAAAAATTGTCCAAATGTCACTCGAGTGAAAGGGAATAAAAGGAATCAGAGGAAGGAGATGTGAAAAAAATAAAAATAGAGTATGACAATTCAAATTATATAAGAAAAAAAAATCAATACCTAGGTGTATGGATAAAAAAAAGATTTTAATGACAAAAGAAATGAAGAAAATTATAAACATAATTCAAAAAAACTAAATGATATCAATAATATTGTTATCATTTATTTTTTTTAATTATGATAACAGTAAAAAAATAAAACAAACGGTAGGCGAATTAGAAAGCAATGTAATACACATAACATAATTAAAAGAACATAAAACAAAAATAACAATACATTATGAATCTATTTCATAATGAGGGGGGGCGAGTGGAGCAATACAAGCACGTGATATTTCAATCTACGCACGATATATTTTCAATTTTAAGTTTTTTAAAAAATAATCCACGTTAAAATAGTTGATGCCATTTAAAGTTTATTTAGTTTAAGCAACATTTTATGAGCATATGAAAGATAATTTCTTACAAAACAAGTTCTGTTTAATAAACAGGAAGTTATCATGCGGATTCTTCTTCATACAACGGTGGTTTCGGACAGTACAATGGCCCATCACAGTAAAGTTCTCCTTTCTAGCCTCAAGCACTAGCTAACTCTGCTTTGGGCCAGTATCACGCAAAGCATCAACAAGCCTATAACGCTATATCCGCATACCAGTATTAAATTTAGCTGAAAATTTACTGATGGAAACCAACTACATAAATTGTTTAGACCATGATTACTTCAAAAAAAAAATTCTTCGAATATGAACAAGGATATACTTTAAAAGAAATTATATATGACAAAGGTTATGAAAAAAATTGAGAACATTTTTTAAATGAAGAAAGTAATTAAACATTTCCAAAATATATTTTCTTCTTGAAACATACTTTATTAATAGCAATTTTTATAGGTTTATATTGTTTATCAAGTTTTTATACTTTTTATTTAACAGTAAAGATATCGTACAAAAATTTGCTTATTTTTTTCCTATTAATTATAAAAGTAACATTTTTATTGTAATCAATATTATTACATTGGATTTGATTTCGCATTTATTATTACCTTTTCCAAAGCGCTTGTAATACGCATCTCATATTCTGTCTGTGTTATTTATTTAAAAATATTGTTATTAGTTGATTACTCTTTTTAAAAAAATGTTATATTTCTAAGTAATTCAGTTGTCCATTCACAGACAAACAAAAAGACATCTACGGAGAAAATAACATGGGTACCTTCTTGCATAAGCACGTAAATATATAAATTGGTGCTCATCTACTTCGAAACTATGCTCTCCTTGACATGAGACGATTTTTCGACTAATTTCCAAATTCGTCTTAGATTTGCTATTTATTTTTAGCGATAAGTTAAAGTATGAGTTAAGAAGTTTGTGAATAGTTACTATCAGTTCCCCTTTTTTATATTTGGATGCATACTCAATATAAATTTAAGACAAGGTCAGTTTGATTTCATATTTTTTATAACTAAGGAGATATTGCAGAAAACGGAAAATACACGGAAAGAAATATTTTCAAGTTATGAAAGTAAGGAAATAACTACGTTGAAAAAAATATTGTGTGAGCAAAGAAGAAAAGACTGAAATATATTTAAAAAATACCATAGTTTATTATTTTTATAACTTTTTAAAATTTATTAATTTCAAGTTTTTAACTTGAAATTGTTTCACGAATTAAATTAATTAATACTCACAGGAAAGGAAACCAAGTACCAGCATCTCATAGAAAGTCTTAATTTTTCATTAACCATTGTTTAATAATTGTAAGGTTTATTCAAAAATATAGAGGTAAGACCCGATATGAATTTAAACTACGCTACATTCGTGTAATTGAAACATACTTATAAGTTGGGATATAAAAGGAAAAATTATAGCAAATTAACTAATTTGAAAAATTAATTCGGTTTTAATATATAAAACATGTTACGGGCCCTATTAAATAAGTAAGACTAATTAAATGTAGTACAATAATTTTTAATAGCAACATCTGTCTATCTTCTCTCATGTCTTTTTTAAATCTATGGATTATTGTTATCGTCTGATTTTAATTTGTTTGTGAACACTGTCCTTAGCCGTTGCCTAACTAATATATTTACTTAGAGAAGGTTACTTTAAAAGTTATTGTTTCTTTTGCCGCCCTTCGTGTGTTTTTGAAAATTATTTTAAAATTTTTGAAACCATTTTATATTTATTTTATTATACAATCTAATGTTAGTGTTCAAACTTTCCTTTTTAAAGAAAGATTTAGTTTTATGCTTATAGACTAATGAGGTAATTGAAAATTGTTAAACATTTTTTAAAAAATCCTACCTGTTATCGTAGAATATTCAATATTTGAATATTATTATATTATTTTTGTTTAAACAACCCTGAGAATATTTTGATGTCGAAAGTTTTTATATAAAAAGCTATGCAATACTGAATATTATATGACAATAGTTACGTGACTAAAGTGTGAATATAAATAAAGCTATCAGTTTTCAATGAAATGGGGCTTTCTAAAATAAACAATTCTATACATTTGAAATATTGTAACTTTATTGTACAATTTTTAATTTATATTTCAATAATAGAAAACACACTTATTTAATTATACACAATTTTCATATTTATCCACAACGGTTAGTTTGGCCTTATGGTATCGCCTCTATTAATAATACATAGTTATTTGTTAGTTCATATTACATCGATGTCTGTATATAAAATTTTCTCATAAATTGGCATGTGTAATTTGATTTAGTAATAAATATGTGGAGTATTATCAATACATTCCCTTAAACACATAAAATAAAAGAAAGAAAAATTTATAATAAGAGATAGCTGTCAAATGTATTTTTTTACAATTTCCGTGATCACATTAATATTTTGGGACATCCTTGATTTCATATTAAAATCCAGTTATGAATGACATTTTATTTTAAAATAATCCAGATAATCACTATTCCTAAACGAAAATATTTAGTCGACAATAAGCTACGAAAAAATCATGCTGAGGAATGAAATGATTCACCTAATTCGAATGAAACTACAGGTATTTTTTATGAAAAATTTTGAGAAATTTTTTGAAATTTAGAATTTATTTAAATATATTTTATTATATAAAGAGATGAAGCTAGAGATTTTTTTAAAAACTGATACCGATTTAGTTTACTTAGCGCAATTTTTTTTGTTCGTTTTAATTTTCGAAATTCTTGCTTTATATAATAAATAATCCTTCAATCAAAATCGTTGCTAATAGCTAAAAAATAAATGTAGAAACTTATTTAAAACTCCTGCCGTACTTTTCTAAAATAGTAATGGATTATGCTGTCTAAATTAATTAAAGGAAAATATATGTATAACAAGTACGAGCCTCGCGTATAGTTAACTCGAACTTACAGGTTTGTTCAATCTAAACTTTCAATTTTACGCTGAAACTGCCGCGTTGGAAAGCTATTGATGAACCGATAATTGGATCGGATGATAATTTTATTATTCTATGCTCTAATATTTTTTAGTAAGAATTGATAAAATTTTTAAGAGAAACCCAACTGCGACCGAGGGATAGTGTGAGCTTTCATCCGCTAAATAAACAGCCTAAAGTAGACCAACTAGCTACTTTTATATATTTTTTGTACTTATTCCGTTGATGGTGCATTCATCACAGGATAGGTTTTTTGTCGTTTTCCAAATCACCAATTCACGAGGTTTAGTATCATTGGGAGTTTCACTCATAGTCGCCATATCCAGAATTGTATTATCTCAAGGTTTTCGTAATTCTGCAATCGTATGATGTGGTTAGTTGCATATTTTTGATCACTTCTATAATTGGTTCAACGAGGAGTCACTATTTCGAAAGTATCATACGGTATTTACAATTCTCCGCACACATTATTTTGGAAAGTTTGTATTTATTGAATAAAAATTATGAGATAAGAAAATACTTTTATATTATGGAATAAAACATTTTCATATCAAAGAAAATGTTTCATCTTTATCTTTCTTCTCTTTCGAATTTGCGATTATTTATGAGTTAAAAATTTCTATTTCTATTATTTTTTTCTGAATAAAGTTCATGGCAACTCGTGAAGTTTTTAATACTGCATTAGAGAATTTATATATATATATATATATATATATATATATATATATATATATATATATACAGATATATATACACATACTTTTTTGGTTTGCTACTAAGTTTTTAGCCACAGCTTCGGGACTTTTGTAGAAAGATTCTCGATGAACTTAGATTTTCGAATCACATAAAAGATAATGGATTTAAATCAATTTACGAAATTCGTCCGGGTCATAATACAAAGACTGCCACAAACAATATATGTCATGCGTTGGGCGAACCCACGGTGTCTTACGTGACGGTAAAGATTTGGTTCAGAGAGTTCAAGAATAAAGATTACGATCTTGAAGACGAACTCCGTATCGGATGTCCGAATTATACGTTCAACGATTGCGACGTCTAATTGAGGAGGATCCTCGACTGACGACCTTCAGTGCAGAGTTGATACTTGTCAACAGTTATTGACATTGACACGTAACTTCGACTCGCTGAATCAGTTAGTAACTGGCGATGAGAAATGGGTTACATACGTTAGCCATACACGCAAACGTCAATGGCTGGGTGTCGAAGCAACAGGGATTTCAGTATCCAAACATGAAATAAGTGCCAAAAAGGTGATGCTCTGCTGCTGGTGATATATCAAGGGCATTATTCGGTGGGAGTTACTTTCAGATGGATCTACAATTAATCTAGATATTTACTGTGAACAATTGGACCGATTAGCTAACGAATTGAGTAGTCAACTGGACCGATTTCTTTTCTACATGATAGTGCTAGACCACATGTTGCAAAACGTACTCATGATAAATTAGAGGAGCTAGGCTGGGTTCTATTAACTCGTCCACCATATTCGCCGGACATTGCGCCCCCTGATTACCTTTTATTCAGGGCTCTAAGTAACCATTCACGTGAAAGGAAAATTGACTTTAAAGACCTCCAAAACGACTTCGCACATTTTTTTGAATCAAAGTCACCAGAATTTTACAAGAAAGGCATATTGTTACTACCATCTAGATGGTAACAAGTAGTAGATAATAATGGTGCAGTACTTAAATTTAATTTAGTTTAATATATACATTTTTTAATAATATTTTTTAAATATTGTTGACACAAATTCGGGGTTAATAATGTATTTATATATTATATAATTTATATGTATATATATATATATATATATATATATATATATATATATATATATATGTATACTCCTTTGTGAAATAAAATTACACTAATAACAGTTGGTGACCTCGTATACTCGTATATTAGCCTATTATGTAACTATTAATGGAATGTTTAACTACAGACCGGCATATCCAAGGGTATGCTTATAGATTTATTAGTAAATCGGACAAAAAATTAAAAAAACAAATATTCCTCGGTAAATTTCTACGAGGCACCTTAAGAAAGAAAGAATTTACGACGCGGCGCACCGCGGAGACCCGAGTTCGATTCCCGGCCGTTCACCGAGCGGGGTAGATTGGTGTTATGGTTGGGTATAAGAGATTTATCTCGTAGCAATAAGTCCGCCATATGTATCAACTCGATACATTAAAGTAGATAAATTCACATAAGGGTTCTACGTATCCGATGAAAACCTACTCAGGATTAAAACTCTGAACTTCGACTAACAATATTTTATAGATTAAAATATTAGTGTGCTACATATTCATTCAGTACTGCACATTAATATTCAAATTAATGGTGTACACCATGGATTTTGTTTTTGGAACAAGACTGTTTGTACTGAATAATTTATTCTCATATCATGTGATTATTTTGGAAAAAATAATTTTGTAAATAATAAGCTTATTTTAATTAGTAAAGAGTTTATTATTTTTAAAAGACTAATGATATTAATTATATTGAAAAAAAGGTAATATTTATATATCATTAAAAGTTATTACACGATTTTACAGGAACTTTCTGGCGGAAATTAGAATCTCGTACTAGGTAAGTAAAGAATAATCGTATAATAAAATTATATCTTTCTGGTTATTTCCTGAAATATAATCTTAAGATAATCTTTAATATAATACTGAAATACAAATTGTTTATGCGTTTAAATTTTAAGTCATTGCATTTATAGTTATTAAACTCATTATACCACTATACTTAGTAGACACGACTGAATAGCAAAAAGCTCAACACATGGGCTTTGAGCATTAAATCATGACATTCATGGGGGCAGCTGTATATATAATACATCAGGTGGCTGTTTGTTATAGAGTTCATTCGAGATCATTTAATTATCTGAACGCATTAGCTATGAGATCCTGTCAGTTTAATTATTTGTTATATTTAATCATTTATTTTGTTTTTGCATAAATTTTTACAATAAAATAATTTATTTTAATTTAATTTAATGAATAAATATTTTATTTGAATTTAATAGATAAAATTGAAAATGATTGTGTAATACTCCCCTTCTCGTACCCTGGGTCCAGTACTTTATTCTAATAAAGATTAAGTAAAATATACTTCGATACAAGTTAATCTTAAAATATTAAAATTATTATTATAAAATTATTATCATAATTTTAAAATCTTTGTGAAAGTACATATAAATTATCCTAATATATTTTTATGCCCGAACTACATACAAGAAGTTCAAATACCTTAACTTAAAATATGTATGTTGTAACCATTATTTGCATTCGCGCAAATTAAGTGAATGTCAAAAACTAAACTTTTGGAAACGAAACCTTTGCTCTTTTCAAATCTCGAAATTTTTTACAATTTCTTTTTTCAATTGTGATTACTTTTTTTTTGGTGATATAATTATCAAATAGAATAATAGAGCCCGCTTAAATACTCTGTACAGTAAACTATCATTTGTGAACTATCAGTTACAATAATTGTATCTCAAAACTATTTCTGTTTTAATTTAAGATACTGATAATCGCATATTTGGTGGGATTCTGTACTGCCGGTAGACTGGACAACATCTATTTTGCCACCAAGCAATGCGCCCATTCAAAAAAACTTTCAGAGGGCCTGCATTTGGACACACACAAACGGGACAAGGCATTTACTCTTAATCTTTCAGCGGGGGAATTTCCTTCCGTAATGAAAATTATGGATCTTACCAAAGCGTCGGTAATAGCGGATCTTACCCAGACCGAGAGTACAGCGTGGCTTCAACTAGGCAGCAGAGCTCCCAGGAAGTGAATGCTCAGATTCAGAGATCCAGCAACGATATCAATGAAAATAGTCTATGTTTTTGAAACGTCGAACGGAAGCCCAAGGCAGCTTCGCTTATAAAGGAAATGATGGATGCGACTACAATATCACCTAAACGGCCTATGAAAACGGATACCAACCACGCGGAGACCACATCACCACCCATTCCTGGGGCTATAATTCGGGCGTTAGATCAAAATGCTCGAGAAGAGGCTGTCGATGGATACAGTGATGGTAAGTTGTCTACATATATTTAATGATTAGTAATTTATTTTGTTTTAAAATAGTATACTTAATGCTGCCTAAAACTTCTTTACCTTAAGAAAAATATTATATGAATATGAGAGTCAATTTCATACAAAATAAATTTTGCTGAATCCATAGGAAAGCACTGTGCCGATTATTTCTCCTATAATAGTAGTGTCGAACAGTACAGTGGTCTAGCGCAGCAAAGCGCCCTTTTCCAGCCCCAGGTGCTCGCTAACTCTGCTTCGACCCAGTACCACGCGCTGCGTCAACAAACCTACAGTTCTAGAACCGGATACCAATATTAAATTTCACAATATGTGTAAAATATTTCCAATAAAAAATATCAAAAAAATCATTTTCGAACATATTTCCTAATATTGAATATATTTGGCGTTAATTTTGTAGAAATTCATTATTCACAATTAAATGAAACTACGTGATGTAGTATTATTTCTACTATCTTTAATTTCTTTACCACGACCTAGGTTTCGTTGTATTACCACATCTTCAGGTGGGATATTAGCAAAGATTGTTCCTAAGAGTTAATTTTTGCTAATATCCCACCTGAACATATTGTAATACAACGAAACCTAGGTCGTGGTAAAGAAATTAAAGATAGTAGAAATAATACTACATCACGTAGTTTCATTTAATTGTGGATATTTTCTAATATTATGTATTTAAGATTATAGTCAAGAATAAAATTTAATTAAAAAATACTAAACGAGAACCTTTATTTTTATTAATTATTTTAAAAGTTTTAGAAATATGCATATAATAAATAAAGAAACTAACGAAGCTTTGTATAAATATATACCCCCCCCCCGTGAAACTAACTCTATTTAATATTAGTGTTTCTCTCCGGCAATTCTTTTCATTCCTGTGGTTAATTTGCTTTTCCAATTTTATTGTATTTATTGTATTAGCTTCAGTGAAAAGATGGTTATATTGTAAATGTAGGGAACAAAATACAGTACAGCCGGTATTTATTAGTTTTCTATATTATACATACAGTAGTGTATGTTTAATATAGAAAACTAGTAGATACCGTATATTAAAACAGAACAGTAATATAGAAAACTAGTAAATACGTAGTTTTCTATATTATACATAGAGTACAGCCGGTATCTACTAGTTTTCTATATTATTCTTCTAACTAGAGATAAATTAAAGTCAGCCGTCTAAATCTGTCAGATATAAAATTTGACGCTTTATTATCCTTTTAACTATTTTAGATATTAATTTGAAATGTAAACTTATTTTAAATTGTTTTTTTCTCATTTTAATAGTTCCTGCATTTTAGATTTAAATATAACCTAACACATATCACCAGATTGTTTAAAACCAAATTTACGGTACCCTAGTGTGAATTGAAACTGTTATAAAATGGTTAGAACAAAGTTTTATTTCAATATAAACTAACAATACTAACCGGCAATTTTTTTGAAGTTATACTTCAAAAAAATAGGCGCGTTATGAAACAATGATGAGAGTGAAATTTTAAGATTCGTCACACAAATGTTACAGTATGAAGTTGCAGCGGTTGCAGTCTCGAAACAAAAGCTATTGGCACCATCGTCGCCTCTGTTAACTGTTTTCATATTCATAGCATTTATCCACATATTTCTAGTGTCTACATTCACACACGTGTTTTAGTTTCATATTAGTGCGATTTATATATGTGCTGATAAATTATATTCAGTAGTGATTTAAATTCAATATTTTGATTAATATATTTACTATTCGTAAATATTAGTGAAAAAATTGTGTTTATAGACTTTTTCAAGTGCTCCAATATAATTGAGGTTATCTATCCGTATGTATTATTTAATGATGCCAAAGAAGTATAACTTCTTACGCGCGTACATAAGTACACGCACCCTTTTTTTTCATTTAAAAGTAGTGAAACGCTACTCTATGGAATCACTTTCTGGAAATATTTAAGAACCAAGTGCACATGGATGTAAAAGCAACCAAGAAATCATTTCAAAGTAAAATAAAATTTCGACAGTATTTCTGCTTAAATATAATCGCTTCGCATCATGACTTTCTTCAGTTGAAGTAATCAAACCTCTGTTGTATAATTTTCTTAACGTATACGTTACTTAATGCATGGCAATTACTTTATCGTTTGTTTTATAAATCGGCATATTGTATCACATCTGCCTCATCCTTGCCATTGTTACTCATAAACGTACCGTATGCCATTTTACGCTATTTTTCGTTCGCTTGAGAGAAAGCAATAGCATCATATAATTTTACGAGCAGAAGGAAAGAAAAGGAGCTATTTTGTCGACGATGATAGTTCTGTACTTTGTCTGTGGTTGACAAGACATGTATTTCTATAGCTTATTTTGTTTTGGTTACGCGTCTAGTCAATGTTATTCGTCGCATCACTTTCAATGTCGATCTAAAATTGCCGAAAAGAAATTTCGTTATTTCTTTGGATTGCAATCGAAAGTATTTTAGAAATTATGAATAGATCTAAGCATCTCAAGCTTGAAATCAAATCAATTTATATTCAATCAATTTATATTTCTGAACACCCTATTCGCCTACTACAGCTCTTATTAAGCTGATTATTTTGCTATGGATTTTTATAACCAAAATAAAATAGCTACTGCTTAGTTGTTACGCATAGAAGAAATTAACCTCGATCGATCAAACAAAAAAAAATAAAAACTTATCTTAATGTTTCTATCACTCATCTATATATTAAGTTCAAAAGAAAATATCTATTTTTAAGATTGATAATGGTTTTATTAGTAATTGAAATAATACATTTGAAAGTGTCACTTCAAATCATATAAGGATGTTTCAGTCTTCGAAAGGAAACCAGTCAGTTTTAAACATTATATATTTTTTTATTTTTGTTGAATGACTTAGTTGAGTATAACAGCTGATACTATTGAATATGTAATTAACAATAATTAATTTCAATTTGAATTATATATGTAATTTGTTTTCAGTAACATAATTTGTTCAACATAACAATCATTTCAAAACACATTAGTGGTTAATCCTGTCGAATATTGGGCAACAGAGACAATATTAGATATTCTTATATTACTGTAAAAGTATAGAGCTGACTGATGTTAATTAGAAATATAATTCGAAATTAAAACACCAGCACTAGGTCTACGAAAAGTAGTATTTCTAATCAGATTTTTTCCCATATTGTGTATTTGGGAAGGAACGCATGTCCTTATACGACGCGTTCTAAATAGGATGTTATTTTTGTTTTCAAGAAATATTATAAATTAAGTCCAACGCGAAGATTAAATAATATTTATTTTCAATTTGCATGCAAACTAGAAACCAATAACAAAAACGTGTAGAAGACACGTTTTTGTTATTGATTTCTATTCTAGATAGAAATTCCATTCATATTTTCCTTCAAGTGATATTTGCATAGATGATTCTACTTTCGACTATTTTTAGCTTTTTCTAATTGAATAGACATAAAACGAAACTCTAAGATCACTCATCTATCCGCCTGTGTTCGTCTGTCGCAGTCGCTTTCCCAAAAAGCTGTTTGAGTTCGAGCTTGAGCCGTTCGAGAATTAAAAATTCTCGAGTATGGATTTTATTGGCTTTTCTGCAAATGCAAAACACTTTTATGAGATGAAGTAAATAACGATGTTTGTTGGTATCTAATTAATTACCTAACATAATTTCTTAAAAGGTAACTATAAAAAATAGTCATCTCACTTTTCAGTTTGTTCAATTCATTCTACTAGCAAAACTAAATTTAACAAATTATTAAAAGACATATTTAGGCAACCTGTAAAGTCAGCTGCCACGTTCACTTCTTTAGCTATCTTTAAGAGTACTTGTCGCCTCTATCCGATTTCATTATCAGATTCTGATTCTGGCACTATTTACGTAGGATCTATCCAAAACTTAAGAAAAAAATTAAAATCGGCCAACGAGTTTATAAGTTGCGACTGTACACAAGAAAAAAATACGTTCGTATCGAATTGAGAAGTACCTCCTTTTTTCAATCCAAAAAATTTGGCTGAAAGCTCTCGTCCTATACTTTGAAACAGAATTCCAATTTATGATCTTGGTATGTAAATACTTTTAAACATATTTAAATATTTTTTTGTAGAGAGATGAGAATATATCGGTTCAAGCTAGATGTGTGAAGTACAATTTTAAGCTTTATCAGATTTTTATACAAAAGTGCTTCCGGTTTTGATGTTGAACTTTTTAAATATTTTTTTCTATCTGAAAATTCAATGGATGAACTTTTATTACGGTTACAATATATTATAAATGTATTAATTTTGTTTTTAATTTTTAAACCATCGAGCACAGGTGAAGAGATGTTTGTAGCCGCATATCTAAAATACCACACATCAGTGACGGGTGACAGCGTCACTAGCGCTAGAAGCTAGGTACTTGCGATCCTCAATCCGCCTGCCCAACGTGGCGTTTATGAGCCTACTTCCGATGGTAGGCGTATTGAAGAGACCTATGTTCTAAGCTCTGGACTGCTAAAGATTATTACGATGATGATCTTCCAGTAAATGAAAGTAAACTTACTTTAAGTAAGTTTATTTTCACACGTAGTTATCAAATGTATATATTTCAGTTAATATGGTCTTAAGGTTTTGTTTTGATTACATATAATAAACATATCAACTATTTCATTTATCTTGTAGGTTCGAGTGGTTAATTGGCTAAGAAATTAAATTATTTTCATAAAACGATAAAGCTTAGACAACTTTAGTCAATCGATGTTAGTAGGAGTAAAACTAAATTAAGTGCATAGCGCGAGTGTAAGCGAAGCGATGACGAGCAGATGTAAAGTTCGGCGTGTGTCCCTTACTTTAGTTTGTCCCTAAATAGTGTTGTTTTTAGATATTGTTTTTTATATTTAGTTTTTAAATTATCTTTCAAATAATTTGTGCCAAATATTCGTATTAATTTATTGTATGAAACTTGTGTAAAATTAAACCGATTTCTATGAATAATTAAATAAGTATTCGTATTTTTATCAAACAAAATCTTTAACAGTAGCAACATTTTTAGAATTTATACAAGTTATGAAACAATATAACAAGGCAAAGTTTTTTCTTCGCGATATTCACTACAAAACTTTTTACTATGATACTGATGATATGATATAAAATCACGAAGAATTCAATAATATCTCATATACTGAAATCGAAAGAGGCATTTACGGCATTTATACTTGAATACATCCATATATACTTACTTGCCTACCAGGCATACCTACAAAATCGATAGGGGGCAAAATTATTAATGTATTGGATCTCAATACGGTAGTAGGGTAAACATGTACTATTTATCATGTAACTCAGCGATAGATTGGGAGTCTCATTTTTAATGCGTTTATTAACCGCCATTTGAGTAAAGATCTAAAGCGAAATCACCGTCTTCCAGCTTCATCGCCAGACTCTAACCACCATTTGTGACTAAAATATTTATAAAGTCAAATTAAATAAGTTAAAACTCGGTATCAATATTCTCATAAGCGCCTTGTACTCTCATCCGTTGAAGAGTCCCTTAAGATATCTCCGAAGTCCATTGTTAGGTACTGGCCATATTTACATGGGATCGTTCCGAAAAAAATTCTTTTCAAACAAAAAGGGAATAAAAAAATCAGTCAACGCGTCCTCGAGTTACAGCTTTGCATACAGGAAAAAGAAAATACGTACGCGTCGAATGAGAACCTCGTCCTTTTTTTCAAATTAGTTAAAAATAGAATATTAGTTTAACTAATTTGAAAAAAAGTTTAGACTTTCGACAAATGTTTTTAGAGTTTTAAATTAGAACTGATACCGGAGCCTACTCAAATTCTGTTATGCAATTAGTTTTTAAATTTATGTTTTTTTTATTTATTTATTTTAATGTGTGACTCCATAAGAAGGACTTATTGATACAGGGGCAATCCTTTCCATTCAACTAAAGCACCAATTAAATATATTTTGTTGTGGAAGACTGTGACGATTGTGTACACATTTGCAAAAAAAACACTTAAAACTATAAAAAATAAAATTTAAGCTAATGAAAAATAACAAATAATGAGTAATTAATAAAAATACGTTGGCAAAATTAAGGAAGACAGGATTTAAGATCGAAAACCACTGAGAGAACGATGTTAAGAAGGAAAGCTTGTAAGAGAACAATGTTAAAATGGAAAGCTTGTAAGAGAACTATTTTAAGGTGGAAAACCTGTAAGAGAACGATATTAAGATGGAAAACTTGTGTGAGAATGATATTAAGATGGAAAGCTTGTAAAATAACGATGTTAAAATTGAAAGCCTGTAAGAAAACGATGTTGAGTTACGAATAAGAGTTATGAAAATAATTTCTAGATGACCCTTAAATGCGGTAATAGACGGTGCACTACGTATATCAAGATTTAACTTATTCCATAGTTTGATAGCATAAAGTGATAGAATTTTTGAAGAAAAAAGTACCATATTTGTAACTTAGCTACAGCAGGGATTTTTAAAGTGAAGTCCATGCTATCTAAGGAGCACATAAACTTAAGAATTCTCAAGGCTGCAAAAATACGTTAAGTGAATTAAAGAGAAGGTGTTTTTGGTGAGTTTTTAATCATTTTTATTAATTGTGTTTCAAAAATATTTATAACTAATTACTTACATTCTATAGTTTACTTTTTTTATATATCTTATTCATTTTTTTTTTGCTCGGGACCTTTTTATAATAAAATTTAAACCACCTGTCTGAATCACCTATTTTTAGAACAAATTACAATAAATCCAGCATATAAAGCAAGCCATATCTAATATGTCATATTATAGCACTTTTCAAGCTTTTTTTTGACTAAGGTTAAAGCTTTTTAAATGTACTCAAACGTTTCACTCTCGAAATAGCTACATAATTTTGGCCATTAGAAAATAAGGAAGAACCGATATTAAGAAAAGCGGTATCAGAACTAAAACCTTGGCTTTTGCGAGTAGTGATGTCAATGAAACAACCCTCGGTAAATATGTTCTCCACTTAGTATTTAAAATTTTATTTTTATCCTTTATATCTCAAAAACTAAATCTTGACTAAATATTATTGTGTTTTTACTTTTCTTCTGTTGTCAATATCCTAATGAATTTTTTCTACTCTATCAATTGATTCACTAATTAGACCAAGTATAAACATAAATGTTTGTTCTAAGCATTATCCAAACTCAGTATATTAGGAGTTCGCTTAACAGAACTAACTTGTACGCTATAAGGGTAGAATCAATTTCTACTCTTATAGCGTACAAGTTCCCCGTAATTATTAGCTCGCATGAAGGTACATGCATTAAATAGCAGTGCGATATTCGCCTATACATGTTCCTATAGTCATTGCAAGTCCAGGCACAATGATTTGCTGTATTTTGTGCAACGTAATTGACGATGTTCTCTCTCAATTGCTTTGTGCGCAATATATATATATATATATATATATATACATATATATATATATATATATATATATATATATATATATATATATGCAATCGAACAATGCATAAGGTATATCAAATAAATCATATAGTTGCCATCAGGTGGCATGGTAATTCTAAACTATAAACTTATAGCTTCACTCTAAACTAATAAACTTATAGCTTCACTATCTACAGACGGATGTAAAATTTCTGTTATAGTGAAAAATAAAACTAAGTAGGAAGGAAACAAAATTAGAAATTCAAATTTCCGATTCAACAAAGTGGAAAATCGTAGTGAATTTCTACCAAATTCCGAGATTCTTGGCCGAAATTCCAATAACAACGGAATCTAAAACCGCAAAGATCTGCTTATTAAATTGCGTTATCATATATATGCTTATATTATATACATGCGTTGCGGCAAACACTTTCGAATTTGTGTATGATTGATATTGTTTTATGAAATTGAATAAAAGCTAATAAAATATAAAACAAAATTAGTCATTCAGTTGGGACGCAGTAAACAATTAAACAAAAATCGTTAAAGAAAAATAAGTTTGTCGAAGGGTTGTGAACAATCTAACACGCATTTGATGTTTCATAAATATTTTACGGTTTTTATATATGAAACTCTGTACTTAGCTAATGTCATGGTAGTAGAATTATTAGAAGTAATTTAAAGGTTTGATGATCTATCAGTGAGCCAGTCAGCAGGAGCCACATTTATGTCTCTTCTAATCTCCTTATCTAAGGATCTATTTAGCTGATTGAGATCAACGAGACCAGTAGAATAAAATATAAATTTAATTTCACAAATTTACAGCGAATAAGAAGTTAGTAACAACAGTATTTCGGCAAATAGTTATTATAATAAGAAAAAATTGTAAGTTAAATAAAGTGAAAACATTTTTTTTCCATTTTTGCTCACTTTCATTTTTAGTAATAAATCTTTTTTAACTAGGATATAATCTAATACATAATTCAAATATTCCGACAGATTGAGAATCAAATTTTTGTTTTATTTTTGTTACAGAAGTAAGAAAATATAATTAACAGACCTATACTCTTTATAACTTATGAGAGGAATATAAATTATATTTACTCGGTTTCAAAAATTTGTGAGTAATGAGAATTTTTAAATAATAATAAATAAATTAAGAATAGTTATAAAATACATTACATCTAATTGCACTGGATTGTTAGGATAATCTATTATCCTTTGTTTACGCTAACATAAATCAAGACATCGTATGAGCCACTCCTTGGATAATAATTTGGCCTTTATTATGATATCAAGTTTTCCAACTGAACTGTATCAAACTATTTCGATTCCTGTGTACAATATATATATATATATATATATATATATATATATATATATATATATATATATAAATATTAACAGAATATAGGGCTTTCATTGCCAATAATAATGAATACATTGAAAACGACGTGCTTTATTTATAAACTTGAGGAGTTGGGACTAAGTTAATAGCTGTTAATGAATATTTATTAAAAAATTCGACATCCATAAATGGAATGCTGCACTATCTAATATAATTGAAATGGTTATTTCATAATTTCCCTAAAATTGAAACTGCATTTTTCACATTGTGTGTGATACAGTGACCTAATATATTTGCTTATTATGTCACTACTAATAACCTTTAGCTTACGAGCTGGGATATGCCAAGGCCAATTTCGTCGGTTAACAGAAGAGTCATATAACGAAGCATATAACCCGTCATTTTCTTTGTTGCATTGATTTGCTCTTAGTCCCAAAATCGAATTAGAGGAACCTGTAGTTCTATGAGGACCATGAATAGAGATAGAAATTGTAATAAAGTTATATATATTTTAAAATTATTTGTTCCAGTAGTAAATTTAACTCAAAACTCAGAAACTAATTTAAAATTATTTGTTCCAGTAGTAAATTTAACTCAAAACTCAGAAATTTAACTCAAAACTCAGAAAATGCTACTCAAAACTCAGAAGCTATTGATGTTTTTTAATTATAAATTTACATTCAGTTACAGCATATGGTGATGCATTAACGGTACATGATATTACTATAAGAACGACATTATCCGAATTAACTTATGGTACGTCTAATTACCTAATTTTGTTATTCATAACCGATTGTGATTGTAATAATAATATTAAGTTTTCTAACCCCTCTTATGTATGTTTGGTACCCATAATATAAGGCCCCGATGTATATGTTCCGATGATATGTTTGGTACCCATAATATAAGGCTTAATTAAAAATGATGTTTAAATCGAAGCCTTATATTATGGGTACTACACATATAAAAGAGGGGTTAGAAAACTTAATAGTATTAGTACAATCACAATCGAGTAAGAATCGCAAAATGGTGTATGCCAGGGTATACCCTGACATATACCATTGCATGCAGTGATTTATTTCCATGTACTCTGATAATTTAAAAAAAAATATTTTGTAAATAATTATCTTGAATATATTAATAATATATTATCTTAATAGTAGCAATATTGCTACCAAATTGCCATGATAAATGAGAATCAATGATATTTTACGTACCATAAAGTGTCATAAACTTGTTATTTAGGAATCTTATGATTAAAATAGATCATATAGAGAAAATTTTTTTTATAATCTATTTACTAGAAAGTATTCCCTGGATGTGGCATTGTTAAATATTCCAATTGTAAATCGTTTGAGTCAGAATAATTTAAACTTATTACACCACTCAGCTTAAGAGACATGGATGAATGTCAAAGAGCTCAGGGGAACTTTAAACAATAAAACTCGTGACAGAATTGACCGTGATATGAAATATGTATGATGCTACACTTCAAATTCCACACATGGGGGTAATAGTATATATAATGCATAAGATGGATGTTAGGGACACAGTTCAATCGTGATCATTTACCCGAGAACATTAACTATGACATCTGTGAGTTTAAATAAGACATTATATTTAATAACTTATTTTCTTTTAACTTAAACTAGTTTAATACAATAATTGGTTTTTATTAAATTAAATATTTAACGGAACATTTAAAAATGATAGCTAGTTTGAAAGTCAAAACATAATAATTTAATGATTTTTCATTGAACTTTAAGCATGTTAGTGATTAAATAAAAAAATATTTTAGACTAGTATGAAGGACGTCATCATAGTTACTTCGTTTGTGAAAAACTGCCCATTGTAAATCCATTTGTAAGACATCAACTACAAATAATTTATACACCTTGAATGTTTTAGGAGAATATTGTGATGGTAAAGAAGAAATTGCGTAGTAGTGAAACAAAATATCGAATCCCATGTAATTGTGCTTCACAGTAAACCATCATTAGCACACTATCGTTCATGATACATCAATTAACACAAATGTTTTTTCTATTTTATTTAAGATATTATTAATCGCTTCTGTGGTGGGCTTCTGCTCTGCTGGTAGATTGGATAACATCTACACACCATCAAATTATGGGTCGTCTGAAAGAGCTTACAGCGGACTTGCACACACACAACCAGGACAGGGCACTAATTTAGGACCTTTCAGCGGTGCAGCTTCCTTCCAGGCTTTCGAAAATTCTGGAGCTTATCAAAGAAGCAGTAATGCTTACCACAGCCATGTGTACAGCGGTGCTTCAGCTAGACAGCAAAGCTCTCAGGAAATAAATGCTCAGATCCTGAGGTCCAACAGTGACGCAAATGAGAATGGCTATGCCTATGATTTTGAAACGTCGAACGGGATTAGAGCAGATCAATCTGCTAGCGTTGTAAACGGCGTACAGGCCCAAGGTAGCTTCGCTTATAAAGGTGATGATGGACATGACTATAGTATCACCTACACGGCCGACGAAAATGGCTACCAACCACGTGGAGACCATATACCGACCTCACCACCCATTCCTGAGGCTATCCTTCGGTCACTGGAGCAGAATGCACGAGAAGAGGCTGCCGGTGGATCCAGTGATGGTAAATTATATTATTTATGTACCTATATATACATATATATATATATATATATATATATATATATATACATATATATATATATATATATATATATATATATATATACATATATATATATATATATATATATATATATACGTGTCAGATTATTAGTCATCAGTTTTAATTTTAAAATTGGATAATTGATATTCCCTATAAACTCCTTACCCTAAAAACGTAGTATACGAATGTGACATGATTTCTAAGAAAATAAATCTCGTTATATAAATAGGAAGCTATCAAGCGGATTCATTTTCATACAACGGTGGCGTCAGCGAGTACAATGGTCCAGTGCAGCAGAGTGCCGCTTTCCAGCCCCAGGTGCTCGCTAACTCTGCTTCGGGCCAATACCACGTACCGCGCCAACAATTCTACAACGCTAGATCCGGATACCAATACTAAATGAAAACATATAAATTGTAAATGAGAACTTTACTTCACTAATTGAGACCATGCGCATATTCAAGACATTATAAAGATAGTTGACTATGAATCTTGTAAAGTATTTTCCAATCATCATAAGCTAGTAAAAAAAACAATAAAAAAATTAATCAAAAGGAAACGTCTTACTGGGATTGTTTATGATGAATGCTAAGAAGACAGTACTTATTGTAGAAACTTTAAAAACCTCTGTAAGAAATAAATATTTTAACCGTATTTGTAACTTATGATATATAAATAAACTTAAGCTATTTACATCAAATAATAAGTTTTATCTTTTGTTTATTTTGATAATAAAATTATTGCAAAAAAACTAATCATATTTTCTTTGCTTAAAATTTAATTTTTTTTTTAAAATACTTGAACTTTCACAATTAAATGAAACTACGTGATGTAGTATTATTTCTAATATCTTTAATTTCATTACCACGACCTAGGTTTCGTTGTATTACAACATCTTCAGGTGGGATATAAGCAAAGATTCAATCAAAAATCAATCTTTGCTTACATCCCACCTGAAGATGTTGTAATACAACGAAACCTAGGTCGTGGTAAAGAAATTAAAGATAGTAGAAATAATACTACATCACGTAGTTTCATTTAATTGTGAATAATGAATTTCTACAAAATTAACGCCAAATATATTCAATATTTGAACTTTGGTGAAATTTATTTTCCAATTGTTAAGTGGAAAGATTTTTGAAAAAAAAAACTGTTAACTAATTATCTGCGCTCGCGTAGTTTTCATCTTTTTATTTCGTCGGTATCTAGAACCGAGTTATGTCGAAATTCTCCTCTTTCCCACGGTATTCAGTTGCTCAATCGACTAGACACGAATGTACCAGAGTGTGAAATATTTCTAATGAATGAGAGTCACCATTACGTGACTGAATTTAATTAATTGTCCTGTTATCCATTATTGAAACTCAAAGATTTTAAAACTGTGATATTTTCTTAACTGTAAGTTTATAAATAAATAAATTCAAATTAAGAGAAAAGCTATTATGCATCAATTTTTGGTTATGAAATAACTTACCATATAAGTTATGTCATAAAATATAACCAAAAATTTAAATAAAAGTGTATATATTCACATTTATACTGAATCATGGACATCAAAGATTTCAGTTGAAAATAAACATAAAAATATACAGGGTAAAATAGAAAAACAAAATCACAAAACAAATATGTTTTAGAATTGTATATATTATAGAATATATTTGGTCGAGTACATATAATGAAAAAACAAGTTAAACATATTTTTTTGCATATTTTTCTCTTTACATCCGAAAACATTTTAAGTTAAATTACGAAAAATACATTTTGAAACCACTTATAGCCCTACTAGCCCTTCTAAATGATACTTTCACACTATATACGCAATTTAACATTTTTTCCGACTGCTTAATTTGCCACCGAACAATTTTTTTTAATAAAGGTAATACAAGTATTATGATAACGAATTTGATGGTAAAACTCAAATTAAAAATTATTTCAAATTATTGTCAAATTATGGTCAAATTTATTGGCATAATATCTATTATAAGAATGAGATTATTAAGGGAGTAATAAATAAAAGTAAATTAAATGGTACCCATTTCTTTCTAATTAAACAACACGTAGAAATAATCTGGTTCAGTGTTAAAACTAAAGAAAAACCGATTACGGTTTATTGCAAAAGACGGAATACAAGAATTACATTTTAAAAGAAATCGATTATTTATAAAGAAAAACCGATTACATAATATTACAAAAGAAGGAATACATGAATTACATTTTAAAAAAATCGATTATTTATAAAGAAAAACCGATTACATAATATTGTTAAAGAAGGAATACATGAATTACATTTAAAAAAAAAAGTTTTTTATAAAGAAAAAAACCGATTACATAATATTGTTAAAGAAGGAATACATGAATTACATTTAAAAAAATCGATTGTTTATAAAGAAAAAGACCGATTACATAAAATTTGCAAAAGAAGGAATATATGAATTACATTTTTAAATAAGGCCGCAAATCGGTATAATTTTAAGTAAACAGATATTTACACATAGTAATTGTATTATGAAAGAATGAACTGGTCTCTTTATCTTTATTTTCGGATCCTGTGTTTCAAAAAAAAATTTAACTCGCGATCAAATTATAAATTTTATAAGATAAAGCTTTTAAGCTAATCATTTATTAATGAGATGGGAATAATTTTTCATTTCTTTTGAAAATAAGATTCACCTGTGTCACATACTGTTATTGCTTCTATAAAACTACGGAGACGTGTGATACTGATCTTTCAGAGAGTTGCTTAACATCTTCGATATTTATGTATTCGTTACATTTTCAACCTCCGGAAATTTGATCATATCTCTGAGTTTAGAACGCGGTTCTAAACTCAGAGATATGATCAAAATGACGCTGACGGGCGGATGATGATACGTGACCGGTGCAATCTTTTGATGAGCTTTCGTTGCTGTATGATGTCTTGACACATTTTCTAGTCCCTCTTATCTTGTTGCAAGATTTGTATCCCATTCTGTCATGACTTCCATTCTGAGAAACTTTCCACGCTAACCTCAAATATAATTACCTCTTTGTATGAGTATTCGTACTAAATTCATTTTCGAAACCAAATTTTCATCGTCTATTCAATTTTTCAATCTATTCAAATAAATAGATCATTCATTTAATATGAAATTAATTTGATATGAAATGATCACAATTATATATATTATTGTAGAATTATATATATATATATATATATATATATATATATATACACACATGAGACATTATGCATTTCATAATGATAATGTTTTCAGATTACATAATATCAAATCGGATGTGTGTGAAAATTGCGCACACAGCATTTCTTAATTAATATTATTTTGATATTGATTTTTTTTCTAATTTTCATATCTCAGTAATGCGATAAGTTTACATTAGTTCATTAGGTTTTATTAGATATATAAGCAAAGGAGGGTTTAATGACTAGGTTTTTTATTGATTTAGACAAAAATATAATTACTATGAGACAATATTAATTATATTATGTAAAAATCGATTAAAAACTTAGTCATTAAAACCATCTTCGCATAAATATTTATTAAACCAAGGAGTAACAATGGTTAAAAGTTTAAAAAGAGAAGGGAATAGAGAGAAGGAATAAGAAGATTTGCACAAAAAAGACGCGGAGAAAAATTTTGTCGAGCGAGAAAAATGGGACTGTTCGTGAAAAAATTGCTTATAAAAAATGACAATTTTTTTATTATGGTAGTTAACCAATCGATATAAAAAAGAATTACAAAAATCGACCCAGAATTGCAACCTGTAGCGTGTCTTCATTCATCAATAGGAATATATGTATGGATCAACAGACGGAGGTGTAGTACATTTTTCAAAAGCATTAGTTCATAATAATTGTTTTAAAATACATTATCATTTTTTGTAAGAATATCTCATTTTTCGAAAAAGCAGTATTAAAAATTGATTTTTTAAAAAAATATCCGAGTTATAATTATGGTTGTATCTATATATTCATGATATTTCAGTAACGAAATTACAATCGTAATATTATATTCTTATAGTCACAATACAACATTATAACGTGTCAATTGAACAATTTCCTTCGTTGTTGTTGTTGTCGTGTTCCACATGGATAGTAAAATATATAATAGTACAATGAGAAAAAAAAGAGGATTAAATTGAGCCAAAGCTTTTTAAAACTGCCTCCGTCAGTTGCGGTGCCTCGTTGCTATATATTTCTTGCAGCAGATCGCTCAGTGGAGACACTCCCACTTTTAGGATATTTATTTGTGAACAGATATTATAATCCATTTAGGATCATTGATAGATGTTTATTTAATTAAAAATAATAAAAAGAATTTCTTTGCAGATTTTTATGCAAAGGCGTTGACCGCATTAACAAGAAACAAAATTAACAATAAATCGTTTAGATTGATCCAATAGGTAAACTGTAGCCTCGTTAAAGTAAAACAATAAATCTAAGCTGGTAAAGGTGCTAGAAAAAGCCAGTATGATATAAGTGATTTATATTCACAGCTATGCGGCAAGCGGTTGCTTGGTGACCTCAGAGGTTCGTAGATGTTACATTTCATAACATCATCATCGATACAGATAAATTAACATATACGTATAAGGTACAGTCTTTCTGTACGTCCGTGACATTTTGGTACAAATCTAAAAAAATAGTATCATATACTTATCCGCATGTATTCCAGTACTGTCTTTCAAAAGTGTGATTTATTGATGTTACATATATTGGCTTGAAAGGTACGTATTTCTGGTTTCATATTAAAATAGACAATTCAAGGTACAATTAGTATTATATTAATAAACATGAATGTAGGACACTATATTGTAAACCGCTTTGCAAACTTCTGTAATTAATTGAAAAGTTTGACAGCGGAAACACAATATACGCAATAATCAATAACTTTTGATGTGTATGTGACAAGTGTCAAAACTAATGTAAGTAATATTTTAAAATTGATTTACAAATACTTTTATTTTACTTTGTATAAAGAGAAAAGACACAAACACGAAATATTAGAAACGTTCTATGGACTCCAAAAAAGATATAATCACATATTTAAAATTTCCACAAAGAACAAAGTTAAATAAGCCCAAATACAATAGATTCAATCAAATATAAACATAAAGGGAGCAGTGTTAACAGAACTAAACGTAAAAATATATTGTCCAAAGTAGATTTAAAATCAGCACTAAAAACTGCGCAATAAAACAATTAAATAAGGTTCAGTTAAATTATCTATACGAAGAAAAAAATTATTAAAATTAAAAGGATAATAAAAAAAATCGGTGTCAGCGCACCATTGTGCAACCATTTCATATTGCCTATTCTTCACTTCTCATTAAATAAACTAATAGCTGAACTTGCAATGGTAGTGAGAGCCATTATCTATATCACACGAGTCATTTAACCGCCATGGCGATGCTCTGATTCCAATGTTTGTTCGTGAGTTATCAAAATTAAATAAGAGACGACAGCTATAACGCAGTTTGCTATCGGAAAAGATATCAAGGTCATGCAGACCGTCAACATCTTCGAGGAAATTTCTTTCTTAAAGGTTTCTTGTTTTTTTTAAATTTGTGTAAGCGATTTATTTGTATTCGGAGTAATTTAAATGAAATTAGTAAAACATTATGAGCTTTATAACATAACTAGTTTCTTACCGTGACCCCATTAGCATGGACCGTACTAGCCTATTACGATGTAATAGCTGTGCCCTCGACTTAACACGCATGAAGTTCGCTTATAATTATTGTTTAGAATAAGTGTCATACATAAAAATGTTGACAATGGATGAAATAGATGGCGTTGTCTCATACCACATTATCATATATCAATGAGCATAAAGTTTACTGATAACGCTAATAAATAAAGTCGGCCAAAGCAAGTCGGTTCTTTTTTAATCTATAATATTCAGATAAGAAAGATGTAAACTATTACCACACTAAATTTCATTCAAATTCATCCAGTAAATTTCACGTGATTGAAGAACATATTAACATACAGATAGATAGACAATAATACTTTAAACAGGTTTTCTGGCTTCTGTTATCATTTTATGCGCTAAACTAATTTTTCGTTTTAAAATATTTTCCGTGAACATAATTCACATTGTTACAATTTTATTATATGTATAGATTTAATACACCATGTATATATATATATATATATATATATATATATATATATATCTATCTATATATATATATATATATATATATATATATATATATATAATCATACATATACGGATATATATTAATTCAAGCTGAAGCTCGTGCAAATTACAGAGCTATAGAGTAACGAACTTGTATGCGTCCATTTGTCCACCCAAACTTTCGCTTTACTTGCAGTATTATTTAGAACAACATGTCTATAATTCATACAACTGATTATGTGTATGAAGCTGAGTATAAGTGAATCGTGTTTTTTTTAAATAAAATTTGTTTTCTTTATAATTACAATGTTGACAGTGATTTTATTTAGAAAAGAATTTCAGTTGCCGCTATCTATTCAGTTTGATTCACAGAATCACTTGAGTGAATAATATACACGTTCTTTTTTACAACCTGTGGGTAGATGGAGCTCTCCTATTTTTAAACGTCCAAAGAAAAACCTCTGGAAACATTCCTAGCTATCAATTCGTAGAAAGAGTCTTAGCAACACCATTCTGTTAAAATTTAATATTCCTTTTTTCTATTTTAGATAAATTTAATACATTTCTTGGCTATGACCTTTTTAGAGGAGCTACATTATAAATTTACATTTTCATGAAAAACATAAAGGGAAACTTATCATTTAAAATTTTCTTTTGCAAAGTGACAGTATTTAGATAATTGTGATATTGCATATAGATTATAATATAGAATAGTAGAGATTCATTCAGAAACAGAGTTACAAATATGTATACATTCATCCATTCAAACTTTCGCATTTATGGTACTTAGCATTTCAATTCACGACATTAACTAGTTTTTGAATAAGATTTGTACTTTTGATTTGGTCTATTTATGGGGAAACAGAATAAATGGTGTATTTACGGACTTCATACACCAGTATACATTTGGATTATTTTGTGTCAAAGAGGAACTATTTATTCCCCACTCAAATTGTATGGGCCAATGCATTTTTGTTATGGCTGTGCATCAAGTAATGCCCGGTAAGATAGTAAATTTTACTGCGATAACGTTAAGCAACACGATCATTTAATATACCAATGACGTTCTAAGCATCGTGTCTTTAGTTAAGTTAGTTGTGTAGGGAGGAAACATATATGGACACCATCCATCTGAGTCTGGAGTTTGAAGTGTGAAGGTTTGATTAATAAATTAAAAATTAAAAATAAAAGAAATATGAAATGATGTAATCGCGAGTGTGTGTCAAATTAACGTCGACACATTAGAACTTTCTTGTTCACCGGATTTTACAAAGAGAAACATTACACTAGTACCATATTCAGTGCATTCAAATTCAATACTACAATATTGTGCAAGTACGTCGAGTTTTTTTTAGAAAAAATACATTAGAAGATAGGGAGGTTCCAATATTTTTCTAGAGTATCCTTAGGATACACGAGTCGAAATTCAATCAGTTCGTGATTCACGTGTGCATTATTAGAATATTTTGAATCCGCACCAACACCTCAAGACTACCTTCCTTTTAAAGTCAGTTTCCAACGAACCCGTGAAGTATAAATCAAATAATTTATTGCTTGCTTTGGTTACCATTTCACTTCAATGTACATCCAAATTTAAGTTTTCTCGAACCGCTCTGTATTAAAACGTCATTGAAGAAGACGGTCTGAGAATGTGGTAACAGAACGGGGGTTTGGCAGACTGTTCGTTTCAGAGGTATATTAATAAATTCACAGCAGTCAGTTCAACAGTCAGTTTATAAATTGGACGTTTAATTTTGATATTCCACCGATATCTTTCTTGCCATCCTACGATTATTCGCCATGATAAAGATTAAATTTAACATTTTGTATTCGTATGTCTTTTTCAAGTTTTCGTCAAATGAGTCTAATTGCTTAATGTTTCTCTGGAAATAGTATTTTAAAGTTAATACAAGCTGAGCTAAGTACAAAAATCCTGTGCGTATTTATAGCTGTACGTTACTTCCTAGTTAAACATTAAATTTCGAATTTGCAAAAAAATGGGCTGACCTCTCTCATAACAACTTATTTTAAATGATATTCCACGTGATATACAAAATATAAAAAAGTTAAGTCCTTTATTTACCCCCTTTTCAATTCTAATGTGAATATTGAAAAAATTTAGCTAGTGCACAATATGTGGCTTAATAAGATGTATGTACCGTGTAAATTTAAAATGTTTACGTTGCTTGCTTTATTAGCAATATATTGTGTACCACATCTTTTATAAGCGTAAAATCATCGTGCATATTTTAAAAATTATCACACCTAGAATCATCGCGATAGCTTTCCTGGAACCCACGTGTAGGCTCCTAAAAGCCTATATTTATTCATAATTTTTGATTGAATAGTTTCAAAAATAACGGTGGCGTAGATATATTTTTGCCGGTTAATATATTTTTTACCATAACCAAATTAAACTTTCAGCATTTCTGAGAAAAACGGCTATGATGGACAGACGGACAGTCTAGTGAGTGATCTTATCCATTTTTTATTTTTGGGTAAGAAACCCTATAAAACACAATCCGTCGATATGGACACTTTGCCTTTACGCACTCATTTTATTTCTATTAAACTAAACATATTTTAGTTAAGCTAAGAACGAAAAAACTATAGTTATTTAAACTAAGTACTGGGAACTTGGCGATTGGATAAGACATGAGTATTAAATACTTGGAAAATTAAGAGTAGCACCTTGGTTTATTCAGAATTTTGACATGCGCGGAAAAAGTTAGAGAGGGGTTGAAGCAATGAAAAAAGATTTGAACCGAAGATTTGGCCAATTAACTTTTTGAATTGCATATCCAAATATTTCTTTAATGATTTACGATGTGATAAAAATTCCACACACGAATTCGATGGATAGATTCTTCAAAAATAATAAACACATTTGTCTTTACTTATTTATGTTCACGTCCATATTTACTTCTAAAATTTTAATCATCCGTCTAAAATTAAAGGAGCTATGACGCTGCTATAAACAGATGGACAGACGGATATAGCGAAATTATGTGCGTTCCGTTTTTGCCATTCGACAAAGAAATGAAACCGGAAAGAGGTTCCTCAAATAGTTCCATACGAAGAAATGACGTTCAACGGCAAAGGTAATTTCCTTGTACGGATTACGCTAAAACTAAAAATTAAGTCATTTTATAATCAGCGAATATTACGCTATCGCAGATAGATGAATTATCTATGTGTGTGTGTGTGTGTGTGTGTGTTTTTGTGTATCACTTACGTAAAGTGATACAGTGCACTTTAACCAAAATTTCCATTTACCACAAAAATAAAAGAGGAGGAAACGAGATTTTATGAAGGTTAGACGAGCATTTCAACTTGCCATGTAGGTGCATTCTTCGTTGTACAAATAGTTGATTAATTTCCCATATTAATAAAGTACGTGGACTGATTAGTCGGTACAACGAAGGTTTGTTTTTTTATATACAATAGTCTCCGAGAAATATTCTGCCAGGACTGAGTTAATTATGAGTCCGACGCGAACTTCAAAGTGTTAAAAAATGTATTTAATTCTCAATAATATACTCTTTAATATAAATAATAAAATAATAAATGATATTTGAATGACAATCGGAACACAGAAATATATCCAAATTAAAACTAATGTGACCAGTCACCGATTCGAGGGCGGTAATTTCGATAGACCCGTCTTTATAATGTACAGTCCATATGCTGATGCGAGCGTTCACTAAAACGTAGAGTCAGCTCATCTATTGTCGGCACGCAAAGGAAGTATCCTGAGAGTAGTTGTGTGAAGCGGATATGTTGCGAAGAACTTACGAATGTAAAGTTGGCATCGTGCTGGTGGTGTGACAAGGACATAGAACGATTAAAACACTTATTATGGTCTTCACTACAAGGGTCTTAATTAATTCGTTGCAGAAATAATTGTTAATTTTTTGTAATTTATTCAATATTGCAAACCGTAATTAGGGAGGTATTGATTATATACAGTGAATAATTTACAAAACGACAACCCTTTAAGCATTCGTTAATAGTTAATTGTCAATATTTTGTCATTTGGCTAAGATGAGAAAATTTGCCCGTAAATACGATATTCATTATAATATGTGTATTGTTTCATATTATAGTATATAAATAATATTTTATTATTTGATCTAGTTGAATCTATAACAGTGTGTTATTTTTCCAAATTTTGAAGAGAAAGTAAGAAAAAAGGTACGTGGATATCATGTGTTAGAAGCAGAAATTTTTATATTAACATTTTGAATGAGAAAAGGGAAATATTGAGGAAAACTTGTGATAAAAACAAGATAATTTTACAAAATTAAAATTTATATTTTTGTTCTGAAGTGTCTATATAAGGTACTAGAGCTAACTATAATTTTGGGGGAAATTATTTTAAAATAACTAACACTGAGAACTGTAACTCTTATTTTACTGGCAATTTCATTTCCCCTGACACACTGAGTGACTAGCAGATAAGGATGGAACTCTATCCATTACTCTCTTTCTCTATCTCTCTCTCTTTCTCTATAACTGATGTGTTTTACTTTTGTTGCTATATCATTTCTTACAACCAAAGAACTTCAATTATCGTGATCAATTAATTTTTAGTGATTTCTATGACATAAAAAGCATATCTACAAAACAATTTTTTTAGATAATTTTGGGGAAAAAAATATATGATCTCAAGAAATGTTGTAAATGAGAAATCAAATTAAATTAAATAGGCCTAAAAATTTAAATATGTGCACAGTAATTTGTTTACGAACATTTCTTGAAAGATTAAAATTTCAGAAAAACGTTTCAATTTTTGTTCTAAACATACAGAGAAATAGTGAAGGCTAACTATATATTAATGGTGCTTTTGGGAAAATAATTTCCACGGACTAATAAATATTTGAAAATATAAAATAGATCGTTTTGAAATTTCTGCCTGTCTAACCCTCTGTTTCTTTACTTGCATAAGTACCAGATAGATTTTGTTTTTTCGTAGCTTACGGCTAACGTACTGGGAATAAATTTAGATATGTATTAACTCGATAGATTTCTAGAAGCTTTTATTTCTTGAATGTCATCTCTACGTGTCAGTTTGTGCGAGCATGCCATAAAAATTGCCATATAATTTCTAATAATATTTTCAATATTATATATTTAATAACGCTAGAAGCAAAACCGTTTATGTATTTTTCTATATATTAATAATAGGTTTAGAAATAAAAAAAATAATATTAATATAAAGGAAAAATTAAACAGCCTCAAATAACTACAAAAAATATTCTATTAAAATTCTTCGTTTAAATTTTTTCAACACTAAATATATTTAAGTCATGTTAGAATAATGATGTTATTATAATTTTGACCGACTCCAACAGATGGCGCTGGACGTAGATGTAACTCGCGTTGAAATCATTCGGTATAGTAATAATAAACGCAAAAACAATCCCATATAAAAGCAAAGGGGGGGAAATAGAAAAATACTTCATGGTAGATAAAGTGATGCAAAAAAGGAACTAATCTAAACGTAATTGTGTATTTCGACCCTAATATCTTTGAAAATACATTATGTTTAAAATCATATATAAAATAAACAACTCTTTATTGTTTCTGCAAGATCATCTATTACAGATTTTGTGTATTAACGTGTTGAGTGATATGAATATATTAATCAAAAATATGGTGGGTTTATAGGCAATAACATTAAGGCACACGTCATCAAGTAATAGTATAACATACGCGGATGTACCTTGAAACTTACGATGAAGAAAAATAATATTAGGAACTAATAATTTTAGCAGAATAAAATGATTGAACATCCCTCATGTCGGAGGGATTTTATGAATAAATTACAAAGTAATCCACCATCATTTTTAAGTAATATATTTAGTCCACAGTTTCGTTCCTCAAAAGGAATCATAAGATCTCTTGTATGTTTTTGTCATGGGAGTTTCTTCAGTAACAGCTTGACACAAAAATTAAAAACTTAGCATAATAATAAAGTATATATCACGATGGTTAAAAATAAAAAATATTCATATGAAAATTTTAAAAATATCTTTAGAATGATATGGAAAATATTTTTTTCATGATTATACATAAAAAATATGACTCCTTCTCTGTTTTGAGACTACTGAGTCCAAAATAATTAAAAAAAAGTTTTCAGCAGCTTATGCGAAGTTTGTAGGAAAATTATAGCAATGAATCTATATTTCCTAATTTTTATAATATTCATCATGTTTTTACGCCTGTGAAATATAATTATAGACTATCATTTACTTGGAGATAAAAATAATATATGCAAGTAGCTTAATAGAACTGCTGTGAACCTACAAATTATAAGTTTCTAAGTTTCTAAGTTTTCATAAGTTTCTAAATTCACAATTAAATGAAACTACGTGATGTAGTATTATTTCTACTTTCTTTGATTTCTTTACCACGTCCTAGGTTTCGTTGTATTACAACTATCTTTGCCAATATCCCACATGAAGATGTTGTAATACAACGAAACCTAGGCCGTGGTAAACAAATCAGAGAAAGTAGAAATAATACTACATCACATAGTTTCATTTAATTGTGAATAATAAATTTCTACAAAATTAACGCCAAATATATTCAACAAAGTTTCTAAATATATAGGGAAACTTCATAGGGAAAGTTTTACTAGTACTTGACAGATTTTTAAAAATATTTTGCCGCAAAAAATACACATTACTAAACATTGACTTGTTTAAATAAGTTACATCAATACTCTGACTAAGGTACAATTGTCAGAATCTTGTTCCTTCTGTAATTTTGTTTCTTGTTTCTGTGACACTGGTAGAAGTTGCGGAAATGCACTTAAAGAAAATATTGATTCAAAGACAGCAACCAAAACAAGACAGATTCGCTCACTCGTCATCAACCTGATAACAACAACTACAATCCGTTATATTCTTTGTGACGATATATTATATTTTTATTCAATTCACAGTTTTATTTTCAAGTGACCCAAAATCGATTTTGTTCTTTCTATTCGAATAACACATTCTGTCTTCAATATATTGTCCAAAACGCTGTCAATATTTGTCTAGTGTTGGTGTGTAAAAAATTTCATCATTGTTTTTAAATACACTATAATTATCGTGTTATGGGTATGTATATTTCAAGTTACTTTCTTTTTTACTTCAAAAACCATATATCTATACAAATTTCCCACTTGAAGATTTTGTCATACAACGAAATCGTGGTAAAGAATTTAAATAAAGTAGAAATAATACTATATCACGTAGTTTCATTTAGCTGTGAAAAATTAAATTAAAATGAATTTCTACAAAATTAACGCCAATTTATATAATATAAAGCATCTTTGATCGAAATATTTTAACGAATGTTTCACCGAAATTTAAAAAAAAGATGTTGCATAATAAATTATTACAGGTCAACAGTAAATTTTTATTATGATATCTTAATTATTATGGTGACAATCTAATGTAAAATTACGTACTAGCGAATTGATAATAGCTTGAAGTTAGTTAATACCACAGGAAGTTTATTAATATCTCTAAGGTTATCTCCTACAAATGTAAATCACGGAAATACTAATCATTAACAGTCCAGAGTCAGGGACCCGCGTAATTACTCTAATGAATAGTATATACTTTTGATGTCGGTAGCAGATTAATAAAAACCACTAAAATCTAGTGCTCTTATATTTAATGTGCCAACCTTTTCCTTAATTTCATATTGAGAAACTGGCAAACAGGAAAGTGAAAAGCTAAAGGGCTACCTTTGATATATACAGTCGCTATTTGAATGTTTAGTTTGGATATTTTCAACAAGACAATTATATACAAATAATAACATAACATATCCCAGAATATGTAACTAACTCATCGGAAAATAAAACTTCAATGAAACTATGCTATTTTAAGACTCTTTTATTATACAGAATTTTATTTTGAAAATTAGCTTATTAATTTAATTATCAGGAAATTAATTATAAACGTTAATGTATATATTTAAATGTATAAACAAATATTTTATTTAGTTTAGTTATTTGTTGACTTAACTTTTTTGCGGCAATACTTAAGTTTATTGCAGTAAATAAGGTAAGGTATTGTTATCATATTTGGCTTACTGACGTTTTAATATTTAGTTTCCCTTTTTAGAAAAATTCTATGTAATTTTCGACAACGTTGGTTTTGAAACTGGGAACCCAATTAGCTTTACATTCAGATATCGATGATGGCTCACTGATATAAAAACAAATGATGAATGTAATAAATAAGAAACAAGATATATCACAACATTTCTGACTGAGTTTTGTGTTCAGAAATACTTGCAATGTATAAATTTGGATTTAATATATACATCGTTTATCCTATAAAATAAATTTGATAAATTTTACGTGTCGAATTGTCATTGTACAGGTATTTTATTTTCCATTCCTTGTTCTGAAACATTATTATAATAAAAACACGTAGGTAGACGTTTTTTAATTTAATCTTCTTATGATATTTTGAAATCCTAAGAAGACATAATTATCAACTATGGAATTCAGGCAAATCAAGTTATTACAGTGAAAAGAATTAATCCATGTAAAAATTATATTAATCTAACTCGTTAATATTATATGACAAGTAAATCAATCAAAGAAACCCTGTTTTAAATGTTATAGAAAAATGTTATACAAATAAACGAAAAAAAACAAAAGTTACAAAGTAGTAATATATATATATATATATATATATATATATATATATATATATAGCTGATAAATTAGACGATATTAAAGGATGCAGTAATTCCAGAAGACCGATTTTTCTGGACAATTTCGGAGCGCTTCCTGAAAAAATGGTGTCAGCCCAAGAGCCTTTACAGTTTATAAGTATACGTGGTAAACATTCCGTTATTCGTATATTTAGAATTTATAAATAAGTTTCGACTACTTATCGTAGTAGTTTTAAATTTACTTGATTATGAGACTATTTTTTTAAGTGCGCTAATAATTTTTTGTCTTCTCCATGTTAATTTTTTGACCTATATGTTGGGAAACTCTGCTTAAGTCCCTGAACATTGTGCCATGATCATCGAAGGATTGTGTCAAAACCTTGTACATTCCGCAAATCGAAAGTGAGTAATATATTCACTATTTATATTGATGGTAAATCCATTCCAATCCAAGAGCTTGAAATCGTCCAGTATTGAAGAGTTTCGGAGAAATCACGTCTCTTTGCCTTACACCTTTTTGCAGCTCGATCGTTTTCGTATCCTGTAATGGCACTCATATGGCGGCTTAACTAAAAATCCTTCAATACTTCATTATATTGGTGATCAATCATTTCAATATAATATTATAATGTTGAATTTGTTGAATCTAATTGTCTCAGAAGACCCGGAAAGTGTCCTTTTGTAAGATTGGTCCAATTGAAAACTGCAAAAATTCTAATCCAACCTTTCAAAACATGTCAATAATAATAGCGCTACATCTGCCGATACTATGCATAAAGATAGGAAAAATTCAATAATGTACCTCTGGTATTGGTAAACACGCGCATATTAATTTTGAATTGGAGACTCTACTTGACATTTTCCTAAAAATAGTACCGTTACTGAAAAATGTGCCTACTAGTTGAAAAAAATTATTTCTTATCATTTATTTATCTGATTATTTTCTTTTCAGTTTAAAAATTATTTCCATTCTATCCTGGAGATTTTCATTAAAAGTTCTAAAGACTGCCTCTCATCCCCGACTTTTGAATTCATTTTCATATATTTCTACCATGAGGAAAATAGGCATCTTTTTGTTAACCATTTATTTTAATGTATCTAATTGATACATATGGCGGAATTATTGCTATGAGAGCAATTTTTTATAGTCAACTATAACACCAGTCCAGGCCCGTTCGCTGGACGGCCGGAATCGAACCCGGGTCCCCGCGGTGCTCCGCATCGTCAAAGGCGTATGCTTCATGATCAACCCAACACACCACGGTGACGACAATTTACCATTTAATCAAACATCAGAAAAAATGTAGGAAATTAAAGAAAAAGTGTTAATTTATCTATTTACTTACACACACACACGTTTATCAACACATTACAGGTAACCTATACGTAACGATAAGAAATAAATTTTTAACTAAGTTTAAACTTTTCAATTAAACATGAATACAAAAATACATAAGAACTACAAAAGATAATGATAATACATTTAACTCATCCTAAATAAATCAAATTCTGATGCGACCGCTTTCAGGTGGTTGAGCAGTTGAATACCGCGGGAAATACGAGAGTTTCGATATAGTTTGGCTCTAGAGGGTGGTATAGCTATAATATGATGATTGCGTGAGCGTAGAAAATTGTCAAATATGAAGAATGAAAGTTGGCTCAATGATACAGGCTATGGGATTTTAATAGCTGGAAGATAAATTTTACAAGCGTAAAATGGAAAGTACTTAAATATTTGATCATACTCTAAAAAAAATCGAAACTTTAAATTTATTGTTCTATTTAATAGCATCGTTAGCAAGCTTCTACTCTGTCATCTAACATATACATACATACTGATTTAAAACGTACATCGAATACATGGGCAGATAATTTCAGGAATCTATCACCGAGGTAAAAAGATCTACATATGTTGCTTAAAATATTATAAATGAACGAAAGAATATAAAGAATATGCCGATCACGAATTCCAATCCATTTGAGTCGAAATCTAATCTCAGAAACGAGATGATATTTTTGAGGCCAAATACGTTACCGATACAAATATTTTGAATAATAAGTAATAAGATCTGGATTTGAGTAAGATCTGGATAGCAAACACAAAATATCTGGTAATCTAGAATATTTTTGTCATAATAATTAATATATTAATAATTAAACACAAAATGTCTGGTAATCTAGAATTCAACAACCTCAGACAGAGGAGCAAGACATATTTTTTTTGAATATTTTAAACAATATATCTAATGCTGTTTCACAGAAATTAAAAAGAAAACATTTTGGAATCAATATAACAAATGAATTAAAGAAACTCGTTGATTACCTCATTTTTCCTGTCTAACTTTTCTACACGTGTAAATGTTTTTAGTGTTAACTATTGAAATATATGCTTCACCACTAAATTAAATTTCATGTTTACATCTAATATGGTTTTGGAGAAAGAAAACCTGTGACATCTAGACAGACGGAATAATACGTGAATTTAGGTTTTCATTTTTTCTTTTTTTTTATGTTACAAAAACCAAAAATTTATCTGGATCATCTGTTAATTTGTTTTAATTCAGAAATACGTATTATATAAATATTCGTACAGTATATCGGTGAGTTGATGTTGCAATTGCTTGCAATATCAATTGCTTCTTGGTATTTCTAAGTATAAAATATAAAGTGTATAATTAATATGTCTTTATTCCTCATTCCATTCTTGAGATCTCCATTTCCGAGCTATATACACAGCAACCAAAGGGCCGAACTGCAATAACTTATGAATACAAAACTCATAATTATATATGTATGGATTTTCTCAAAATTGATTTTCCCCTAATACCTCTTTATCTTTTAAATTATTTCATAACGGCTTATATTTTATACAAATATTAACGAACATTTAACACTTTTGATTTTTACGTTTTGATGAATAGATACATATTCTCGTACAACATAAATGTTATATGGCGTACATTACATACAGTTTATTTGGTAAACTACACACTTGTTCTGATTGTAATCTCCGTGCATACAAATAACATTCAGCCCATGGGCGGCTTCAAGAAGACTCTTGCAATTTGATTAACACATGACCTTATTTGAACAAACGGTAACCAAATTTACGACGAAATTCTTAGAAATGTGCACATCCGTTTAGAAGGAGTTAGCAAGCATACATTCAGAAAGATAAACTTAATTTTCAAAAATTGGCATTAACAATGTGAATTTTAGACAAAACTATCTTTTTAATACTATATCCAGAATAAATATTGCGTACAAGAATTTTTTCGCATTTTTTTACCCCAGTAGTCATGTCAAAATTACGACAACAAGTTCACATCAAATTGACGACAAACTATTCAATAAACACTTAATGGCCAGTAGAGCTATACGGTATGATAAAGAAATAAAAAAGACTGGCATCCACATTTGGAAAGGGTAATAATTTTGAACACTTCAAACTGACAGAACACGATATATCAGTTCTTTTATCCGATTCATAACTTACATGAATTATATTATTATATATATTGCGACACACGTGTCGTCGATTTCAACAATGATTTTCTCAAAAAAAATTCTCTTCATTTCTTAGTTCGATAATTCCATCTTAATTTTGAAAGTATTAATTGTGTTCAAAAACGCTTATCAAATTAATTGTTGAGAAAAAAAAGCACGGTTATTTTCATATGAAAATTACGTTGTAATAACAAATCACGTGGCTGAAAAATATTCCATTTTTCAACAATCTAATGTCTCTTTTACCACATGACATAACTATGCTTCATTATCACAAGACGAAATAAATAATACCCTTATCTGAACCCCACTAATAAAAAAGCAGCAAAAATAAGATCAAAAGATGGAGGCGTCATGATATTGATCCAACTTGGCCGACCAACTTTGGCGACTTCCAACCAACCAACTTTGGCGACTTCAATCCAACTTTGGCGACTTCCGTAGTATGATATCGAATTAATAGTATGGTTACGGACTCACCGTATGCCGTAAAAGAAACGCAGAAGTATTCCCTCAGTTTGGCATTAATTAACGCGTCTAAGACTCAGTAGAAGTTCTTTGAGAAAAAATTTCCAAGTGGTGCTGCAAGAATTATAGGTATATTGGCCCGCTCATTCGCAAATTTTTAAAAACTAGACCTCGAATTTTTTTCACTATCCAAAAATAGTTTTTTTTATTTTACTCGGTGTCCACAGCATTGCCGACAAAGGCATGTCCCGCTGTAACAACATTGAATGGACATTACCATTGTACCTTCATAAAGACATAATCATATCATTATAGTCATTGTCACTATAGCTTAAACTCATTTTATGAAACAAATCGCCCGACAGATAAAAAAAGATCATACCGAGATTGCAACCCTCGGAGTTCAGACTCTAGTATTTTACTGCTTCTCCAATCACTCACGTAAAGAAGCGACAAGCTAAAGGTAAATTTACTACGTAAAACTAGGCAAAAAGTTAATGTCTATAAGACATTTAGGAAGGAAAAAGATTCAAGTCCAAGTTACAAATCTATATAATATAATTATATAATCACTATTAATTGGAATTCGTCCTTAGAAATGTTTCCAATGTTAAAAATTATGTTTCCTTTATAGGTTTAAATTGAGGGACCTTTCTTCTACTCTAATGTAATAACAATGCCAATGTTTGAGGGTCGCTCTCACTCTGTAATTATACAGTTTTACGTTCCTGCTAATGGAGACTGAAATTATACTGATTGGTAAAATCATACTTGTACTTCCGAATTAACTTTCACATTATAAATATTTAACAAATATTTAATTTTATTCAACGTTTAAGCTAAAAGTTGAAATACATACTAAACGTTTTAATACGTACTAAATAGAATTTACGAGAGAAGTTTAATAATAACACGCTGATGACTTTGCAGAAAGACACAAGTTATATTTTCTGTCGATAATTTTTCAATTTGTATTTGTCAATAGACATGGAGTCGTCGCGTATAGTGCTGGTGCCTCTAATAGCACAGTAATTTTAAACATAAAAATTACCAACCTGCGAAAAAAAATTCTATTGAGCATGATTTCAAAACCTATGTTCGGGCATTTTACAAAAAATTATCAAAAGTCTCCATCTAGTTTTTCTTAACTTTTGACCTATCCGGAAAAAGATTATGAAAAACTTTTTTTAGCAAAAATATCGTTTTATGTATTTCAAAGATCGATGAACGTTATTTTGAAAATTGTAGATATCAAAGATTTTTTTTATAAGAAGAGAAATTTAAACATTTTTTTTATACAGCCAATCATTTTCACAGACGAAGTAGTCATACGTTCGTATACGATGTAAGGCGCTTCAGAGCAAGGCTAATATTCGCTACTATATATATATATATATATATATATATATGTATGTATATATATATATATATATATATATATATATATATATATGTATGTATATATATATATATATATATATATATATATATATATATATATATATATAACATTGTTTTGGTATTACACATTATGAATCTATAAATGACAAGTAAAAATGTATGTTCAATTTTCTAACAAAAGCTCCTTTACCATCTCATACTACACTTTATTCGAAGCGATAATTATCACTTATAATTATTTTTTGATAATTATCAAGGTAAATATTGGTTGATAATTATCTTGGTAAATATAATCGAAAACTTTTAATTTGCCACTTTTCTCTTTTTTAATAATAGTAATATTAAGCGACTACGTGTATCGGACCGAACGTAACTTAATGTTTATTGCGGGGTTTTACCCCGTGTCGCGTCAAACTTTTAGTAATTCTTTATTTGAAACTAAAATTAACTTTAATTCTTATTTCGAATTCGGAATCTTCAGATCCAGACATTGTTCAAACAGTTCATGTAGTTGAGGGGGATGACGATGATATTTATAATTAAAATGTAGTTTGATTTTTAATTATTTTTGTTCGAAAGTTTAGAATTCACAATTAAATGAAACTACTTGATGTAGTATTATTTCTATTTTCTTTAAGTTCTTTACCATGACCTAGGTTTCGTTGTATTACAACATCTTCAGGTGGGATATTAACAAAGATTCTATGCTATGATGAAATCTTTGCTAATATCCCACCTGAAGATGTTGTAATACATCGAAACCTAGGTCGTGGTAAAGAAAGTAGAAATAATACTACATCACGTAGTTTCATTTAATTGTGAATAATGAATTTCTACAAAATTAACGCCAAATATATTAAATATTCGAAAGTTTAGTTTTATAAGTTTCTAATTAAATACATTTGGCGTTAATTTTGTAGAAATTCATTGTTCGCAATTAAATGAAACTACGTGATGTAGTATTATTTATACTTTCTTTAATTTCTTTACCACGACCGAGGTTTCGTTGTATTACAACATCTTCATGTGAGCTATTAGCGTAGATTTTCAGGTGGGCAATTAGCAAAGGTCTTTGCTAATAGCGCACTTGAAGATGTTGTAATACAACGAAATCTATGTCGCGGTAAAGAAATTAGAGAAAGTAGAAATAATACTACATCGCATCATGCCCATAATAAATAAAAGATTACCTTGGAGGTTAAGTATGTTTAATTTATTACTAAAATGTTGCTTCTAACGTAAAGGTTGATAGAAAATACCGATTGACTAATGATCGACTGATACATATTTATTCGATAATTATCGGATTCTGCAATCTATTACGACGGGAATACTGCAATCTATTGCTACGGAAACGACTTAAATTATCAAACAGTTTAGACTAATCCACATAGCTAGTTGGCTTAATTTAGTTTATACCTCAAAACTAAATAATAGTTTGCACTATAAACATATTAGATTCAACTAATGTTAAAGGATAATTGTCGATAAGTTCAGATACTTTGGTGAAAAAATAGAGGGACAAATTTAGATCGAGCAAGTCGTTGGATGTTGAAGTAAACAATTTGAACAGTTTATTTCAACGATTCTAGAAGGTTTTTAAACTTGATGTAAATGGATGTCTGTTGAAAAATGTTAAAATGTTGAAAATATCCACTAGATGATGCGTTAAGTATGGTTAGCGAGGATACTTGCCGCTTAAATCAATAACAACAATAATGAAGTTGGCTTATACCTTTCAATGATTAATGATGGTGAAATATGAGACCTTACATATCTCTTAAATCAAATACTACTACATGTATCGCACATACTTGTTTTATTACTTTAATACAATCAGATTAATTTCAGCTTATCTATTTTATAAAAAAGGGTGCGTGTACTTATGTACGCGCGTGAGATGTTATTCTTCTTTGGCATCATTAAAAAATAGTTTTTAATTGTATGCAAATAATAAATTACAATAAAATAATAAAAGGACTGGAAAAGGATAGTCAACACAGTCAATAAAGTTCAGTTTAAATTTGAAAAATTAAATAAATAAATATTTATTTTCTTACATTAAGGGTAACATAAATTCTCTTATTATCCGAATGTTATTTTTAAATTATGTCCACTGCCATAGCATCTTCCGGTAATGACAAATAATATATACGGATAGATAACCTCAATTATATTGGAGCACTTGAAAAAGTCTATAAACACAAGTTTTTCACTAATATTTACGAATAGTAAATATATTAATCAAAACATTGAATTTAAATCACTACTGAATATAATTTATCAGCACATATATAAATCGCACTTATATGAAACTAAAACATGTGTGTGAATGTAGTTTCGAGATTGCAACCGCTGCAACTTCATACTGTAACTTTTGTGTGACGAATCTTATAATTTCACTCTCATCATTTTTTCATAACGCGCCTAAAGAAGTATAACTTCAAAAAACATATTTAACGTCTCAAATAAGTTTTACTGCAGATTACTGTCAATTTTTCCCATTTTTATAATTAAAACTCCGTCTCAAGCATTTAGTAAATTTTATGAAACATATTACTGCTAATGATGTATTTGATATGCTTCTAACCGATTTGATATGCTTTTTTAAGTACTACGTTCTTATTTACTTTTTTCTTTTCGTATCCAATGACACATAAGGCGCCTCACTTTGCGACGCTCACCACTGTGATCTTGTCTTAACATTCTTGTCAAATTTTCCACTCACCATCCTTGATTTGTTTCATGTACAACCATTGTCCCGATATATAAGGTTTTTCCGGTCTTTGTGGCAAACATAAGAGAGACGTTGTAAGGATTACATTTTGTGGCACTCTAGAGGTGTATTCATTTCATTGTCATGCTCAACCTTATCACTAGTTGATTTCGTAGTACTACATGAATTAATAATAATGAAAACACATTCTTTAATTCAAGATTGAAATTGTCCTTAACGTTTTTGTTTCATCATTTGTTCATTCCAAACTTTGCATATTTTGAATTGCTGTTAATACTACAGTGCTTTTGAAGCTTAAGTTTAAAATTGAGTTCAAATTGATCATGGTTACTATTTATAACGTCACCGTTTTATCTTGTCATATCCCATTGGCCTTACTAATATTTTGGTAAAGCCAATGGGATATACATTATTTATATTAAGGTTAATTTTTGGATATCAGGGGACTTTCACGTTAAATTATGAATTATTTGTGTTTAAATTTGTCACTTCCATGATTTTTTAGCTCATAAAATGGTAATAACGAAATACTTTACTGTTTTCATTTCTTCTCCATAGCTTTATTACTAAAAATATTTCTTTTCTTTGCGATTTTTAACAGAGTTTGCATTGAAATCTACCCTTACAAGGATGAAACCCACTTTTAGTATTTTGTTTGTCACTTTTTACAAATAGTCGTATAATTTATTTTATTTTTCATGTTCTGTATCATTTGTAGGATTATAAATTTATACAATAATTATTTCGTTAGTTGGAAAATGTATTCCTTTTATAATACAAACAATAGTAGAATCCTACAAAATGAGGCTTCTTAATACTGCTTTGTTGAGAAAAAGTTTTTTTTGCTTATCACGAATTCTTCAATCAAATTTTATTATTTATCACAAGTTCTTAATTAGCCAAGTTAATTAAGAACTTGTGAGATATGTAACTCATTCCCGAAATACCCAACACGTGATTATCCGTTTTGTTTATCACTTGCCGTTGTCATTATTTTCACATTCCAAGTTCCAAATTTTAGTTTTTATTTTACCTCACACATCGACTGTTTCAGCCTAAGAGGTTTCCTGAACCTTTTCTCTTGAGTACTCATCTGTGTAGACTCTTTATACCAGGCAAAATTATAATCGTTTAAAATCCCTTATGTCTCCATATCTTCGGACATTTGGTCTTCGCATTCAGAGTTTTTTTACATGGAAGATTGATTAGCTCATCGCTAAATAGAATTAAAGTTTCACGTATGGCTGAGTATGGTGAAGCGGACTTCACTAAATATATATTAGTATAATATATCCTGTATGTATAATATAAATGTTTGTCGTGCTTTGAATATTTTAGAAAAAAAATAAAAGACAACATCAAAAGAAAAAAGACTTACCTTCAATTTAAGCGGTAACTTCATGAGGTCCATAAACTCATATGCCATTCCTTGGGTTCATCGAGAATTAATTTTGAAATGACGATAGGTTTAGATGGGAGGGCAAATAAATAAATAATACCCTTGAATTGAATGATTTTTACCTTAAACTCCGAGATATGCTGTCGACAAATTTGCATCATCAAACTTAAATTTTTTTTTAAAAGTCTCCCTCTATATGCATTACCTTGAGACAGTTAAATTAGCATCCATTAAACATGACACGAGCGCAATCTCTCTCTGATAAAAACCTGATTCAAAATAGAAGATGGTATTCCAGACCGTCGCTTAATTTGACTCACTTTCAGACTTGAACCACCTGTAAATTCTATTAGAATCACTTAATCTTCAACGGGTTTATATATCATTTTCTAGAATCAAATGGACGTTGTTTAGGTAGTGTCCTTGTATATGATTGTGAAACCTGAGAAAGACTTGAAATCATGGGTGTTTTGGTCCACTGTAATTATGTTTATCTGGTGTAGTTTACCAAGAATTCCTTGTGCAATATGGTAATTATAACGCATTTGGGCACATAACGCATTTATCTAGTACTTAAAATACTGGTGAAGGTTCAGGTCATTAAGATATAAACAAAAGAGATCACACCATAAGTGTAAACTCCACAAACCCTCCGAGTAGTTTTCAAGTCAATATTTCACATCTAATAAAAACAATTAGCCGAAAACTGGCAAATGTTACCAAGCAAATTAAATACAAGGCAACTGTGGTATTTTAGAAAGCGCAAGTAGCAAAAGACCGAATAAATTAAATTGAGTTTAGAAATATAATATTGTTTTAGTACGTGAATTTTAAGGCCATGTGCTCCTAAGCAGTGGTATTTTTTTCATAATAAGCCGCAGAAAGTGGTAACATTATTCAAAACAGTAGCGTGCATTTTTTATATATGATCGACCTAACAATCCATTAAAAATCAAATTGAATGAAAATATAATTATATATGCATCAAGGAATAAAAATTCTAAGTAATTTTTGTGGAAAGTCACGAAATAAGAAGTCTAACTATTATCTAATTATGTTTTTATGATTTCTATGTGTAGCGAAGAGTGAAGAAATTAAATTATACACTATTTTATTAAATTATTAAAAATAATGTTTATTATAATAAAAGTTGAAATCTACAACATATCGGAAACGTAATTTACTTTTATGTAAACTTCGTTCATATTCAAAAACGAACTTTATTATATCTTGTTCATTAGTATGAATCGGTATATAAACTAATAAGATATTATGGATAACTCTCACACCAACACGTAACTTAATTGTATATATGTTAACAGTTTATTACAAGTTGGAATATGCCTACAATGTTTGGACTTGTAATGAGTTGCTAATATATATATATATATATATATATATATATATATATATATATATACATATACATATATATATATATATATATATATATATATACATATACATATATATATATATATATATATATATATATATATATATATATAGGCATGTAGGTTATGTATTAGATATATTGGGACCTTATTTTGATAACAACGCTCTCATTTTAATCGGATTAAAGACGACGAAAATAATGTTCTTTTGACTTCACATCTATATTAATCAGTGATTAAGTCCGAATTTTTAACAGCCTCCAAATTGTATGTAGACTACCTCAGTTCCAATACAATTAAATCAACCGATCCAATATTGAGATGTTGGATCATACAAAGTACATTTGGGAACTGGTTTCGCAAATAAAAAAAGACATTTTACAAAAAAATGTCCAGCGAGTCCATCACCATTGACTTCAATTTACTCTTATCCATCTTTTGTCGAGATCCGCTATCTAACCCAAGGCGTTTGGTAGGATGCTGGTTTTTATACAAAGTAATGGCTATCTGACCTTTGCAACCCATAGATGAAACTGAACCTTTTTGGGCTTATAAGAAACCTTATAAGAAGTATTTCTTATAAAAGCTGCTCTCTAGTGGCACCAGTGGGGACCAGTGGTTTGACGTACTTTCCGAATCGTGGAGGAGTTCTTATGGATATTTTTAAGATTGATTGTCACCCATCCATTCGTCGATCGATACGTATGCTACTTTACCTCATTTGTTACGTGAAATCAACGAATGTAATTTGGCTATGAGGTTCTCCTGAAACCCCAAGTTTGTTACCTAAATGACTAGAGTACGAAATGGTACGAAATTAAATGTTTTCTGTACATCAACTAAAATAGACTAAATCGGATGCGAGTCACAAATATATGAGGAATAAATAGGAAGGTGTATATAAACTATATGTCCAAAAAGAGAAAAGAAAGAGAACAAGATTTAGAGTTTTAGAATTCAATCCAGTCCCACATCTCCTAAGCAATACAACATGTGGATAGAATATAATCCTTCAAACGTGTTGTACTGGTACCAACAGTTGTAAAGTTAGAGCTCACACTACCTACTATGCTCATAAAGTCTTAGGGATTTGATTTTTTGGCATACTACAGGTATATTGAAAACAAACAACTAAATATTAGTTAAACTAAACACTTGTTAGATACCCCTTTAACGAAATAGTGAGGTCGTGGTTAGATCTAAATAAGCAAAAATATATAAATCTTTGCTAATATCCCATCTGAAGATGTTGTAATACAACGAAACCTAGGTCGTGGTAAAGAACTTAAAGAAAGTAGAAATAATACTACATCACGTAGTTTCATTTAATTGTGATGAAAAATGTTTATGTAAATACGTATGTATTTATGTTTGTATACGTTAATATGTTTGTGCCTAAATAATTAGTCTCTTTAATGAAATCTTCATAAACTTACACCCTTTCATATTATTAATCTGCTTAAGTCTTAAAATTTGCATAAATTAAACGAACTTATGTTTAAACAGATAAGACTCTCAGTAAATCTAGATACCATAAGTTTAGAGTTAAATGAAAAGGAAAACCTAATAAAAATCTTGGTGGCAATAAAATTCAAATTAAGGGGGCGTATTGCATGGAACCTATATTCAGTTTTTCAATGTTAAGTTTGGTATAGTTTGATTAGATAAAACGTTGTTACATAATTATATTTACTTGACCAACATTTGGTACTTGAGATTAATATGCTTGGTGACAAAGTGTCTTAAATTAAAAATGAGTTTTTCACAAGCGAACATTTGCATGTATTAATCGATTCGGTAAAGGAATGATCGTATTTGTTTCTGATTGTTTTCAACCTTGTAAACCGTAATAAGAAAAATATTGATTAAATGTGTCAAATGATTTAAAAACGTCAAAACTCGAGAGAAGGTTATATTTGGAACCATTCGTTCGTATTCAACAATAATTTTTTCAAACAGCAGAATGGGAAAATTTATCGGTGTGTGATTTTTAATATTAGTTGTTTGGTGTGGAAATGTTTAACTAATGTTTCGTAATATTTGTATCGTTCGCTTTATAATAAGTCATTGATTTTACGAATATTATTATATTTAAGTATAATATTATATTTTACGAATATTATTATATTAATTATATTTAAGTAAAGCTTAATATAATAATTAAAATAAGCTTAATTAAAATTAAAAAAAAATTACATTAAAAAAAAGCAATAAAATTACTTCGGAGTCGACGATTTTAAGATTCCATATACCAAAAAGGGCAAATTTAACTTTTAAACTTAAAATTCAGTATAATAAAAGTGAAATTTGATATAGTAATGCCAAAATTGTTATAATAGTATTAAAAGGAAAATTTAGAACAAATCAAGCAAAGCAAGCAAACAATTTAAATTCCGTTTATAGTGCAACGTATCATTTAAAATGACTACCACTGAGAAATTCAAAAACATTTTTGATCAGAATTTTAAGTAGTATATATATCGAAAATTATTCATAGAAAATTAGTCAGTATCCCTTTAATTAACCCCTTAAATAGGGGGGCTGTTTTAACATTTTATTATTAAATATTTGTTACATATTTATTAAACTAGGACGTTTGACACATAAAGCAATTTCAATTCAAATATGATACGGATTCACACTTGGTATTTAAATTTTGTCTATCTGTTTGTGCGCACATCACTTAAAATTACCAATCAATGTCTTTGATAAATATAATATTTGTAGCATGATCGTTCTGAAAGTGAATAAAATGCACATCATCTCGACATGACGTCAAAAAGACTTTATCTGCTTGTATTCTCCACTATTTGTTGGTTAGTAAATGTATCTCGCATAAATTACTGAACAGTATTAGATATTTTTTATATTGTATAGGTAATGGTCTTAAATATAAAATAGAGCAGTACTATATTGATACAAAATTTGATGAGTTAAGAAAAAAAGGCAATCCTAAAAAAATATTGCTGCAAACTTAAATGAATTAAGACCATTCTTTTTACAATTTTATTTATTTATTTTTAAATAATGTTATAACTAAAAAAAAATTGAAGTAGATAAACGTCATTAACAGATGGCGCTAGGTGTAAGTAAATCGAGCTATCACAATTATTGCGTATTATAATAACAGCACAGACAGTCACAAACAATAGTTTTAATAGAATAATTAAATTTAACTGCAGAGTCGGTGCACTTTTTTCCAAAACGAAAATGGGGTGTGGGGAGCATTTTAATCTGATTAATTTCTTCTTTATACAGAATTTTGTAAACCTATGCTTAAAATTTTATTTCTTTCAAAGAAATGAAATAATTTTTTTAGAATTAATAGTTTATTTTATGTTTTTTTCATATTTTTAATTAGAAAACATTAGAAAAATCAAAAGACACGGTCATTTTAAACCTGTGTAAGGTCGTTGATTTGGGAGTTAGATCTGATTGGCGATTGATGTTTCGTGAGGATATGGCGGATATAGCAAAAAATATTGTTTCGAAGACTTGGAATCTTATTATTAATTCATAGGATTTTCAATCTATGTCATTACTTTTTCTACTATACACACCGTTAGGGCAGAACCGATTAGAATCTGTTTTTATTATTTGGAGCCCGCACGAAGCTCATATAACTTAAATACTGAATGTATGCAAAAGCCTTCGAACCCTTCGATATCTGTATATGATACGGTACTTCCTCTTTATATTTCCTACCAATTTTCTCTTAAGTATGCTAGATTCTTTGCAAATTAGAAGAAACATTGCGCTTCTAAAGTTTATCTTCGAGCTATTGTATGGAAAAATTCCATTTTTTGAATTGAATTGAATAAACTTTCATTCTTCGTATCTAACAATTCTTTGCACTCACGCAATCATCACCTTTTTCTATACTACCCTCTACAACCGAATTATATAAAAACTGTACAGTTTCCCGTGGTATTCAAATGCCCAATCACTTGATAGTGATCGCTCCAATTTGAGGTTTGTTAATGATGAGCAAAATTAAATTTGTTGAAATGTGTCTTCGTTGTCTTTTGTATTCATGTTTAATATATACGTTCTTTTGTTTTAATTTGTTAAGCCATTAATTACTTATCTCTACGAGTGCGTTACTTATAACGTATCGGTAAATGTATGTGTGTTATAAATAAATAACTAAATATGATGTTTATTTGATATATGAGGAAGAATATAGGACATGACTCTTGGCACTTAGATAGTAAACCCATTTCATCTCAAGAAATAACTGATGTTATAAGAAAGGATCGACCGTGTTATTCTCGGCTTAGAAAAGAACTACATTTTCTTATCATAGATGCAATAAGAGGTGACTAAGATAAGAAAACAGAAAATGGGCCGCAGCTCTCTTCTGCATATGAACAACACTTTACAGCGATCAATTCGCCTGCTAAGCATGCCAATAAAGGCAGATTTCCTTATGTTTTAAAGGCAATTAAACAACAGCCCTCGGTATCAGGCATGGTAACGGTGGAACAGAGGGCACTAAGAATCTTAATTTTAGTCAGATGATCTGGTAAGTCACGGAAGCTGTTAGATGCTGTCTTTCCCATCTCAAAACATGTCAATATTTTGTTTTCTTTTTTAATTTACTTTTGTATTTTGTTTGTCTAATGTGCTATTAAGAATTTACATTGTAAAATCTCTTACAGTCTACCAACTAAATTTCAATACAAATTGTTATGGTTGACTGGAAGAGATTGCTCATGTAGCAATAAGTCCGCCATATGTACTATACATAAAAGTTAATAAATAAATAAATAAATAAAGAACTTAAAGAAAGTAGAAATAATATTACATCACGTAGTTTCACTTAATTGTGAATAATGAATTTCTAAAAAATTAACGCCATATATATCCAATAACATATTTCATGTATACCTATATAAAAAATTATGAGAATATAATACAATGTCATAGTTTGTAATTAAACAAACGTACAATAAAACTAATAAACTAATGATTTATTAATGTACAAGTATAATATACAGATATAAACGTTAGATGGTCTTATGATGATCTTAAGAAAAATCTCGGATTGGAATTTGTCAATATTCATAGTAATAGTGCTGGGTAACTTCTTGAATAATATTTATTTTTCCTACAATGATTAAGAAATTTGACACCTTCCTTACAACTCGTGCATTACTTGCGACTGAACTACTCAATAAATAATGCATGACCTACCTTAATTTTATTTGGCTATAACCTAACATAATTTTACTTCACAATATTGACTAGTTTTCCAATTCATTTCACAATTATATTTCTTTAAAAAAGCTGTCGTAAAATCTTATTTTTTAAATTTTGTTTTGCAAATTGACAATAAAGGATTTATAAAAAAGGGCTCAGTTAAAAAAGTTAATTATGTATAATTTTTAATTACTCCGTAGTGTAACATCGACAAAATTAAGCTTGTGTAGATTTGTTCGGATTAAATTATTTTTTTCTTTTATTTGGTAATAACTAATGTGTAGTGAAAGGTATCGTAATAATTAAACGTTTTTATATATTTACAATAGTTAATTAAGATCTTAACCACGATCTCACTATTTCGTTAAAGAGGTATCTAACAAGTGTTTAGTTTAACTAGTATTTAATTGTTTGTTTTCAATATACCTGTAGTATACCAAAAAAATCAATCCCTAAGACTTTATGAGCATAACAGATAGTGTGTGCTCTAACTTTACTACTGTTGGTACCAGTACAACACATTTGAAGGATTATATTCTATCCACATGTTGTATTGCTTAGGAGATGTGGGACTGGATTGAATTCTAAAACTCTAAATCTTGTTCTCTTTCTTTTCTCTTTTTGGAAATATAGTTTATATAAACCTTCCTATTCATTCCTCACATATTTTTGACTCGCACCCGATTTAGTCTATTTTAGTTGATGTACACAAAACATTTCATTTCGTACCTGCTCTCTAGTTATTTAGGTAACAAACTCGCTGGGGTTACAGGAGAACTTCATAGCCAAATTAAATTCGTTGATTTCACTTAACAAATGAGGTAAAGTAGCATACGTATCGATCGACGAATAGATGGGTGACAATCAATCTTAAAAATATCCATAAGAACTCCTCCACGATTCGGAAAGTACGTCAAACCACTGGTGCCCACTGGTGCCACTAGAGAGCAGCTTTTATAAGAAATACTTCTTATAAGGTTTCTTATAAGCCCAAAAAGGTCTAGTTTCATCTATGGGTTGCAAAGGTCAGATAGCCATTACTTTGTATAAAAACCAGCATCCTACCAAACGCCTTGGGTTAGATAGCGGATCTCGACAAAAGATGGATAAGGGTAAATTGAAGTCAATGGTGATGGACTCGCTGGACATTTCTTTTAACATTTTTTGTAAAATGTCTTTTTTTATTTGCGAAACCAGTTCCCAAATGTACTTTGTATGATCCAACATCTCAATATTGGATCGTTTGATTTAATTGTATTGGAATTGAGGTAGTCTACACACAAATTGGAGGCTGCTAAAATTCGGACTTAATTACTGATTAATATAGATGTGAAGTCAAAAGAACATTAGTTTACCGCTACTTCCTTCGTCTTTAATCCGATTAAAAATGAGAGCGTTGTTATCAAAATAATGTCCCAATATATTTAATACATAACCTACATGCCTATATATATATATATTAGCAACTCATTACAAGTCCAAACATTGTAGGCATATTCCAACTTGTAATGAACTGTTAACATATATACAATTAAGTTAAGTGTTGGTGTGAGAGTTATCCATAATATCTTATTAGTTTATATACCGGTTCATACTAATGAACAAGATATAATAAAGTTCGTTTTTGAATATGAACGAAGTTTACATAAAAGTAAATTACGTTTCCGATATGTTGTAGATTTCATCTTTTATTACAATAGTATAATAAACATTATTTTTAATAATATAATAAAATAGTATATAATCAAATTTCTCCACTCTTCGCTACACATAGAAATCATAAAAACTTAATTAGATAATAGTTAGACTTATTTCGTGACTTTCCACAAAAATTACTTAGAATTTTTATTCCTTGATGCATATATAATTATATTTTTATTCAATTTGAATTTTAATGGATTGTTAGGTCGATCATATATAAAAAATGCACGCTACTGTTTTGAATAATATTACCACTTTCTGCGGCTTATTATGAAAAAAATATAATACTGCTTAGGAGCACATGGCCTTAAAATTCACGTACTAAAACAATATTATTTTTCTAAACTCAATTTAATTTATACGGTCTTTTGCTACTTGCGCTCTCTAAAATACCACAGTTGACTTGTATTTAATTTGCTTGGCAACATTTGCTGGTTTTCCGCTAATTGTTTTTATTAGATGTGAAATATTGACTTGGAAACTACTCGGAGTGTTTGTGGAGTTTACAGTTATGGTGTGATCTCTTTTGTTTACATCTTAATGACCTGAACCTTCACCAGTATTTTTAAATACTAGATAAATGTGTTATGTGCCCAAATGCGTTATAATTACCATATTGCACAAGGAATTCTTGGTAAACTACACCAGTTCAACATAATTACGGTGTACCAAAACACCCATGATTTCAAGTCTTTCTCAGGTTTCACAATCATATACAAGGACACTACTTAAACAACGTCCATTTGATTCTAGAAAATGATATATAAATCCGTTGAAGATTAAGTAGTTCTAATAGAAGTTACAGGTGGTTCAAGTCTGAAAGTGAGTCAAATTAAGCGACGGTCTGGAATACCATCTTCTATTTTGAATCAGGTTTTTATCGGAGAGAGATTGCGCTCGTGTCATGTTTAATGGATGCTAATTTAACTGTCTCAAGGTAATGCATATAGAGTGAGTCTTTTAAAAAAAAATTAAAGTTAGATGATGCAAATTTGTCGACAGCATATCTCGGAGTTTAAGGTAAAAATCATTCAATTCAAGGGTATTATTTATTTACTTGCCCTCCCATCTAATACCCTACACCTATCGTCATTTTCAAATTAATTCTCGATGAACCCAAGGAATGGCATATGGGTTTATGGACCTCATGAAGTTACCGCTTAAATTGAAGGTAAGTCTTTTTTCTTTTGATGTTGTCTTTTATTTTTTTTCTAAAATATTCAAAGCACGACACACATTTATATTATACATACAGGACATATTATACTAAGATACATTTAGTGAAGTCCGCTCCACCATACTCAGCCATACGTGAAACTTTTATTCTATTTAGCGATGAGCTAATCAATCTTCCATGTAAAAAAACTCTGAATGCGAAGACCAAATGTCCGTAAGTAGAAATTCATGGTGGAAGATATGGAGACATAAGGGATTTTAAACGATTATAATTTTGCCTGGTATAAAGATTCTTCATAGATGAGTACTCAAGAGAAAAGTTTCAGGAAACCTCTTAGGCTGAAACAGTCGATGTGTGAGGTAAAATAAAAACTAAAATTTGGAACTTGGAGTGTGAAAATAATGACAACAGCAAGTGATAAACAAAACGGATAATCACGTGTTTTGTATTTCGGGAATGAGTTACATATCTCACAAGATCTTAATTAACTTGGCTAATTAAGAACTTGTGATAAATAATAAAATTTGATTGAAGAATTCGTGATAAGCAAAAAAAAACTTTTTCTCAACAAAGCAGTATTAAGAAGTCTCATTTTGTAGGATTCTACTATTGTTTGTATTATAAAAGGAATAGATTTTCCAACTAACGAAATAATTATTGTATAAATTTATAATCCTACAAATGATACAGAAGATGAAAAATAAAATAAATTTTACAACTATTTGTAAAAAGTGACAAACAAAATAATAAAAGTGTGTTTCATCCTTGTAAGGGTAGATTTAAATGCAAACTCTGTTAAAAATCACATAGAAAACAAATATTTTCAGCAATAAAGCTAGGAAGAAGAAATGAAAACGGTAAAGTATTTCTTTATTACCATTTTATGAGCTAAAAAATCATGGAAGTGACAAATTTAAATACAAATAATTCATAATTTAACGTGGAAGTCCCCTAATATTAAAAAATCAACTTTAATGTAAATAGTGCGTATCCCATTGGCTTTACCGAAATATCAGTAAGGCCAATGGGATATCACAAGATAAAACGGTGACGTTATAAATAGTAACCATTATCAATTTGAACTCCATTTTAAACTTCAAGAGCATTGTAGTATTAAGAGCAATTCAAAATATGCAAAGTTTTGAATAAACAAATATTGAAAAAAAAACATTAAGCACAATTTCAATCTTGAATTAAAGAATGTGTTTTCATTATTATTAATTCAGGTAGTAATATGAACTCAACTAGTGATAAGGTTGAGCATGACAATGAAATGAATACACCTCTAGAGTGCCACAAAATCTAATCCTTACAGCGTCTCTCTTATGTTTGCCACAAAGACTGGAAAAACCTAATATATCGGGACAACGGTTGTACATGAAACAAATCAAGGATAGTGAGTGGAAAATTTGACAACAAGAATGTTAAGACAAGATCACAGTGGTGAGCGTCGCAAAGTGAGGCGCCTTATGTGTCATTGGATACGAAAAGAAAAAAAGTAAATAAGAACGTAGTACTTAAAAAAGCATATCAAGTCGGTTAGAAGCATATCAAATACATCATTAGCAGTAATATGTTTCAAAAAATTTACTAAATGCTTGAGACGGTGTTTTAATTATAAAAATGGGAAAAATTGACAGTGATCTGCAGTAAAACTTATTTGAGACGTTAAATTTGTTTTTTGAAGTTATACTTCTTTAGGCGCGTTATGAAAAAATGATGATAGTGAAATTTTAAGATTTGTCACACAAAAGTTACAGTATGAAGTTGCAGCGGTTGCAATCTCGAAACTACATTCACACACATGTTTTAATTTCATATAAGTGCGATTTATATATGTGCTGATAAATTATATTCAGTAGTGATTTAAATTCAATATTTTGATTAATATAATTACTATTCGTAAATATTAGTGAAAAATTGTGTTTATAGACTTTTTCAAGTGCTCCAATATAATTGAGGTTATCTATCCGTATGTATTATTTGTCATTACCGGAAGATGCTATGGTAGTGGACATAATTTAAAAATAACATTCGGATAATAAGAGAATTTATGTTACCCTTAATGTAAGAAAATAAATATTTATTTATTTAATTTTTCAAATTTAAACTGAACTTTATTGAATGTGTTGACTATCCTTTGCCAGTCCTTTTATTATTTTATTGTAATTTATTATTTGCATACAATTAAAAACTTTTTAATGTTTATTAAATAAATTTTTTAATGATGCCAAAGAAGTATAACTTCTCACGCGCGCACATGAGTACACGCACCCTTTTTTTTATCAAATAGATGAGCTGAAATTAATCTGATTGTATTAAAGCATAATATTATATTTTAATCTTCAATAACCAAGTCTGTGCGATACATGTAGTAGTATTTGATTTAAGAGATATGTAAGGTCTCATATTTCACCATCAATAATCATTGAAATGTATAAGCCAACTTCATTATTGTTGTTATTGATTGATGCGGCAAGTATCCTCGCTAACCATACTTAACGTATCATCTAGTGGATATTTTCAACATTTTAACATTTTTCAACAGACATCCATTTACATCAAGTTTAAAAAACCTTCTAGAATCGTTGAAATAAACTGTTCAGATTGTTTACTTCAACATCCAACGACTTGCTCGATCTAAATTTGTTCCTCTATCTTTTCACCAAAGTATCCGAACTTATCTACAATTATCCTTCAACATTAGTTGAATCTAATATGTTTATAGCGCAAACTATTATTTAGTTTTGAGGTATAAACTAAATTAAGCCAACTAGCTATGTCGATTAGTCTAAACTGTTTGATTATTTATGGCGTTTCCGTTGCAATAGATTGCAGTATTCCCGTCGTAATAGATTGCAGTATCCGATAATTATCGAATAAATATGTATCAGTCGATCATTAGTTAATCGGTATTTTCTATCAACCTTTACGTTAAAAGCAACATTTTAGTAATAAATTAAGCATACTTAACCTCCAAGGTAATCTTTTATTTATTATGGGCATGATTCAACAATTAGAAACCTAGGTCGTGGTAAAGAAAGTAGAAATAATACTACATCACGTAGTTTCATTTAATTGTGAACAATGAATTTCTACAAAATTAACGCCAAATGTATATAATAAGGGATTGCTCCTGTAGTAGTAAGTTCGCCTTACATATTAAGACATGAAAGAAAATGTTATCGTTGTTATCGTCGCCTTTGCTGTTATTACTAGAAGGTTTTTTTTCACCGAAAATGGTGATGGTTTAAATTTAAGTTTAAACTACAATGATTGCTAATGAAACTGTGACACAGTTTATTCTGATCGACTTAAAATAACATAATAAATGAAAAGAAAATAAAGGAAGGAGTTGTTTGATTGGGGTAATGTATCATAAAAACTAATAAAAATAAATACTAAAAGATATTTTACAATCCCACATACACAATTTAAACATTTTATGCCCATAATAATTTTAAATTTCGAATTCCAATTAATAAAATATTATTAAACATAGTTAAGAATGCGGCATATATATGGTTTCTGTTCCATAATTAAATATATGGTAGGCAATTTAGATTGTGGAGTGGATCTCCAGAATTAACAAAAAAGAACTTTAAATACCTCCGCTAATATTGCAAATTTCATAATTCAATTATAAAACAAATTTAGAATACCAGATTTTGATAAAAGCAAAAATACAAATAAATAAATGGTAAAGACACTAGTTTAACTGCCATAAAAGTCAGCGAAAAGTACCCTTTAGGTTTTGATTTATTTGCGAGTGTCAAAATTTTCGGCATAAATGTCCGTATTTTTTATTATGTTGACTTAGAATCTTGATTTTTTTTACAGCTCTAATGGACCATAAACCTAAGTATTTGATATTGATTTCAATTGATACATCCAGAATTCCTGAAAAAAAGGGTCTTGATAGACCGACGGACGAACGACGAAATGATCCGAAAAAGGTTCTTTTTTCATTTTGAGGTACGAAACCCTGCAGAACCCTGCAGCCTGCGAGAATTCTGTCAAACAACACTCATTGAAATGAAGTAAGATATGAAACATACTAATTAAGCTATGACACAATCACAATTTAATGGTAAATAAAACTTATTATGAAAAACAAACCCACAATAAATCAATCGCTTCTCAAACGGAACAACACGATTTTTTATTATATAGCAGTAGCCATTTGCTGTGAAAAAAAAATCTTCACTCTGTAAGTATGTCACGTAATTCTCTCAATTTTGTAAGTATCTACTGCACTAGTTGATGATATCGTTGGGGAAATCCACTACTCACGTAAATAATGTGATTTTTTCTGAAATAATTAGAATTTATGTTCATCAGTCCATAGGAAACGTTTTAAGTTTTCGCCCGTCCAATGTTGATATTTTCGAGACCGCCCTATTATTTTTTGTAGATTTACATGCCTCAAAAGCAGTTTTTTCACTAAAATTCTAATCCAAAAATCAAATTAAATAATTAAAATAAATTAATTTGAATAAAAATTGCTTATGTTATTTTCACAAGTATTTTCTATTGATCCTTGTCTTATCAATGTCGATCGTAGAAGAGTTACATTAATGAGATCTTAATTAATCTGTATGAAAAATTATTTCTGATAAGTTTTGTTTATGTAACAAATATGCGACATCCAAGCATTTCAATCTGTGACCAGGGTTGCCGTAATAAACTTACCGTTGCCGTTGACAATCTAATTCAGACATAGTCTAAAGAGGTTACCGAATGTACAAGGTATCGTTTGAGTGAACGAAATAAAATTGATTCGGATTAAAATGAAGGGAAACTTTAACTATATAAAAATTGTGAACATAACGCTATTTTTTCTATATTAAAAAAATGTCTCTTCCTGGCGTTAGTTGCAATAAACGAATACACTTACAACATATTTCTTTACAATCTAACCGATTAACCACTATTTAATTGATTTCTCATTAATATCTCGATAATTTTAAAGTATTATATATATATATATATATATATATATATATATATATATATATATATATATATATATTCGTTTTCTGTAACTAATAACGACGGTGTTCAAGTTTCGTTGTAGGCATAAATCAAAGTTATAATTTTATTTTTTTTCCTTCCAATTAATCCTCAAGAATGTGATGTAGCCTTATCGAAAATAAGTTGTAAAAATATAAAGTATTTCAAAAAATGGTAATCATATTAAGATATAAGAGGAATACCACGGTAAGGCATTTTAAGACATAAGAGGAATACTATTGTAGGCATTATAAGATATAATAGGAATATCATTGTAGGCATTATAAGATATAAGAGGTATACAATTGTAAGGCATTATGACACATAAGAGGAATATTGTTATAAGATAGTGTAAGATATAAGAGGAATATCATTATAAGGCATTGTCAGATTTAAGAGGAATACCACTGTAAGACATTATAAGATATAAGAGGAAGAGAATGTCACGGACGTGTAATGAAATTAAATTTTATGTGAATCAATGATCTCACCCTGAAATATATCATACTAACTTTGATCTCTAGTACATTAAAATATTAAACAATGTTACTGACGGTCTTATTGACGCCAAGAATCATAAAATATTTAAGGACATATTACCGAATAAAATCTATGGCCGCTCTTCGTTTGTGATCTGTATAAACGAAGTATCTGATATATTTTCTTTTTGTATTTTGTTAGTTGTTCTATCTTTATTACAAAACAGAATAACGGACTACTTTAAAACCGACCTTGACGTCGGATAGCCATTTGCTTATCGCAGGCGCTTTTTTCGAAGCTCATTTGGCATAAAAAGTTGCGATTTGGTATAAATGTGTGAAGTTATGGTTCATTTATGAATATTGAAACAAGTTTAATTTTCAATTTGGGGATTGAAGGGCGAAGAGGTGCCAAAAAATTATTGAATATTTTATGGCAACTTATGCTATTTCAGAATTATGAACCAAGTTTATTGTGTATTTTTTTGTATCAAATTTATCATTACTGGAACGGTTTATAGGATTCCCTATCTCGAAAGGAAAAACGGAACCCTTATAAGGTCATTTATTAGTCTTATAAGGTCTTACTTTTTTTTAAAACCACGAAGAATTATTATATTAATATTATGAAAAACCATGCCGTTTTATGAGAAAAAAGTTACATTTGAAATAGTGTACAAAAAGTTATGATTAAAATATTATAAAAAAGAAGTCCGCTTGAGGTTTAAGTACCTAATCGTCAAATGATTTAACGGGTTCCACTTTTCTTTACAGGGCATGTATTGAATTCTCTCTCTGCGGCTTTGTCATAAATATATACCACTAAATTTCATCGCAAACCTGACTCCCTCTTGACAGGAGTACATATTAGATGTACAGTTATTCCAAATATTTTTGCTTTACTTTCTGTTCATTGCAACGATTTCATTATACTCCCACGATTCACTCCCACGATTTCACTACACATGCAGTTATTGGTTCGATGCTTAATAAATTAAACACCTTTGATAAATAGCCGACATATTGCCGCATTTCACATATATAAGCTGTTTATATTTAGATTAATGGAAAAGGTTACATTAATTATCATCGTTATCGTCATTAATCCACCTCCGTTGCTAATATTGCAGTGAATCGTGAGAACAAATAATTTGTTTAAAATCTCCGTCAAACTCAGTGGCGCAGAAAGTTCCTCTTACTAGCAATTATATTTATTTATTTATTTTTGTTTATTAACTGTTATGTATAGTACATATGGCGGACTTATAGCTACATGAAGAATCTCTTCTAGTCAACCATAAGAATTTGTATTGAAATTTAGTTGGTAGACTGTAAGATATTTTACAATGAAAATTCTTTAAAGCTCATTCGCTTACACGAAAAAAAAAAATTTAAAAAAAATAAAAAAGTAAAGTAAAAAATAAACTGTTGACTTGTGTTGGGACGGGAAAGACAGGAAAGGACAGGGACACAAAGGAAAATGTTTCAGGAGAGACAAGACTTTTTCACTCGATCTTTGAAAATATTTAGAGACGTTATTTTTCTGATATCAGGATCCAGGTGATTCCAAATTTTTGCTGCTTGGACAGTGAAGGATTAACATATACTAGAATTAAAAAAAATTACATGAGTTTGTTGTTACATAATTAACAAAAAAATATGCAAGAAGAACTATTTCAATCATGATATTCTTGCATATATATATATATATATATATATATATATATATATATATATATATATATATATATATACATATATATATATATATATATATACATACATATATATATATATATATATATATATATATATATACATATATATATATATATATATATATACATACATATATATATATATATATATATATATATATATATATATCCAATGTATAATTAAGGTCAGTTTATGTTAGATTGAATAGGCACTGTGCAAAATGCTGTAACTGATAAGTGACAGTAGCGAAATCTATAAAGTTTGTAATAAATATCAAATTATAATTCCGCTACTGTCATTTATACCAATGAAAAGCCACCAAAGATAAAGTCTATGGTTGTGTTTTCTTTCAAGTAAATAAAGAAAAATAGCAAAAGTTTACTTTACGAACTTCCTTGCCAAATATTTCTTCGCTTAAATTGTAATTGTGCTTGTTTAATACGTAATTGCGTAACAAATACAATGGAATATTATTTATCAACAAACCATTATTTCTCATTATAATCGACAGCGATTTATATTCATGCAACTACTTCTCTTGTCACCTTTATAACAAGACCCGTCTTAAATAGTTTCTCCCCTTTATCAGTCGTACTTTTTCCTATTTCACCAAAAAACTGAAAGCCTTGTTTTATAGTCTATTTATTTTACAAGAACTGCAGTACGCTGACTTTAATACATACCTAAACAAAAATTCTTGTGATATGGCGCGGTGAATGCCACAAAACTGTTTTTCGTTTTCGTATTTCTTGTTCGTTCCCTATGCCAGTAGATTTAGTTGTTACGAGATAAGTCGATTTAAGAGAGAATTAAAATTCGCCAGAGTACAGGCAATCTTTTTTGTAATTTATATGTTATTTTTATAATTAATGTAAGAATGAATTTATATTCAATAACCAATTAGAAGAAATATACAATTTTCATGTAAATGTTTCTTTTAATTCTGCATTTTGAACTCCTAGCTACAAAAATCAATATTTAAAATTTTGCTACTGACTCACATTTAAATGGATTAGATTAGCAAAGATTGTTTTTTTTAAACGACACTGACTCTTTCATTAATAAAACTAAAAAAATTATAAATCGAATAGTAAATAAATTATGTAAATACCTGCATACATATTAATAACACAAAAATGAAGGTGATTAATTTTCTTACCAGGCTGTATTTACGTGTACTATTTTCAGTATAAATTAATATTTTCCCTCCCCTATATTTGTTACAGTTCTATTGATATTTATTTTTTCAAATCACAATTTTTGCTATATTTTTTTAAGTCGAACATAACGAAAAATCAATCACATTGGTGGTATGTAAAGAAAACGATGGATGGAGATTTCAACTTCATTAACGAATCTACTACGCTACTGTGCGCATCAGTGTAGTAGCAGATCGCCGCAGTTCACTCCCATACATATGGTTGCACGAGACTTAAAAAACAAAAGGAAACGAATCAGTAAAAATATATGGAATTATAATTAGCTCTAATTAAGAGCCATTAGCTTATAATTACTTATTCATAATTTATTAGAGAGGGTACTTTTTCATCATTTATTAGAAAAGGTACCTCCAAATGAGGGTAGCCCAAACATGAAAATGTTACTTGTAATGCTAATGATATCATTAGCATTGTGTGCTTATTTAGTAGAACCTTTTAACGAAGGTAGGTACTTTTAAAATATAGTTTTTTTACTGTTTAAGTATGTAGCTTTGTATTCTACACATATGTATTACTTGGTTAAACTTTGAACGTTTTCTTTCCAATTATTTTTGTGATATTTCATTTTCAAATGTTCGAAAAAAATTAATACTTGCAAACTCAATCATATCTTTTTATATATTAAATGCAAGTTTTTCGATTTTATAATACTTAAGTGATACTTTATGTTTCGTAACAAACATGGAGATTTTTTTTTAAATGCACCTCGGGGTTTAAATAACGCCGACTGTTTTTACGTATGGAGAGACAGCCACAAAGGATGACAAATAAGCGGTATTCGAAAAGACCTCAGAAATGTTTATGATTTAGGTAACTGTTCTAATGAGGACCAATGAAAAAATTACAGTCTTTTGTACGGTGGTATCAAAAAAGCGGTAGTTCACTTTTTTTGATGCCAAAATCACGGCAAAATATAAAAAAAATTTTGAAAAACCGAAAACCTGTGGCTAACTGAAACACTTGAGGTGCCAACTCCCTTGCCCTCCATTGGTGATGAATAGTATAGCCATGGTATAGCATATGATAACTAGTTTATAAGTAATTTTTATTTCTTTTTATGATTTCTATGCATCAATTTATAATCACGTTGTATTATTTTCTTCTATCTTAATGTATTTATCATTTTAACAATATCTATTCATTTGTTTAACAACTTTTGTATGGAGTATATATGGCGGACTTATTGCTGTGGGGCAGTCTACCATAACAATATGCTTTGGGGAATGTATTGTTAGGCAGATTGTAAGAGATGTTACAATATAAATCATAAAGTATACATAAAAAAGAAAACGTTAATTAATGATAGTAGCCACAGATCACACTTAAAAGACAAAAAATTAGAAAACAAATATTGGCATGAATTAGAGTGGAAGAAAAAAGGGCATGAGCTCAGAAGCACTGGAATTTAGGAAAGGTAGCACTTTTTCATTCTATCCTTCAAGACATTTATTAAAGATTTATTTCTGATTTCAGGAACCAATAGATTCCAACGTTTTACTACTCGGACAATAAACAATTTTTTCGTAAGATATAGAGTCATTTTGAGAATAAACACGGTGAGAAAACTTTCTGAGTTTAACTCAAGACACTAGTTAAAAATATGATATAAATATCATTTGCAGTATCTGTTACGAATTTGCATGAGAGGCCGTTGTTCACTGGTGTTGATTACACACATAATGAAAGAATGCTGAAATATTTCGATTGGTCTTCTTCTTTAAATTATTCTAATTACGTTTCGACATATAATTGAAAATATAAATATAATTAATAATCTAACCTTAAAGCTTTTATGAGTTAAATAATAGTTTTTATAATTCATAATAATATGATGTGGTATATTCGGATACGATTCGGTTGATAATATCGGTATGTATATCGTAACCAGCCGCCGCGGTATCCAGCTGAACTTGATAAAAAATTATGGTACAAAAACGGACAAGGAAAAGAAAATTACATGAAAGATCGCAAATACTAATAAATTGGACTCTAAGGCGATATTTGAATATTTCAGATTAATAGAACATATTTCGTATTAATTAAATATTTTCTTGGTTTTGTTGTCCTACCATTAATTTCACTTTTTTCATCCTTTATTATTTGAATTACAGCTATCATAGGTTACACATTCCACAATACTAATAGCCACTAAAAGAGGAAATGTTATTAGTAATCAAAAAAATAAATGATATTTAATATCTGTTATGCCTTTATACAGTACTAGCTTTTACTCGGGGATTTGCTCGAATGATTTTCAATCAGATCCCCTCCCTCTTTAATCAATTCTATTCGCTTGCAATCCTCGCAGTGTTGAAGTAGTCACCTGTCGCCTAAATAGATGCCAGCATACAATATTACCTTTGGAACTACTCAACTATAAAGATAATTAAATATAGTTAAAGATAATTGAGTACAGTTTTGTAACTAAACATATTTACTTGCCGAAAGTGAAGTTTATTTACATAACAAATAATGAACTAACAGCCAAATGAATCGAGCGCTTCCTTCCCAATAAAGGAAAAATCGTTAGGCTTAACTCAGCGGCAACACTTATTAAACCAGTACTTACTAATTGACTGGAGCGTCATTAAAATACTTGCTAAAAGGAAGTTACAACAGACTTATAATTATTTAATAGAGATTTTAAAAAGCGAATACTCAGATTGTTAATTCTAAAGGCGATGTTAATGCGCACGGTTACGCCTGCGAATGTGAGCTATCAAAAATGGCATCAGAACCGACCTATCGGTGAATGTCATAAATGGCGTACAGGCGCAAAACAAACACGCCTGTTAAATAGACGATGAACAGTATTATAGCAACAAAGAAGTTAAAGTAATATAAACTAAGAAGACGTTTATAAAGAGCGTTGTGGTCCCTTGCCTACCCCCATTGTCTACTAGTAACGGGTGGAATGAACGTATTCAATATAGCTGTTGTTCCCGTGAAAGAATGTCATCAAATATTTACTTCTTGGTCAATATTATATATTTCTCTAATTCATCATCACATAATGACGACAAGGGCCTACATCATAATAGCGACAAGGCGAATCTTTGCAAACCCATTTAGTACCAAGCTCCACCTTGCGCCAAGGTAACCACCAGTGCTCGATCGACTACGGATAATAGTATGATAGGTAAACAAATCTTTTATGCATGATTCGTTATTTCAAATATGTGGGGCAGGAGCTTTTAAGTTATTTTTTTTAAAATCGATAGTATTTCTAAACGAAAAGATTTTCTGGAAATCATAATCGAAATATTTTCAAAACTGTTTCTTTTTCATTCAAAGTCAAATGTTAATTACTAAATAAATAAAACAACGTGATATAGTATTTTTTCCACGTTTAGAACTTAAAGAAAGTAGAAATAATACTACATCACGTAGTTTCATTTAATTGTGAATAATTAATTTCTACAACATTAACGCCAAATATATTCAATGTTTAAAAAGTATAACAAATATTTTGTCAAATATTTTAAAGTAATATATATTGTGCATATTCTAATGTTAATGCCGATTAAAAATATATATTTATATGGAAACCGATTATTTAAATCGGTTTATTTAAACTCTAACTCTAAGTTTATCGAGTTATTTAAACTCTTGTGCCATTAGATATTGCTCTTAATTATTTAAAATAAAATTACATGACAATAACAATATTATATAACAAATGTAAATAACACAAAGTGTGCATCTCAATATTTCCAATTAATGATAAAAAATTTGTAGAATCATTGATTCAGTCTTTTTAATTAATTACAACTTAATGGTACCGGAAATAATAAGAGTATATAATTTAATTAATGTACATTGCAAATTTAATAAATTGTCAACAATTAGAAGTTGTTTAAAAAAATTAATGATTATATCAATATTTCCACTGATACATCCATTGATAGAAAATTTTCTTAAATTTTTGTTGTCGATGAGAATGAAAAATAAAAAAGTTTCGTGAATAATTTTATGTAAATGATAAATTGAATATTAGTTTAATGGATGTATTTATTAAAATTAATTTAAAAGACAGAAGTCATGGCATTTTCATTTATGTCAAATAAATTTTAAATAAAAATATCCAAAAAAGAGACACGAAATACATACTGAAATGTTTGAAAATTTATTTGACTAACTGTACCCGCAACCTGAAAATATAATTAAGTTGACTGCAATATTTAACACTTATGGCTTAATGCGATCCATTATAATAATATTAAAAGTAAACTTTTTAAGGAAGTTTTTGTACTCGAACGTAAAATTACTATCATGCGTCTTTTTTTTTATTTAATCAATTGCGATAAAACCTACTATATATGTTACCCAGGACCCAACAAAATCCACCAGAAAAAATGTCGGCGAAACAGTTTTAATTGATCTTGCGTTATGCACACCAAATAAGCAGGCTATAATAAAAACAATATTTTTGTATTCTTTTACTTATTACGTTCCCCTAAATAAGTTTTTCGTAAATATCTCCTATATAAAAATACACTAATTCTACAATTGTATTAAATATATAGATAATAAAGTACGTATCAATTTTTTTACGACTGATTCCTAAATTTGCCAAAGTAATTTAAATAAAAGTATCGACAACTGATTGAAATAAAAAAAAAACGGTGAATACATAGTAAGTTTATAATGAATATATGCAAAATCTAAAAATGTTGTGTGCCGAAAACGACTGACAATGATGTCTGCTCTGATGTGTGTGCCCGCATTCGGGTTGCTTACTCACGCACCTAAGCCTCTCGACACTGATAATTCCATGAACTAACCCGTTGCACATTTCCTTCTACATCTGACAATAAATAAGAAGAAATGTTAAATTATAATTTATATATTGTTAGTTAGCTCTTCCATAATAATATTCATATCTTTTGTGTGGCCTGCAATACATTTAGATTAATACCCCTAATATAATTTTTTTTCATTACTAATTTTCTAAGTTTGACCAATCAATTAATATAACTTTATTTTTTTGAAACCGATGGTGAAGTGAATTTAATTTAATGTATCATTTTCATAAATGGCAGTCGAAGTTTTAATTTTCAGTTTCTGACAATTGGAAAACAAATTGATCGGCTACTTAAATAAATTGTATTTCCATTGTCAATGGTTAACATACAATTAATTGATACAAGCATTAGTTTTTGCCATAATTCAGTTTATGATAAAAATTAATCCTGTGAAGCGCACGAAAAACTAACACTAGTGGGTTGTGTACACACATGGGTATACATAAACATTTGACGTTTTATAGTATTTTCTATTAAACTATTTAGAATAACTGGCATTATGTTTCACCATGTTAATATATTACATGATGAAACGTGATACCAAATGTATGCTAGATGCCTTTTCTAGGCGTAAAATAACGTGAACAAATTAAAAATTAGAATCGTAGTTGTAGTTTTTCGGTAAAGTTTAGATAAACTTCTAACAGGTCCTCTTTTTCATAATTTTGATACCGAAGTACTTTGGGAAACGGATCAGAAGAAAATTTCTATAATACATACATAGAAATTTCTATAATATGTATATGATTATGTATTATTTAAAAAAATTCAGTTCCTTTACTTTCTAAAAATTTTATACAACTATTTTTCATTGAAATATATGTTTCCGGAAAAAATAGGTGTAATGAAAGAACATGCGAAGAGGCACGTGTATAATTTTATAAAAGTTCCGTTTTTTCTTTTGAGGTACGAATAACCCAGCAATCAGAGAATTTTTCCTAGTTCAGGCGTTACGGAAGCCCAGAAAAAGTTTATATTTGGTATAGTTTTTCGCCTGGACCTGTTCCTATACCGGACTTCTATATCGGACCAAATATATTTATTATTAAAAATATAAATTATTGCTTATTTAAAATTTGTTGAATGCGAAGAACTAATGAGTCAGAGAGATTAAAGTCGAAAAAAATATAGCAAATCGCGAAGCTTTTTAATATAATCATTTTAGTTATTCAGTTAATCTTCACATCGGAATCGAAATAATTACAAGAAAGTGAATTTTTCCGCCACTTTTCCAAAACAGCATAACGGTTGGCAACGTTTCAAGATCGAAAACTTAAGTTATTAATAAATAAATCCGATTAAAGAACCATACTAAATGTAAACTTTCCGTGAACTTTTGCAAGGTCGAACCTACCTGGCTGCGGGACTAGAAACCTTAATTAAACTTTTTTACTATCATGACGTTATTAACTTTGACATTTGATTGACAACATATCCGATATTCGCGGCATTTGATTACATGACTTTAATTTATCTATCATGGAGAATATTTTAATAAGTCGCTGTATTTTTTATTTCATTCATTTTAATTTTGAAAAAATATTCTATGGTTCCAAACTACCCATGTCTAGTAGGAACTATTAAAATGAAATTAGCTAGTCATTTATTACTTAAGTAAACAATAGTGTGAATTGACAATCAGGAAGTTTAAAGATTAAAATGAAAATTAACATGGATTACAAATGCTTTAAAACTAGTCATTTTCAGGGTTGCATCCTCTAAAATAACGGGACCCTTATAGGATCACTTGGTTGTCCGTTCGTCCGTCCACATATCTGCCAATGCTCTTTTTCTCAAAAGCGGCTTGAAATATCAAGTAGAAATTAATATTGTTTACTTACACTTATAGCCGTACATTACTTTAAATTGCAAGTAGTTTGGTTTCGCAGCAAAAGAATATAGCCCTTTAAAACGAATTTTATTTATACCATAGTCTGAATCAATGATCATCAAGACTTATACAGTACTCGATTAGTCAGTCAGATGAGTAGTCCATCGGTACTTATAAAATACCGATTGATTTACAATCATGAAAGTCGATATAATAGGAAGTCTCATGGTACAAGTAAAGGAGAAAATGCAAAAACGAATAATTTCTAATAATATGTGGAATTATATATTTTTTGAAATATGCGCCTGTGAAAGATATACTAACCAATATTCCTTTATTCATACTATAGCCGTACTGATCAGCAAAATCTATATAGTGTTTTTCGGTCAAGCTACAACCTTGGAAGCCAGCATAAAGGAAGGTTTTATAGCCCAACTAAAGGAAAATCACATCAATTTATGATTTCTAATTCTATATGGATTTATGCATTTTTTAAATACCCGCCTGTGAAAAATTTAGCGGGCAATATATTTGCGTTCTAAAAAATTATAATTTTGTTTAATGTATTTGCGTTCTAAAAAATTATAATTTTGTTTAATGTATTTGCTTTCTAAAAAATTATAAGTTTGTTTAATGTATTTGCATTCTAAAAAATTATAATTTTGTTTAATGTATTTGCGTTCTAAAAAATTATAATTTTGTTTAATGTATTTGCGTTCTAAAAAATTATAAGTTTGTTTAATGTATTTGCATTCTAAAAAATTATAATTTTGTTTAATGTATTTGCGTTCTAAAAAATTATAATTTTGTTTAATGTATTTGCGTTCTAAAAAATTATAATTTTGTTTAATGTATTTGCTTTCTAAAAAATTATAAGTTTGTTTAATGTATTTGCATTCTAAAAAATTATAATTTTGTTTAATGTATTTGCGTTCTAAAAAATTATAATTTTGTTTAACGTATTTGCGTTCTAAAAAATTATAAATTATAATTTTGTTTGGATTTGATTTTTTTTTTTTATTTAATTGACTTATATTTAAAAGTTATTTTTTAATAATAGTTTCTATTAGTCGCTACGGTTTTTCGTTTTTAGATTTTTAACTTTGACTACACGCGGTCGGCATAGCGTTGAATTTTTAATCGATTTTGAACGTTTTACCATTAAATAAAGACTTTCGTCGAGAATCACAGGAATACTTTCATCTATTGTACAATCACAAATTCTTAAATTAATCGAACGTATTTCCAGAAAAAAACTTTCAATGGAATGTTTAGTGATGCAGGGACAAGTTGAAGGCAAAAGATCTCGAGGGCAATTTCAACCCGATGGAAGATACCTGATAAAAACGGCGACAGAGAACAGCATTAGAGCTGAGAGGAACAAGGACAAAGACCAACCTTGTACATCAACGCTGAGATCACCACCACTCAGACAAGAGTGAGGCGACTAAAGAGACCATTAAAGTTTCTAGCCGATTGATTTATAAATTAATTTATTTTGAAACTAGCTGTGTCCAAGACTGCGTTAGTGTGGATTTTTTTTCGATAAGCTATTAAAAAAAATTAAATATACATATAATTAATCAAGGGTTTTGCTCCTGCACCAAAACTTATGAGTTACAGAATTTCATAAAAAAGTTTTTAACAATCAAGTGTTCTGCCATTGCACCATAGATAGCATCCTATGGAATATAATAAAAATTGTAGATGTACTCAATAGTACAATGCAATATATCTTATAACAACAAATCGTATAACAACATGTATCATTAGATACTTTTTAACTCTTAAGTAGAATATTTATTTATATCTAAAAAATCATATCCATCTTAAAAGTTATTCCATGTTATTGGTCATGTACCAGCGCCAAAAGTACTGTTGCTTCAAAAAACACAAACAAAAACGAATAAAACAGAACATCGTTCTGAATAATGATAAACCGTGAACTAACTCTATAATCGAAATTCCTGAAGTGTTCAATGTGTGGAAAAAATGTCAATACTGGACACATCTCTCAACAATGGATTAATCAATCTAAGAGCGCGGCAGATTAGTGAATGCTGCCAGATATTCGTACGCGTTCAAGATAGGTGAAATGAACTATGATCTGTCTCCTCATCATAATCATTATAATGATTATATTGATAATACCCAAGTCCTGAGTTTGTCAATCAGGAGCATATACCATTGCGAAACTTATAATCAAGGGTAGTCAATATAATTATTTAATAATAAAGAAAATGCGTGACCCAAAAAAAACTTCAGAATTGAAGGTCATGATATCCAATCACTTCTCATATGAAATCTAAAGGATATAAATAAGGGTAGTAACCGTAATTTTTTTTCGTGTAAAAATCTAATTAATTTTTTCAATACTTTCTCCAATTCATTCGTATCAAAAATATTACGGACCTGATTGTTAAATAGTCACAATATACTCGATATCGTTAAAATCGTGGGAATGTCGCGTTACAAATTTTAGCAACCTGTAGACCTTCTGACACGTTTCAATGAGATGGCTGTCAAATGTGAGAGGGTCGTTCATAATCGCATCGAGATCTCGCACGGATGATACCGATTCGAGCGCACTTCCATTTAGCTCATAAATGATATTACAGAATTTAATTTAAGGTCAAACGATTTTAAGTACTGTCCTCGTATAGAAAAAAACAAACTAAAGACTTCAAACACCATCTGACTGATATCATTTTTACCACGTTCTATTGCGCAAAAAATCATAGAAAATTAACGCCATCAATTTCTAACTTTATGAAGTTCGTTAAAAAAAATATAATTCTCCTGCATTGAAAGTTGCAACCCTGTTGCCTATTCCGTCACTTTCGATGTTTCTCAAAGGTAATATTCAGTAGCAATTAAAGCAATGGCAACTTACACATATAATAAATTGATCATAAAATATTACCATTCCGTAAAATGCAATAAGGTATATAACTTAAATCTGTCTGTTTAATGCGTAAATTACAATCTACAGAACGTTTTTGGAGTAAGAACTCCAGAAAATACATACATCCATGACACTTTTCCTTACACAAATATAAAGTTAAACCAAAATATGGAGGAAAAATGATGTACATAATTTTAATACATATTGATTACTTAGGCACAGAAACTTAGAGGAGATATAATAAGCGAGAAATTTTAATATTGACCTTAAAATCTACGCAATATTCCATTACATAATAAACATATATATATATATATATATATATATATATATATATATATATACATATATGTATATATGGGTGTGTGTATATATATATATATATAAACCTTATTTTAACACTCCAAATTATAATTTATAAAGTAGTTTCAAATGACGTCCAGTATAGCGTTGTACAAAATAAACAGAACCAAATTTACCAAAGGTCAACTTGTTTTAAAACAGCAAAAATGATGTTTTAAACTTCAAACACTCGTTACTCAGTGTACTACCTTGATTCACTCTTTGCACATAATATTTCTGCCTAATTTAAGATGCAATGTGAGGAGGCGCCTTTCTCATATTCCATTGAAATGGAAAGTGAATCATGGAATACGCACGCGACCTTTGCCTGTTATATTTCTGTAATAACTTGGAATGTGCAATAAAAAGTATTTCACTTGAAGTAATAATTGATATATACCATTGGTAACAATAGACTACTCTGAAATGGTAATGTCCTCATTACTTAAATAATTTCAAAGCATGGTTTTAAAAAAAAATAGGTGTTGTGTTAGGTTCGAAAGAAATTTTTTGTTTATTAATTTTTTTATTATTTATCTACTTTAATGTATGTAATTGATACATATGACGGACTTATTGCTACGAGAGTAATCTCTTAGAGTCAACAATAAAACCCATCCAGCCCCACTCGACGAACGGCCGGGAATCGAACCCGGGTCTCCGGGTGCGTCGTCGGAGGCCGTATGCGTTGTGAACAATCCAACACACTGCGGCGACGACATTATGGTTTAATTTTAGTGTAAAAAAAGAAGAAAGATTCTTTCCGATTCGAACCTTGTAACTTCCGAATTCAGATCCTTGTGTTTTACTACTGAGTAAACCCCAATAACATAATAAGATAATCGCCTAAAACGTCCAGATAAATGTTTCAAATTTTGAAAATCTACAAAAAAACATCAGTTGATTACGTCGATGATTTCGATAATATTTAAAAAATAATAATTTCTATTTGAGGTAAGAATATCTGTTAAAATTTTGTTGTAATTGTAATTTTGAATATAATATTCATATAAAATTTATTTAATTTTTTTATCGAAGGACGTTAATGACTAGTCAATTGTTATTTTTTTTCTTTCAAATACTCACAAAACACCACAGTTTACCATTAATAAGTTATTAACAATTTTTTGGTGAAAAACAGTCTTTGCTTAATTTGTATCTTTCGTGTGTATGAGTTGGGAAATTAATGTTTATTGAAAGACAAGTATGTACTAGGCTTGAGGTTTGAACTTCGTTATATGTTTTCTTTCAAAGCGTTGGAATATTTAAGAGTAGTTATATGTCCCTTTTAGTAAAAGGGACACGTAACTCCAAAAACGAAACAAAAACAAAAGTAAAATGTAACAAAAATTTGCCCTTCCCTCGGTATGAATTTGGAAATCGAAACTTATATATTATTTTTTTCATTATTCTATATATTTACATAACATTATTACTGACGTAACTTAACAAATCCACATATGGCTATGGGCCACGTAATGACACTCAATCTTCATATAATGAGAGAACAATGTCGAACGAATCATATTAATTTGTTATTCATTGAAACTATTTATCCAAAAACCATAATATTCAATTTATTCTTTCAAATCTAAGTAATACGTATTTAAAGTTGAACGTGAAGTTAAGTATATAAAATAATACGATAACGTATAATATAATTTGCAATTAACGAAGTTGCGAACAGAAGTTAAATACAAACAAAATGAAATGCAATTAAAATTATATGGTGTGTATGAACAATTTACATTTTTATTAATATTTGAAAAAATCTTATTACTTCTCTGCAACCTTCATTAAGCAAAATAATAGGGCAAGCATTTTGCAAATAAGGATGCGAACTTGAAAGTACAATAAGATAACATGAATGCCAGATTACAAAGTCTTCATTGACAAAGAGTTAAATTAACGTTTTCACGTGACAATGTTACGCAATTATCTGAACTTTTTAACTAGCTTTACTGAAGTTCAAACAGTCCTAACAAATATTTAAATCTCGCCATCTTTGTTTAGTGGCATTTAGCAGGACTCGACGCACTATGTTTTCTGTTATACTTTCAAATCGATAGCGTCGACATGAATCTTTGACGACATTTATTGAGTACACCAATTTTCAGGCACCATATACTTTAAAATGAAAACACCTGTTAATTTCAGATTGATATTAAAAATTACTATGATACGTAATGCTAATTCCTCATCTGATCGTACTTACATGTGATAAGTAAATGTGACTAGGTACTATAAACTGGTTAACGTATTCATGAAATCAATATTTCTACCAAAAACTAAACAAGTACAGCAAAATCTACACATGTAATTAATAAGTTAGAATCAATCTTTAAAATTCATTTTTATGATCGATCTGGTTAAAAATTTTCAACGTCTATTTGAATATATAATTATTAAGCTAAGGAACGACTTCTTGTTACTTGTCAGTGTAAATCATCAAATAGCGAGCGATTAAAATTATACCTTACACAGTTGTACTAAATTATCACAAGTAAACAGCGAAGAGCACAGATGAACACGTGGGTGTAAGCAAGCTCGTGACAGGATCGGCCGTGATATGAAATATATACATCCGTTGCTACATTTCAGACTCGATCCGTAGGGACAGCTATATATAGTGCCACAAGTGGCTACTTTGGACACAGTTCACTCGTGGTCTCTCACTTGAACGCATTAACAATGAGATCTGTGAGTTTAACTAATAGTAATACTTACGTAATTTTGGGTTGATATTTGGAATGATGAACGATAAATTAACAGCTTTCTAATTTTCTGATATCTAATTGATTTGTTCTTTATATTCTAATTATATTTTATATTTGATACATCATTATTTAAATATAGGAGAATAATACTATTTTTCGCCATGGCGGGAAATATTCTATTATAATATTTGAACATTAAAATTCGCATGGAAATTTAAATACTATAAACTAATTACCAAAACTGATAACATATCATGTCTTTAGGAGATAAACTGTATATTAAAAGAATCAGATGAAAAGAAAAATCAATAACCGGAATTTTCATAGAGGCTGTAATTACTAAAATTAACCACCCTCGACATATTAACTAGCAGGTTAAATTTGTAGTATTTGGTTTTCTGTTTTTCCGCACAAGATACATAAGTTTCAGCGCATAATTTATGTAGAACATAATAAAAAAATTCGTGTAAAAATTATATTTTCAGATATTATTAATCGTATTTGTGGTGGGTTTCTGCGCCGCAGGCAGATTAGATAACAACTATCTGCCACCGAATAGCGCTAGCTCTCAAAGAACTTTTGGCGGACCGAGCTTTGGTCACATTCAGTCTGGGCAGGGCTCCGGTGTTGGATCATTCGGCGGTATAAGTTCATTCCGGAATATAGGAAATAGTGGAGCTTACAGTAGCGGTGGTAACTCCGGAGCTTACCAGAATGCAGGATACGGAGGAGCGTCAGCTAGACAACAGAGCTCTCAGGAAGCGAACGCCCAGATCCTGAGATCTAACAGCGATGTTAATGAGCACGGGTACGCTTACGATTTTGAAACGTCCAACGGTATCAGGGCGGACCAATCTGCTAGCGCCGTGAATGGCGTGCAAGCGCAAGGCAGCTTCGCATATAAAGGAGACGATGGACACGATTACAGCGTCAGCTATACGGCGGACGAGAATGGCTATCAGCCACGCGGTGATCATTTGCCCACCTCACCACCCATTCCCGAGGCCATCTTGCGCTCACTCGAGCAAAACGCGCGAGAAGAAGCTGCAGGAGGATCTAGTGACGGTGAGTCCACTATATATGTATAATTTGCTGTCATTTTATGAAATTGTGAAATCAATAATTTGTCAATTCCTTTGATGTAACAGGAAGCTACCGCTCGGATTCATCATCATACAGCGGTGGCGCGGGTCAGTACTACGGTGGTGCTCGACAGAGCGTAGCCTTGCAAACACAAGCGCTGATCGGCTCACCCTCGCGCCAATACCTTGCCCCACGGCAGCAATCCTACAGCGCTCAATCAGGCTACAACTATTAGACGCTCGCGGAAATTTTGTCGTTGGTGTATTGTTATCTATTTCAATGCCAATGGCATATACACTGAACTTTCTTGTGATATCGTTGTACTTAAACATTTATAATACTTGACGATGAGTCCCATATATTATATTTTAATAATAAAATTATAAAAACAAATGAAATCTACTTATTTTAACAATAATTATTTTTTATATTAAGGTTTCCATAGCTTATAGTTTAAGAAATAAAATATTATATAATTTGAACATAGGCATGCGTAGATGCACGAATGTTGTACCTATATAAATATATCCAAATTTCCTGAAGCACTTGCTTGCTTTATATTTTTTGCGCTTTCTCTAAGAAAAAAACTATTCAAAGCCTATGTAACATTATAAATAATTTTATTTCAAGAATTTGTTTCCAGAATTAATACTGACATTATCTTCCGAAATTTACCTTAATATATGATCGAATATTGTATATCTGATTTATACAAAAGTCATTTTACGAGATCATGTGCACAAATTAGTAATTTGAGTGTAGTTCTGATGTAAATGTATAAAAATGTTTCAAAATATTCAGAGTGAAATAATTTTACTCTGAATATTTTGAAACATGCAAACAATTACTTCATATTATTAAAGTTTGCCAAAAGTTATATTTGCATTTGGCCAGTATCTTTATTACAATATAAAGAAATGAATTTGTTTGCATATTCAAATTATCTCCCAAACTACTCGACGATTTCAATGAAACTATCACAAGCGTGAAACGAGCTAGATATTTCGCTGCTTTGGTTTTTTAAGATGATTAAAAATTATGTATTATATCTAAGAGGTATTACGATACAACGATATATCAAAGAAAATTCCGGAAGGAAACCGCCTCCTTTCTTGCTACTGCATATTAAAACATAATAAACACATCAAAATAAGAAAGAACTTATTGAATATATATGGTGATCATTTTCGAAGAATTAATTTTAATTTAATTTTTACAACTAAATGAAACACCGTGATGTAGTATTATTTCTACTTTATTTATTTAATTCTTTACCGCGATCTAGATTTCGTTGCATGACAACATCTTCAGGTGGGCAATTTGTAAAGATTACTTTTTTCAATTGTAAAGATGTTGTCACACAACGAAACCTACATCGTGGTATTTAAATAAAGTAGAAATAATACCATATCACGTAGTTTCATTTAGTTGTGGAAAATTACAGAAATTATTATAGGTGTTTATTGCTAGAACTCTAACGATGACCAAGTAAGCAATGACTGAGTGTAAAGAATTGAAGTGACTATGAAGGCAGGTTTGAACAAAAAAAAAAGAAAATCAATTGCACTCAGGTTAATTTATTTATCACATACTACTTGTTTTTGTACACTTTGCCAAGGAAATCAGCTTCTGTCGTAACAACATAAGCGAAACGGTTATCAAAAGGATCATCAGAAGAAGCTGCTTCTAATTATTAATTGACGATAGTTAAGATTGCCAATATAATTTTAAATTTATAATATAAAAAAACAAAACTATCGCATCCAAATGACGCAGAGTTGTGAAGAACACTCTCTAAAGTGAATTGCTTAAAGATTTTAACTTCTGCAAAGTACATTTCTAACTAACATTTTTATCGTTATTAAACACAAACAAACATACGCATTGAGTCGTATCTACGTAAAGACGCGAAATTTACTTAAAACTACTTTTATATATGGACTGGATTTCGGAAAATCAGAAATTACTAATAATATATAATGTATGAATACATAGAATTAAACAACAAAAGCGTTTAGTAAATATGCATATATTGTATAACCTATAAGAATACATCACACCAAAATGTGTATAAACATGACACAACCCGTACTAATTTATAGAGCGGAAAAGTTTGTTTTTTTTATTTAGCCACGTTTTAAGAAAGATTCTAGACTATATGTACAATCACGCTACGATTCATGGAGATAAAACCGTGATAGAGAGTTAAAACCTTTTGTTTTGCATGAACTTTCAGAGATTATCACACGCAAGATTTTAAAAGTTTTTTTGGTTTAGAATACCAATACTAGAAAATGGAAAGATTATAGATCGTATATATTATATATGTGTGTGTGTATATATATATATATATATATATATATACATATGTAAAATTACGTAGCTCATCAGATAATTGTAAGCACTTATAACTATCTACTAGGATACCTACATGAAAATTAAATTTTTTTGCGAATACTAAATTTGCACCGACAAATTTTTCATATAAACACATTTGAATGTTAGATATTGGGGTAAATGCAGGTACCTACATATACTTTATTACCTTACAAAATGTATAGTTTTCACATTAATATTTTTCTGAAAAGAAAAGATGTTACCGATGGATAGGTGAATACGTGAGTAATCTGATAAGGGATGAGGTTTCCCTTTCGAAGTACGGGAGTCTAAAAAATTGAATTATCACAAGTATGTAACAAAGAATCAAACTAAACCTTTGATGTCCTTTTTTCGCTAACCCAAAGATAAAGGCGAAGTCAACTTCCAAAAAAAAAGAACAAAATATAGTGTATTTTTCCATTTGATTAAAATTACGGTGAACATTTTTTTCCGTTCCACAATTTCATTATTTGTCAAAAATCTTAACGATTGCTTGCAATTTATCGCTCCGCTCTCTAATTTTTCGAAGAATCTGAAAACATTTGCGAAATTTCAACGAAAATTAGTACAATTAACGTAATGATAACGAATTCAATACTCGATTATACTTTAGATGAAAAGTGATAAAACAAAATTTTAATTAATATTTTTGTTAAAAAAATAACATGATTTACTAAAAGGAGAAAAAAGTACTTTCTGTACAAAGGCAGGATTTAAGCCTGCCCAAATATCGTTAGCGTGTTACTATGCAATATGCATAGTATCGTTAAAACGTTACTGTTACACATACACATTAAAACGTAAATGTTACGATTATCTGCAAGCGACTAGCTAGGCGCGCTATTAGTGCAGTCAGTTACAAAGCTATTAAGTTATAAAGTTATTTCGCCATTTCTAGTCGAGTTAAAAACTTGACATTTTAACGGTGCATAAATTGTAAATAACTGGAAAATCATACGTTATCAGCTTTTTACTAATTACAAAAAAATGAGTAGTAAGTATAACTTTGTTTTTTTTTTTTTCTTAATGACTGCTTGACGCAGCGATAAATTACTTTAGTCTAAACTCGGAAGCGATTCGAGTAGTGGTGGGAAACTTCAAGCTTTGAAAAGAAACTTTTTTAAATTAAAATCAAAAAAATATTTAATCTAAATTGTTATATTGAGCATAACTAAAAAAAATAAAACATGGATTTTCCTTCTAAAAATTTACCAGAAATTAGGTCATTTTTATATCAACGTATCTAAGGAGTCGAATTTATACTTTTATGATAAAATTATGTTACTGGATTAATCTAATATAACCTTTTTGACTTAAAACCTAAACACGTAAAAAGTAATGTTTCTACATTCAAATATAAGTAATAACTGTTAAAACTTTTTAAATTCTATGATTGTGCTATAAAACTCAGTTAGTTTCATATATTTCCTTAAATATCTTCTAGTCACTCAAGTTAAATCTATAACTGTGAGGAGGATATTTTTAATTTAACATCCCAGAACCAAAACTAAATGAAATAAATATATGTTAGACCGTTATTATAATTACTAAAATTATATTGGCGACTAATAAATAATTATTTTATAGATATTTATAAAATGTTGTAAAAATTCTAATATAGTTCGTAAGCGTAGTTCAAAAGGGCATATAGTTCGATTTTCTGTTCATTTAGCAACTGAGTGTTGGCGAGTAAAGAACAAACAAAATGTAGAAATGTCATGAAGGAAACTTAGAGGGATCTCACTACCTGAAATCCATTTAGGGAGAAAAACGAGAAATATGTGTTATATGTCAACATTCAAAGAAAAAACTGGATCTCTCCGATAATATACATCCAATGCGGCTTCCTATATTAAATTTAGAAAAAATAAAATTTGGTTCCCAACATGATGCGAACAACTTTAGACACACAGACCATCCTAAAGTTGTACTTGTGTTTTTCTCTGTCTATACGCTGGCTACAAGTGGGAGATAACGATGCTGCTTATACAATACACGCACATGATATCCATTAACTAACTGTAGCTTGGGCGAAAATGTGCTGATAATAAAACCATCAAAATATCCCAAGATCAACTAAAAAGTATTGCATTTTTTTAAGAATTATATTGCTTCATGAATTTTATTTGACACTTCTTTGAAAGTAAATATCATTGGGCATAATTAGTAGTTTGTTTAAAATATGATTTGTTGATTTTCGTCGACCTTAAACTATCGGCTTATTATGAAATAATCTTCATAGGAAAATTAATTACATCTTTAGGAAAATATTTTTTTTTACTATTTCTTTTCATCGCATCACCATTTCTAAGGATTCCCTAGACGAACGTTAAAAAGGAAACTATTGTGATTACATCGTTTCTATCTATTCATGTTTCACAGCATCATGGCTCTTTCAGGAAAAGGAAAAAATATTTTTGAAATTTTTTAAATACGTCTTTTTGTTGAACTTGGAAATGAATATGTTTTTCCCACGTACTTAGGGTACAAATGAGATATCATTCGAGATGTTAAACTGCTTCGTCTTTACCAGATGGCAGTTTTCAAAAGTGATGTGTAGTCGCCCTCCCCTCTTTCTAATTTCTTAACAACATATAACAAAAATCTGAAAAATCCAGAATGGCCACATTAATTGAAAAAATTAATGCAATTTTTTTCAGTCCGTTTACATTAATAAATTAAAAACATGTTAGGAGACCAATTATATTTCTTAAACGTGTGGAAAATAAATTAGGCATACTGAAAAAATATGATAGTATCAATATTCATAAATAGTTTGACTAAAATACTTTTTAGCTTTAAATATTTATCGAGCAAATGTTTTACTTATTTTATTTTTTGGAATCCTTTCTCAAATGGTGCAAATGAAACCTTTTTGTTGTGATAACATTATATGTCCGCCTGCATGTCCGTCTGTTGGCCTTTCAGTGGTTTTTAACTTCGAAGCGGAATAAAATAGAAAATTTACATATAACGTACAGTTGTTTGATTCAAAACTGAAAATGATATTAATAATAACTTCAAATTGTAGTTCAGTGACATCTAAACGTGTAAACGGAGCCGAAAACTAATTTTCTTTCTTCATAGACATGTAGGAAATGATTGAAGATAGACTTTCGATTGGAGCATAAAACTGTTTTTTAATTTTTTTTTCATTAAACAATAATAATTTGGCGGACCATCAAAGAATACTAAAGACCATATATATATATATCCAAGAGATATATATATATATATATATATATATATATATATATATATATATATATATATATATATATTTATGTGGGGAATTCGTAGTACGAGTGCTACTTGTACTTCAAAGATGTCTTTTTCGTTTTAGCATCGTTTGGCACTTGTTTCGTTGCTCTTATGAGTGATATTGTGTTAGTGAGTCATTCGCTATACTAAAAGGTGAAAATAGGCACGACCTTTTGACAACTTTAGAGTTTAATAGCAAATTATTTTTTTTCTTTATTTTCCATTTATTTATTATTTATAATATTTATCTACTTTAAGGTATATAAATTAGACATCTGGCGAAATTATTAGTACGAAAACAATATTTTACAGCCAATCAGTCAAAAGCCTTGTACATTGTTATCAACCCAATATACCATGGAGACGATGTAAAAAAATGATAAAAAAAAATATGTATAAAATATATATACTCGTATAAAGGTGAAAAAATTTCGTACCGGATTTTTTTAAGTTTATGTGCTTTAAAAAATTAAATGTTTTTTGGGAATATTTGAGAAATGTACTATAAACAATTCATAGATCTATTTTACATTTATAAACGAAAAGATCAGTATCTTCTGGAAATATGGAGATGGATGGAAATTTATTTATTTAATCCTTTGTTTCCCAATAAAAGAGCAGAACAAAAAGAGTTTACAATATTTGAATGAATAAATCGTACCTGAATATTAATCTAAAACACTTATACCAAATCACTAAACGAAGATGTCTTTGTATATGTAGAAAAAAATAAAATTAGCAGACCTTTTCTCAGTAATGTAAGCAGTTTTAATTTTGAAATAATTAATTCAGTTCAGGGCAGACGTGAATAGAATACTTTGTGTACCTATTACATGCATGGCGAGCAAATGAATAGTCAGAACTGTCGGTTAGTTGCTATTTCAATTTTCAAATGATTAAATCTATAGTTATTTTTTTTAATTTATGATTTAATGCTTATAAATCCAGTTTTAATCATAGAATTGTCCTCATGCGGGAGACGTCGTATGGGTTTTCTTATCGAGCAGTATGTAATTCCGCCATCGATGGCGTCATCGATCGTTAGGACTCTAACATTAGACTTGAATATATCAAAAAATTAATTATTGCTAAAAGATTTTATAACAAAAACATTTTATGTGTATCCCGAAACGTTCAACCCAATATTGTGATTGCAGCGTCGTAGATGTTAGCCTAGTTGCCGCCCCACTCCCGTGTCGCTTTGATCTTGCAAGTGTGGGCGAAGCTTTAAGGGAAGCTAAGTAATGGAGGTGGCAAACAGGCCATAAGTTGATACGTGTAGACACACATCCGGTATAAGATTGATTGGCGATGATATTGCCCCGTGTTGCTACGAGGCAGAAGAGAACTTTGATGACGCATCACCAAGCGCCTAGATGGCCTTCAGTTTTAATGCGTTTAACAATTCCTGCGATGTAACATATTAAGATTGTACTTCCTTGTTTTATACTTCGAAATGTAGTTAAGATTTTACTATGTATATGTTATTGCAAGTTTTACAAAGTTTTTATATATGCTAATGTTACACTCAAACATAAATATGTATTATAAGAAACTGTATTAAACACGGACATATTTGCTATTGTACATTCGGGAAACAATATATGTGCCTTCAAGGAACGGTTATTAAGTTATCTATGTATACATGTAGTACGTACAATAAGAATATTTTCGAAAAGATAAGGTCATATATAGGTTTTTAGGACTCCGTAACAAACAAGGGGCAAACAAGGAGCTTTTACAATTTGGTCATGTCTATGTGTGTAGCCGTCTAAATATCACACCCTCGTAGTTTTTAATCGTTTTGACATCCGCGTATAATAATTTTGAAAGAATATGCTTCAGATAAATATATCAAATAGTACGTAGCGAAAAATCCCTATTTATTATGGTACCTTCCCTTAATTTGTATTGACCATTAAATTAAACTACGTGATGTAGCATTATTTCTACTTTATTTTAATCCTTAACCACAACCTAGTTTATTTTGTTGTACGACAACATCTTTAGGTGGGCAATTTATAAATATTTTTTTACAAATTGCCCCCCTAAAATTCTAAAGATCTTTACAACTTGCCCACGTAAAGATGTTTTCATATAACGAAAGCTAGGTCGTGGTTAAGAATTTAAATAAAGTAGAAATATTACTACATCACGTAGTTTCATTTAGTTGTGAATAAAAATTAAGTGATAATGAATTTCTACAAAATTAACGCCAAATATATTCAGTACCTTCCCTTATTAAGAAAAGGGGATGAAAAAAATTTGCAAGAAATATCATTAAAAATATCTTTTAAAATGACTTTTTCGAAATAGTAGGCTTTAGAATCGTTTGCAGTACGGGCACATATGTGTCTCCTCTCCATTTCCTAAAACGATTATGTAAAATGCAGATAAAATACTGAAAACAGACTTTTGTGAATACTTTGAAATGAGATTATTTCAGTGAAAAATTATTCAAACGAAACTATTTCAGGAGATATAAAGAACTACGCAATCTTATTTTGTGCAGATTCCGAAAATCACATAGCCGTTTTTCTTCTTTTTCTTTGTCAGTCAGTCTGTATGTTTATTCTTTCCATTTCCATTTTTAACCATATTTTAATAAAAATTTTCCCCATCATAGAGTTTCAAAGCTGAAAAGTAAAATGAAATATACAACATCTCCATGAAATATTGAGAAGTTGACAAATAACGACTATTGCTCTGCGCTTATGCGACATAAAAAATACTAAATTCATTTGAGTGAACACTTAACGCTTGCGTTACTTAGAGTCTAAAAAAATAATTATAAAACGTTGAAATGTAAAGGAAATAATAAATAAAAACATTTAAATATACGATAAACTATATATGGTAATCAGTGTCATAACATTATTAACTATTGACCACTGTAAACCAAACAAATTCACGAAGTTGATCCGCAAATAAAAAGCTGGTAACATAACATTACTTTAAGTTGCATAATAATGTAATGTATAATTTCGATCATCGCGGATAACATAGATCATATCGTGAAAATTTTGTATTCGTAACATCCTTTTTAATTCTTTTATCAACCTGTCGCAATTCACTCCCTTCAATATTGATTAATAAAAAAGATACCATAGGCAGTCTCGCACTCGCGAAACTGCGAGCTTAAAAGGAATCGGTTGCATACTGAACCACTCAATAAATTTTGAAATATCGTTAAGAGTATTTGCTCATCAAAATATAAATTAAATCGACAGATAGAGAATTTAATTTAGCTGTTGTAACAACTTACTTACACGAATGAGACCTTCAAAAGGAAGGGAGATAACAAAAGCTCATCAATAAGGATTAATTAAAAAACTTTTAAACAGACGACTTGATTTTGCAGGCTGTAATAAGTTTGTGTATCCGTCATATTAGACTTAGAAATTTAATTACATACCAGTTGATATTTAAGTGATTATTACTATATAGGTGCATACTTTAATTGACGTCTACTGCCACGACAAAATACTATATATTTAAAAGAAAAAAAAAAAAAATATATATATATATATATATATATATATGTATATATATATGTATATATATATATATATATATATATATATATTTATATATATATACATATAAACTCAAAGGAAGGGGTCGATCGTTTTAGAAATGTTTGTCTATTTTTCTGATTGTTTGTTTTGTTTGTACGCATATCAAATAATTCCTAATGCGTTTGAATACTTTCTTTAATACTTTACAGCTTATAGTTCTTAACATAATATTAAAAATTAAAAAAAAACATTATCCCAAAAATAACCCTTAAACGGCGATGAAAAAATGATTTTTTTTGTAAGAAATGTTGAAATAATGTCAAAAACATCATAGTATTTATGTTTTAATACAGCTTCTAACTGATTCCATTAGAGGGCGCCAAATGTAAGTTAAATTGCACTATGAAAATCTATCTGTGTAATAACAGTCGACGCCAACTTAGTGATGAACAAAAACAAGCAACCAATAAGCCATGACGCTTAAAAACATAAATCAAAACATCGATAGGATTGTGCGTACCATTTCATGTGCCTTATTCTTCTGTAAATGAACTATTTGGTGACAATGAATACTGATTTAAAAATGTGATTAATTAATCTAGCAGCAGTTTTACTGAAAAGCTATTTTTTCATTAATCTAAACCACGACACAAATTAAATATTTACTTTTCAGGTTTCCAAATGAAAAATAATAAACAGAAATTCTATAAGGAACTTAATCTATGTCTCTTAGTTTATCGCAGAGCTTCGTAACTCTTGGTCTATTTGATTTAGATATCTAGTAACTCAATATTTGCTTTAAATATACGGTTAATAATCAAATTTTAATAAAATAATATTTGGGATCAAAAGAAAATTATTTCAGTCGCAAATGCGTTTATGATTATATTTGCAAAATACATAATAAAAATAAGAAAGCTTAATTACATGATACTTGTTTTACATCTACATTCTAATCATACAGAGTAATGTGGTCTCATGCAAAACTGCACATAGAACAAAAATCTATATTGAACTTAGTAACTCTATTTAGTTGCTAGGTATAGCACTTGGTTATATACATCTAGAAACATTTCTTGGTCAATATTATTACCAATTTTCACGAATACTTTACTTTACTATAACATGTAGTTTGTTTATAATAGAATAAAACATGGGAAAAATTGCTGAATGTCGCTGGACATCAACTTTAAATTCGAGTCCTCTTAACCGTCTGTCCGACAATGAAGACTTTTTAATTGCTACCATAAGGAGGCCTTTGCAATAATATTACCGTTTATTCTATCCATATATTATCATGTAAAGTCGGCTAAATAATTATGTTTATTAAATATAAATTCTGGAGAATGTACCAGTTATATGGAATATAGAAACAAATTTGAGCCGACAAGTGGAATTGGTATGTCTGGAATGAATAACTAATAGATATAACTTAACACTGCAATTGGATTATATTTAAAAAATAAAATAGAGTTATAATTCCAGAGTCGACTATATAATTACTAAAGAAACTAGAATGACCCAAGTATTTTTTCTTATATTAAAATTATACCGGTATTTTAGGAGAATAACTATATTCACCTGACTAATATTATAATGATCAATCGATGCCATATTCACAATTAAATGAAACTACGTGATGTAGTATTATTTCTACTTTCTTTAATTTCTTTACTACGACCTAGGTTTCGTTGTACTACAACATCTTCAGGTGGGATATTAGCAAAGATATTTGTTAAGTAATACAACGAAACTTAGGTCGTGGTAAAGAAATTAAAGAAAGTAGAAATAATACTACATCACGTAGTTTCATTTAATTGTGAATAATGAATTTCTACAAAATTAACGCCAAATATATTCAATACGATGCCATATTGTAAATTAGACTAAATATTTAGCACTTTAGACTCTATGATACGCAAATATAATTGTAAAATAAAATATTACTTTTATCTTTCTTAATAATAATTTCTTCTACAGAACAATCAATGACGATGAATAAGAACGACATGCTACGCTGTTACGTTAAACAATCACAATTAAACAGCAAAGAGCATCGATAAACAAGTGGGCTTCGACCGAATTCGTGACGGAATCGGCCGTGATATGAAATATGTATCACTGTTGCCACGTTTCAGAAGCGGTTTATGGGGGCAGCTGTATATATAGCGCATCAGGTAGCCATTTCGGACACAGTTCACTTGTGGTCTTTTACCTGAACGCATTAACTATGAGATCTGTAAGTTTAAATAGCCATTTTACATAATTTTTTGAATAGATCCTTTGTTTTAAAATTATTAAATTTAATGCTACATAAATAGCAACTCCTATTAAGGGGGGCAACGAGATTAACTTAATATATAAAAAATGTTGGATTAACAAATTCGATGCTTCATGAATTTTCAATATTGGAATTTCTATTAATGGGTATATTTTCTGTTAACTACAATGATAGAATCGTTTTACCACATTTCAAAATAAAAACTTCTCTTTCAACTCTCCGAAAAACACGGTGAAAAACCGTCTCCTAAAAATAAACCATTTTGTAATCAGGCAGTTAACAATTTTATTGACAAATTATACGTTATAATATTACTGGTCATTGTTTTTGATTAAATATATAACTTTTTAATTAAGTAATTCTACATCCTAAGGTACTAATCGATTTCCATGAAATATACTATTTTTGCAATATCATTTTCTCAATTTAAACATATTGTTTTTAAATAAATATAAGCGCATATCATGTATAGAAATGAAATCACTGGCAAGGAAAATTTTTTGCAGCTATTATTAATAGCATCTGTGGTAGGCTTCTGTGCTGCTGGTAGATTGGATAATAACTACCTGCCGCCAAACAGCGCAGCTCCTCAAAGAGCTTATAGCGGACCAAGTTTCAGCCACATACAACCAGGACAAGGTCCCAATTTCAGACCGTTTAGTGGTAGTGCTTCCTTCCGAAACGTAGGAAATGGTGGAGTTTACAGCGGCGGCGGCAATTCTGGAGCTTACCAAAGTGGAGGATATGGTGGAGCATCAGCTAGACAGCAAAGTTCCTATGAGGCAAATGCTCAAATTTTGAGATCAAACAGCGACATTAACGAACATGGCTACGCCTACGATTTTGAAACATCCAACGGTATAAGAGCGGATCAGTCGGCGCATGCTGTTAATGGCGTGCAGGCGCAAGGCAGCTTCGCATATAAAGGAGACGACGGACACGATTACAGTATCAGCTACACCGCAGATGAGAACGGCTACCAGCCACGCGGTGATCATTTACCCACCTCACCGCCCATTCCCGAAGCCATTCTGCGCTCGTTGGAGCAAAATGCACGCGAAGAAGCTGCCGGTGGCTCTAGTGACGGTAAGTTCCTTTTGAGTGTCCATATTATTATAATAAATTAATTAATGAATATATATACATATTCAAATGTTGTCTCACAGCAACGAAAATTCTTTTAGTGTTATCAATATGACTGAGAAATTTTCCTTTATGACATGTAAATATTATTGAATGTATAGGAAGTTACCGCTCAGACTTAGCGTCTCACAGCGGTGGTGCGGGCCAGTATTACGGCGGTGCGCGGCAGGGCGCTTTCTTGCAAACCCAGGCGTTGACCAGCTCACCCTCACGCCAGTACCTTGCACCACACCAGCAGTCTTACAGTGCGCGATCTGGCTACAACTACTAAACAATACTTAATTACTACCTTAAAAATTAACTAGAGTATCTCTTTAATTACATCCTTTATACTTTTCATTCTAACTTTCAATTTCCTCTATGTCGTTTTGTGATTTTTCTTTTTCTCACTCATAGTGTGATTAATAGTTAGATTTACAATTATTTCAAATTTAAGTACTTCAAAATATATCAATCTGCAAAGTCTTTAATGAGTGAACTAGTTCAAAATCACAGTTTACAGTTGAAAACAAGTTTAAGAAAATTTCATTGTGATATTGTTATTCTTAAGTGGGCAAAATAGATGTTACATGGTAAGTTGTATATTTAGTAATAAAAATTTTGAATAAAAATAATTTCAGTGCGTTTTACTTTACGACTTTTAACAAAAAAAATCATTACAACAAAACCTAGTTTACAAGACAATAATGACTTCCGCAATATTAATTGACAACACAAAGAGCAATGCATCTTCAGTGATGCTGCTTTTAGTTAACTGGGTCGCGCGTTATCTTTTCATTCAACTGTGAGATTGTCTCATGGATAAATATTACAAATATCGTTCCAACATATTTCAGAAATACTTTCAAGAGATTTTAAATTTATGAAATTTATCTGTGTACCAAGGTTATACCAAAAATATGTTTGAATTGACTTGTGGGTTAATTGGATTCTAAATTACTTCAGTTATTTTGATAATCATTACATATTATGCAGTTCTTTGAAGGTTACAATATAGATCATTTTTAAAATTAGGTTCTTTGCAACAAATACTGACGACAGTATATTTATCGGAAATAGATTTTGTATAACAGGCACATATTTGCAGTCAGATATTGTAACAATTATTTTTTTTATTATTTGTCTACTAGCCATAATTTCCTTAGCTTACCTTTTTTTACACCCCGACTCCAATAGCTGGTATTAGTCAACTTGAAAAAAACTTTTCATTGCAAATTTTATAGAATTTAATTTTTCCTCTAATGGTTTTTTATACTATCTCAATACATAAGTATTACATCACTAAAAATGATACAAGTTTTAATATATCTCTTCATCTTTCTATATTTTAAGCAATTAGGGAAATTTATTTGAGTATACATAAACGCTAATTTCTGGAAATACTAGAGCAACTATGATAAAAGTTTTATTCCATAGGGTTTGTGATGATACTCCATCATGATACATTAATCCTTCAGAGTAGTTACAGGCAATGTATCATAACGTAATATCTAAAGAGTGCTATGTAATAGAAAATAAATATGAGTAGTTTGAAAGTACATCTAATTTTTTCTCGCCCTGATTACACTACAAAAAAAAAATTTCAAAATAATTTTTTAATTACTGAAGAAAACGTCAACATTCAGGAACTCACTGGTAAAAGAGGCGGAGATTAAGATAGTAGGATCTGGAGGAGTAAGAGTAATTAGAGGCAATGTATCATAACGTAATATCTAAAAAGAGCTATGTAATAGAATATAAATATGGCTAGTTTGAAAATAGATCTAATTTTTTTCGCACTGATTACGCTATAAAAACACTTCAACATAATGCTTAAAAAATCTATTATACTGATGAAAACGTCAATATATAGACACTCACTGATAAAGTAGCTGGTGATTAAGATAATAGAATCTGCAGGAGTAGTAACTGGAGCTAAGGAACGGCAGTGACTATAAACACCGAATACGTTTTTTTAACAAATGAGATTTTGTTTTTGGTGAAGAACAGCAACCTCATACCGGCTAATTTATTTATTATTTACCAATTACTTTGAATTATTAACGCCGACAGGACAATGAAAGAAACTTGGTTAATGCCGGGTGACAATCACTAGTTGTAGACAAAGATGTCACGCAGTCCATACTCTACAGCGTTGGTAGTTATGATGGATACGTGCTACCACCTTTTAAAGGCTCCACGATATATTGCACCTATATTTTATTACCTTTCATTTTTTATTTTCGAAATTACCTTTTTCATACACGTAGACAATTCTTATAAACCATTTACTGTTCATGAAATCAACGTAATTTTATTATGTTATCTTTTTCTTTTTTTCATATCCACGCTTTCATCAATACCGCATTCCCACCCACTTTTTTGTTAGGTTGGCAACTTATAAACCTGCTGTTTCTGTACACAAACTTTTATATGCAGCGAATAAAATATAACCACCGTCGGTATTGAACACTTGTCGTCAACGTGTAGGCAAAGCTACATTTCCTTCCTTGTGGAAATATTTGGGCCTTTGACTCAAAACCCATGAAGTTTAATTTTCTGGATCTGGAGAATACGATGGGTAAGGTAACATAATCCGTCCAAGTGAAAGTAGTTTTTCTCGCGTTACTTTTGCTACGTGGGGTCGAGCATTGTTATGTAAAAAAAATTGCTCACGTGTCTATCTATCTGTCATAACCGATTTTCTTAAAAACGGTTTTATGCAGAAACTTGAAATTTGGCCTAGATTTATGTTGTATTAAATGGCATATTAATTATTTCTGAAGCGCGAATAAATAAAAATAATTTTTTAACATTTTTATGTACCGTGAGGTATTGTCGTAAAGAACACGTTAATATTTTTTTGAAGACATGCAAAAAGCGCACTATATACCCTCACCCTTATTTTCGTAAATACTAAGCTAAAAATTATGAAAACACAATGTTGATCGAATCTGACTAGAACATTAGAGATAAACTATAGCGATTATCCAAGGTCTTACCGTTTTTGAGAAATTGGCTCTATTTTCACACCTGTGAAAGAAATACAAGATAACATATTAATGCGGTTAAAAATATTAATATTCATAAATGGTTTAATAGAAACACTTTGTGTTTCTATTAAACCATTTATCTAAGTGCTTAGAGTTTTATATAAAACTTATTATATACTGAACCTTTGTAACGCGGATTCTACTTGTACTTAATGGTTTCTTTAAACTTCTATAATTCTCTAAATTGTATGTACTTGTCGTTACTTTTTCCTTCAAAGCACAGTTATGATAGAATGCTAAACTTTGTGAACCATGTGTACCTTTTATCACTTTGACGCGTATGTCACCATCCTTCAAATGTTCAACAATAAAATGCACCTATGTTTTTATTATCTTCCATTTTTTATTTGTAAATTTATTTTTTTCATGCAGGCGGACAAATCGTATCAATTTACTGTACTGTATTTTGTGTGTTTTATCTTTTTTTCATAATCATACTTTCTTCGATATCGCTTTCCCGTCGATTATTTGTTGCGTCCATTCTTTTCAGTTATTTTGTGTCTTTTTCCCTACTTATCCTAGATTCGCATCCATAAGCATTTTTATATTAATACTTAATCTGTTTTTTTTTTACATCTCTGTCTCTCATACCCAATTTTCTCAGCAGTAACTTGAAATTTTAACCTAAATGCAAATATTATTAACTCGCATATTCATTATTTCGAATCGAATCTTTTTTTACTTTCATACTTTGTGAGGTATCCGTCTGCAAAGCCAGTTGTTAAGAACTTTTTAATATTTTTTTTAGAATTTTAAGTGACATTCTCTCAGAGATACGCACCAGGATGTGCAAAAAAGTACACTCCTCCTGATACTAAGCTGAAAATCATGAAAATACAGGATTTGTTGAGAATCTGACTTGAATATTACATACAAAATATAGCCACATCCAAGGTTTCATACTTTTTGAAAAATTCTCGACATTTTCACATCCTTGAAAGAAATATTAGTTTATATATTAATATGGTTAAAAACAATGTTAATATTAAAAAATAATTTAATAGAATAGAATTAAAAAATAAGCGTTTAGAATTTTACAGGTACCAAATTACAAACTAACCTTTGTATTATGAGTTTTACTAGTACTAAATATTTTTTAAAGAACGTCGATAAGTCTGTAAATTGCTGTACTTGTCATTTTACATCCTTTTCTCTCCGACATTAAACATTTTGAACAATAAAACTCATCAACTAAAGTCCTAACTAGTATGACTATTTACTTGTCTGTACTTTACGTATCGTAGTGACTCACACGTTACATTTATCAGTAGGCATATTTCAGATATCTTCAAATATCTGCTGATGTTGTACGTGTATATTATTTGATACTATTATGATCATATATATCCGGAACGTTAGGCATGAAACCAGAATTTTTTTATTTGTGTAGTCAGACAATTTCTTTATGTAGTTATGGAATTTAATATCAACTAAGACTTAATATACGCTAACTTCTATGGTGGTAATCTACTCTTGATTGATTCTAACATGAAAAACCACAGAGTAGCAATTTTTTACCCGGTGTCTATATAGTCAGTTCGAAAGAAATTAGGGTCTACAAAACATCTCGAATGTTATGTCAAATTATTTTCCAAATAATATAATTAAAGCAAGTCATGGACAATTTCCGCCTACGCTACCAGTCATTAAATGCATGAGTATATAATAGGTTGCCAGTAAAGTGAACCTGAGTTTATTCGATTTTCCTAATTTTCTCAATCGCAATAATACATACCTTTGCGAATCAATGATCCTGGTGATGTCAGCGTAAAAGTTTTTTGCCGGTACGTTACATTAATATTACCGAATAAAACATAAAGAAGTTTAATGTCTAATGTGCGCAGCTGTAACGCATCCTTTTTCCAACTTATAAATGTTTAAATATTAAACTATGGCGAGGTCGTTCCTTCCTGTGTAATCCTAGTAGTCTATTATAAGGGGTATAAAGACCGTGACGCAGTTACCGGAATTCCTTTATTTTGTTTTTTCCTTGGAGACAACAGAACTAGCAGTGGTTATTTGCCTTTTTGATGCCTCATGAAGGAATATTTGAAGAATCAAACAAGTTTTCTCACCAACTTGCTCTCAATTCATGGAACTTGTAACTATTTATGGGACTTATTTATTATTATGTGACTTATTTTATATTATTTATTTATGGTACCTTAGCTTGAAACTAGTTTAGCAATTAAAAATTGCCAAAAAAAATTAATGAATATAATCAACAAACGTACATTTATCGAACCACCAACCACGACATAACAATAAAGGTATGATGACTTCAAATAATTCTTTAATATTAATTTAAATATAAATGTTTCGGAAAAATTATTCTACTTGAAGTTTTGCCAAAATGCATAAACTTCGAAATATCAGATTTAAACTAGATTACGAGTATCTTATGACAAAGCATCTTTCCGGTCTGTTTAATTCGTACAAATCAATGACCATAGCAATCGAAAATTCTGGTATGAAAGTAAGCGCGGATTCGATCAAGACAAAATATTACAAGGTGCTAGAACAATCAATATCGACACAAAGACGTACGTATTAAATAGAAATTTTAAAAGAAAATGCAATAAAAATTGATTTCAGTAGCAACCCCGTTGTTTTAATTGTTATAGATTTGGTCATACAAGAGCGAAATGCAAATAAAAGCAAAAACAAAATAGAAGTATAAATCATGAAAACTTAAATACGCTGCTACATTATTTATTATTTACGTGATAAAGTATAATTACCTTTCGCATAGAGAAACAAAAAGCTGTTGCAACTTAGTAGCAGGGTGGGCGCCTATCAAGGCAATAAAAATTGCATGTAAAAACCACTGAAAATACCAGTTTCTGGTCTAATAAGTCTGGATGTCTATAATACTAAAGTTTATAAATAGTTCAGTTTAATAAAATTCCTCTTAAAAGAGTGTTATATGTATCATTAAAAACGGTTGCCCAGTACTTTTTAATAATAAAGGGTGTTTAATAAAAAGTAGACAAATGAGATCGTGGCAACTGCAAGTCTGGTCGATGGCATGTGCAGATTAAGCGCATTCAACAAACGTGAATACAAAATGCATGCCCAAACTGAATAGTAAAGCGCGAGACGTGGTCTTCTTAAGATCGATCGTAAAAAGAAATTATGTTCCAGTAAACCTGATAGAATCCAAGTACAAGTCAGCTTTATCTTACACTTTTGAAGACTCTCAAAATACGTCAGGGTCAACAAACATAATCCTAGACTGCGAGTGTGTCACGGGAAATATGTTTCCGAGCGAATTCTCATCAAGCCAAATCACATATTCAACAAAAATACATATAAAAGTTCCGACACTTAACATAATGCTAAAACAAATACGTTTCGAAACAATCGAAGAAAAGGGCCACATATATTATAATGAAAGATCATTCAACATCAAAGTATTAAATTGTCAAAAAAATTAAATCAGTTAAATTCAAGAAGATAGAAAATGTCTAAAGGAAACTTGAATATCATGAGGTATATATATATATATATATATATATATATATATATATATATATATATATATATATATATATATATATATATATATATATATATATATATATATATATATATATATATATATATATATATATATATATATATATATATATATATATATATATATATATATATATATATATATATATATATATATATATATATATATATATATATATATATATATATATATATATATATATATATATATATATATATATATATATATATATATATATATATATATATATATATATATATATATATATATATATATATATATATATATATATATATATATATATATATATATATATATATATATATATATATATATATATATATATATATATATATATATATATATATATATATATATATATATATATATATATATATATATATATATATATATATAGACAGAACAACAGTAATAGAGTATTAAAACATAGTTGTGTCCTAGAATTAAGCGACTAAACAAGAGAATAAATTGTAAAATGATATTGAACATGAATAAAATTCAATAAAAGCAATGTATAATTATAAATGAATATACTCTGAGAATCAATTTTGGTGAATAATAGTGTTATACATTATTAAAATATATACATTACACCTTCAAAAGGACTGGAATGCGAACCAAATATAATGCGTAAAATGAACAAATCACTTTACGAATTAAAACAAGCTCCCTAGATGCTGGAATACAAAGTTTAACTTGGTTTTAACAATTTTGCCTTACTAAAAGTAAAACTGATCCCCTTGTAAGACTGCAATAAAGTGACGGCACACCTGAGAATAAAGTGTAGTGTTGGTAGAAACATAATAATTTATCCTATAACTGTGACTAAATCTGACATAATATTCTTTGTAAGTTATGTAAGCAGGTTTTTAAACTTTTAAATGAGTCTCACAGAAAAGCAGTGGGGAAAAAATGTAAAAGAAACAAAGGAATTCGAATTGTGCTATTTGCATGATGCAAACTATGCAAACGACATTGAAACCAAAGGCCCAGTAAGTAGATGCATATTTCTGAAGAACGGAGCTCCTGTCAGTGAAGAACTGTGACTCTGTCTACCACCGAAGTATCATGGAGATCTGCACGGTCGCCGAGGAGGCGGATTGATTTAAACAGTCGCTATGTGATCTAAGTAAACTTAATAAAATGCTTGTATTTAAACATCAATAACATAGTGCTATAAGTGCAACTAAAACGGTGACTTTAAAAAAATGTGAACACATAGAAATTAGGTACAAATTTGAACCCCGAAGGAAAGGTTATAATGCTAGAGTTAAATAGAATTTGTTGAACTCAAACAAATTTATTCAATATGTTAATTGCAACAGACTGTGTGAAAAATCCATTGATTGAATATATTTGGCGTTAATTTTGTAGAATTTCATTATTCACAATTAAATGCAACTCATTATTTCAGTGTAGTATTATTTCTACTTTCTTTAGGTTTTTTACCACGACCTAGGTTTCGTTGTATTTCAACATCTTCAGGTATATTAGCAAAGATGCTAATAGCTCACCTGAAGATGAATGAATGATGATACAACGAAATCTAGGTCGTGGTAAAGAATTTAAAGAAAGTTAGTTTCAGTTAATTGTGAAATCTATTGATATTCTATAATCTATTAATTTATAACAATTTGTGATTATTCGACTTTATTCAACATTTAAATGATATTGTACAATACATTGTCAATTCTTGATCATCAATACTTGTTATCTTTGGTTAACACCATTCATTATATATAATTTTTTAATGGTAAAGAAACTGTATAATAGTATAATGCATTGTTAATTTCTGACCTATCCATACTGTATTAATACATATTAACTTTAATATTTGAAGTTACATCTCTACTGTCATTGTTAAGAAAATTCTTTAGTTTTATCAACCTGTCAATACATGTCTCGTAATAGTTGAAATAGAAATCGATATATGATATATAAAATGTAAATTCAGGTGAAATCGAATATATGTCTGTATCGAATGTATGAAGGTTACTGTGTGATTTTTTGTATATGAGTTTATCTTGAACAGGAAACATGCACTTGTCAAGAAGGTTCTATTTTGTATACACATAACAAGTTACATTAGTCAGGAAAGTTCTAATCAGAAGGGAGTGTAGTAATATTTGACTATGTTAATGTCCTTCTCGTGTAACCCTAATAGTCTATGGCAGGGTGTATGAAAGCCGTAACACACTCATTGGACTTCTCTTTTTTCTTCTTTACTTGGGGAAATTGAGCATTCCAGTGGTTAATTGTCCGGATTGCTCATCAGGAAATGACTCAAGAACCACCAACGTGTTTCCATTAACTTAATATGAATTAAACAATAGGTAAGAATAATATATATCTAAAGTATTTTATTAAAAAGTACTTGTATATAATGAATACACATTTCACAATATTTACTTATCAATCCACGGATTTTGGTGGTACGAAAGTTTCCATTTATCTTAAATCGGAAAAATAGGCACTTACACAAGCAACCTTTTAAAGGCTGAATTGAGCTTGCACAAGATTCGATGTGCTTTTACGCGCTTATAAAAATTTAAATATTTCCAAGAACACCGCGGATGTGTACTTTATTATCCAGTAGCGCGCCAGCGTCGAGTTTTGATGGTAGAAGTAATTAAAAGCCAGATAATTTCACCAGTAATCAACTTTTGACATATACAGTTTTTGGAAAAGGTGGTCATCCTTTCAAAATGGTGTATTTTTCCTCGTTTCAAATATTTATTATGATTCAAATTTGGCTTTTGAAAATGACATCCAGATTTCTATTCTTTTTAACTTTTTTCCCCACCTTTTCCCTATTTTTTTTATTTAGTAGTTAATAAAAATGTTATGTGTGCCCGTTTGATTCTACCGTTTGCAAGTATTACCAATATGTTTCACTACCTTTATATGTTGCCTTGTATGTCATGTACGGGCGCGAAATACCGATATTTCCCAAAAAATACTTCATTTTCATTGTTCGTAACTTTTTGACACTCTTATCTTTTGTTTCTTTTTGAGTTAATTTCTTGTTTGAATATAGAATTTGAAAAAAGTTAGGCCCGATTTCAGCTTCCTATGTAACAATATTTTTGAGATGGACCTAGTAACAATCACCTAGGGATTTAGCACAGTGTTTATTCAGTAACGTAAAACTTCTTTTTGTACATGGTTTCCATTGTGATGCCAGAGAGGAAGTGGTTCTCGAGTATACTATAACAGTGTATCCAAATGCAACCTGCAAAACGGACAAATTAAATACTAAAAACATCCTCAAAAGTCGCCACTACACATCCTCAAAAGTCGCCGTGCTCGATTCCTAGAACGACGAATTGATTAAAAGTAATGCATTGTCCAAACTGCTTCTATAAAAAAACAGTGATTTCAACCTCAAGCGGGTAAACAGTAGACAATTTCAAAACACTAAACTCGACATTTTTTAACAAACAATCAAATGATTATCCTCGAAAATTAAGATGTTTATCGACATTGTGCTTGCTATCTCCGATTATTTTTTTGACGTGAAATGGCTTTCATTTCGTTCAGAGGGGGATCACTTGCAAAAACCATATGTAACAAAATATATTACGGTAAGATCGCTTATAACTTTGGAAGTAGAGCACCTATTGGCATTATTTTAGTACCATAATTTGGAATATAGAAGCCACTACTTAGTAGTGCATATGTTGCTGGCAAAAATGTCGCTGTAGTTGCCTGTGGCACGAGTCATTCAGAACTAAATTTACCATCGCGCGCCGTGTTTAATTAGCGATTACTCAGCAGTACATTGATCGATTCGAGCGAGAGTGGTTGAGTGAGACGTTGGTCTATAGTTATATATTACACCAGACCTAATAGAATCCACCATTGAAAACTTCTTCAAAATACTTTTAGCTTTTCTTGCGTGATGCGCGAACAAAATAGAATATTTTGTGTTCTATTACTTTTATTGTGTTTCACAATTAAATTAAACTACGTGATATAGTATTATTTTGTACTTTCTTTAATTTCTTTAACCCCGACCTAGGTTTCGTTGTATTACAACATCTTCAGGTGGGATATTGGCAATATCCCACCTGAAGAAGGTGGATATTGGCAATATCCCACCTGAAGATGTTGTAATACAACGAAACCTAGGTCGTGGTTAAAGAAATTAAAGAAAGTAGAAATAATACTATATCACGTAGTTTCATTTAATTGTGAATAATGAATTTCTACAAAATTAACGCCAAATATATTCATCATTTATTGTGTTTCCCGAAATAATTTTTTCGTAAAATATCCAATATGCATAAATTCTACAGTTTTGTTATATGTATAGAAAGGGCGGATACAGAATTTTTCTCTGGAGGGAACACAACTAAGTTTGCAGCGAGTGTTCTTTGATATTAATTGCAAATAAACACATTATCACACTCCGCTAAAAGAAGGTATAAATCTGTCGACTCATGGCCGTAGTTCAGTTTTATATCCGTATCAAGAATTATAAAATATTTACGAAATAATGGGACAATACTTTGCAAATTAATTAGTCTATTGAATCTATTGATTTTTTACACACTTTTATTAAAAAATATTTTGACAGACTGTGTCCCCATTGAAAAGTGTATCAGTATAAGATAGTGATATTATTATCCAACTTCGTTTAACGCTGTGCTTATCCCTGTTAATTGATCACAAATGCTCAGAAACTGATTTTAAAAGTTGATTTTAAAAGCTTCTAAAGGTTTAGTTTTTGGAAACAGATTATATACGATATTAGATATTAGAGTCTCGCATAGCGAACACATTCGGAATGTTGAAGATGGCAATAAGTTTGACTCGAAATCCTTTGTGTAATCCGAAATCCTGTGATATGTAAGCGTTAACTTTTGACAAATAGCTTCTTGTAACTATGACAAACGATAGGGTATCGTATGTAGGCAAGACCTCTGCGAATGCCTTTGCTGATTTTGTAATTCAATTTTTCTGCATAATGAACTCTGACTCTTTTTCTGAAGTCTGGTTCCTAGTCCAAAAATATCCGATGAACCCAATCTTGACGATTTTTCTACTCCATTGATTATTCAAGAATTATGCAGTTGCTTGATAGATTATGATTAAACATTAACTATCAATTTACATCAGTATTTTTTTTCTGTTTTGCACTAGATGCGCTCGTGATGTGCGTTAACCTGTGGATCTGTAGAAAATATTATTAACTGTAAAATTACTACATGAAAAGTCATCTAATAGAATAATTAAAAAAAAAGGTTTTTTAAATAAGTGTACTTTGCATCCAAACGCCAAATTGACATATATATTGTTTTGATTAGTAAATCGCGATAAAACATAGATTATATGTACACCAGATCTAATAGAATCCACAGGTGAAAACCTCATCAGGATACTTTTAGCTTCCCTTGCGTGACGCGCAAACAAAAAAACAATCTCACAAATAAACGTACCAACATTTAAAAACAATATTTTGTGTTCTATTACTTTTATTATTTTTCTCAAAATAATTTTTTCGTAAAATATTCAATATATAGATGCGTCAATCCTACAGTTTTGTTATATGACAGACAATATTGACAACAGACTCAAATTTTGTATAAATTGAGGATATATAGTAAACTTATGACGAATACGCCAATGTAAGTCGAGGTAAAAATTTTCGTTGTACGATTTACATTAGACGCAGTGCCATCTCTTGATGTATGTGGATATACTATGCATGTGTGTAATTGCTTCACGTCGAGACAATTCTTTGGTGTCATATAAATGCAGTAGAAATACATTTTTTAAAATTAAACTCTCATAATTCCGAAGTGTACCGATTCCGATAAAATGAATAAATGTTAAGTCAAGTCAATCTTTACATTATTCAAAAAACTCCGCCTTCTATTGAGCCAGCATTTTTTTCATGATACGTATTCAAACAGAAAAACAGACAAACATACAATTCAAAAACTATACTTTTGTATTCTGTTAGATTTTTTTAGGGGACTTTTAATATTTTTTTCCTAAATATCTTCAATGCTTGTACTTGAAATATTTGTATTTATGAGATGTGCGCATATTCAATGCTATGATTAAGTTTATACGACGGGCATGGGGTTCATAAAAAATATGTAAATAAATAATCAAATGGGTCACAAAATTTAAGTTTTGATAGTTCACCAAATCATTACTTTACAATGATAAAAAAAAATAAAAAGCCTATTTGTGCTCTACTCAAAGAGCTATTTTCAATGAAATTTACATGCCCATACACAAAACAAATTATTAGAAATTTTTTTTTACGTTTTATGTTACATTACATTTCACGTTACCATTTTTAGTTTCTGAATAAGCAAGGAATTAAGTAATGTATGTGAAGTAATCAAGTTCGTGTTAATTTATTTAGAAGTTAAAAGCCTCCTTGGTCGGAACACCACTATCTTGTCATAGTTTTGTAAAATATACACAATGTAAATTAAAAAGTTGAATTTTGGAATAATTGTAAAATTTAATCTTAAATAATTCTAAGACAATAAAGGGAAAGTTAAAAAAAGTCGAAAAATAGTGTTATTGTCAAAAAATAGTGGAAAATAAAAGCTAATGCGATCAAGATTTTGCTGAGATGTATGTGAAAAAAATAATCAACAAAATTTAAAGAACTCTATGAAGTTATTCTGTTTATAGAAATAAGGATTTTTTATGACAAAAAAAAATTAAAATTAGTGAAAATATCAACACTGAAAGAAAACCATAGGCAAATATTTGAAATTTTCCACATATTTAGAGTAAACAATTTAGTTGTTGCAATCGCTTTCAATTTCTACAGTTTTGAAACTATGCAAACAGAATTTAACGTTTCTTACTGGGAATTTTTTGTATTTTATCATTCGGTTGGTGAAATATCGAACCTTTAAATGACATCGCATATGTTACTCCCTCAGCCCTCTCGTATATTAAGATCACAAATACGAAAAGCCTGAAAAATATCAATACTTTGTGATTAAAATCGCATTAACTGTGATGATTTTTCTTAGTAAAAAAATAATTGCTCAAATCTAAATTACAAGAAGAGATTTTGTAATAGGAAAAAAAAAATGATTGATAACTCATAAGCACGTAAAAATATTCAACCATTTTTTTCTTCGTTTAATTACAACGTTAAAGTAATACAGTGTATAGGAATCTATTGAAAAAAGCGCCTAACGTTCTAACGCCTAGCGATACATTCATAACATATGACTGGCACGAACTTCACTTCTTCTTCTATGACTGTCATATTCTCACAAATTTGATCCTTTTAAGGTTCCATACCCAAGAGGTCTGTGTGGAATCCTATTGTTATGGCAACGTCGTTTATCTATCCACCTGTTTATCAGAAACTCCTAGCTTCTAAACAAATTTCAAATTCACATGTAGGGAATGAAAATAAAAAGTTCGCAAAACCTAAGAGAAGGTACTGCCTTTATCTCAGAATATATTTTTTAATATGAGATTGCGTTGTGTTTGTCCTTGACCATATTTATTCTCCGTAATTACTAAAATATTTGTTTTCAAATATGTTTCTTTTTGGTTCTGTTTATATAAATTTAAGAAATTTTCTAATTTTAGAAATTGATAAATTAAATAGCAAGGCTATAAAAATAAACATAAATAATTATGTTTATTTGTATAGCTTCGCTATTTTATTAGAATATATTTCAAAACGACTTACGCCATACGTTTCACTTTACCGAAAGGCTCTTCTAGTAAAGAGAACACATTCAATGATTTCACATACGTACTCTTTGCTATAAGGCTTAAAGTGCAGAGCGACATTCTATTGTATGTATGCGTAAAACGATGATACAAAAATGTGACAGAAAACTATTTTTACTCAAGATATATCGAAAGATTTAAGGGAAAGATTTGAAAAAGGTAAAACAAAAAGAGATAGAGATCGAGCACTAGAAATAGATGGGGCTATACTTAATGTATTACTATATTATATGTACCCGTTTCACTTGAGCCATTTAAGAAAATGTTTTGTAACGATTTTAGAGAGTGTCTGTCTGATCATTGTAAACAATTGGCAAACATTATTCTATAGGTTAAACAAAAAGATTACTAGGTTTATAGGTGTTCAAAAAAAATATTTCCCCTAGGTTTAATTATCAAAAATAATAAGCAAGCAGTTTTTGGGTGGATAACTTTGCTAAAGACATAGTTTCAATCTTCATTAGCCTGAAAATAACAATTTATTTCGGGCAGATGGCTTCAATGGAGTACAAGTAACAATTCTTTTTTCAAAATCTGCGAACATTGATTGAAAAATGTCAGTTCAGTGACAGTCACATATACAATACGGACAAAACTGGCTTACAAATTGTGCCAAATAGCCAAAAATGTATACAGCCATTGAAAAAAAAACCTAAGGAAAATAGCATCAGCCGAGAAAGGTCAAAGAATTACTACTGAAAGTTGTATGAGTTCCGCAAAAACATATGTTTTACCTACATTAATATTTTCAAGAAAACGCAAGAATAGTGAACTTTTGAAGGATGTTCCAGAACATTACATACTTTTAGTTTCCGATTCAAACTATACTTCTAGTATCTGATTCTGGTTATATCAGTACTGATCTGATGCATGATATGTTTCTGGTTATATCAATACTGATTGCTGATTTTATACAAAATGTTAAATCATTAAGAAATTGACCCATCCTGTTGATTTTAGAATTTCGTAATGAAAGCATTGCACTTTTGAGCCTAACACCACACACTAGTCGCAAAATGCAATCTCCGCACATTGGGTTCTTTAGTCCATTAAAAAAAGCATATTCAGCTGCCTGTGATAACTGGTAAATTACACGTTTGGGCTGTGCAATTACTCAGTCCCAAATTATTGAATTGTTTGGGAATGTATAGGCAAAATTATTTTTGTAGAAAAAGCGTCAAAAGCATTTTAAAGTTGTGGAGTGTGGCCTTTGAATAACCAAATTTTTAGTGATGATTATTTTACACCTTCGGAAGTCACCAACACCGGGTGTTGAAGATCATACTACAGGTCCAGTAGAACATGCAGTAACAGTCCGTAAACAGCCGAAAATAATAAAGAAAATAATCTAAGCTGTCAAATTGTTCCAGAAAGATATTTAAATGCCGAGGATATACCAGTTCCCATGATTTTTAATACTGTAAGTCATCAAATTGTGCCATCAACATTAAACTTCCAACATCAATCATCTTAGTTTCGCCGCGTACCCAAAACAAGCAATGAAGGAAAAAGAGGCACAACAAAATAAATCTCAGATTCCCACAAGCTCTCCATATTAAAACCAATTAGAAGTAGAAATACAGGAAAAGATGAAAAGCGTAAAGAAAAAGAAAAAATAAAACCATATTTCAATACTCACTACTGTACCTAATGCTGTCATTCGTTGCCCTTTGTGTTGTGAACAGTGCGAACATCCATAAGTATATCGAATTCGGTGTTTACATTACGACGTGTGGTGGTACGAAGAAAGTACGGATATTATATAGTGTTTGGTGTAGTCAAATGTGATTTTTATTGAATTACTCATTAATCATGGTGCATAGTCTTATCTAGTATAAGGAAATATGACTACTTATTTTTTAATGCGATGGGGCTTAAGAGTACCTATCGATGCTAAGTATTTCTGACAACTTCATAAACTAATAGATCTTTAAATTTTTAAGTTCAATAACTCAAATAACTCAAAAGACTACTGATTTTATGTTCAAAGAAATTATTATAAGTTCAAAGTTTGATTTTTAATAAACGAAAGAAATTATTTTCAAAAAATTAAAACTGCGTTCTCTTCGTTTGCTTTACTCTAAGTCTTACTTTCTTCGCACTAAACTATAAATAATATTTAAAATGATCTAAAATTATATTTCACACCCTCTTTGTAGATATACTCTTTATAAATATTGTCTAAAAAGAGGTTGAAAATAATTTGTCAATATAGCCGCTACGTGGGGGTGTGTGCTCTACTCAAAAAGATATTTGTAGGCATAGAAGTAATTTTTTCATTTTATTTCATTGATAAATAATAGTACAGTTGACCATTAAAATCGCAATTTTTAGATTAATTTTGTTACCGTGTCCTTCTCAAAAACGGCATTACAAAACGGCTGATATTTCTTATATCAAGTATTAGCTGTGCCTCATCGTTCCGTATGCTTAAAATTACCTTAATTACACTGCTTTCTTCTCGCCTCAGTACACGCCTCCGCTCTGTTCCTCAAACGACATCGGTTTTCGGGATTAGAGGTATATCGGCAGAAATACTCGCCATGATCAATCAATAAATCAGCATCGTCTCTCTTTATATCGCTCCTTTAAACAGTGTTTCTCGACTCCTGTTACATTTTATAGCACTTCCTTGCAGCCACTAATCGTAGCATGGTAATGTAGGATATCTTCGCGTAAGTAAGGACTTTCTTAAATAAGAAAAATGTTTGAACAGTGACATATAGTTACATACATAAACAACCAAATAAATAAACAATTTTTTCCGCCTTATGTATTTATGTGGAATAAAATTAAAAAAAACAAAAAGAACTAACCAATAAATAATAAAAAAAACTATGAAGAATAAAACGAAAGTACTTTTGAGAAAGTCACGATACTTTTGCGCGTACAAACACGTACTAAATAGATTTCTCCTTATATAAATATATGCTTAATATATTTACGTAAGAAGAAATTTAATTAATATTTGCATACACTTCAAACACTTACCTGTCTGACATCTACCTTACAATATTTATATACAATTAAATTTCCACGGAATCCTTGTAGTATTAGTTCTACTTATACTCACACGCATGTTATTTCAAGGAAGTAAAACTCACAGATACAGAATTTAAATACAATATCACCAAATTTCATTGATTAGTTCGCTGACCTTCCTGTTTTTCTTGTGTTTTTTTTTGTTATTTATTGGTCTTTCTCTTTTTACGAGGATCCACTCTCACAAATTATTTATTGCTATGTTAGAACAAATTTTCAGAATACTAGGCAGGGAAATAATGCACAGAAGCTGGCTTGATAATGCACGGAAGATATCTGTCAAATGTGTAATTGTTGAAAAATTTCAATATGTGATAGAGTTACTAAATCGACAAAGAAAAACAGCCGGTTTATAAACGAACCGGAAGAAAACGAGTACCACTGAAGTCAATTTAACACTAGTCTACACATTTAGAATATGCCGAACCCTGTATATATATCTTGGATATCTTATATCATTCAAGTTTCCTACAAATAAAAACAAAAAAGCGAACAATATGGTCCAAGTATTGGTCATTGAATCAAGTATTTAAAGCTAAACTACCAATAAACCTAGAAGCAATAACATTGAAGTCATTAATAATGCCGTATATAAGTTTCGGTTGTCAAATCTAACCACTTACGAAGAGAACTCTTACCAAAATATAAGTATGCCCGGAAGCTATGGAAAAAGTTATGTCCGTGTAAAACTATAGAATCGTAAAATAAAAATATCATAAGAGTGAAAACAAGAACAGAATATGCAGCGAAAAAAATTCTAAATTGAAAATAAAAATTATCTGACTGTTGTTCACACAAGGGACTACAGACGAACTATGGTCTATAATACTAAAAAATAATACTCGTTAGTTACAAAACGCAGACTAGGAACTCTATATCAGAATTATACAGTAGACGTCACTTGAAGAACCTGGAGCAGGACGTCATGAAACTAAACTGAAAACATTTAGAGGAGATTTTTTTTATTGATGCAGTAGTTCTTATATTAACTACAAACGGTACTAATACAACCGAAGTATAATTCAAAAATTGAACCCATTTTCAAATACTGACATTACTAACAATCCAACTTATATTTAAATAACAGTGTAAAAAATATGTAAAGCTATAAAAACATAAAATAATATTTTTTTAAGTAAACATTTCCAATGTATTCTTTAAACTGAAACGTCTGTGTGTCTGCGCCTTATTACTTCAATTATAAACAGGTTTATTCACGCTAACATTAACAAAAGTATCAATAAGATATTGCAAAGTACATTAGCCCTCTTTGCTAATGCGCATCACTTTTATTTTTTTATCCATGTAATCTCAATTGAATCGAGCGAGTCTATCATATAACATGACATAACCATCATCTCGTGGCTTCTCATTATGAAATTTGATTGATCGTCTTAAGACCATTGAAACACTTTATAACAATTACAGCATGCGAAGATCGAAAATGCGAATACACGATACAAAACATATTAAGAGTCATCTCATAACTAGACACTATAATTTGACGACGCAATCTCATTTATCGTGTTATATTTAAAGTTTAATTAAGTAATGAAATTATATATGGTGTCAAATTACTGATAATATTACACAATTTACGTGGCTCTACGCAGATCTATCGTAACCGACTGACATTGGAAAGCGTCAGATGCTGAAGTAATTTTCGTGCTTACAATTATTTTTATTTAATTATTATTTTTTGTATATTAAACAGAAATTGTTTGCAGAGATTGTTGTGAATTGCACGCACTTGCATTTCTAAAAAGCTACCTATAAAAATATTTTTTATTTTTCGATTCGCTAATTACCTTAACTACTACTATGAAGTTTCCCCCTATAAGAACACTATCGTAATTTTGCATTAACGATATTAATCGATAATTTATTACTGATATTCAGTGCAGATAACTTCATCAATAGTGCCAAATTACTAGATATGAGATTATGCCGTCCAAAACTACGAATATAACAATTGTGTAACTAGGGACGAATTTACGGCTTTAATTTACATAATTACGTAACTGGTTTGGTGTTATTAAAAATATATATTTGTAATTTTAAGAAGTAAATGATTTAAGTCAGTTTATAATACGTAAGTGTATTGATATTTTTATTATAGAAAAAAAAACGGTGCGTGTACTTATGTACGCGCGTGAGAAGTTATACTTCTTTGGAATCATTAAATAATACATACGGATAGATAACCTCAATTATATTGGAACACTTGAAAAAGTCTATATACACAATTTTTTCACTAATATTTACGAATAGTAAATATATTAATCAAAATATTGAATTTAAATCACTACTGAATATAATTTATCAGTACATATATAAATCGCACTTATATGAAACCAAAACACGTGTGTGAATGTAGACACTGGAAACTTGTGGATAAATACTATGAATATGAAAACAGTGAACAGAGGCGACGATGGTGCCAATAGCTTTTGTTTCGAGACTGCAACCGCTGCATCTTCATACTGTAACTTTTATGTGACGAATCTTAAAATTTCACTCTCATCATTTTTTCATAACTGCCTAAAGAAGTATAACTTCAAAAAGTAATATTTATGAAATCCACAAGAATCCACATAGTAAAAAAACAAATGAAATTTTATAAATTATTTCTACTTTTTTACTCTTGAAAATGTGGTCGCATAAGTGATAAGGCGTTCAATGTTTTATCACCTAACGAGCTTCTCAATTTGTTACAAAACAGCTGGTGGAATAAAAACCTCGCTGAGTTTTGGTATAGAACATAAATAAGTGTACGTAACTCTTGGGTAGACTTCGCGTCCGCTGCCAGATCTGCATTTACTATAGGGAAATCTTTGTTTCTTGTCGTAGCTTTGTATATAAATTTTTCCAAGTGTTGTGCGACGGTCACTTTTAATAAACTTGAATCATGATAATACAAACATATCCCTATTGTTTTTATTACATTTAAACTACGATGAATGTAATAAACTTTTATTTTTTTAGCTTTTAACTTTTTTATTTGTAAATTTGACGTTGGATTTCAAATCTAGTAACGAATATCTTTACCAGGAGCCTTCATAACGAATATATTTAATTTAAAAAATCTGTCATCTATATCAGGCAACCTACTCCACATCATTTTGCAATAATATTATATCCAGTTTATTACCGTACTCTTTTAAAGTGTATTTTTCTAAAATGTAATCTTTTAAGGTCGCCTTATAGAAAAATTTAACTACTCTTAATCGTCTTCTTTTTTAATAATACCTTATAAATAAAATATGACTCTAAAATTGGAAATCTAGGTTCATCTATAAAAAATCCATCATCATTTTCTTCTTCAGCAACAATACCTACGAATTCGGAATTGCAAACCTGATGTTTTCTGGATTTTATATAATACATTAATTACCGTAAGTGATACCATCATGAACTGTGTTAGGCACATGGGGGTTTAAAACAATTAATGTGGACGTCAAAATTCTTACTCATTTTAATCATTAAACTGGCTTCATCTGCAGGGAAAGTAATTATGTCGTCGAGATTGAACTCAAATGCATTCAAATGCTATTTTATCAGTGGAGTGGTTACATGAGCAATCATTAAACCTTTTACCCTCAATAATCCTAAATTTTTGTACTTGCTTTTGTCTAAGTCTTTATTATGAATATTTAAATATCTTCTTTTTCGGATGAAGGTTGAATCGTGGAAAGTAATACTAAACCTACAATTTTGAAATTTTATTTCTTTGAATTGTTTAATTAATTTGTTCTTAGTTTGGTTACTCTATTCCAGAACTGTCTTGGTTATAGTCAAAAGAAATTTTCGTAAATTATAGCCAAACAAGCAATACATTTTAGGCCCTCAGATACAAAATTTGTCAAATGGAATTCCATCTAGTGCTGCGATTCTAGTCTCACGAGCCATTGTACTCAAGTCTGTGGATAACAGACTTGAGTAGTAATCTATAAGATTCATTTTCTTTGTCGAAGGTTAATTCCTAGTGTTTCTGACTTGATTCTGAGCATTTTAGCAGTATTTGATGTACTGGGTCTTTTGGAGTCATGCTCTGGCATTTCATCAATATGCTTAGCCACATACCACATTTACTCACAATGAAATGATCCCAAATAGAAGTATATGCACGTCAGTTTAAAAACTCTTTGCATATGGTTACATTGTTGTTAATCTAAAAAAAATAATTAAATAAAAATTAAGTCCATTGGAAGTTTTAAAAATATTATGTTTATTATATTGAAGGAATATAGATATCAGTTATCAAATTCAATTTGACTTAATAATTTATTAATAAAATAATAGCTTGTTTTACCGAAATTGGTCTCATGATATTGCAACATTTACGATATATTTAAAACTTACTTATTTCAAAGGTGAAAGAAGTGTTCTTTATTTTACTATATTTTATCACTACATTCAGACAAACGTAAATTCTACGGGTATAAATGAAATAACTTGTTTCGTTGATATTTATAAAATTACTGTATAAAGTAAACAAGTTAGTAAGTAAAAAAGTTCAAACACTCACTTGGTTATGTCACGTATGTATAATTTATGTTCCAAATGAAGAGTTGAACGTACAGTTCATGGATTTATTACTTATGTTAATTTCACGATAATTACCAATAACTTCACCATCACAAATCACAACACACACGAAAAGAAAATCTTCGAATGGACTAGAGTAGAATGATTGAGGTACTGTAAACCGGATGACTGACGATCGAGCAATGAATAAAACATTCTTTTAATTTTTAAAAATATTTAATTTAATTTTTTTTTATTTTTGCTTAATATCCGTCATGTCGTGCATGAATTATCTAAGTATAAAATAAATTACAGGAAAATAACGTAAGGCAACTAGTTAAGGCAGATAGTGCTGCCAGCTATTTACAGAAATATTACGTTACAACTTACATTGTTATGTAATTTTACGCATTTTTAGCATGTAATGTAACGTAAATCAGTACTCGATTGGTGTATTACTTTAATTGTTTAAGTCAAGGTACCAAGTGACGAAGTTAAAAAATGTGAAAATCAGTCCGTAATTATGTAATTGGGAAATTTTGTAATTAGGGAATGAGAGTCTTATAAAAATAGGGAAATTCGCCAGATGAATGATTTAACTATATTTTTCTATTATAATATATATTTTTTATACCTTTAATTATATTTATACCTATATTTATTAATATATATTTTTTATACCTTTAATTTTTATTAACATTTATTACGCCTTTATGTAACTTATTGCTTTCGGAGCAGCCAACCCAAGTTTAAATAACTGGAGCAATCAATCCCGAAGTTTGTATATATAATGTATAATAATCAATAAATCCAAAAAAATGGCCACAGTTCGGTACTAGAAAAAGACGTGAAGAGAAGAAAAAAGCATGCAGACGGAGGTATAAGAACCTAAGTGAAGTTAACAGGTATAATTTATTAATGCAGCTTTTTGACAGTGATTTTTTATGCTGAATTTCAATAAATTTAATAACTTAGTAATGTCAACATAGTGTCTTCACCTTGGTGTGACGAGTTGATCACAAGGCATACGGCCTTTGATGATGCGGCGCACCGCGGGGACACGGGTTAGATTCCCGGACGTTCTTAGAACGAGACTGGACTTGTCTTACAACCATCCATAATGGTTAGCTGTAAGAGATTGCTCTCCTAGCAATAAGTCCATCATATGCACACAATATAGATACATTAAAGTAAATAAATAAATAAACGGATACACATAAAAGGACAAGCAATGTCTTAAAAACTAAGAGATTTCCTGGTTAAAGTTCCGTACTGCAAAAATTATTCTTCTAAGATCGCTCACAAATCCATCTATCCGTCTTTCACAGCTATTTCTCTCAGAAACTCTTCACGTAGACACTGGAAACATGTCATAGTAATGCAGCATCTTAACCGGTAAATATCTCTATATTAAAAAACATTTAAACTAAAACAAACGTATATAAATATTTATGCGTATGGAAAATTAAGTACTTTAAACCAAAATTTCAAATACCGTATATAGTGTGGAAAATATATAGGAAGTGAAAGAGGTAACAGGGCTATAAGCAGTCTAAGTCTCGAAAATATTTTTTTCCATAATTAGTTTTTTTTTCATTTGAAATAAAATATATTCAGAGATATATCGAAAATTATATAAAAAATGTGCTCACTCGCCTCATTTCGGAAACTGAGAAACCTAAAGTTAAAAAGCAGGGTTTTTAGATGCCTACATAAAAGTTGTGGAAAAACTGTAATAACAATTCTAAAAATTGTAATGAAAATTTTAAATATCGTAGTTTTTGTGATATTTGCGATGCGACCCTTTACTTAATTATATCAGGTATTATTGAATATTTCTTACTCTATAATGTCCCTATTAATGGTGACTTATTATAAATAAAGTAACTTAACTTATAAAGAGATGTCAAATTCATAATGTGCGTTCCAAACCCGCACTTCGCTGGTCTGGTTCACCGTACTTGTTCATTCGCTCCGAAATTCTACAGATTTACAGTTTTCTTTGGAGATCTAAAAGCAGAGCCCTTTGAATTAACGCTCACACGCACCACCCAAACTCAATATGTATAGCAAAACTAAGAACTCATGAAAAATAATTTCAAACCAATTTTAAATAGAAATAAGTAGAAAGACCTTTAAAATATATTTAATTTAGGTAACGAACAATTAATTTCGAGATGTAATAACATTACGCGCGCTGATTTGTGCCAAATATAAAAAAAATACTTTTTAATCAAGTTTTTATTATAGATTTCTTTTTTTTTTAATTTCAGTGTAAATATTGTAATTCCTTTTACAGAATAAGGCTGTAGAATATAGTCGCAGTTTAAGGGTTGTTTTATTTTTACAGTGAAGTCAAATCGAATTGATATTTTCCGGGTAGTTTTATGAACGTATGTACATAATTATGACTCTTTGTCACAATTCTAAACTTTGATAATTGTTTTGACAATTAAAAATAACTTAATTTTTCTTCATCATATAGGTGATACTTAATCTATACGCTATATATGAAAATCGATTCTTAAGGAGTAAACTCCAACACTAAATGAAGTTTATTTGTCAAATAATTTGCATCTCATTAATTTTGACGGTCTTGTGAAGATCAAGCTATAGTACAACACGTTCTAATTTATCGTAGCCTTTATTATTAATGTGTTATGTGAATCACTAAATATTCCGAGGTACATACGTAATTCCATTCAAATCACATCGTCGACCTTAAACGCGCCGCCGCAAGCAGCACATCTCATGATCAATGTAACATAACAAAACCATCCAGAAGAACGGCATCCAGACCGCGTTGTAATAACGAATTATAACGCGATTAACGACAAGCTAAATCCGTTGTAACGCGAGGCGCTCATTGCGCAATGGATCGTTAGAGACGCGACAGGCTCGTCCCATTCGCGCAATGACATTGACTCGTCAGCCGACTGGAGATCGAGGCCGGGTGCCTTCTTTTCGAACGATCTACTTAGCGAAATACTTGCTTCCATTAACTTTATTAGTAGTCGAGAGCGGTCGTCTCTGAACCAACATGTTGAATCAGGGTCGATCCGGGTAGACGGGACGTGAAAGGAACAATTTTACTTTAAGTAAAAACTTAAAGCAGTAACCCATAAAACTAATATCTATATATGGCGCTTAATTTTTAAGTAGGATCATTTAATATATCATAGGATTATAAATATTTATTACAATAAAATATAATTTTATCGTTTAAAGACATACGTTTTGTTAGTGAACTAAAAAAAAATACATTAACATAATTCAGCTATTAATAATCTTAAAACCTAGTCTATATAACAATATTTATGAGTTTTATATATTCACCGACGTAAACATTTCATTACAGCGATATATATTATTATTTATTTCAGTATCTTAATATAATATTGAAATTAATTTTTTTTGTTATGTAACTTCTTAGACGATTTTTTTACAAAAATTTTATAAATTAAAACATTCAGTACAAATTAAAGCGTAAATAAAATTGACACACGTATGCATTGAAATAACAATTTTTTTAAAGATATCAATTTAAGGACAAATAAAAATAGAATAGTGTGCATCAGATTAACGCCGAAACGTTCGTTAGAATAACATGTTATGACATTGCATCATCATTGTTTACTCTGCCTTGTTTAGAGATGGTATAATTCGAAGTGAAGATGGTAATTAATTTTCAGAATATTCAGAGAAAATAACGTGACACTATAACGTGCTGTCTTTGTAATAATATTATATTAAATGTGTTTCACACCTGAACTATATTGGTGGTTACTACACTCATAATTGTAGTCAAAAAAATAATCCCTGGATTTTGGACACTGGACACTACAAGAAACTCTTCCATCACGAGTATTTTGACACTCCCGTAAGAACTCCAATCAATACTGTACGTCTGTTAACTTAATACCTTAATTTATTAGAATAGAGTCGACTCCTTTTTTAAGCTCTTAAGAAAATTGGTTTTACTTTATATTATTATCATAGAAAATTTATTTGTGTTCGTCAAAATTGTCATTGCTTACGATCAATATAATTCTGATATCAATTTTGATTTGAAGACTAATTCTGTTCAGCGAAGCTTTGGTAAATTTAAAATATTATATGGTTTGATTTGAAATACCTAAAAAAATTATCTTTGTATCGTTGAACAAAGTTTTGTCTGAGAAAGCCTTTGATTAATTTTGATAATATTGAATATATTTGGCGTTAATTTTGTAGAAATTCATTATTCACAATTAAATGAAACTACGTGATGTAGTATTATGTTTTTTGTAATATATAAATTCTGTTGGATATTCCTAAGAGTTAATCTTTGCTAATAGGTGGTGGACAGTGTGGTACCACCTATTATTTCGTTGTATTACAACATCTCAGGTAGGCACCTGAAGATGTTGTAATACAACGTAATCTAGGCCATGGTAAAGAACTTAAAGAAAGTAGAAATAATACTACATCACGTAGTTTCCTTTAATTTTGATAATTTAAAAGGAATTGTGTATAATTAAAAATATCTATTTATTATGTAGCCATCTACGGAAGAAGAATCCTTTAGACCTTGATAATTGTTAACCATGTACCTGTAGAATAATTCATAAGCCAGATAATCCTATTCTACATACAAACATACTAAGTATATTTCCATAAACAGATCAAACATTACGTAGCAAGTTATAGATCATGGGAAAAAGTTAAATGCCATAAATGGGTAATTTAGATGCAAGTTTAATTTATCCAATCTCTTTCAGTCATCACGTCTTAAGGAATCTCGGCAAAAAAATGGTGAGGTATCCCATTAAAAATATTATTGTAAAAAGAGACAAGTTCTTTAAAATATTAACCATAAAACAAATTAGATAAAAGCAGTCAGTTTCGGCAGACCTTCGATAGAGAAATGTAGCTGAGTGAGTTAAACTTTTACGTCTAGATTATATAAATATTTTATCATTGAACCTAGCCGCGGTGGATAATTTTTAGGTATTTATTATTTTAACTTCAGGAAGCTAGGAGGAAGCCTTTGGTTTTTGTGAAACATACCATATAACAAAACGATGGAGAAATACGAATTTATCATGATCGAGTATCGTGTCGAGTACGTTCTATAAACCTAGACGCAAAACTTTAACACATTTCTCCCGAAAAACTCTGCAAGAAATAATCTACTTTTATTTCCTTTCTTTTTACGGCTAACTTTCAAAGAGAAGCTTTAAATTTGTCGCAACAAAATTTTTGGTGCGATAAACATTTCTTCATCAAACAAATTGAGTCCTTTTAATGCTATATATTATAGTTAAATAATGTATGCCCATCATTAGCTAGAAAACAATATATATTTAGGTTCTTTAACGTCACCAATCACCTTGCTTCTATTTGTAAGCTAGACATATCAGGATATCATAGAAAACGCTATAAAAATAAATAAATAGCTTTATTACGCCATGAAGAAATATTTATTTCGGCACGCTAAATTCGTACGTGTAAATTGTTATTCATATTGCCAGTACTAAGTATTAGAACGTTACGATGAAAATTATTGCAAAGGTGTACTAGAATGTCAGTCGTAATTGTTTTTAGCCTATGCCCGCCACTTGGTTCATGTAGATTACAGTTATAGCTATGTGTCAATGCAGGGCATAATTTAAGTATATTTTATTTTGAATTATTGAATATATTTGGCGTTAATTTTGTAGAAATTCATTATTCACAATTAAATGAAACTACGTGATGTAGTATTATTTCTACTTTCTTTGAATTCCTTACCACGACCTAGGTTTCGTTGTATTACAACATCTTCAGCTATTAGCAAAGATCTTTGCTAATAGAGTCATTAAAGTCGAATTATTTTCAGGATTTTTTTTATTTCAGGATAAATAGTACTTATTTATCCTGATCTACAGTTTTCAATTTCAGGATAAGTAGTACTTATATATTAGTTCAGGCTGTAATATGTTTATCTACCAAGTTTTACACAGATCCGTTTGCAAATTACCAAGTTACAAAGTAACAAACACGCATTTATCCATCAAAACTTTTTTATAAAAACATGACTTGATATGTTTGTACATACTAACGCTGAACTTCAATAGAAAAGGTCTCAAACTTATCCCGATCCTCATTTTCTAAATGCAATGTCATTTGGAGCAACTTATACATCACAAAAATTTCGCTTCAAATAATAACCATTTTTAAACTAAAAAAACTTATCAAAATGCAAACGGGTATACAGATGCTGCATTTTACGTGTACACATAAACATAGAATTACACAGATGTAAACAGCATATTTCGAAATTTTGTGAAGTTTGTTTTCTATTTGATAGTGTTTCCATTTTATGCAACTTCTCCCCATTATTTTTATGAACGACTTCACGAATAGTGACAACCAGCCTCATCTCAAGCACTAGTCTGACCGCAATGCACTGTGGCTAGCGCGACTGCCATGACACGGTTGCCTTTCCAGTGATGGAGGGAAGGTACCATCCTTAACAAACCTTTCACTACGTTATGCCCGGAGCTAGATTCCAACATCAATCCACCTGTGGCCTCCATATGTCTACTTTTAAATAATGAATCCAAAAAGGCTTCCATCAGAACATTGTGATGTATGTTTTAGGGGAAATAGAAATGAAAGTTCAAAGAAAACAAGGCAAAGAAAGACATATTACGAAATAATGATATAAAAATGACTTATATTTTTCAGAGGACTCGTAACGAAATAAGTTATTCAGAGAAAGAGTAACTGCTCTTTGTCAATAACAAAGAAAGCGACGAATAGGTTCAAGCTAAAGGGTAGTATTAATACAATTTTCTATATGTTTAAAAAAGATATTGATTGATTGACTGAGATATTAACTCATAGGCTAAACTGCTGGTTCTATAAAGTAGAAATTTTGCACTAAAATTCCTAATATAAAGTTGGCATCTACTAAGGAAGCGTTTATTACAATTCAATACTTAAGGGTTTAAAAATTTATATGACAAAAAAAATAAGCTGACCTTTTTAACTCGAATTTTCATAGAAGACTATAAAAATAATTAAATACATATATGTTTTCCAAAAAAAAAAAAGAAATCGTAGTGCTGCCATTTCTGATATTTTTTGGAGTCAATGGTGTAAGTGTCTTATAAACAAATATGTTCTAATTATTAGATCTGTAACCGTGTTTGTAGTTAATTTAAGTCACCTTAATGTTTCATAATATGAAAAGAGCGGCTAAGTTTCATTTCAAGGATTCTATAAAAGTTATGAGTACTACTAGGAGGTGTATATATATACTTTTTTTAGATCAATCTTTTCTAATTTATCCCAACAAATGTGATAAGTGCGAAAATGTGTTTGTTATTTGTTCTACTTTTAGTGGTACATTAATTATCTGTTTCATAGAGATACATATATATACCTTTTATATGGAAATTCTACGCAGAACAAACTATAAACAAGAACTACTCAATCAGTAAAAGAAACGATCGGGTAAGAACCCCGCCTGGCGCAACAGTAACAATGGTTCTGTATCAAATAAGATAAAATTGTGCAAGTGTTCCGTATCATAACGTTGTTAATTTAAAACAATCACTAGTACTCCGGTACTAATTACCTACGCCACAATCAAGTCTAAAATTCTCCACATTTTGAGAAAAAAATCACGACGCTCAAATAAGTAGCGTCATAGCTATGATAACTTAGAGACTAACTCGCGGAAAATGTTTTAAATTATTTGTTTTATGTAAATACGAAATAACATGGTTTTAAAATATTTGAAAACAAAATAGAATTGAAAACTCCTAACTCAACTCGTTTAAAGTTTAAACGAAATGATCGATTTTCATGATTCCTTTTTTTTCATTTGAAAGAATTGAACGTATATAAATATTGCCAGGATTGATCACGGGCTAAGGAGATATTCTAAGAAACTCCTCAGTGAATAAGATATAAGATCTTTTTGATAAATTTGATACTAAGAGTATAATAGCCACAGATGATGGCGAGGATCCTGATGACGGAATTGGAAGGCGGTGACAGAATTCCTCATCGGTGAATAGTTTATTCATCGAATCTGGTTCCGTTTGACTTGTCTTGACTTGTCCTTTAGTCACAATTGAGATCTGGCACAACTGTCAAATGTGACAATTGGGCCAGGATGCGATGACAGGAAGGTGATGATGCTTGCTTGACTTTTCTTAACAAATTCTTTAGTCACAAGTTGCCAGTATCAAATGATGAAGCTAGAAGGTGGCAACAGGAACTTTTCTATGGTGGACAGTAAATTAGCTTGTTTTAGCTTATCTGACTTGTCTTCACGAGTTTTTTAGGCGCACGAAGTGGTCAGATTCTAATAATGCAGCCATTATATCAACATGAAAAAGTATTTAAAAACTATTCAAAATGGGATATATAATAGAACAAGTGCTTCGCATGTTCAAAGATCTACGCAAGTACTCAATTATCCATGGTCACATCAAAGATTCCATAACAAAATATTTACAGACAGCTAGAATGGTTATAATTCCAAAGAAGTGACAGTACATTGTAAGTATGCTAGTGTCCAAATTTATTGAATTGAATAAATAACTACTTATTATATACCACAAATAAAGTCTTAATTATCTCTCTTCACTGGCTCTTTCATAATCTTAAATAATTTTATATACAGTACCTGCGTATATAATATTGATATTTAGGTTGCCTTAAGTAATTAAATTTTGAATTGACCATGATAATCTTTAACAAATATTTCACTCACTTTTACTTTACTTTGGATATTGTATTATAGAAGAATAATTTTCTTGACATTATTTCTTTCTTTATTTATTTAATCAATTTAATATATGGACTTATTGCTACAGGAGCAAACTATTTCAGTCAACCATAACCATAGGTTTTGAAAAATATCTGGTTTGGTAGATAAAAAGAGTAGTAATAATATAAGATATGAGGCCTATATTACAAAACAACTAGGGTAAATTATTACTATGAATAACGACGGAAGAAAAAAAGAAGAAGACAGCAGAATAACAAGACTTCAGGAAAGATGAGACTTTTTCAATCGATCCGTGAGACACTTGGCGAAGATATTTTCATGATTTTTTAAAATTATATTTCTAAACGCGGGTCACGTCTCAACAGTTCGAGACATGACTCATATTCAGAAATATGATTTAAAATGTTTAAATATTCTTCATTATGATCAGGATAGTACCCACCTTCATAATCAATAAAAGAAATAAAAATCAATAATCAATAAAGAATAAAAAACATTAAGTATTTAACAAATGTAGATTTTTGTTTTAATCTGAAGAAAATTTTAACTTCATTGTCACATTAGATGCTTTAATCTGGCAGATTCGAATAGTAGGATATCACAAGTGTGTCATATTCTGTGTTAAAAAGAAATGTAAATCGTCAAAATGGTACTCTAGTATGACCTGTACCGACGTCAAAATAGGCACATGCGAAAATGAATTCGGTTGTATGTTTTTGGGATGGATAATAAATAACTAGCATTTCGCAAAAGTAAATTATAACTATATCTCAATTTATTCTAAGTGACGTACGTCATTATAAATTACTCATCTCCGTATACCTGCCGAAGAATGGAAAATATAAAAAAATGTCAATGAACTCTCGAAGATGATATTCATTAGCTAAGTTTTTTACCCAAGGTCTAAATAATAAAATACCTTAGTGGTCTTAATAGAAAAAAGTTTCCTTAAAAATCTAAGTGGAAAATGGCCGCAGGTGAACACCGTAATAACATAATAGGTGAGGAGGATGCGGAATAATTTGCTGTGCCAGATCCAATACTTTTAATAGGACAGTGTGCAGGCGAACATGCATTGTGGATGTTGCCGACTTACTTCAAGTTCCAAATTTCGAAGTTAACCGCTGTGCACTTTTTTGGTAATATTTAATAGGAAAAATTTCACAATATATGTTTCTCCGTATTTCCCGTATAACTTACAATATTATATTTTTTGTGATAGGGTTTAAATTTTAGCGTCGGTTGCAAACCGACACAATTTCTTTTGATCTAACCAATTGCGCTTAAGAGTATGATCCATATACGTAATTTTTTCCGGTTATAAAGTGGTTCAGAGAGCTAAAACTATACTGGAAACACAAAACGTATATCTGTACTATAATAAAGTTTATCCTGACGCAAGTTACGGGGATCCCAATACTATATTTAAAAACGTTACCTATCTCGTACAAATGTCTCAACTTTCAAATTGAATAAAAAAGCCTGCGTTAAAAGTCTGAAAGCTTCTTCCATTGGAGCTTTTGATCTATTGATTTTAAAACAAAGAGGGGTATCAGACCTGGGTTGGAACATTAACATGTAATCACTATGCTGGAATCGCGAAAATGATTAATCGTTTCTGAGACAGTAAGATATAATCTGAGACATACTGCGTTAGGTTTCTTCTGCGGAATGGTCAGAATGGTCAGATTGAAACTCGTAAAGAAAGCAATAACACGAGTGGGTTTTAATTAACGTCGTCCATATTTTCTTAACGTTAGCTCGTCAGTAGCCAACACTATAAATGACGTTGAAGAGTATGCTGCATTACTTTTTATATACACTCTATCCTGGAGTGTTTTTGAAGTCGCTCATAAACTTTGGACATGTTTCTAAAAACGCTACTTACCTGAGAAAGAAAATATGTATTTAGGACCATCACAGAACAACTGAAGTAAACACAATTCCTTTCGCTCCTCTCTGAAACTGTTAAAGTTACCATGAAAACAACTTTTCTGAAATTTTACTTGTAGTTTACTGTAACACTATAGCGATGGATCTTAATTTCATAGTTATTGAAATAATCACGTTGATTTTACGCATGTAAAAGATATAATAAGTAACATAATTGCACTCAAAAAAGAATATTAACATTTGTAAATAATTTAATATTTAAACTATATAATATAATAAAATATATACCAATACTATATAAAGTTAAAGATTTATATACCCTTAAACATACAAGGAATATTCATAGCACGACTTATACTTGTACTTACAGCTTAATTTTAGCTTTGCAAGTGTTAGTCTTTATATTTACTAACGATAATTATTACAATTTCAATATATCCAATTTAATTACACTTTTAATTCAGTTAGGTTATTATAAACGCTCATTTTGTTTTCGTCAGTAATACGATTAAAACGGGTGTACTTAAATTATTATAAATACGAATATTATAAAAATATATATTAAATTAATCAATAATGACAGCAAGATGGAGGTATTTACTATCAAAATTAGATCATTGGATTTTCTGATACATTAAACTTTAAAAAAAATTGGCTAGCAAATTGACGAGCAGTATATTAAAATTGATTTTAGCATCGTTTATCCGTTAATAAACAAAACAGTGTTACATGGGCCTCTATCATATAACATGGAATATTATCGTAGCTACTATTTTTGTTCAAAGAAAATATTGGCCCATTTAATTAATTCAATTGTATATTTAATACAATGACTTATTTGCAGTATTAATATGGCAATTAATTTTTCGTTATACACTTTTACATTTATTAAAATGCCGTCATTTGATTCTTTTGTTTGTACAAATTTTTGTCAGAGTCCTGATCAATCAGATTTCTGCTGAGATTTTTAAAGCCCTTGATGAATTAGGAATCGACGTGATCCACAGTTTATCAACTCTCTCGTTAATATATCACTCTTGTAAGATTCTCCTCCACATCATCAATCAGCGTCTTTGCAATTTCTTGAACTGACAAATGCTACAAAATCAAGCTGGCTTCATAACGGATAATAGTGGAGAAATGCTACAAATACAATATGCCTATGGTCATGTGTTTTGAATTACAATAAGGCCTTCGACTGTGTTAATTGGGACAAATTATAAAGAATATTATATATAAAGTATGAACTAAGCGTACCTAAATATCGGGTTGCCCTGAACTATTCTTAATAATATAGACAGCTTTAGAAGGGTGAAAGAACGTAAGTCCATTTTCAAAACATCAAAATTTGTAAAAGGAGTCCAGCATAGATGCATTCCATCACCGGTTTTTTAATGCGTACGGAGAATATATCACGAGAGCGATAATCGCAGGTTGGAAGCGCGGTGTCTCCGTGGGTGGCGTATCTATCGTAAGCTATCAAACGTACTTTAAATTGATGATACAATCCTACTAGCGGCGAACCAGTTAAAAATGTTATCTTTTATGCAAAAATGAGAGAGATCAGTACCGATTGGGAGAGATCGGTACATCAATAGGTCTAATCCAAAACTGATGATAGAAGACCCATCCGCGACACTAGAGCTCTGGGGATTTATAAGTATAGAAGTCATTGAAAATTTCATATAGCAGTATTCCAGCATTCCAGTAAAAGTGGATACGAAGAGAAAATGCAACCCCGAATATACCTGGCGAAAAGTCAACTAGACTTGCTTAGAAGACGTATAGAATAGCAAGAACTTATCCAGATATACCTAGCCTCATTTAGTAATAAATTCAATTTATCTATCTTTAAATAGGGCCTGAGTCATGACGCTAAAATGCCTGGTCGCAGAAGAATCGACGACTTTCAAATGTCATGTTGAAAGAATATGCTCAATATCTCATGAACATCATCATATATCAATGTATCAAAACAGAACTCGATTATGAAGGAAATTGGAATAAAAACAAGATTGTCCACCATCCATTTCCAAAGAGTTCTCAAATAATTCGAACAAATTGCGCGTAATATCGTGAAACATTTTGTTACAATTTTGTCGATTGCGCGTAATATCGAAAAACTTTTGTTATTTGTGTCGATAACATCGAGAAACGTTTTGTTATCAGCATGGTTGAAGAACATCAGATTCAAGAAACACTTAACACTCTGTTACATGCCTACACAGCGCCGGAAATAGAAACGGAATATTAACGATAGGGAGCCATGATCCTCAGCAAAAATGAACCGATACAAAAAGAACTCTGCTAAATTTCAAATTTCTACGTACGTTCTGAAAAAAAAACAGCTGTGACCACTAATAATACACGTTTAGTATTTAGAGAATAATCAATGAGTTTATGGTTACATATTGATTATTGGTTTATTTTATCTTATGTTTATGATTTTCCAGCATAAAAGCATACTGTCGCCATCTTTAAATTCAATATTCACTATTTATTATATCGACATATTATTTATTAAATTGTATTTTATTTCATCTATTTAGTATGTAAATTTATAAGCTTAAAAACAATATACCAAAAACAGTGGCATCATTGTTTGAATTTTATGTCAGATACTCACTCTTCCATTAAGTTTCTTTTTACTGGTCATATTCCAACGATAATTGTGTTTTAAATTTCCATCTTACATACCAAAAGTTTTTTAATACGTGTCATAAATTTACCTGCTGTATATGGAAAGTGGGTTTCTATCCATTGCAAATAGTTGCGCTTATGAAATATATTTTCCACCTGATAAATGAAAAGTTCTTCGCCTGATATTATTGAGTAAATTTTCATCCTTCGTACCCGATTACTTCCCGCGCTCAGGAAGCCATGACTTGTTACTATCCACCGTCTAGAACCTAATTACACAGGAATTCCTTGGTTTCTCACGGTACTTATCTACCCAAAAATAAGATCCGTGGAATGTGATCACACCACAGTGTGATTTGTTTACAAGTGAATGTAAATTTGAAAGAAATTTGTCATCGTTATCTTTCATAGATCTTATAAACTACGTGTTAAAACCTGACTGAACATTTTTGCCTTTCTGTTAGACCCATAAAATTTCTGTTTCTTTATTGTTACAAATAGATTACCTTTAAAGTATCGAGAAAAGCGTGATAAGAAAATAGTACTAGCTTCAGAAATTTTATAGTAATGTATCTTTAATTTTGACTTAAAATGTAGAAGATTCACACGGCTGACTACACAATTTACTGCGTATTTAGAATTTACTGCGTATTTATATGTACAGTTGATTTTACTATTTTTGAAGAGTTTTTACTATTTTATTAAATCCATATTATATTGATTCATATACTCTTACATCCGATGGAACCAATAAATCGCTTTATTTAGCGATCCATTTTTCCTTGTGCGTCTTTACGACTGCTTGGAATACACTTTCGCCTCATTTGGCCCTGATACGAATATCTGGAAGTTTTTCGTCAGTTTTGTTGAGAGGTATAAAAATCGTTTGGTCTCAGATCAATTCAACATACGATGAATAAAAACAATTATCCGATGTTTAAAAAAGAATGTAAAACTTTTTTCAAATCACTCTTCCTTTTGTATGCGAATTGTCTAACTCTCTTCGTGAATGCGTTCAATGTGTGTTTAGGACTTTTTGTACAATTCGTTAACATTGCAATGTCTAATATATTCTATTTCTAATCATAGATAATTGTTTTATAAGCTTTTCAAATGACCAACAGGGCGTTGATAATAATTAAACCACTACTGTCACAGATGTTTTTAAATAACGTCGTTAAAGTAAATGCAGCTTGAATTCATTAAACTATTATAAAAAGTATCACAGGATCGATTTATCATCTAATGCTATTCAAAGTCTATAATAACTTGAATGATTGCTGATGCCGATTTCTAAATAGCTCTTATAGCCACAATATCAGTCACATTTAAATTTAAAAAAAAATGATTTTCTAAAAGTTACATTTTTTATTTTTTGGAATAATTTTTAGTGCTATAAGGCCAAATAAATATTTCCATAGCTTTTTTATATCATCTACACACAGTGACAACAATTATTTTCAAAAAAATTTTGCCTTTCGTGAAAATCGTTAATAATTAATTTTTCTTGAAATGTATAAAATATTTGGTAGTTATTCATAATTTTTTTATATATCCCAAGTCGAAACAAAAATATTTCCCCATTTTTTTCTTTTTTCTTACTTTTCTGAATGAAGGGAATAATTTTGTCCTCTAATATCGAAACTTAATTATCTTATGATGTGAATTCTTAAACAACAAATCAAAGAAACATATATAACATAGAAATAATTAACCAAACTGTTATCGCTATTTTTCTAAAAGCATTGTATTTTAATACACATTTAATATATCAGAGGATTGGTTGGGCAATTGATACATTATTATCTTAAATGTTCTGCTTTGCATAAAGAACGGAGCTAGGAAATGTTCTCAGCACATTACGAGCACTCGTATGTCGGTTACTATATCATCCAACTTGACATATGCATATTTCATGTACAGTCATTTAATGTACATTTGTACTGTCCATTGTAGAAGCCATTATACATTGGAGAAATCATCTTTCATCAGTTATTGAAAACTGCAGTGGACTGTCAATAAAAATTCTTACAATATATTTTAATCAGCAAATAGTTTAAACATTAACATGGATAAGAGAGAGGAATATGAGGAGATAACATAGTGATGAGGAATCGATATAGACATTTTTTTTTAAATTGTAGCAATATGTACTAAATGACTACTTGTACTGAAGGACTACTAAAAGATTCAAAGCGTAATAATGGAATGCCACCTCAAGTTTTCATTTGGAATTAAAACTTGTATGTATACTTACCTGGATTAGTGCGTTTGTCATATTTACATTTCATGATCTAGTAACAAACAAGGTGTGCATCAACATTAGCCAAAAGACATCCGCTGATAAATATAGGCTACCCCCATAGATTATCTTAAATATCCATCCGGGGTCACTCGCGTCTAATGGATTCTCACGACATCTGTCTGTCTAGCGGAGGACTATCCCATTTTGCATCTTCTGGTTGATGGTCGCCATTCGAGAGTCATTCTTCCCCACTCGTCGTTGATTCTACTCGTTATATGTTTTGTCCATTACCATTTCAGTCCATCAGTTCTACGAGCTACGTCAATAAGCACACTCTTCAAACAAGCACACTCTCCTAATTTCAAGATTCAAATATCTGTCATCCCATGACCTAAAAAAAAGCACATCCTGCTACTCCCTCAGCCCAGAACTAAATCTATAGAGAATGTTTCACCGCATACGCCGATATATTATTGAATTAACCGCATACGCTATTATATTATGGAATATCATATTGTATACGTTTATTACTTTGTATCATTAATTATCTTTCACAAATCCCTTACAGTTTACTGCAGCACTTATTTTTCTCACTTAAATTAAGATAGTTGGCTCTTGTACCAACAAATGCGCGACTGCAAATTTAGATTTTTAAACTTACAATAAAGTTTAATAAATAAATAAAGAAACCTTAATTCTCCTACGGATCATATTTCATACCCCTAGCATAACCATTTTTGAAGCACGCTAAGTAACTTGGAATCTTCTTACGAGGTCTATGTTTAACTTCCGTTTATCTTCTCTATCAACACACTAGTTGGAGACCCTCGTCTTTATATACTTTCTATAGTTATTCTTCATATAGTTTCCTGGACGCAGCATAACCGAATTGGATTCTACAACTGATCTCTTTCAGGAATAGGTAGAAAAGGAAAAATAACAAAAGCGGGAGACCACGGATGGATAGTTAAGAGGTATCAAATAATTAGGGCGCGTTAAAGATAAATATTAAAAGCCATTGAAATAAAACAAGTAATTGAGGATCAAGATGGAGATACGCCTGCTAAGTATATGCAGAGCATATGGCTTTGTGCACACATCGGCGCATATAATCATTTAAGGGTACGTAATATTTATATTCAACTGTGTTTAAATGTTAATATTTTTTTCACGATATAAATTTATTGCCTAACACGTCGTCTGCAGGCGTAAAAACACGGTACATTTTTAAAAAACTATGAGACTTCGAATAATTACCATAGTTTTTCGCTAAAATACAGTCACACCAATCAAAAATAATCAAAAAATTATTATGAAATCTTGCAACATCAAGAATCTTTGGGTAGGTATAAATTTTTTTGGAAAACAAGGAAGTCATACAAAAAGCGTACTTTTAATTGTGTTAATTTTACTAATATTATAATCGTATTTACATTTTATAAACACTCAAAATATATGGTCATGATTATTTTTGTTAGTTATGGAGATATAATTAAATTTTATATCACATGACACACAAATATACTCCCCCTTTTTAAATATTCGAAACTGCTAAATTTAAATTATGACATTACAAATTTCCCAAAAGTACTGGTATGACTGTATTTTAGCGGAAAACTATAGTAATGATTCTCTACTATAGTAACTATAGTAATGATTCTAGAAGTCTCATAGTTTTTTTTTAAATGTACCGTATTTTTACGCCTGCAGAAGACATGTTAGGCAATAAATTTATATCGTGAAAGAAATATTGACATTTAAACACAGTTTAATATAAATATTACGTACCCTTAAACTATTATATGCACCGATGTGTGCACAAAATGATGTGCTCTACATGTACTTAGCAGGATGTTGTGTGTGATGTCTTGATTTTCAAGCATATGTTTTATTTCAATGGCTTTTAATATTTACCTTTAACGAGCCCTAATTATTTAATACTTCTTAACTATCCGTCCATGGTCTGTCGTTTTTGTTATCTTTTTCATTTTCTACTTGTTTTTGAAAGAGATTAGCCGTAGAATCCAATTCGGTTATGCAGCGTCCGGGAAACTTCAAAATATATTTTCATTCTGAGTACCCCAGTGTTCGAAGATGAGGGTCATCAACTAGTGTGTATTGATAGGGAAGACTTACGAAAGTAAAACATAAACCTCGTAGAAAAACTGCAAGTTACTCAGCGCACGGGGTATAAACTTTGATCCATGGGAGAACTAAGGATTATTTATTTATTTATTAAACTTTACTATAAGCTTAGAAAACTAAATTTACAGTAGCGCGTTTGTTGCTACAATCATTTAAGAGAAAAATAAATGCCGTGGTGAACAGTAAGTGATTCGCGAAAGCTAATTAATGATACTTACAAAGTAATAAACTTGGTACAAATATGAAACATAAAGATATAAGATAGAGTAAAGCAAAAGAAAAAATACATTTTGTACTAGAGAAAGAAGGGGGATAGGTTGTAGAAGGTATTTCCATCTACTGATTATAGGTAATGTGATTTAATACGACTTTTGAACGCAAAAAGTGGGAGAGTAATTTCTTTACAATATTATATTCTATAATATAGTAGCGTATGCGGTGAAATGTTCTGCAAATTTAAAAAAAACAAATATCGACACTTCAAATCGAATAACCATAAATAAATTGTAAGTATAAAAGATGCCCAGTAGCGTGTTAGATAAGAGTCCATACCGAACGACCGCGACTTTTATAGAATGTGTCCAGTTTTAAATGAAGATCCTTCTCCACTTGTTAAAACTGATTTTCCTATATAAAGGTTCAGCGCGATGTTTTCATTATTAGTCGTAGTGTGAATTTACTTCGGAGTTTTTCTATAAGTCTAGGGAGTTAGTATTCTGGAATTAAATACTGATTTAAAAATGAAATTGGTAACTAGTTTGTATTTTAAACATAGCTATATAATTAATGATATTTTGCCTGTAGGTTTTGAAACGTGTCAATTTTCGTGTCATATTTCTTTTTAAAGTTCGATAATAAATTAGATTCACGTTCTAACATTATTGTTTTATGCTACTGAGGGTATATAGAGGGTAGCATAGTTAACAAACCCAAATATTCCCACGTAATGTGAAAAATGAGAAAAAACGTAACCCCATCAAAGTAATATTAAAACTAAGAAGAAGGATGTGTAGTTGCCAGTAACGGTAAACATGAAACTCTTTTTAAATCATAATTTTGAAAAGATGAAAGGAAAAATTAATTTTAACTATTTTCCGAGTACATCTACAGCTATTTGAATAATTAAACATAACGAACTTCTCATACCTATATTAACTTATAAAGCAGAAAAGTTTGATTCTTTGTTTATCTATGGAGTACACGTCCAATTTCAAGAATTCTTTCTATTAGAAAACCCATATTTTGAAAAAGATTTTTGTTATCACGCTACGAAGCAGAATAGTAGTTAAGTGGAAAACTTTTTTACTTGCTTTTTTGTTTACTCGCGCTAATATCTGAACCCACTAAACCGATTTAAAAATTGTAATTGTGTTAAAAAGCCCATCCTTTAATAAACGTAGATTATGGTTGGCTTATTTATTGACTGATTACTTTATGTAGTTTTATTTTAGTATTATTGGTTGGCTTATTTATTGAATTGATACCTACATAACCCGATGATCGAGGTCGTTTAGCGAACGGAGTGTTGAGTGATGGCGGGGAGAAAATAACATAATTAAAATAATTCGATGCTGGTGAAACCTAAGAAAGTATCGCATAAGAAGACAGAAAATATGCGATATATGGCTTAATTTTTTATATTAGACGCAAAAGTAAAAGTTTTTATATTCACTCTAATGGAAGATGTTTACAAAGGGATGAAAAAATTTTATTTCTGGCGCATTTTGATAAACAAAAATTTACGCTAGAAGAAAATTTAGAAAATCCAAGAGGGTACACTCTTTCATATTATCAGCATCATATCATTTTACAGATTTACTTTACGTCACTATTTATTGTATATTACTATTTATTGTATATAAAATCAATATTTTTGCTAGCCATCTTTCATTTTTTTCTTAAAACGTTGAATTATTTTTCATTTAGATACAAAAAAGATTTTCAAATCAATCTTATAGCTAAAGGAGAATAGGAATTAATTTAAATCTAGATTAAAAAACATCATAGTTGTGTATTTAATTATGACAGAATATATGGAAAATTTTTAAATTGTAATCATCAATTAAATCCACCATTTATTCCAGTTTATAATTGCCTCCTTGATCGGCCTAAGCACAGCTGCTAGTCTGGAGCGTGCGTACCTTCCACCCAGCGGAGGTCCTCAAATACGACCTATGGCTGGTCCGGCACCCCGACCTCAACGACCCTCACCTGCAGGAGAAGCGGCTGCTCAAATCATAAAACTGGACAGTGACGTCACAGCCACTGGATTTCAGTACAACTTTGAGACAGAAAATGGTATAAGCGGACAGGCCAGTGGCGAGGATCAAGGTGGCTCGCTTCGTACTCAAGGCTCCTTCTCCTATCCGGGGACCGATGGGCAATCGTACGCTCTCACGTATACGGCCGATGAGAATGGTTTCCAGCCGCAGGGATCTCATCTACCCACCTCGCCGCCCATACCCGAGGAAATTCTAAAGTCGATCGAACAAAATGCCAGGGACGAAGCTGCTGGCATCAGAAATGAAGGTAAACAAATTACGTTTACAACTTTGCTTTTTATTGTAAAGAAACAAACATGTTACAAAAATGTTGTTTAAATATTTATTTTTTAAATTACGTACATTTTATTGTGTGCTATGTATATTTAACAATTACTCATAAAAAATTCTAAACAATTTTAATAAATCCTAAATTGAAAAACCCCATCTAGGTTAACAAATTTTAGTTTCCATCTTCAAAATAGAGGTATATTACCGTTACTTAGAATTATTATTTCAAGAAAATTATTTCTCCAGAAACTGTCACGTAATTACAACTTTTACAAATAAAAATATGTTTATGAAACAAAAATTGAGTGCAACTTTTTTTAGTTAAATTAGGTGCTTGCTTATTTATAATATTCACATAGTTTAAATAATTTCTAATTGTAACAATGGTGTTATTAGTTAAAATTTTGTCACCTGACAATTCGATAACTTCTTCATTATTAGAATGCAAGTAACTATCACAATACACAATCATTGATTTTATTTTTTGTATTGAAAACATCGTAAGGAAACATACTTGACTGATTTTTACTTGCTGATTTTGTGTAGTTTGTAATAAACTATAAAACGATGTTTTAATCAATGTATACGTATAAACTTGGATCATAATTATTTCTAGCGATTGTGGTGATAATTTTTTTGATTTATATTTTTCCGAATTTGAAGTAAATTTAACCAAACAATGCCCCTCTGAACTTGTACTCTATTAGTTAAGGTTACATAGATATAAAAATGGCACATGCTATTTTTCACTGATGTAAATGGAAATTAAATCCACCCTATCTGGAGCACATTTAGAATGCCTAAACAACGAGATTATAACGAGTGCGGATAATAAACCAAATTCATTTAATGTTCAGTGCTTTATAATAGTAACATTGAAAACTTAACAAAACAAACGTCACCACGGTGTTTGTTCGTCAGTCTGTCGGCGAAAACTGTTTTTCTCAGAAATCGTTAGATATTAATGATACAATTTTGCCAATTAATGTGAAATGCGCAAGGTTTATTCTTTTTGTGTGTCAATTTTGTGTTACAGGAATTGTACGGGATGTCAAATGAAATCCTGGATTTCAAATTTTTGTAGCATTTTTCTAAATGTTGTCCTAAAATAGCTTTTAAAACTATTGCTTAGGAAAACCCAAAAAATATTAAGAAAAATTAAGTATTTTGTAAATAAGGTACAGGTTAAAGAAAAATCATCAACACTGCCTTACCACAGTCATTTATTTTGTTATTAGCAATATTTTTTTTTAAATCTAAATTATAAACCAAATACTGGCGATAGCAAAAAGAAAGTCAATAATATACTCAAAGCAAGACTATATTTACATATACAAAATCTTTCGGTTAGTACCACGGTTTAAAATTTCTTTTTTTTCAATTTAATATGTTCATTATTATTACTTAATGTAAAGTCTAATTTGAGATATGAGAAGCTTGTTTTCATATTACTTATTTATTGATTGAAGGTTCATACAACCCAAGTGAGAATGAAGGCAACCAGCCGGCCATCGCTGGTATGACACAATTCCGGCCATCACCCAACCTATTTCAACCTAACGCGGGTATTCCCCGAGCTCAGCAGAATATCAGCCCGCAAAGCGGCAGTGGCTTTCCACAAGCTCAGCAGAGTATCGGCCCGCAAAGCGGCAGTGGCTTTCCACAAGCTCAGCAGGGTATCGGCCCGCAAGGCGGCAGTGGCCCGCAAGGCGGCAGTGGCTTTCCACAAGGCGGCAGTGGCTTTCCACAAGCTCAGCAGGGTATCGGCCCGCAAGGCGGCAGTGGCTTTCCACAAGCTCAGCAGGGTATCGGCCCGCAAGGCGGCAGTGGCTTTCCACAAGCTCAGCAGGGTATCGGCCCGCAAGGCGGCAGTGGCTTTCCACAAGCTCAGCAGAGTATTAGACCTCGAAGCGGCTTTGGATTTCCACAAATTCAACAAAGTTTCAGCCCGCAAACCGGCTACAGATACTAACATGACTTGAACAGTGCAGAAGTTTGCTTTAATAATTGTATGGAAATGGCAACAATACGATTAATATTACACAATCTATTTATGAATATATTTATCTATTAAATTTATGGTTTAATTTCTAGACAACCAAACAAGGAGAATTGAAAATAGTTCTAAAATCTGAATGAATTTATTTGTAAATATATATATACATATATATATATATATATATATATATATATATATATATATGTATATATAATACCGTCGTATTAATATTGAGTATTACTTTCCGTTGAGTGATTTTTTGACATCATCTTCAATATTAAATTGCATTTAAATATTTTTACTAAATCCTGTCTTATAAACTCATTCCTTCAACCTTCCATAATAATTGTTTAAAATTATAAAGATTTTATTTCCGTGGTATTAAATTTGTTTTCGTCTATTTATATTATATGAAATTCACACCATTACATAATTGTGTGCACGAGTAATTTTTATTTTTTTTTAATATTTTAATAAAAACTTCATTAAATTCATCAGCTTTTATTTGACAATCAATTTAAATTTACAGTAAAAAACTGTTTTACTTTTTTGTATTGTTAATATTTGCATTTAAAAATAATGTGATTTGATTTAATGGTTCTGTAATATAATTGACTCTTTAATACTTTAATTGATTTCAGAATACCCTAATTTTAGAAAAAATTAGTTGAAAGAGGGAATCACGATGTTAAATTTTGAATTGACGCTATGTGTACTTGAACTTTATCGCACTTATTACTGGAATTATTTTCAATAACATCGAGTGAATGAACAAATAATTGAAATAATGACAATTATTATTCAGACAACCCGTCATTCATCGCCTATGTTGTATGAGCCTTTATTCATCTTACGCAATACGAATGTATGAAATAGTATCCAGACTACCTTCATGTCTCGGCCACATAAAGGACACGTTGTGTGATACTGGAATTAGCTGCGTCATTGATAAAGACTTAGTTAGACTGCTACATTTTTGGTTCCTTAAAAATTAAGTCAGACCGTTTTAGCACATTAGTTTCAATTTAAATTATAGATTGTATTATAATCACTTTAAGAAACACAACAACTTAGCGATGGATATAGAATTCTAATGGACCAAAACTGTGTGCACACGTGTCTTTTTTACGAAACCACTGCAGATTAATGTAGTTCGAAATATAACAATTCAAAGTTTACCTCTCTCATCTTGTCTCGATATTGTCTTATTTGCCTAAAAATAATTGAAGTTCCTCAGTGTGCACAGGGAATAACATATATAATTTAATAGCACTATGATCATATAAATAACGAAATACTTTAATTAGGATTATACTGTAACCATTATTTCATATGACATCGCTTACACGCCCAATTCTTTAGCTGTTTGACGCAGTTCGCAATTGAGAATATGAGTACATTTGCAAAATAATACTTGTGCAATAACAATTACGCGTAGAAGGATGATGGATGAATGGGACAAAGGCAAAACATACTAAAACAGAAAAAGGAATTGTGGTTATATAAAATAATTAATTTTGAAATACATTATTTTTGAATGATTTTTTTACCTGAAAAATTATGTTTAAAGATTGAGTACGAATAAAAACTTATTTGCTTAAAATTGACACTCAACACACACACACACACACACACACACACACACACACACACACACACACATATATATATATATATATATATATATATATATATATATATATATATATATATATATAATATATATATATATATGTATGTACGGAGGTGCATTTTGTATAATCTAAAAAAAATTAAAAAAATTGAATACTATAAAAATTAAATCCTTACCGTTATAACACAATCCTTACGGAAGATATGCGGAGTCAATTTATTTAGACACCTTTAAAAATGTAATTAAATACCAAAATGACATAAAAGAAAGTGCGACTGCAAAGACGAGGGAAAGTGTAACTGCTTACCCAACATAAGTTAATGGAAAAATAATGTTTATAGAAGAACTAAAGAAAAAGAAAGACAATAAAATGTATAAAAGTTGATGTAATTGAAAAAAATCTGAACAATAGTAATATGAGGTGTTGCAAAAACAAAACACCGATTTTGAAAGAAGAACAGATCAGGTGGAAAAAATAAGGCACTTTAAATTATGTTTGATGATTGTACATCTCTACTAATTTTAAACTATAAAGTCGTATGACAATTATAAGATTGTATTATTAAGAAAAATAAATAAAAAAAAATTCCAGACATTAAAACATGTTAAAAATTGTATTAGATACGTTCTAATTTAAAATCAGATTCATTGTAACATTCTATTGTGCTACAGTACAATAGAATGTTACAGTAAATGTGCAATGTGCAACTATTTGTTTGCAATATTACAGTATTTTAGACGTATACATCTCAACTGATTTGAGTTAAATTGAGACATGAAGAGTATTTATGTAAAATGTAAATTTAATTATAATTCAATAAGACGGTCCTACTTTTTAAGTCTGTAGTTTGAAATTAGTACTGAATATTTCTTGAAGTGTTTCTTAATAATTATTCTACTGAAATGACTAAATATTTATAATATTTAATTTTTATTCCTAAATAGTCTAGATCGATGAAGAATTCCTATCTTAATAACAAAATCCAACATTATTAAAAAAATTATAATCGACTTCATAATTCCGTGACGTATTGCAAAAAGTATCTATTATAAAATTAGATCACTTTAATATTATATATAAGAACTAACCTTCATCTTAAATACAGTAAAAGCCCTGAAATATGTGTCATAAAATCGTATCCACAAGGATATATATATATATATATATATATATATATATATATATATATATATATATATACTAGCGTGACCCGTGCGAAGTCTTCGCATTGTAAATTATTCAACTCAATTTAATAAATCAAAATTGATTGCAGGTATTCAATTCATTTCTAATTTTGCACACTGCTTATTACGTTTTTATTCCATTATGAAGCTCAGATGACAGATCAAACAAATATTTTACTAAAATTGACATATAGAGGCGCAAGTATCAAAAGCATTGAGCTAAAGCGCCACTTTATTTATACGTGAGTGGATTTGAAATTAAACAAAAATTTTACCGACCGTCAATCATATTGACTTTGAGCCGTTAGATGGCAGCATTGCTGTTTTGTGTATATAATTTTAATAATTAATTAATTTGCAAAAACAATAGCAATAATAATTTTTTTAGTTGTGGATGCCGGTAGAGCAAGCAATTATCTATAAAATGATATATAATTTATGTGGATTAGTTGTGAGGTTTTTTCTAAAAAGGGAGAGTAACATCTTAACCTTAGCGTATTAATATATATGATGATGATATATATATATATATATATATGTATATATATATATATATATATATATATATATATATATATATATATATATAAGGATAAATAATTACTCGTTGGGATAATATAAAAAGTTTATTAACTTTATTGTACTCATGGTTTTAAATATAAACATAAATATAAATATATCTCTCTCTTAATATAAATATGCCTGGTCGGTGTTACGTACGTGGGTTGAATACAAATATAATATTTTTAATATCTGTATCCGGTTTGAGGGCTGAAACTGGGAAGACGTCTGAGTCCTGACTGAAATTGATTGGGTTGAATATTCTGGAAAATCTGCCTACTTCCAGCCAGACCAGCCGATTGGGCTTGACCCTCTTCTCCGTACTTGGCTGCGTCGTATGAACCTATAATAGTATTAATATTAAAGTTTAAACTAGTAAATTGATATACGATTAAATTACTGAGAATATAGAAAATCTAATTTAATAAATATTTTAAAATAAATAGGTTCATATTAGCGACTTATGCATTAATCCGATCATATCTCATTTTTCATAAAACAAAAGAAAATAAGTCTTTTACTAAAAGCAAACTGCGCAAAAGGATACTAGAAAAAAATTGCACTTAGAAAACGTATTACTAACAATCCGAATAAAGTCAATTTAAAAACGTTACTAATATTTAATATAAGTTACGTAATTAATGAAAATATTTACTGTATTTTCTTGATTTGTTTTTTTTCTAATGGTATATACCAATTCACTACCTGAGCTAAGTGACTCCCAAAAAAATCATATCTCAAACTAATATCAATCATACACCGGGAAATAATTTTTAAGATACACAGTATTGTATGTATTTCAATTCATACAATTTCTCTTTTTAACCTTACACTTCTTTCAAAACAATGTATATCTAATCTTAATGTAATAAGTCTTTCACGATCTTCTTTAGTTTTGCTAAAAGTAAATATATCTAATAAAGCTACATTATCGTTCATTTTTATTCTAGTCGAAATAAAAAAAAATTAAAAGGTATCTTCAGTTAGTTCTCACCATCATCGATGATACCGGCTGCTTCATCTTGAGCATTCTGTTCAAGAGATTTGAGAATCTCCTCTGGTATGGGCGGCGAGGTCGGTAGATGGGCGCCCTGCGGTTGGAAGCCATTCTCATCAGCCGTATACGTAAGGGTATAAGATTGTCCGTCGGTGCCCGGGTAGGAGAAACCGCCTTGGGTTCGCAAGGAACCACCTTGATCTTCGCCAGCGGCTTGTGCGCTAATGCCGTTCTGCGTCTCGAAGCTATATTGGAAACCGGAGGCTGTAACGTCACTGTCCAATTTTATAATTTGGGCGGCTGCTTCCGCATTAGGTGGAAGACGTTGGGGGCGAGGCACCGGAGCGGAGCCGGGACCGGGCACTGAACCGGGACCGGGGCGGAAAAAGGGACCGCCAATGACGGGTGGAAGGTACGCACGATCCAAACTCGCGGCTATACTCGCGGCAATCATAGAAGCTATGATGATCTGTAAGAGTAAATAGATATTTATTCATTCGACGTCGCATATTCTTAGCACCAATGTCACCGAAGTTTGAAATACTTTCCATGAAGACTAATTCGATCAGTATTATAGAATATCAATATTAGGTTACCGTGCCTAATAATAATCGTATATTTTGATCAATAGGATATAACGTACATATATACAAATCTCAACATTTTGTTTAATTGAAACTTAAAGTGGCTATACGTTAGGTCGAACAATATAATTTCATGCCGATGTGCACATAAACAACGATCATGGAAGTCGCCTATCGCTTTTATAAAGAACAATATGGATATTTTTCTGAAAGAACCTCTCATAACGTTGGACACCTTTCCTTAATTCCATCTTGCTTCCCTTTCCTGAATCACGTCATTTCAAGATTTGTAATTAATATTTGTTTTGATATTGGTAGTCTTACATTGGCTTATAATTTTGATATGATGTCATATTTTTATTTTTTTAGCGTGTATACGTTCTAATTGGTAAATTTTGTATTACAATACATTTATATTTGTATTTTATAGTCCATATTTCAGAATTCTCAAATTTAACATTTACGTTTAACGGAAAAAGATCGATCACGCAGCAATAAGTTGGCCAAATGTAATGTTATGTGAATATTATAATTCGAAATAATAAACAACAAATACGAAATTAACTTGCTACGGTCGATTTACGTGAGACACTTATGGGAACATATTCACCATGCCATACCACATATATATATATATATATATATATATATATATATATATATATAAATATATATATATATATATATATATATATATATAATATATATATATATATATATATATATATATATATATATATATATATATATATATATATATGTATATAACACTAATATTTAAATCGCATTGCACATAGTTATAATACGATTTTAATATTAGCGATTAAATATCCAAAATAAGCATTAGTCGCAAAAGGAATCCATTATTTTTTGTTGTTTATATTAAAGTTATTATTCAGCAACCATAATAAAAATTGTTTCCACAAAAAAATATTTTCCACAATACGGTTAAAATAATTTAAAATACTAAAGCTAAATATAAAAGGATCGTTTCTTAAAAATACTGTTAATCAGTTAAAGAATTCTGTCCTTGGAAAAATTACCAAGAAAATAGGTTACATGTATTTTTGCGAATATTTCTTTAAAATGTTCCTTTCCCAAAGAAAATACTTGTACGTTTTATTTAGAATTAATTGCGGAAATCCTACTAGCAATCATGAATCTTATATTTCTAAAAAATAAATGATCAAAAGACAAGAGAAAAATATATAACTTTATTTTTCTTTTTTCCCCACAATTATCGATAATTTAAAGAAATTTAATATTGACTGAACCCGAATTTTAATATCGAAAAAATAGAATTTTAATATAATAAACCAAGAATGAAAGTATTCGTTACTACAGCGTTGCCTACGAAATGTATAGCGAGTCCTTAGTGAATCATTTTTCCTCTCAGTTATTTATTTCGAGATGATTATTTGTTAGTGCTTATACAATATATTAACTGACAAAATTACCAGTTTCATTTTTGGTCCTTTACTTAACTTAATACTTTTTATTTTTATTTTCTACAACACGAAAGACGCTCCGATGCAATCAAACTGCACAATGCAACTGATAATGAAAATGTCTCGTCAAACCTTTATATACTAAACTCAAATCAAACAAGTGGATCAGGATCGCCAGTGACAACTGGACACTCGCAATTAGCGCCGCATTCGATGCAGCTCATCGTTAGCTTGTGGTTAACGCGTTATGTTAAGCGATTTTACCTTATTGGTTTGCATTAAGATTCTTCATTTTCAGATATTGGCATTCCTTTACGTTTTTTTGGCAGTAAAGAACGTTATTTTAAATCGAATTTTTATTAAAATAGGGTTTCATGGCTAACCTTAACACTTTATGTTTAATAAAATGTATGTAACGCATATTCTTATGGAACTTTTATCCATATACTGTAACAGATTGATATTTAAAAAAAAATATTTTGTATACATATATATACATATATAATGACGGAGAGAATATATTAAGTTTATTCTTTTAACAAATTCGAGACTCTCATGGTGGTTTCTCGCCCAATAAGAAATAAAAGAATAACTCTTTATACCATATTTTTAGGATAATTTATAACAGTACTTTAAAAATAATAGGAATTTCCAATGATCTAACATCCCATCTCCAATTTTGATGTGCAACATCCGTTGACGCGTTTGGATGGGAATTAAAACGTTCTGATGGGACGTCGCGACGTACTATTCAGCCAGTTTCGCTTCTTGTCGGCTCTTTCTGACTTAATCCGGCCAGCTTTGCATCTTGTCGGCTCTTTCTGACTTAATTCAGACAACTTCACGTCGGCTAAAGAGTATTATAAAATTAAAAATATATTTTTAATACTTTGTTATGAAGAAGTTAAGAAATATTTTTGGGATGAATTATTTCATAAAAATAAAATGATAAAATTAAATTAACGTTTTGTTATTAACAACTATCCGAATATTTGTTTTTTTAATATTTAATTACGAAAATATAAAAAACTGTATGTTTCATATCTGCCAGGCGTCCTACGACGACTCACAACATTTTATTTCTACATATATTTTCGTTAGTTTTAAAAGTACAATTTACTCTGTTAATTGTGAATATTTATTTGTTTTTATAAGGCTCTCTTTTTTCGTTACTTGAAAATAGATTTTGAATATATACCAATCACCACATTCACAACATTCATTTCACGCGCAAGATTAAACTAAATGAAGTCTAAACATGGAAACTTAGATACAAAATATGCTGTCGTCGATAAAACTCGTTATAAGGCTTTAAAATCAAGTAACGTTTAAATGTGTTTAATTGTACTTAATTAGTGCGCTTTATTACATATATTTGATTAATATAGACTTGCTTTAACATATTTCACAGTGAATAAGTTTTTTCTTTCTTCTTAAGATGCTTCATTAAATTTAATCTAGTTATTTTATGAAGACCCAATTTCATATCAAAATATTTGAAAAATGAGAAACGTGTGAGAGGACGTGAGATATTTACTACACACTACTAATAATATGACGATACTAAAGAGATAAAGATTTGGTCTGACTCAGTTTCAATCCCGTGCTGTTAAGTTTTTAATAGGATATTTGGCTATATTTTTATTATTAAAATCGAATAAGTAATAATATTAAAAGCAGTTAAAATAAATATATCTTACCTAGGACTTTTCATTACGAAGTTATAACGACTTAAAAACTGATGAACTACGATTCCCGCAAAAAACGACGCATACAAAATACAACTGGCTTATGACGTCACTGGCCTGTTATTTAGCTTTCATTATAAAGGAGTTTATTAAATGTTTTTATATCTTGTTAAATATTGCGTACAAATTATATATTTCATATCATAATTTTCTCATTTTTTTGTGTAGAAACTTAATTCATAATAACTTTTTCAATTTAGTTAACATAAAATTGACACTTTTTCCTATAACAAACAATTAACCGAATCTTCTAAAGTTTCATTTAATTGTTTATTATATGCATTACTTTTTTCATTCATTTAATTGTTTATTATATTTTTAAAACATTTTTACAAAAAATATCGACATCAGTTAAATTTTTTATTATTTATAGAATTAATTATTTTCTAAATGAAACTGAAATTATTTAATTTAATAATCGAATTATACACTTTTGATATCACCAGTTATTTTTAATCATAAATTAATAGGTTTTAAAGATTTATAACCCAAAAGGATCATAGTTGAACTGCTTTCGAATCGATCATTTTTCGATCTGCTGTTTGTCTGTTTATAAATTTAGAGTCATTATTGATTTACGAAATTCTAATCAATGGGATGTAATAATGTTTAATTTATCGGTAATAAGGAAATTTGTAGTTTAAAAGAAAAACTTGAATGAAATAGTTTTGTAACAAAAAAGATTCAATGAGTCAAGGTGATCATAAAACGTATCCAAAGGATTAAAACTCAATGAGTTTATTCTTAGCCATTAAGGAATTCCCTTGAATTCCCTTCTCTGTTATCAGACTCTTCTGATTATAATAGGTATTGAATAAAGTTATACGAGATTATAACATGTATCCAAAGGATTCATCAAGTCAAGTCACATGAATCCAATCTGTATGAGTTTGTTGTTAGCCATTAAGAAGTCTCCATGAACTACTTCAGCTATCATCACACCCTTCTGATTATAATACGTATCCAAAGGTTTCACTGAATCAATTTATACTAGATTATAACATGTATCCGAAGTATTCATCGAGTCATGTTACATGAACTCAAAGTGTATGAGTTTATTGTTAGCCATTAAGAAGTTTCCATGTACTTCCTTCGCAATTATCAGACTTTTCTGGTTGTAATCTTCTTCTGGTTGTTTCCAAACGATTCACTGAGATAAGTCAGAAGAGCCAAAACTCGACGGTATTAAGATAAGCCGTTGAACAAATTCCCGTGACTGCCTCCCTCTTCCATAATTATACTAGCTCGATGGTACCATAGGATTGTATTGTCGTCGAAATTGCATTAGTTTGCAAAATTTAAATCGATACGGTTATTAAGATTCGGTGAATGTCGATTTCCCTAGATTTATTTCCACATAGAGGTAATCATCGTATAAAACTGAAGCTAATAAGACTTGTTAAAAAGAAAAACAAAATAAACTCTTTAACTACGGGTATAACTTGCACTACAAGTGTCTATAGGCGCATACAAACATTTATTATTTTTCACTATGTAAATATATAAATATATAGCCCAAGGTACCTTTCACAGATGTAATAAATATACATTTTAAAACACGAAGTTATTTTTGCGGTTGATGTATGTTACCACATGGCACAAGTTGATCGCCTGTTACTGGTAAACGAATAGAGCCTATTTAATCATGATAATTTTTCTTTTAATTTAATTATATATCCTCTTATTTTGAATATTTATTAGACATTAAAAAATAGTGATTTAGCTGGTGGTGATGGGGTGAGGACACGTAACTGTGACAAAAATTATCGATTTAAAATTTTATATATCCTGAACGGATATCAGCCCAGAAAAAGAATTCATTGCGCACTTCTAACATTTTTGAAAAATCTATATAATGATATCCTACATAATGTGGTATGAGAATTAATAAAAACTGTCAAGCACGAGTGTAACTCGCACTGCAAGGATTCCGTAAATATTTAGGTATATATGAACATTTCATGGTAAGTAATATACCTATTAAACTATTTACCCAATTTTATTTTTTTAAAATAAAAACACTAACTGCTATGTAGGTGTATAACTAAAAAAAATAATTTTTTGTCACACAACAAATTAAAAATTTTCAGATTTCTTCCTATACTTGTGCTTGAACCCATGCTTCTTGCCAAATTTCATGATTCTAGATCAACGGGAAATATAGAGTATATATATATATATATATATATATATATATATATATATATATATATATATGTATATATATATATATATATATATATATATATACATATATGGGTGTGTGTGTGCGCGCGTGTATGTGTGTACACATTTTTTATGGTTATTTTATACTACTTATTTGTTATCCTTTATTTACTGTCACTTTGCCAGTTTATTTCTACTAATTTAACTTTAATTTTCTTTTTTTTTTTAGTTTTGCAGTATTTCACAACATGTAATATAGTACATTAGTTTCTGCCTTCGTTGGCTAAAAGGGATTACTCCTATTGTAGTAAGTCCGCCTTACGCATTAGGACATATACATAATTTTATGTATATATATATATATATATATATATATATGTATATATAATATTATGTATATGTCCTAATCAGTCGGTAATCTATATATATATATAGATTACGATAAATGGGCGTACTTTTTGATTACATTGGCTTAGAATCTGGATTTTTAGAGATCCAAGGGATTATTGATCTATTTGATAATTTCAACTTAATATCTCTACGCGTTTCAGAGAAAAAGGATCTTAACTGGCAGACATATGGACAACGAAGTGATTCTATATCGGTTCTTTTTTTCCTTTTGAGAAACAAAACCCTTAAAATTTAGTCGCACTGCACTTTCATATTATTAAAATATATAACCATGCCAAATTATGTATTTATAGTACTAATAGTCTACAAGTAAAACGGCTGTGACGTAGAGATGGGCAGATGGACGCAACGGAACCCTAAAAAGATCGTGCACTGCAATGGTTCTACACACCTAGGTACATATACATTAAGAGTACGTAACATTTCTACTAAACTGTTTATAAACATTTATATTATTTGTCGCTATATAAATATGTATATTGCATAGTATATTTTTTACAGACACGAGATAAATCATATTTCGACTTTACATTTAGTATTTAATTAAACGACTACACTGGATGCCAATATCTCTTTAACATATTAATGCGAGTTGACCGAAATAAGTTTACATTAAAGTACAGATCGATTACCGTTAAAAAGCTAGGAGAAGGATATATTTTGATTTGGACATTGTGTCGTAAAAGGAACATTGTCGACTAAAGGTTTAAAGCTATGTCCCACAAAAATTAAAAATAATTTAATTGGGGAATAATATTTCGTAGTATATTCATATTGGTTTGTAGATGGTATCTATTGTTTTTGGTTGTAATCGAAAAAGTGTATCCCAATCGGAAAAGTAAATTTTCAACAACGACTGCAATTTTCTTACTAGAAATTTATTGACAGGTCGCGCGCGTGCTACAGAGATAGGTGACTACCGTACGGTCAATTCCTATGAGGTCTCGGATTCAAGTGATCATTCTTTCTATTCCGATAAGTCTGTTACTCTTGATATAATATTAAATTGTGACTCTCAATTTTTGGTTAATGCGATTCAAAATGTTTTGATGAAACTTTTTTTCGGAATTTTCACATAAGTTTTTTTTGTGCGTGCACACAATCAATTTATTTATTGCAAATTTTCATCCCAATCACTCTTAAATTGGCAGGAATGAACAAGCGGGCCAAAAGACGTAACAACATTTTAAAGGGTTTAATACTAGGAAAAATTAAAATTATACAAAGTCTTAAGCGGTTTTAACTCGATGTGAGTTTTAAATAAATACATTTTCGAGATTTTATTAAAATTTAAACAGAAACAAAAATAATATGCTACGATGAGATATATATACTTTATATACTCTTCAATTCCAAAACCACGCTGTCAAAAAATCTTAGATTATTGTTCATAAAAAAACACAAATATTAAGCAAAACTACGTTAAATCATTTATTTTGTGTTTTTAACCAACTTCAAAGAAAAGGAGGGGGTTGTCAATCTTTTTTTGATGTATGTTCATACGACAATTCTTTACCGAATAAACCGATTTCGATGATTCTTTTTTTTCTTTGAAAGAGGGTACTTTAGGGGACAGCCCTCTAGTACATTATCAATATGATGAAGACATGATTATAATTTCCGAAAACGAACGGATGGAAATCTTTAAAGAATGGCAGTAAATCAATTATGATTTAAGATATTTGTTACGGGTAGGTATTACTTTGAAAAATGACAACGTCTGATGATAAGTTCTGGAGACGAAGAATGGAACTCCATTCTTCGTCTCCAGAATTCCAAAATTAAGAAAAATACTAATACAAGAAATATCCATTCGTACCAAATAATAATAATATTTACTACAAATCTATCCCATTTATAGGTAATGTATCACTCAAATTAGGAAAACTCTTAACTAATAAAAAAATATAAATAATACAACATATACTTATAGTACTTTAAATAACTTGGGTAAAACCCTTATTAATAATAAAGAAAAAAGAGTGGAATCTATAAACTTAAATGTAACGACATTATATTATAAATAAATACAAAAGGTAATAAACTTAATATCCTAGAAACATAAAAAATAAACATACATAAAAAGACACCAAGGTTAATATGTTAAATGAACGTCTAAATATAATATCATCACCCATACTTAATATCTTCTAGACATAATATAATTAGACGACATTGAGACTACAGTACTCTTCAAATTGTTTCAGCCCAAATACACATATAAATATAAATATATAAAAAATAAAAGTATATGTATATATATATATATATATATATATATATATATATATATATATATATATATTGATATATATTAAATATATATTAATGAATTTCTACAAAATTAACGCCAAATATATTCAATATTTCGAAACAGCCGATTTGATTACATTGGCGATATTGGCGACTCCGAATTAAATTTCAGAAGACGATACAAAGCATTTGGTTCAACAAAACGTGCATAAAGTATAATCTCACACCCAGTCACGTGAACATAAGGACTAGTGGAACAACTCGAGCAGCCCACAAAGCAACAGCAAAAGCCGCCAGCACCTGGCTGTAGGAAGAATTCGAAACTATCAAATAGAATTTGATACTTTAGACTATAAAATTAGAAATGATGTCAGTGCCATAATAAAAAACATTACACAAAAACAATTAAACAAAATAAAAAGCCAAAACCCAGAAACCAAAAGTCACACCCAAAACAAACGTTTTATCCTAGAACAGTAAACCTTTCAAAATCAACATTTAATAATAAAGAACTAGAACTTTTAAATAAAGGATTCAAATATAATATTCCCACCGCATCCTCACGGAAAAATATAGAATCACTAGTAGTAGATACCACGATTCAGTAACCAGGACGCACTTGCTAAACACAAAACTGCTGATATAATATTACTACTAATAATACTCTAAAACCAAAACACATATTAATGACGAAATTTTGATACAACGTAATTTACAAATTAAAATTAATAAAGATAAACTCATCCTATCTAAAGCAGATAAAGGCAACACTATAGTTATTCTAGAACAAAGTGAATATAAAAATAAAGTATACGAATTCCTTAAACCAGAAGACTTCATAAAGCTACAAAGAGACCCACCACGACATTTGTAGATAACGTAAAACAAATAATTAAAACCTGTAATATCATATTTCCTAACGAATTCGCGAAACGTAAAGTTACAGAAATGAACCCAAGACCCCCAATACTCTATGGACAACCTAAAATTCATAAATCAAACATACCCATACGACCTGTTGTCTCATACACAAACGCACCCTCAAAAAAATTAGCTTTTCACCTTAATAAGATCTTTTGAAATAAAACCGGATTTGCGCCTAAATATACCATTAAAAACTCTCATGATCTCTGTAATAAAATTAAAAATATACACCTAGCACCCAATTGTAAATTAGTATCACTCGACGTGGAAACTTATTTTCGAATATACCTTTCTCCCTCCACAATAATATCAAATTCACTTTAGAAGTAGAATCCGATAATAAACTAAACTTTTTAGATCTTACAATAGAACGCAAAAATAATAAACGTAAATTTAGTATATTTAGAAAAGACACATTTGCAGACTCCATAATTAATGGTCATTCTCAACACCCTTTGTCCCATAAGTTAGCAGCCTTCCATTCAATGATTCACAGAGCTTTAACCATCCCTCTAGAAAAACCTAATTTACGTAAAGAAATAAAAACTATAAAACAAATCGCAGTAAATAACAATTATAACCCATCAATTGTCACAAAACTGTACCATAATAAATTAAGAAAAATACTAATACAAGAAATGTACCCGGTCGTACGAAATAATAATAATATTTACTATAAATCTATCCCATTCATAAGTAATGTATCACTCAAATTAGGAAAACTCTTAACTAATAATAAAAATATAAATAATACAACATATGCTTAGAGTACTTTAAATAACTTGGGTAAAACCCTTATTAATAACAAAGAAAAAAGAGTGGTATCTGTAAACTTAAATGTAATGACTATGATAGTATATACATAGGTCAAACGGGAAGAAATTTTACTACAAGATATAAAGAACACATTGCCAGCTGGCGAAATAATAAGCCAGACACATCTCACTTTGCAAAACATCTTATTGAAAATAACCAACACCATCATGCTGACAATGCCCCCTATATATTACAAATAAATACAAAAGATAATAAACTTAATATCCCAGAAACATTAAAAATAAACAGACATAAAAAAGACACCAAGGTTAATATATTAAATGAACAACTAAATATAATATCATCACCCATAATTAATATCTTCTAGACATAATATAATTAGACAACATTGATACTGCAGTACTCTTCAAATTGTCTCAGCCCAAATACATATATATATAAAAAAAATGTACATATATATATATATATATATATATATGTATATATATATATATATATATATATATATATATGTATATATATATATATATATATATATATATATATATATATATATACATATAAATAAATAAAACCGGAGATATGTTGAATTAGTGGTATAACCTAGTTCCAACTTTCAGATACCCTTGCTTTTGCATAAATATGTTACCGAGAATAACTTCCATTTAATTTTATTACATACACCAGAACATTTGCATTGTACAACCTCATATAATAACAACAAATGAATTTATTACCCTCACTAAAATACTGGTATATCGTAAACTCTCGGAAATGTAATAAAACCTACGCCGCTCTCCTACAATAAACTCACTAACATGAGCAGTGGGAAAACCCACACAAACCAGGCTTCCGCTATTGTACTTGAAATATATAAATGCTGTTGGATGTTCCTAAGAGTTAATCTTTGCTAATAGCCCACCTGAAGATGTTGTAATATAACGAAACCTAGGTCGTGGTAAAGAACTTAAAGAAAGTAGAAATAATACTACATCACGTAGTTTAATTGTGAATAATGAATTTCTAGAAAATTAACGCCAAATATATTCAATAGTAGTAAATCAAACTTAACTCAAGATATTTTCTACTGGTAATTTTTATTTTGCAAAATAACTGCACAATCGACCAGATCAGTGTGCGATGATGAGGTCTGAAGATGAATAATGCAACTACTTAACGGATGATGGTAAATCAAACGTAATTCAATATGTTTGCTACTGGTTAGTTGTTATTTTAGTTAGTATTTTGCACAATCTGATCCTGGATTTTGGATATGAAGAAAGGAACTCCTCAAGTGGTCGTTGTTACTTTGCAAAATCCGATATTGGACTTCGGATATGAAGAACAGAACTCGTCAACAGCTAACAGCTAACCACTGGCAGCTACTGATGTCGCATCGATTCTGTGTCTTATTGACGATCAACTTTAGACTATGAGGAAATTAGCTATGCACTAGCTTTAGCCCGTGACTTTGAATAATTATACACTATTCTAAGAAATAAAATAACTGAATGTTATGAATAAGTTTCGCACTGCGCTCTTTGTGAATCTATTTCGTACTGTGAGTACATCAGAATAAAATATTTTAAATTTACATTATAAATTATATTTAATTATAAATTTGTTTAATTCGGTCGACAGTTCCGGCACCAACTACAAAAATAAGTAACTTAGTTACATATTCCGAATAAATAGGTACCTATTTTGAGTGAATTATTTTTTACTATTTAGTACCTATTTTTTTGAAGTTTTTTAAAAGATATTTAATGTAGGGTTCCGAACCTCAAAAAGAAAAACGAAACCCCTAAAAGATTACTCTCGTGTCCGGCTGCCCGTAAGTCACAGCCACTTTTCTTAGGAACTACTTGACATAGAAACTTGAAATTTAGCATATCAAAAAAACATATTAACCAGCACATATCTTAATTTTCAAAAATATTTGCATAAATTTTTTTAACGGGAAATCAAATGCCACAAAATCATTTTTAAATTACCATATTAGTTTGGAGTATCATTGGAAAGGGTGGTATTTATTTACTTTATACCGAAAAAATTGCAAAAAATATTCCATCCGCCTTTTCAGAAAGTACCCAACCTAAAATTATAAAAAGGCAAGCTTTTTCGAGACCTACGTAAAAGTTTTAGGAAAATTATAACGATTATTTTAGATACTTGTGGTGTTATTGTTTTTGAGATCTTCACGATTGTATAAATGTCTCTATTTAATTGTATTAGATATTATTCAATATTTATTATATTGGAACGTTCATATTAATGACAACTTATGATGAATAGATTAATTAGACTTCAAACGAATTTGATAAAAACGGAATCCTCATAGAGAACGGAATACTCACGTAGAGTTAGTCTTGGCTGGTTTATTAAATGGCTTTCATGAGATATTTCACTCATTTACCATATTTTCACTTAGAATAACTTAAACTTTCTGATTATATTATACAAAATACTTCTTAGAGATTGATATAAAATACTTATACTGTTATGAAGAATAAATCGTTAAAGTTTAATAATCCTGCTTATTCAAGGAGGAAAAGTACGGGTTCAATAAAATCTATGATTTAAAATAGTATAAGTGATACTTTATTATTATAAATAATATCAATACATTAGTACACGGGTCATATGTTTTTTTTGTATTTTAAACAAAATATAAATCATGAACAAAGCAAATACTCAGTTTTGCGATACTCGGTAGTGCTCCCTAATTGCTATATTTTTGCAAAGGCACAAGTAGTAAAATAGGTAATAAGATAAAAACAGTCAACATAATAATATATTAAGATATAAGTGTCCTAAAATAAAAAAGTAATTGAATAAACAATTTCATAACTCGGTGACCTGCTACGACATAACGACATTTATCTTGCAAACGGTATTTTATTTATATTTGACAAAATTAAACAATTTGATATACATGGTAGCAAACTATAATAAGCTGCATATATGCCTTATCATTTTTAATGTTTAAATATATATATATATATATATATATATATATATAAATACAAATGTACACGCATATATTTCGATAAAGATAATTAGAGAATTAATGATATCAATGACTCTACGAAACATAATGATAACACATTACAGGAACTTATTCTCTTTTTTATCACACAGATTATAACTGCATTCAGTTGCATAAGAGTGTAATCTGTGTGTCAAAAAAGGAATAAAGTTCTTGTAATGTGTCATCGGCAGTAGAGTTAATTGATTTAATATCATCGGAAACTGAGATATTCTAATTTAATTTGGTTCTAGATGATGATACTGTAAAAAAATGATAATTACGTAAGTGCAAGAGGCTGTCAAGCAGGAATAGTAAACATTTTTTCACCGAAATAGTGCATGAAATATATTCATTTAATAAGCGGAAAATAAATTTTATTAATGAAATTTCTCTTCTGTGCTGAAAAAGTTGTACATGTGGTTTATATTATTTTGTAACATCGAAGTAGTAACATCGAAGGAATATTTTTTTGGACACATTCACGCTGTATTTAGTTTCTTATGAATTCCAAATAATTGAACTAGCTTCTAATTGTGAAACACATAAAAAATCTCTTTCAGCAGAAGAAATTCTGCTATCCTGAATGATTTTTTCAATAAATCCATTAAATAACCACGCAAAACTGGACGCGAATCGAATCTGATTAATAAATCTACCTAGATTTTTCCTCAATATGATGACATAGGTACATCACACCAATGATAATTATATTTACATTTGAGACACGCGCGTGCTTGACCATAGCTCACTACAGAACATTTGCTTAAGTTCAGCTTGAAACTGCTCAAAACTCTCCATTTCAAAACAACGTCGATGTCAATCTGTAACAAATAGCAGGCTGTGTGTTTTAATCGTGTTGCCGACTTTATTTATTTGAATAGTGAATAGTAAAGAGCCCATATTTATCCCTAGCTCACTGCTGATTGCGTGAAACGACACACAGATATAAACCTCGTACATATTGCTCTTCATCCGCAAGATAGGAAGAGATGAAACATAAGAGTGAAGGAGAGAATCTGGTTACACCAAGGCTGTTTAGTAGAATGTAATAATTCGCGCCAAAGAGCATATTTTTTGTTATGTGATTCACGCTGTAAAACACGTTCAACACAAATTGACGTCTATAGCTCAAATAGATCTCGCGATGTAACGTGAGATCGAATAATATAGCCTATGCGGAGAGGATTGCTATAGATCGAAAGCTATTTATTGCAAGTACGCTGATATATTAGTTAAAGGCGATAACTGATTAGTTTTTCATCGTGAGGGTAAACACCAGATGATATTGATGTAATAAAATATATTTTAAAAGTGTAATAGAAATATCAGCGTATGCTTCAAGTGTATATTGATGATAGACATGGAAATAAATATAATTGCATTAAGACTAAACAGACACTCAATATGAAGTGAAGGAATGTACAATTTTCTGGAAGAATTTTGAAACAGAATCTCCATAAACAACAGTAGTGAAGTAGTAGATTTACGAATACTTGGGTACGCTGAAGATAATGGCGCATCATTATTAATTGTATCCAACTCACGTACACCAAGTAATTAAAAATTATGGTAATTCTAAAAACAAATTTATATATAAATGTAAATCTCTCACACAACTTCCTCTACCTTCCTACTATACAACTTAACTTATTCGATTCCCTACACGAATTTGTTTATGGAGGTATCATTAAGTCAAAACACTTTTCGCGGGGAGATTTTACTGGTATGTAACACTATTTGGACGATATCTACTCTGCCCTTGTAACAGTTTACTTGTCTATAGTAATTTATTTACCATAAGTAAACGCTTACTACCTTCCCTGATTTAACTTACATATTCATAAGGTGTTTTCTGATAAATTATTGTATTTCGAAAGTTTGTTAAAATATAAATCGAACCAACGCAAGTCTTGTTACGTAAACATGCTTACAAAAGATTCAAAACGTTTTGTCCTTATTATACTTACGGTATTTACATTAGTACTACACACGTACGTACGCGTACGTCGGTACAACTGCAGTTAAATATCATCTTTCGTGTCTACACAGCCTACATTCATTCATTCTTAGCAACTACGGCGAGCTATATTTACGCGCTGCATTCAAGCGACGGACGCGTACAGTGTTTCGAGTGTTGTAACAAGGAGATTAGTAGCGTGATTGATAAGGGCGGAGTCGCACTGCCAGACATTTGTTTTTTTTGTTTTAACTATTTTATAAATATTTTTATGGTTTGTACCTCAAACTAAAAAACGAACCCTTGTAAGACCACTCACATGTCTGTCTGTCCATCTGTCACAACAGATTTTCTTAGAAAACAGCGACGTAGAAACTAGCAATTTGGCATAGTCACATCCTGTTCACATTCTTTGCATTAGCTAAGTTTTTCAAAATATTCGTATGAGAATTTAAGTATGTATAAATAAAGCACACATTTTTTTTGTTATTTTTACATATCACGTGGGATATAATTTGAAAGAATTTGTTATGTGGAATATAAAACTGATTATTAATAAATAAATTTAAATTGCGTAATCAAAAAAAATTATGGAAGTAAAAAATTACAAACTAGAATATGCGCAAAAATGGAGTATTCTCCTCACATTCATTTCAAAACCGCTGAATCAAAAATTATGACAAACCATTATTGATAAAATGTGACTAGAAAATTAATGCTTACACTGAACCTATAATTTTTGCTAAACTTATAATTGTTTAAATATACACCATGTTTTTATGACTTTGAAAGCCGTCGTAGGCAATATATTTAAAATACGAAAAACTAATATTTGTAAAGAGTTTAACAGAGTTATATCATTAAATGTTTGTAAGTACTGAAATTTCGGAGTGCGAATTCTACCCGTCGTTTTTCTCCATAAATTACTGTATTTATCAGATTGTGCTTCATTTTATTTGCATAAAATATAAATACGGCTAAAATAAATGCACTTGTTTAAGTGTGTACCTGTCAACCTTTTCAAATGAAGAAATAATTTTCAAAGTAGTTAATAGCATGCCATTTAACCTTTTGGAATATAAACGGTTGCCAGTTGAAGCAAAGACGCACTCAAAATTAGAATTAAATTTTATTAATTCGGAAGTAAACTTCATAATTTTGGTTATTAGATCTTCATTTTATTTCTTTTTAATAAAAGCGTTACATGATATATTTTGAAACGAACGTATTTTTGTCAATTAAATTCTCACTCATACACTTTCAACAGAATCTCAGTTTTATTTAAAAATGGCACGCGAGTGTAAATCACTATCCCAAAATTGATTCGCTTTCTTCAAAGTTTTATTTTTTTTTATTCATGTTAATAAGTTAGTTATTATTAAAAACTCTTTTGATACGTATGCAAGTTGCCGAAATCTTAAATGCATTTATATAATTATCACTGTAGACATCTATTGTTCAAAAAATATGATATAAATTTATTTACTATTCCAGTAAAATATACACTTCACAGAAACATATTATATTTCACTGTCTTCAATGTGTATACTATGAATTTAGTAAAAAACATTTATTTTAGACGAGCAATGTAAAAATGTCTTTCAAAAAGTGTATTTCTTCGAAAGCCTCCTCTCTTGAGACATTTAATACTATCGATAATAATACTATCAATAGCGACGTCTTTACACTTTCAAAATACTATTGACTTACAGGATTGGATTGCGTTTGCTTCGCTAGGAGTTATCGACACATAATTGGCTTTTATTAATCAACTGCTGAAATTCAGTCAACTTTTTCATTCGATGACTAATATAATATCGTACTCAATATAAAATATATGAAGCACTCTAAGTGTGTCTTGAGCTTTATCATCATAACAATTTATTATAGGAGCGAAAGTACGACATTGACCCGATTCACTGCCGCCGCCGGCGATCAGGTGGAGCTAGATGCGCACAATTTTCAGAAGCTCATATTAAACTTCTTTTACAAGTTTAAGGATAAAATTTTAATTATTTTGATAAATTGTCCTTTGGCAATCTCACATAAAACCCAATTCTAGATATGCTGATTATTTAAATTTTGATTTCGTTCTATTACACTTTTTTTTGCGAACAACATCCCACACCATATATGGTATTAAAAAATTTTTGGAGTTTATTACTTAAGAATCGATTTTCATATATATCGCCCGGTATGAAGTGTTATGAGAAGTAAAATCAGAAGTTTAGAACTTACGAAATTCAGAGCGTTAAAAAAGTGTACCCGTTAGGTTCTGATCCTACGAAGTTCACAGCGTTTAAAAAGGATAATTGTTAGGTGGCCTCACCGCGCAATATTTCTGCGCATCTTTAGAGTGAAATATTAATATATTTATTTGGCTTTTTCTTATGACGTAATCGCAATGTCGGAATGTGACACACTTAGTTTATTATCGTTCGCTTATATCAAGATACAATCATTAAATGTCATTATGTGTAAATATTTGGTGTCTTCTATCCTATAAAATTAAAAAGTCTCTTTTTAACTTCTTAGTCTGACGTTACTAAATGTTTTTAATTTAGTTTATAAATTTCATCTTGTTCATTTGTGTTTTATTTGAAAATAATTATATTGTCAGTATTTTTTTAAAGAAGAATTTTCCATTTACAATTAATGATATTGATATTTATATTTATATACAATGTTACATTTTATAAATTCCAAGACAATTGTACATAATGAATAAACTCTAGTCAGGCGTCGGAGCTGGCACGCACAATTTTTTTTGAGTTGTCGAGTTGCGCGATATTATTATTATTTTTAGCTTTGAGATATGTGCGGGTTAATGTTTTAATACTGTGCCAAAAGGCAAGTTTCTTACTCAAGCGATCTGAGGAAAGGGGCTGTGACAAACAGAATAATATCTTAAGCGTTCCATTTTTCGTTTTTTGATGCGGAACTTTAAAAATAATACCAAATTTAATTTATCGATACGAACATATCCTAAATTAAAACTCTTGATCCTATTTTATCGACATGTAGTTTTACGTTTCTCAATCGTCAATGACTTAATAATTGCGATCAATTATTTAATGAACCCAATCACTGAACATAATTTATTGCTACTACTTACTTAATAATTTCAAAACCAATTAACCTCACGAAAATACTATTAACCATCACAAAAATGTAGCATCTAGACTTCAGTGATCAGTTGTTGTGGCGTAAATGTAAAGAGACCTCATTCCACAGCGGAGACGCCTTGCACTGCTGGTGATGGATGCAAGGCCTTGTGCGCGCTGCACTTTCTGACTGATGTGATTTTAAACGGCGCAAATATATTCGTAATAACAATATTATTCAATATAATTCAAAATTTAGTGAATACAAGTAGAGGTAATTCGATATAATTGAATAGTAGTAAGTTTAATAAGCTTGTAGTCTATAATTGAACCGGGCGATTTAGCAATTTTAACTGTTACACTAGAGAACATACAAAACCACTGTGAAGACATTATTAAGTTATAAACTTAAAAAAAATGATTTTTAATTGGTTATCTTATAATTTAAAAATTAATTACTTTTTAAATAAAAGTAAGCCATGTACGTAAAAACGCAATTCAATACACAAGTTTTAAAAACAAAATTATTTTTTACCCAGATCGCAATCCATGGCAACTTTAAAATTGACTAATTGGGAATATATAATTTTCTCGATCGGTGAGTAATCTATTTTTTTCTAATTACATTAATAAAAGTGCAATCATTTTTTATAATTATTTAATTCACTTATATTTCATAGCTAATAAGTAAAGGTAAAATTAGTTTAATTCGATTTTACGACAAGTGCCATTCGCTGCACGCCAATTCAATCAGTGCCGATTATTTTTATTTAATTCCAATAGATAATGAATAAATTTATTACTCGAGCAATAATGGACAACACTATTGGTATTGTTTACCTAAACCTTAGTAGTGTTGTCCAAATAAAAATCGATCTAGTTCGAGATGAACATAGCCCAATGAGTGTTCAAAACAAGCTGTTGTCATTAACATTTTGAGTAGAATTTACAATTAATTAATTAAATTGTTTTTAACAAGAAACTAACTCTGTTAACGTAATACTGATAATTTTTAGTCGACCATCCCCTTGTTATATATGGTTGTTAATGATTTTCTAAAAAAATATGTTAAGCCTAAATTTCATAAAACAAACTATTTATTTATTGACTTCTTTGTATCGTCTTATGTGCATTGCAAACTTAAAAACAAGTAAGTATAAAAGGACAGATACTTATTTCTTCTTGTTTGTATTGGGAGATACGAAACTAAAACTTGTATTGGGAGATACGAAATTACAGTCAAGGTTTCATTTCATTCACTTATATTACAATTACTTCCTGTCAATAAAAACTCCAAGATATTTAAAAGATAATAAAATATGATGATGACAGAATTTGATAAATAAATAAAAAAAGTACACAAAAATAGTCAAATTTGGATATAAAGGAGGCACAAAATTAAGGGATGGAAAAAGAAAGTATGAGGATAAAAGAAGAGGGATGTTGAAAATGAGACAATTACCACAATTACTTAAAATTGTTTGAAAAAAAACCACTTAAACTCTCTTTATTTGTCCGTTATATAATTACTCGACATATTCTTGGTCAACCATTACCAATGTCCACAAATAGATGATTCTTGAGAAATAATAGAGAATAATATCTTCTGGAAAAGTTGAGCGGTTTCTCAGAAACTTTTTTCCTTTCTCTTAGATGGCGTCACAACGCATCGGAATATTGAATTCATCGTTTGTACACTGTCTTTTATATCTAATAATTTGTAAAAAAATCTTCACCGTTCGAGCATCTTTACCTTTACCATACGTTTTACCTTTACCGTACGTTTTACCTTTACCGTACGTTTTGCCTTTACCGTACGTTTTACCTTTACCGTACGTTTTACCTTTACCGTTCGAGCAATTGCAATTTTTTTTATGAATCGCTGCCATCTGATGGATAGTGACAATGTACCTTTCGCATGAAAATCTTTTGATTTAGAGCAACCATTTTGATAAAGAAAATTTTGCTGGTAAATAGTAGTTTATATTTCTAAACATGATGTGAACATGATGTGATAATAAGATGTCACAATATAATAATAATGTGGTTGTACTAGTAGAACCTAGCCAAATAACCGTTATTTTCCACGAATATTTTTAAGATGTATAGTTTAGCACTATCTTGGAGAAAATAAACTTACTCTGGGTGACTACTAGTTTGTTAGCTAGTCAATCTAATTGATGATAATAAATCTCTGTATTTATTATAAATCTGTCGGAAAGCGACTCGTAAAGAATAACGTCCTCGATATTTCTCCATCGGCTAAACATTACTTTGTTGGTATCCATTTCAAGGTTTTGGTACTGATATCAACTCCCATTTATGCTGTACTAAGCCATTGCTTGTATGATAAACATGTAATTCATATCATCAATTCCTAATTACGTTGTTATTAAAAAGAAATTTGTGCTTGATGTCGAATTAAATTTATTCCATATTATGAAATATACTTGAAGGCTTGACGCTAACTGTCATTAATTGAACATTTTGGCTTTTTATGCCTCATAATTAAATATTCCATAACGTTCGACAGCATTCCTATCATCTTTAACTGAGGCTATAAAAGAATCGAACTGAAATATAAAAATATTTTATTCAACAAAATTAACATAAAAAAATTGTCATAAATCATGATTTGTCTTTATTTTTTTTTCATAATCTAACAAAAATATTTTGGTCTTTGTATTATTAAGTATATTGTCAATTTTTTTTCATATTTCCTAAACTATCTTATTGATATACAAACATATATATGTATATATATATAACACAGCGACATTGGGAAAATAAGTATATTTTCCTCTCCCACCCTAAAAACCTTTTCCTCAAAACAGAAAACCTATTTTTTAACACGTTTTGCTAAGGTCGACCTGTAACTAACTACGTAATGGAACGTATGAAACTAACTTTTATGTAATTCTAATAATTGTATCATCATGAAGATTACCAGTTGCGTGTAGTTCTGGCACCAATATAATAAAATGATATCAGCGGAAAAGTTTAATGAAAGAGAACTAGAAGGTAGACACTGAACTCGATAACGGAACAACGTACATTCACCGGGGTTGGGGTTCTAATTGTTGGATATCATCATGAAACTTGGCAGTTATTTATAATTCTAATGACAACACATTAAAATGGTACTATCGGAATGATTACATGATGGAACTGGAAGTTAAACAGCAGAACTTCATATCGTCTAATGATTGAATTTCGGAACAACGAATCTTGACTGTGTTTGGATTTGTTTAGTTTATTTGAAATCATAGAGCATTAATGATGTTTTATAAAATAATAATTTATATAACGAGAAATTTCACAGAGATGCGTAATATATTTTACATAAAGATTCCATCCAAGTAAAGGTGAGAAACTTACCGAGGATCGAATGGCAAAAGGGTAGTTAAAAATATCATATCGCAAGCGTCACCTCAAGGAATCAGGCCTAACCCTGTTGTAAGTAGACTAGCCCCCTACAAGGACGTCATAAGGGTCGACCGTTAATTTGTCAGCAATTTCTCAAAAATAACTTATTTTACTTCTCAAATGAATATTATGTTAATAAAAACGCTTAACATTGATTTCAATAAAAAGCGCCCCACACTTTTACACTCAAATATTATACTCACTAACATGGCTTACCCTAAACCCTTACTGAGGAGACAGAGAAAACCAGTTTGATAATTATTTTTTGCTTTTTAGTGCAGTCTTTATAAAAGCGTATTTTTTTAGTTTTGTTAACTAATAATTAAGTGTCCTTAACGTTTCAACTTTATATTTAATATGTCGTTTCATTTTTATTCTTATTATTTATGACAACATCTTTAGGTGGGAAATTTGAAGAGAATAGTTTCATTTAGTTGTGAATAAAAATTAAGTGATAATGATTTCTACAAAATTAACGCCAAATATATTTAATATTTTATATGTCTTTTTGTGGAGTATTAAAAATATATTAAATAACATCATATTATAATACGTTACTTGTCATTCATATATTTATCTACATCAACAGACATTAGTGTCATTTCACTTCTACAAAATTAACGCCAAATATATTTAATATTTTATATGTCTTTTTGTGGAGTATTAAAAATATATTAAACAACATCATATTATAATACGTTATTTGTCATTCATATATTTATCTACATCAACAGACATTAGTGTCATTTTACTTTGTATAGTTGACAGAAATTAAGTCGATGGGTGAATAAAATTATACCAGGACACCGCTTGCACGGTTAATTACTTTGACGTAGACATGTCAAAATAATTAACCATACTGTGCATACACAGAGATGTGCTCTGTCTGAACATGTATATACAATATTTACTACCGTTATGATCCATAGGCAATCACTTTAGATTTAGACCAGAAGCAGTTTCTTGGCAGGATTTATATCATCCACCCTAATACATGCTGGATTACAGTCATCCGTTCTGACAACGTGGGTAGCCCACTTTAAACGATTATTTTTTATAAATTTCATAATAACTCGGTCTTTACATTCCTTACGTACCATCAAAATTAAATCTTCCTCATAATTTGCAAAATATTTCACCCACAAAGTGCAAATATCAAATCGTCAATCTTTCTTAGTATTCAACTTTCAGACCCGTAGATGAAAATTGATCTAATAATATTTTTGTGCAATAGAAATATTATTTTTCTTTTGAAAAAATAAGATTTTGAGACTGAAATCTGTTATTGCAAAATATAATACTATTTTAATCTTTTTGAGAAATCTCATCCCTATAATTAAAAACAAAACTCAATTTGGTAATGTTATGGAGAGCAATAATATTAAATTACCCGATATTAACAGAAGAACAAAATCTGTATCTTTCATCTCATGTATAAAGCATGTGTTAACTTTTTTCTTTATTGATTTGAAATCCTATAGGTTTTACAAACTTCTCTGAGGTTTAAGTTTCATTTAGTACAGGGAACGATCGAGAGACAATGTCAATGCCATCAGCATATGCAAGGGTTAGAATATTGATTTGATGTCTATCTATATGTTTATCGATGAATCTCTAATAAAATAATAATAACGAACTATTTTTATAATAACGAACTCCAAACCATGACAACTTACGTAAGGAACTACAAATAGTCGCGTGATTGTGACTTTGAAAACACATTCCACTTTTGCAATAAAAACCACCTCAGTTCACATGGTTGAGAACTGTGATCATTTAAAAATTATAATAATGTTTATTTCTTTTTTTTATTGCATGAGGATAATTATTTCTTTGAAATATTAATATAATTTTTACGGCCACCTGTATAATTAATGTCATTTTAAGACTTATCTGATATTTGGTATTGTAGTAAATAGCCTATAAAGGGCGTTTATTTATTTAAATTTAGGTTTTAGTATGGCTTGCAATGTTTTTTCAGTGCCAGCATTATTGAACTGAATTTTAAATATAAATTTAAAGTAATTTGTAAGGTAGAGAATTTCGTCGAAGAATATATTTCGTTCCATTAATTTAGTTTGAAAATAGTAAAATTGCCTTTTCTTATTTGCACGCTTATTTCTTCTATCATATTTTTCCATTATTCTTTGTGAAACTCTTTACAAGAGGACAACTTATACGTTTTTAGATTGTTTCTTTTACAAATATTACCTTTTACATGAAATAAAATTCAGTGATCAGTTCTAACCATATCTAGGACTGGATAATTTTACATCCTTGACATAGAAGTTTTAATTATTCGTAAAGGACTAGGATTTTTAATTTCACATCCTTGCCATGAGTTCTGGTGAACTCTGGTTAAATAATATTTAATAAATATTCATTCTGGCTTAAGATTTTCATGTTCTATCGAGAATGTTGAACAAGAGTTATAAATGATTCCGGAAGAATCTCTGATCCTTGTTATATAGTTGCAAGGAATATTTGAAGAAATTTCTATAACCCAAGTAAGTAAGACAATAGATCTGTGTGAATAAGAACAAGAAAATAAAGAATGACCACTGATCTTTTTATTTCGGAAATAACAAAAAAGAAGTTCTTAATTTTAATTGTTGGATGCGAATGATCCTTCGGACGACGATCGATCATCGTATCGTGTCAAACCTCCTCTCAACGGCGGTTGGCTACGCGTCAAGATTCCGCACCCTTAACAGCTGCAAAGCATTACGAGGTCCGCTTTCTGTACGTACGTAGGTCAGTAAATGTAATTGTTCATATTTCCTTAGTCGCGAGAAATGGTAGTGGATGGATATTATATTTTCTTCAGTGAGCAATGATTATCTTGTTAAATATTTTTTTCCTTTTATAATTTATTTAATTAGATAATATATCCTATCAGATTTCAATATTATTTAAAATTGAAATGCTATTTACACGAGTACGGCCATAATACCACGGATTAATAATTTACTTACTAGAAGAAGATTAAATTTGGGAGCAATAAACGTAGACTAGCTACGGTTTAATTACATGTCAGGCATACCACATTTTTAACTGTTTTTTGTTGTAGTTTTTTGTATTTTGTTCAAATACGTTTTTTGTATTTTGTTCAATAATGTAAACCTTTCAGAATTTATATTGTTTTTAATTTCTACAACGATTGTTTTTAAATTTTTTTTTACTATTATTCACTAATATTTTATTACTCCATTCTAAACTATTCATAACATTAATAAAAGATTCCGTGATTGTAACTGCGATCAGGAAGAAGATGTAAAGTAAACACATTCGTAAGTAGAATTTTGTCAAGCAAGGTTTTACCTATATTTTGTACTTAATACATTGGACAATTTTATATTTTCAGGGAATGCTTCTGTCTACTCTGAATCCTAGGATTGATATTAAAGAAAATAAAAACATAGATACTAATACAAATAAAATAAAGATGCTGAGTGGAAAGCAGTTGTGCGAAGCTCAGTTATTTTAATTTATGCGATATATTTAATAATTGCATTAGTAAATTTAATAGAAGTAATCAATTATTATTTTGACGAGTTTGGTTTCTTAATTTTAATACAAGGTATATTACCATTATATTACCGACAATATTGAATATATTTGGCGTTAATTTTGTAGAATTTCATTATTCACCATTAAATGAAACTACGTGATGTAATATTATTTCCACTTCCTTTGAGTTCTTTACCACGACCTAGGTTTCATTGTATTACAACATCTTCAGGTGGGCTATTATCCTTGCTAATATCCCACCTGAAGATGTTGTAATACAACGAAACCTAGGTCGTGGTAAAGAACTCAAAGAAAGTGGAAATAATACTACAGCACGTAGTTTCATTTAATTGTGATTACCGACAATGTTAGAGTAGGTAAAATTGCCTGTGGGTTAATTGCTGATAAAAATGGGCAAATAAAGATTAAAGCTATTAAAACCAATATACATGTAAAATTGAGTAAGTTTGCTGGAAAGTAAGTTAAAAGAAGAAGGAAAAAAATAAAAAATATCAATATATAAAATTGTGCCATACCAAAGTAATCCTTTGAAATGTCTTCTATCCGTTTACAAAAAAGTAACTCCTATTTGTCTATTTATGTACTTTAATGTATATAATTAATGCATATATCGGACTTATTGCTAAGAGAGCAATGTCTTACAGCCAACCAGTACATCAGTCCCGCCCCTCTCGACAAGCGGATGGGAATCGAACACAGGTCCCCGCGGTGCACACCACGGAAACAACAACTAAGTTATCTTACTTAACTTTTATTTTGTTTAGAACCATGCTATAATTAACCTGAAATGTAAAGAGGCGTGAAAAGTTATAATTAAAATTTAATATTCGACCGTTACAAGGAATTAAATTAAAAATAAATAAGCTTGCTGTAGCTGCAAATACAATAAAAATACATCCAAAAAAGCCTTATTATTATGAGATAAAATATGGCTTCGTTTTGTTTGATTAATAGCTTAAAACACTGCACATTTTTAAACATTTATTAATCCCATTAGGTTAATTTTGTTTCTTTATTATAACTAAATATATATAATTTTTTCTAGGACTTTGAATACCTTCAATCAATGTTGTGCAGAAGTTCCAGTATATAAAGAAGGGTAGTCCTTACAAAGAACCAGTTGAACAAGAGCTGGAGATACATATCATAAATCAGATAACTCAGATAAATACTTAAAGAATTTGTTACATATACTATTCTCAATATCACTGAATGAAATATCGTAATAAAACATGCTGAAATAAAATCGTAATAAAACATGCTGAAACATCATTTATATCATATTTATTTTACACAAAAAATATGAAATACGTATCTGTATATAACTACATATCTTAAGTTTATATCAAGTATCTATACATGTAATAAAATTGTAACAGGGTAAATTCTATATATGGAAAATATTTTAAAGAGTATTTGATTTTGCGTATAAAATGGTAATAGAAACCGGAAAATGTTTTTTTTAGAATTTGTGTCTGTCTATATTATTTTGTACATCAATCATGCAAAATCTACTGCACGGATTTTGATGAAATTCGGTATTGTTTTAATAATATGGTTATAAGTGAAAACGTTTGGCACAGGCAGTATTCTCTAAGCAGTTTAATTTATGAAATCAATATATAATTCATAATAAATGTTATTTCAGAATATACAAATTTATAATATTTCTATAACTCTAGCTATGTCTGCATATGTAAATGTAAGAATAAATCAATTAAAAGCTGAAAGGTTCTATTATCTAGTGATGTTATAGCAAAATAAATTATTATCTCCATAATATATATCTAATATACTAAATATATTTATTTGCAAGTTTATTAATGTCTAAAACTTATTCTCACACTTAGTAGGCAGAAGACACTCAAAAAAAATTATGAGTATTTTTTAAATATATTTTTTCAAAGATTTATTTAAATTCAATCCTATGCTGGGTGATTGTAATATATAATGTTAGACAACTATTTATCAGGCCTCATTTTATTCACCACCTTGTCTGCCTTTTACAGGTACGTAATGAGAGTGTATGAGTTGCAAACAAGCCTGCAATGCTGGCCATGTCGAGAGAAGTAAAGAAATTCACGAAATAGCTTCGATTAAAAGACAACAGACAGCGGTTGGAGTGCATTAAAGAAACTATGAAAATATTGAGATAGGGAACTAAATGTTTAAATTATGTAAAGAAAAATTTAATTAAAGATAATTTTAAACGCTTTTTTCAAACATAATTACAAGACTTACATAAAAGTATCGCATAATAAATGCAGCTCTTGCTTCGTTTCACCTTTTGTTATTAAAATATAATGATTCTCTTTTATTTATTTCACGGTATCCTACGGATCGTTTGGTTCCACCACTACTACCTATAAACATTTTTTTCAATTGCAATTAACCCCTTTTTAAAGGCACCGAAAGCACCGAAATAGTTTATATTCAGTACTGTATTGGAATCTCCGGCATTTTTCTTACCAAAATTTACTTGTGCCACTTTATTTTTGTAAAATATGATACACTGTATAATATTCCTAAACTTTGGAACTGTTTACTATGTGAAGCCCAGTTTCATAATTTTAACAACTTTTTAATTCCGAATTTTTTTTAGAATCGATTAAAAATAAAAAGAAAACCAACTGAGCTCGTGTCGAAACACGTACAAAGTTGAATTCCGCAGTTATCGTCATCTCTAAAAATTATAAACTCATGGAAACCAAAATAATACGATTTTGCAAAGGTCTCAAACCGCTGGCTGAAAAATTAAAGTTGCAGTAACACATCGCAAGTCACTTTGATGTTTACTATATTACAAATGGGACTTGAAAATGGAAAATGATAAATGGAAAAGTTTTATCACTTTAAAATATCTATCCAATGATACCGCACTCGATAGAATGAGCGGAAGGGGATAATTCCATAAAATTAAAAAGGGTAAAGCCTTAAAATGTTTGTTAATTGCAACATGTAAAAAATCGATAAAGTGCGAGCCTGTCTTGCCATTGGGAATTATAAAACACGTTTGATGTTATATTTTTTATTGTCGTAGATCATAATAGAGATTTCCTAACGCAATAAATATTTACTATTATCTAATTAAGTGGAGCAGACATCTACATATTTTTGTGAATATTTCTAAAACTATGACGTCTATAATCACCATTATGGTTTTCCCGCAATATATGCAAAAACTTCCAAAAAACCCTGCTTCGGGGATTATAGGGAAATGAAATATACTTTTTTCTATATTTTCCAGTATGTCTCTGAAAATATACTATTTAAAATGATGAAAAAAAAACAGTGTTTTTGAGATACTTCAAATGATACCCCACACTATACGTGTAATTTGAAAAATATTTTTCGAGTCTTTATTTTGCCCGATAATATTTCCATAGAAATATTTTTGAATGTTATCAAGATAGCGGTCATAATGGAAGGATGCATAATGAAAGATACGGGTCAATATACTTTATCTCTGCATCAAATTTCAAGTTTATACGTTAAACGGTTTGTAAGAAAAATGACTATGACAGACGGACACCTCAGTGATCTTATAAGGGTTCCGTCATTTTCAGGTACAGAACGCTTAAAACAATGCAATAAATGACGAATTACCACTGAAATAACTGAATAACAAAATGAGTATTAAAAACGACATAGGCTGGTGTCTTCTTTAGTTTAAATTCTATTTATCTTATATTCGTCTTACTAAAAAATAAACTTAGGGATATGTATGTTCTTAATTTTCCTATGACTTTATACAGGTTGTCCAGTGGCAGATTTCAATGTTTGAAAAATTGTAAAAAAAAAACTACACCTCTAATACAAAGTAGGTTTATTTTAACTTTATAACAATAAATACGGATTTCATTTTTTAAAAACCACGTTTTCCAAATGGCGGCCATCGAGTCTGACACACTCTTCGAGTCTAGCACGCATGTTTTCAAAAACGCGTTTGCAGAGCGACTGGGGTATCCTACTGACTTCTGCTTGAATATTTTCTTTAAGTTGTGTCACAGTGCTCGAATTTGTTTTGTAAACAACGGATTTTAAGTATCCCCATAAGAAAAAGTCACATGGGCTTAAATCGGATGACGTAGGTGGCCACGGTACGGTACCGTTTCGGGATATGTTTCGTCACTAAAGAATATATTGCCCATCCGGGTAGCAGTACGAAATCTCAACAACATCACCTCCGCGTAAGTTTTTCTTAATTAAAAGTCAGAATCGTGTAAATCTTGAAAAATTTGAATTTTATGTGGATGGAACTTGAGCTTTTTTTGAATTATTACCTATAAAGTTGATTTCGGAATTCCCAATATCGATGAACGTGTACGCTGTGATAAACGGTGATTTTCAACGGCAGAAACCATAACACGCTCGACATTTTCATCCGTGGCTACCAACGGTGTAGGTCCTGGCCTGGGCCTATTTAATATTGATCCTGTAGCTCTGAACCTTGCTACCCAGGCCTGAATGAGGTTGATCGATGGTCCATCACGTAATCGACGAATACTGTATCGATTATTAAATCAACGGCGTGCTACAGACAGCGAAAAACCACTCGAAATGTACGCCTCGACGACAAAAGCGCGGTGCTCTCCACTCCACTGTTCCATGGCAACTTTGAAATCTGCCACTGCACTGGGACACCCTTTATTTCGAAAGGAAATTTTAATGATTTTCAGTTTTTCGTTATTCCTAACGCTTTGTTTTCTCTTCTAAAATAAATAAATTTTTAAATAGACGAGTATAATGGTAGTAAGTCCCTTTTTTTCTTGTAATATCAGATTTTTGACATTCTGCAAAATAATTATTTTGAACAAGAAGTCTAATGACTTGAAAATTATACTGAGACAAAAACAAAAAAAAAGAGTAAAATCAAATGTTGTCAAGATCACAGCGAGTCGAATACCCGAAAAGAAAGAGAAGAATTATGTGACGTGAAGATTACACTAAGACAAATACACAAAAAAGAATAGGATTATGTGACGTTAAGATTACAATGAGACAAATACGCGAAAAGAAAGGCTGGAATTAAATATATGTAAGTGTCTTAATATTATCATTGGTTACTTAGTCAGAATAGCAGATGAACTTCAATAATTCTATTAAAGGTTGTAACGATGCTTATATTACGAGATTCATTACAATTGTCAGCAATCCGAATAAATAGACAATGTTTATGTGAGCATCTAATCACGATTCATATAAATTGTGTATTTATCTGAAAATAACAACTACTGTAAAAGGTCTGGTGTTTAATCAGTCATAAAAAGGTTATTTTTTTCATTGAAAAAATCTGAAATTAAGCAAAATTTTGTAATAAAAGTAACGTTTCTAATTGAATAACAAATTCATCCTATGCATTATTTATATCCATATATCCTAAAAGTAGCGTACGGCAACTAGAGTGCAATAAAATTGAAATTTGTGAGTAATTTGGAACGTTGTTTTGAAGTCTGACAAGAAAAGATTACAGAGTTAAAATATTTCCAGCAAGATTACTCTACTCGAGATGCTGCTTTCTTTTTCTTTCTTATTCCCCTACTGGTCTAAACCTACCCTTTCTACATTTAACGGAAATAGCGGCTGTAATGCGCGAAACAGAATTAGTCTGTAAATTTTTGTTTTTTTTTCTGCAACGCGGCCAAAGAAGCTACACTTCAATAAAGATAAGTGTCTTGGTTTGCGAATTAATTCGTTGTATCACAAGTCATGTGTGAAGCGACGAACTAATTTACTTAAGAGCTGATGTAATCATTCCGACTACTCATTGCATTGCGCTATCTCCTCTCTTTTCTGTCATTAATTTCCAACTTATTATTCATTTCACATGGTTTAAAGACTTTGATTTTCTACAACGTATTTTTAATTAAAAACGGTTAATCAAAATCTTAAGATACTGACGATCGATAAATCATGACAGCTTATCTTTTAATCATTCTTTGTCTCAATTACGAAAATTTGAAAGTTATTATATCCTTAACTCACCACAGCGCTGTCTTGATCGTTTTGTAACAGCAATCACTTTAAACATAAAATATCACGTTCGAATCCTTTCGCCAAGCACCGCATTCCTTATACTGAATAATGCAAGGCGGACAAGATTCTACCTCGAAGACGTATCTTCATTAAACCGAATCCTAAAGTCCAACTATTCATTAACTCGCATCTATATAACGAAATTAAGTCGTATAGTTTGTAGCTGCACGATCTAGATTGGTGATATGCAAACCAGATGCTTTTGATATCTCGGCATCTACTGATCGGGTAAGGCATGGGTGATTCAGGTCAGTAAGTCTTTACGCCTCGGACGGACACCGTGAGAATGTCAACCGTCAATAGTTATTGAACCGCGGCACGCTATGTGATTTATTACCGATTGGAATTGCGTGCACTTTCAAATAAAGGCATGATTATGACATTTGGAAAATAGCAAATGTCTATAATGAACGTGAGTCATGAGATTTTTTACCTTTCTGTAAGTTCAATCTGATCGAGTGCGAAATAGTTCAAAGAACTAGGACATCAAAAGGTGCAACAAAGGGAAACATTTCGCAAAAAGTCAACATCTTAATTTTTTCCAATTTAATCTCTAATAAAGTTTTTCTAATAATTTGGAAAAACCCTGATGATTTTCTGAGTTAATTATTGTTTCTTACATTGCAACCGGCACAAGTTTTTATGATATCTGTAAATTTTAAATTGACAATAGTTTTCACATTCGATTTTTTTCCCTCCCTGTTTCCCGTTGATTAAACAAAATAAAGAAAAATAAAAAGGCAAATATATTAAAAATTTTTAAGAAACTAAAGAAATGCTTCATTTTAAATAAACGTAATTATAACATGATTTCGATTTCTTCGAAATTTTATTAATAAGCATCTATATAATTAAGCTTATTCATTTGAACCATAGAGTAGGAGAGAGCATTTTCACTAAATATTTAAGTTGTTACAAACACTAAACATATAAATTGAGTAAATATTTATGAATTCCGAACTTAATTTACACTTTAAGAATATTAGTACATTGGAGGAATATTGGTCATTACACTTTAAGGACATTGATAAGTTAGAGTATGGTATGGATTATGGCTCCCAAATGGAGGGTTTCCTCCCTCGTTAACAATGAAATTGTTTTATTAATCATGGTTCATTAATTTTATGGGGCAATACTTAATTAACAATACATATTAAGTATTATTAATTAATAAGCGAGACTTATATATAATCACGAATATCACAAAAAGTGTGACCTCTGAAATTATTATGGTTTTTTAAACTTCGTTGTAGTTTTCCTGTAACTTTTGCATAGATTTAAATTATGGAAGAACCGTTTCTTTCATAATTTTAAGTTTGATAATTTCGGAAATAAATAGGAAGTGCATATAAATCCTGGGTTCTTTAACTTAAAACTTAAAGAAAATAAATATTTTTGGGAGCGTTATAACTAGTCTTTTTAAAGACCCTCCATACCATATTTAAAGTTTTAATATTTTTTTCGCGTATTAAATTTGCCTCCTCCGTTAAAAAATAATCTTTTTTGAGTGTTACCTGTTGAGTTTCCACGTCAAGCAAATTTCCACGTGATAGACAGACAAACGAACACTTGAATGATCATAAATGTTTGCCGATTTTTCCTTATATCATACCAAACTATTGAAAACATTCATCAAATTATCTCCCGCCTGACAGCTTAAGCGCAAATAACGAAACGCCATACCGTGTCAACCATATCTTCACTTTTTATACCTGTATTTGTTCTGTATTCTTTTTAGATATAACTGTATGTGTATTTGTCATCAACGCTTACACCTTTGACTCAGAATGGACACGACTTCGATATCACAGCTGTGTTAAATTTTAATAATTTGTAATAAAAATATCGTAACAATTTTAAAGTGCATATATCTTTCATCTATATATATATATATATATATATATATATATATATATATATATATATATATATATATTTATTGGTTATATGGGTTATCCCGCTGACCCACGAGCCTGAAATTTGGTAAGAAAGAAACTTTGATAGTATAAGTAAAGTAAAAAAAATTGAAAACGATTTCTAAAATGATTTAATATTTAGTAAAATAAATTTAAAAAAATGATATACAAAAAAAACATAGTGCATGTCAGCTCCGACGCGCCACTGGAGTTTACTTCTTAAGTACTTTTGTCTTCGAATGTATAAAATAGGTAACGCTGTAACGTATAACTATAAATATCAATATCATCTGTCAATATATCTCTTACCGTTGAGGCAGCGTTCATAAGAAACGCATTCGCTCGACTGCTTTTTCGTTGACTTGCATTGTAAAACTGGTCTCCATGAAATTTTTTTTAACGGGATAATATACGTCCATCCTGAAGAACGGATGAATAGTTTAGGAGATTACCTCCTATATCCAAACTTACAAACTGTTACACTTTTTTAACGCTCTGCACTTCTGATTTTACTCCTCATAAAATTTCATACCGAGCTCTATATATGCAAACCGATTTTTAAAATAGTAAACTTCAACAGGTTACTGTGGCCAGTTAGTTTGTGTTATTTTCAACTTGATTTACAACATATGCAATAAAATTAAGTTTTACTTTGGCACTTTAAAAAAGGCTTTGTATAAAATAATTAAGTGCAATCAAGAGAGACGAATGTTATTTGGCATTTTAAGGAAGGCATTGTTGGAATTTAGATCATAACAGTAATTGGTAAATTGATTTCGAAATACGTTCAAAAATTTCCTTAATATTTATAAAATGACGTTAGCTACAATTAGTTCCTTTATTGTTTCAAATAATTCATTTTCATCATATTTTCTTTTTTCACCACAAATCGACATAATTATGAAAGTTCATAACGCCGTAAATGATATTTTTAGTTTTATTATGAATCTTGTTTATTTTAAATATAATGTTTATAAACTCGATAAGTAATAAACTCTATATATATTGAAGAAAAATTTTAATCTCATGCTTCCAGTTTTGTGTACTAACTTAACAACTTCCTATACATTTAAAATCTCTTGAGAACGAAGGAAGGAGACGACTTATAAACTTCTTAAATATTTTCTATGAAATTAAGTTTTTGCATCAAGTAAAAGCTAAGAGAGCTTTTTGTGTGTCGATGTTTTGGAGCAAAAGTCAAAAACTACTGCACCAGTTTGAATCGGACTTTCACTGAAATAATTTCAGTGAAAGTCCGATTCAAACTGGTGCAGTAGTTTTTCACTTTTGCGCCAAAACGTCCGATTCAATTACTACAGATAAAAATGTATATTAACATTGTCTTTTCTTTGAATACTCCCTAAGGAAAATTTCCTACCAGTTCCTTTACCTGTTTTCCTGTTTGTGAAAATATCATAAAACAACTGCTGGACCAATCAAAGCCATTTTTAAAAATGTTTAATGTTTGAAGTTCAGACGAAAACTATATCTTATTTGTTAACGGACTTGAAATTGAATTACTGGCTCAAGTTCAAGTTGACTTATTAATCAGGTTTATTTTGGTCAAGGGCACTTTTATAGTACATAAATATTATTTACATTAAAAACCCCACCACTCATAAAAGATAACCGGTTGAGTATCAGGTTATATTTTATAAAGTAGAACTCGTACTACGAGGCTTCTGTACACATATATATATATATATATATATATATATATATATATATATATATATATGTATGTATGTATGTATATATATATATATATATATATATATATATATATATACATATATATATATATATATATATATGAAAGTATAAACATTTATTAGTACAAAATGTTTCTATTAAGGCTATTTAAAAATGTTGATGTTGATGTTTGTCGCCATATCAGTATACCGCCCATTGAATCTATCACAGATGTAAAAATATCGTGAGTAACTATAAGACTTAGCAATATTCATTTAGTTAATTTATGAGCCCTTAGCTACATTAAACCAATCCAGTTTTTAATGAGTTTCGGAGAAAATGGGCGGAACAGAAAATGCTCTTTTCTCCGCAGATTGGTTCATATCTTTGAGGGTGTACTATTTAAATTCTCTTCATTTGAGAAAGTGAAAAAGGAAATTGGGTACTTAATTGGCCCGCTCTAAAATCACTGTATGGACAATCTAAATCAGATTTTTCCTTCTAATTTGTTTACGTAGTTTTAAGGGTTTCGTTCCTCAAAAGGAAAAACGGAACACTTATAGAATCACTCAAGTGTCTATCTGGTTTTCTTGAAAACTGTCTAACTTATATATTATGCATCTAAAAAATATTTTTATCATAATTTTAAGTAGTACACCTTCAACGAAATCCTGAAAAATATGCAAAGGAGTATGTAACTCCCCCTTCTTTATTTCCAAAAGTACTGAACCTAAAATTATGAAAAAAAAACAGAGCCAACCGATGGTTCTAGAGAAATTCTAAAAATGATTTTAGAATTCATAGCTTTGGAGATATTTGCGGTAGTACAAAACATATGTATTTAAATATATTACTATCATTAAGTATTGATTTAAATCAGTGTTTGTGATGAATTATGATAAATAAGCTAATTTTATTTCAAACGAGGTGCAGAACGTGGCTGCTTTATTTATTGTAATTATAACTTTTCATAATTTATTTAAATGAATATTTTATTCGCATCAGTCATGGTGGTAAAATAATATGCATAATTACATAAATATTCCATTGAAGAAGCTTTTCTTTAAGACCAAATCATATAATATGGGAACTGTTATAGCTGCCTCTAAAATATATACGTTGCGCGATACTTTACGCCATGATATAACACATCTACGGTATGATGTAAGAAATTATGAATCTTTGTTATTGCAAGTACACGAAAACGCCGACGCATTCTGTTGTCTAGACGAGTTGTGCGTGCCGTCAACCTGCACACGCCCGACCGATGAATGGTAAACTCATTGTAACGAGCGCTTACATTGATGTATTGATCACCGGATTAGGTCATATGGACAATCAAACTACGTAGCTACTGTCCTAAATTAAACTATTACATATTTTGTAAAACTATTGAGCTTTTGATTGTGAGTTTCACTGATTTTTAATTACCATCGAGACTCGTACATTTTCGCGAAGTTAAACTCAATTTTTTTTCTTACAAGATTTCTACTCTAATTTTTTAAGAATACTTTGTAATTTACAACTAAAACTAAAAAAATATTACTTTTTATCCAAATTTCCATGCATTTAATTACATAATCAATGTCATATGATGTAAAACATTATCTTATAGTCATAGTTTTATTCTACAATTTAATAAAAACAAACTTATTTTTGATAAAAATAATTAATTAATGCGTAATTATAAATTTTATAACCTTATCATAAACTTACATAATTTTTATTAACTTATAATGTAATTACAGACTTGAAAAGTTCAAAGCAAATTTCAATTTCAACTCATCTCTAAAATGGAACATATTCTTCAAAATCAATTGCCATTAAAATCAATTGAGTGTAGAATTATACCATTCTGATTATTAGCGTAGAAATTGTAATTAAATATTATATGTAATATTTAATTACAATTACATAAAAACTTAATTTTGAGATAAAAATAATTAATATGTAATTGGAGACGAAAAACTCATCACAAATTTACATAATTTTTATTCACAATTAAATGAAACTACGTGATGTAGAATTATTTCTACTTTCTTTAAGTTTTTTACTGCGACCTAGGTTTCCTCAAAAAAATAATTTAAAAAAATAATTAATTAATATGTAATTGGAGACGAAAAACTCATCGCAAATTTATATAATTTTTATTAACAATTAAATGAAACTACGCAATGTAGTATTATATCTACTTTCTTTAAGTTCTTTACCACGACCTAGGTTTTGTTGTATTACAACATATTTAGGTGGGCTATTAGCAATCTTTGCTTAGATCTTTGTTTAGAACTTAAAGAAAGTAGAAATAATACTACATCACGTAGTTTCATTTAATTGTGAATAATGAATTTGACAAAACTAAAAAATAATATATTCAATAGTTTTTATTCTCTAAAATTTAATATATTCTTCAAAATTAATTGCAATTAAAATTAATTACCACATATAAATATAGCATTCTATTGATCAGCATATAATTAATCAGCATAGAATTAAATATTATCCATAATTGTAGTTATTTTTTCAACATTAACACTGTCATCGAATGAGTTCCCTGTTCTGTTTTCAATGAGAACGAAACTGTAATTTTTATACTTTGAAATGAAACACTTGAACTTTCTTAAACGTTCTAGTTTTTTATTTGTACATTCCGAGTACAAGAATTATTTTTCTCCGTCCATTTAGAATATAATTGGTCCATTTCGATTCGTAGGCTTTTGATACAAATTAACACCTCTCACCCGCGAACCAAATCCGTTAACGAATCTATTCATGTGCTATCGTGAATGCAGGCGTCGGGCATCTGCTGTGCGACCGCAGATAAGCGGGTCTCGCGCGGGCGAGCCTTACCCAGATGGCAAGATCGGCTGCGGAAATTGAGTCGCGGCGCGCACAGCGGGAGTTGTTGAGCCGTAGAGATTGCAGGCGAGTATTGGGGTTAAGAGCTGTTGTGTAATTGTTCTAAACAGCTGACGCATTGTTGTCTGCGGGTTGATGAATGTGCCGTATGTCGCTCGGATTGTCTATGGGCTTAGATTATTTGAGTGGGATGAAATATATATTGTTAAGGGATTCCAAGAAAGAAGCGGTTCAAAATTCGACAATATCTTTTTTTTTTCAGTTATGAAAATTAATTACTTCGAAATGGCCATACAGAATGTTTATTTAAATGAAACTTTCAGCTTTAAAACAACCTAGGGAGCGAATAATAGCACATAGATGACACCAGGGCAAGAAGACAAGGGAAGAGAAAGATTTCACGTTTTATGCTTGCAGAGACGCATGTTATAGGTTGCAGAAGTTCAAAAGTTATATTATATTTTACAATTATTGAAAATATACATCGAAATATTATTTTTTTAGTATTTAATGTTTTTCAGCATACATTTTTCAAAGGAAGTTTTTAATATTCAAAATATTTCCATTCAAAAAGAGAATTTGTCATAGTCATTTTTATTTTAGATGGTTTTCTAATATTTTAAGAGACTCTTTGAGTGTAAATAACGTCTATATCAAATTCTCGTTGAAAAGTTATTCCTAACTATTCAACAAGACTCGTGATGCGGAGTAGGAGCTCTCACTGATATGACGAAATGTTTTAAAGTTTACACATCAATCTTAACAAGAAAAGACGATTTTTTCTTAGCGCTTAATAGTCGAATAAATGAATACTTTATTTTTAGAATCATTCAATAATCAAATACATAATAACTTAAAAAAAATTTTAAATTCCTCTGTTTCTATGCATAACTAACACATTTTATATACTATTGCTGAAATATTTTACACATATTTTGGAAGGGTAAATAGAAAATAAAGAAAATTATCTGCGGTGTTTGGGGTATCAATCGGAAAAGGAAAAATATTCCAAAACTGTTATTTTGATACTTACCTGCTATATTTATAAGTCCAAAAGAAAATGTCATCGATCACACTCCCACCTTCCCTTCCATTTCCTAAACTACAAGCTTAAATCTGCGTTGCTAGAATTTACAAATTTGTGAAAAATTTTAAATATTTTATGTATATTTTGGTGTGTAAATAGAAAATACAAGAAAATCACCAGTACCTTTTGGAGTATAAATCGGAAGAGAAAGTTTTAAAGATTCAAAAACTATAATATATATGTAAACGAAGTGAGTGACACTTCATTCAGCATGAAGTTTGCATATGATCTGTGCTAGCTGTCACTTGGACATGTCGCCACGCCACGATAGAAAAATAGGTTATGTTCTTAGAAACGATCAATGAATTATAATATGATATAGTATAATATTTTAATACTTAATTGATACGAACTAGTGAAGCAATAGCTTTAAATGTTGTTTCTCTTTTCAGGTGAGTTTGTGATTAATTAATTAACGTTATAAATTGTTTTGTAAAAGTGTAAACATTTGTTTATGTAATAAATCTCTTTTCAGAGCAACTCAATGCTATAGTTTTACTGTTCACCATATTATCCAAGGATAAGAATTAGAAACACATTATATATATATATAAAATTATAGTTTTTGAATCTATATATATATCTAAAATATATATATATATATATATATATATATATATATATATATATATATAAATACATACACCAACCTTTCCCTCGGTCATCTCCTAAACTACAAATGTATTTAAAAATCGGCGTTACTAGAATTTACCTAAAGTTTACTGGACAAAAATATTGCAATAATTGTAATTCTCATAGTTTTTTGAGAAATTCTCGAAATTTATATGTATAATATTTATACGTCATTTATTTATTATTTACATATTTTAATACGTACAATTTATACATATAGTGGAGTCGTTGTTACGAGTGCATTCTTCACAGCTAACCAGAACACTAGTCCAGCCCCGCCCGCCGGGGGCCGGGAATTGAACGCTGGTCTCCACTGTACACCGCACTGACCGTAGGCCTTGTCATAAACCCAACCTAACACGGAGACAAAGAGCAGTAAACGGAGACAATAATCAGAGTGAAAAATAATATAAATATATCAGAACGATTTTTAATAAGCGATAAATATATTTCGACTTGCTACAAGCTCCGTATTTCATTGCAGTGCGTTAAATAATCTACAGAATATAAAGGTACGTGCGCTATTTCGTTCGTAATGTGCAGAGTAATACAACCAGTGTTCCTCCTACTTAATAAATATCAAAGTAGCGAATGTAATTTTTTTATCCATGAACGGACGAAGCTTGTATTAGATTATTGAGACTAATTTTGATCCTAAATCACACTTTTAGTTCATGTAAATTAGTGTTAGTTTCAGGATTCCGTCCTTCAAAAAGGAAAAAACGGAACCCTTGTACGATCACTTCGTTGTCCGCCCGTCCGTCCGTTTGTTTGTTAAAGTACTTTTTCTCAAGAATGGTTTGAGATATTAAAATCGTATATTGAGGAATGCTGTAAAATTTGAAGTTAATATGTTCACATTTTAAAAAAAGGTGCCTTGAAGCGTATTTTTTTATCCATGCTATAATGTTACTCGCTGATCATCACAACTTACAAGGTACTCCAAGTCGACCTGCAATCTTGAAAGTCGGCATAATATGAGATCATATAGCACAATTAAAGGAAAACATCCAAAAATCAATGGTTTCTAATTCTATGTGAAATTATAAATTTCTATAATTTGTTTGTTTTTACACCTGTGAAAAATAAAATAGGCAATTACTTTACGTTATGGAAAATTAATATTCATAAATAGTTTAATTAGAAATACTGTGTACTCTTCAATATTTATAAACCTCTAAATGTGTGCGAAACCCCCGTAATGCCTGATAATTTTTTTCCTTACCTTTTATAAAGTACCTTTTTTAAAGTGAGTGAAAAAATAACAACATGGTAAATTAAAAAGTTCCTCTACAGTGGTGCACCCGGAGGACAGCTGATAGAGAGGACATATCCTATGGCGCATCTCTTATCTGTATATATTCGCGTATATATGCGTATGTGGCGAATCTCTTTTCTGTATATGTCATAGTGACCACGAGTTTAACCAAGCCAAAAGTATAATTGCGGATAAAAGGAAGTCAAAAGGATCATTATGTCCTAAATTTTAATCAATTATGCAAATATTCAAATGAAATTCAGAATAATATTAGAAAATATATAAACAAGATACGAAAAAATGCGATTAGAGAAAAAATTTAAACATAAAAGTTTGAAAAGATTTTCCTTGGTTCCACAATACAGACGAGCGATCTTGCGAATAGTCCATCAAACAAGTTTCATCTAAACGAGGCAATGTATGAACCATACGAATAAAAGTGATACAATACATATTTAATACTAAAACAATCAACCTCGTAATTTGTAACAAATATGGTTGAAAGATTTTGATTCAAAAGTAGCAAACTTATTCTGGTTATAACATAAAATAATAACCTCTCAAACGACGCAAACGAAGCGATGTTATTTTTCTAGTAACGTAACTTACTATAGGTACTGAAAAAAATCCATCTTGCCAGATTTTTATTGATTTCAAGCAAAACCAATCTATGTAATAAAATAAATAGCCTGAAATCTATTAAGTTTAAACCAATGAGTTTTTCTTTGATTTCCGTAGTGCGTAAGTTTAAATTTTGGCATAATTAACGATAATGAGCGATGCTCAACTAAATGGTGGAATGGATTTCAGAGCTCCGAAACTTACCATTTGGTTTGTTCCACTGAACACGCTTATGAATTTAGATTGTATTAGCCATTCAAAGCACATGTACGCACTTACTTACGTACGTATATACATATACACAGACGTATTGGATGCTTTAGATGAAAACACAAATAATTCACTACACGTGCAATTTTGTGCCGAAGAATCACAAAGTTAACGAGTTTTGGCGTTTGAAAATACCACGATACTCGTGGTATGGTGTTGTACTTGTCAGATTTTGATCCGATTTTCACTATCATTCATATGATTTCTTCCGGAAGGGTTATAGGCGTAATAGATGCATGTTATATTTACAGAAAATATAAAAAAATCAATGTTTCAATGACTAAACTTTATGAGATATATCAAAATGTAATATGGAATTGTGTATTTTAAAAATATCTACAAAAACGACCGAGATGGCATATATCTATATCCTACAGATAACTCACAGTTTTATTATTTTTGTGGGTTATATTTTCGAAGTTATTTTGATCAATATTATATCAATACTCATTTAATTAAATAAGTTGATTTCATTGGGCATTTAATATAGATAAAATTTGCTCGTTACGGGAAATCATTATCATTCATATTTTAGAAGATATCACAGATTTAAAATTACCAAAAATCAGTATTCGCAATGCGGATGCCGTGCACGGACGGCGACGGCGTGTGAATGAAGTAATATTATTAATCGCTCCATAATTACACTACATTAGTACCTACATTGCACCCGTGCGACATCGGGGCGGGTCGCTAGTTTATATTATAATGAGTATGTTAACTAATCTGAAGTATTTCAGACAACATTTGATAAGTTGCCTGAAATACTTTAGATTAGTGAAATAGTTTACGAGTGAATACTTTTGTATGGACTTTCATATAGGCTTCTTAGCATAATAAAAAGATAATAATTCCAAATATAATTAAGTAGGCGGGGAACGTATAAAGTATCGTGTATATCTCAGAGGGTATAAGATGGATCTCCAAATTTAAGTTCAGTAGTTTTGGAATTAAGGGAGGGGGTGGGGGAGTGTTGGCATAAACATTTGTGTATTTTGTTTAATATATCTCTGGTAATATACTACCTAAAATTATAAAAAATTAATATTTTTGGGACCTTTTTGACCAGCCCTATCAAAATGTTCCGTGCCATAAGCATTCTCTTTTCAATACTTTATTTGCCCCAAAATGTCTATCTAAGTGTTTTTTTTAATTTTAGCTATATATGCAGATATACGCTGGTTGATATGCTTTATTGCTATACACAATTTAAAGCTTTTACGTCAAGCGGTTTATGAAAAAAAAGGTCTGAAACAGACAGCCAGACAGACAAACGAGTGATTTTGTAAATGTTCCGTTTTTTCTTACGAATTTCTAACATTAACAAACTGTCGGCTCTTTTTTCTCCTTCACTGACTATAACCAATACAAATCTTTAAAACCACAATCTATTGGAAAAATACCACTGCTGTTTGCAATAAACTTCCTTGCTACCAAGTTGTCGTGTAAAATGTATGTACGAACTTCGTAGTACAGATGATATAATACACAAAATCTTATTAATAAATATCAACTAGATGTAGCTAGTCTGCGTTAGATGTAGCTATTATTCATTGATTCGTTTATGAAAGCGAAGAGGACAGTACGCACTTATATATTAGGTTGGCAACTCATAAACCCGCTATCTCTGTACACAAACTTTTCAACTTATTATATGTAGTCAATAAAATCAATCGTTAATTATATGAGCATCATCGACATCTAATATGCAAGTATTCTTTAAGGATCTGCCAACACGTAGGCGGAGCTAAAGTTCCGTCCTTATAGAAATGTTTGAACTTTTAATTGAAAAACCAGTGAAGTTCGATTTTGATATGACTTTTGTCTTTAAGTTTTCTATTACGTAAATTATAAGACAGAAAGCGAAACGGATGGCGAAAGATCTGGAGAGTATGGTGGTTGAAGAAGCATACTCCATCCGAGTGAAGAGTTTTACACGCTCTACATTTACTGCATACGATCGGGCATTGGCATGTAAAAAATAACATTGCTTTGATTTGAAGCAAGTTTAGCGATGACTTTGCTTAAATGTTTACAATAAAACTTAGTCGTAATTGCATGAAACAGTTACGATTGAATAACTCCATTTATACCCCACCTTGCACTCAAAAGTATCTTTTATTTATTATATTTTGATCTAGGTACACCGTTTCTCCAGCTGCTAGCCACCGCCGTTTACGTTAAAAATTAACATAAGCAACTCATTTTTTACCTCCTATAACCGGATACTTTAGCCTCTCGTTGGTACGATGGGCACTCAGTAGCTCCAAGCGCACATCAATTCTCCTCTGACATTGAAAGGGTGTTAGCTTTTATGGTAGCCAAAAGGAATATTTCCATTTTTTTCTCAAAGCATGAAGTTGTTTTTCCATTGCCGTATAAGGTCATAAAAATAGTTCTGCCAACAACGCGAACTTAATTTAGGATCTGTTTCATAAGGCTTTTAAATTTTTAAATTTTAATTTTAATAAGGCTTTTAAATTTTTTAAATCAATTGTAGGAGATCGCTGTGAATGGGGTCTATCGGACAAGTTAGAAATCCCTTCTTTGAATCTTTGAAACAAATGCTTGGCTGTATCGTAAGGGGGCATACCTTCACTAAATTGCAAACTGAACAGAAGTTCGATTGTCGCACCCTTTATATACTCTACGAGAAATACTTTAGAAGCTCGAAAAAAGTAGACCGTTTACAAGTTGCCAACCTAATTTTAAAAGAAATATCTGCACTTTTATTCCAACACAAAATCGTGTTTATATCCGTGAGTTTTCAATTCAACATACAAACTATAAAATGAAAACCCATCGCACAAAAATATTAGCTTCCATTAAAAACTAGTAATTTATTAAGCTTTAACGTCTGCCAGCTACCTCGTTCACGCGTACTACAGTAACGTAACCTGCTGTGTGTCAAACCAGGCAAGAATTTAGATTTGTTCCGCTTTCTTTTTTGAAATTTATTTGCATTCAGTAGTAATATCTTGAACGAGTTATGAAAGGGAGAAAATTTTGTATTCCATCCCAAGGCAATCATTTTCAGATTTGAGAGTTTGAGATACACAGTATTTGTAAATATATACTAAAATCAAACTTACAGAATTGTTCTTACGGACAATAATAGTATGTGATCAATTAGGAACCTAAATAACGTCACTGATAAGGTTGTTTCAAACTTACAGAATTTTTACTTACAGACAATAACACTACGTGATCAACCAGAAACTAAGAACGTGATAAGGGCATCAACGTTACAGAATTCCCCTTATAAACAATAATACTCCGCGATCAACTAGGAACCTAAAGTATGTGATAAGGGTACCAAATTTTACAGAATTGTCTTCACAAAAAATAATGTTACATTATCAACCAGGAATCCAAAGACCGTGATAAGGGTATTATACTTACAGAATTGTCCTTACAGACAATAATACTGCGTGATCTACTAGGAATTTAAAGGACGTGATAAGAGTTGGATGCTATTGTTCAGGAAATACTTTGAATTTCGAAGTAAAAGATAAGTTAGGTATATTAGTATATATATATATATATATATATATATATATATATATATATATATAAATATATAAATATATGACAATATTGTACTTCTTGATAAAGGAGTTCGATTAGATAAAAGGTTCAGACTCAGAAAAGATTTCCAAAAAATTTCATCAGCTTCAGGATTTCGCATGAGACGAAATGTTTTTTTATCATCACATTCAATGAATGATGTTTCTAAAAAATACTTTTCCTCTGGAAAGTGTATTGATTATTTTCTGGCTTTTCAATCTATAATAAAATTATAAACTACAATTTTAACTTCCACTATCTATGATTATTGAAAAAAAAACTGCTCTAGAAACTGCTTTCAGTTTTAGAGAGAAAGAAAAAAATAGCCTGTTAATATTTTATTACAATTTTAACGTCCTTTTTAAAACAGTCTTCTGATTTTTTCCTAATGAATTTAAACTTTTTCATTTTTAATATTAGTTAGAGAGATTTTAGATTAGTTGATATTTGTAATTTCCCAGCAAATTTCTTCAAGCTAAGAGATTGGTTTTGCAGTTATTTTTTTTATTTTTATTTTTTGTGCCTCAATTATTTTCATCTTTCCTTCGGCTTAAATGATTTACCTCAAAATTATCCATCATAGCACTATAATATAATCCGACCACACCCACAGGCTCCTGTCTCTTATTACGACGCGATTGCTGTAGCATATTGCGTTCCCATGGCGTCGCGTTCGAGTATGTAAATCGACAGAGTGACTAACAGAGAATGTGGTCACCGTCGCTCCGTGTGGTCGTCGCGTGGCACCGAGTGCGCGTCGAGTGAAAGGCGGGATGAGCTCTGTACTAGGAGCGACCACTCGCTTAACATCGCAATGCTACGCGCAGTTAAAGTTTGGATTCCGATATGGGTAAAGAATGTTTGCATTGAGCTGTGTCATCTTTTTATGCGTCCTTTATTAGCCTTTCATTAAAATTTTAAATGAAATTCGATTGATTTCTTGATTTCATCACGAATGGACAGAATGTTTACAAATACATTTTATACTTCGCCCTGTGCTCTGATTGTATTGTTATTAAGTATGAAATTTATTTTAATGGAGACTTTTCTAGAGTCTCATCAAAAATGAAATCAACTTCATCCGTTTCTACTGTTATAACTTCAAAAGGAATTGACAAATTGAGTTAACTGATAAGTTTTTAGCCTGCGATTCGGGGTTTTCTGGTCAGATCGAAAGTTCCAGAATATTTCATTATAAAGTATAGGTGTAATGAAAGGCGCTGGTTTAATTATAGTAAATACCAAGTCAACAAGTATATAGTCTTAAAGGAAATGGATTGATATCGACATCAAGTACAGACTGTCCCACTTCATAAGTTAATATTTGTCATAATTAGTGACATTAAAAAGTTACTTAGCTGAAGCAATTAGTAAATGGTAATGAGATGTGGGCTGCATACGCTAATTGTACATAAAAATACGAATAGATTAGTGCAGTAAACGGCAACGTAGTCTTCTGAGCTTCTGTTGGTATATAAAACGTCTTATTTATCGGCAGTTGCTTCCGCAGATATCTACAACGAATGCAATGATTTTCTGTCGGCAATTTAGCTAACAAATTAAGTAGTTAACAAGACCGAGTTTACGTTCTCCATTATCACGCAAGTCCTAAAATATACTCGTCGAAAATGACAAGAATAGGTTAATTTCTATTAACATGCACACCTTATTTACCCGCCTTTCGCCATCTGATTATCACTTATTCAGAGCTCTAAATACTTGTTAGTTAACAAATATTTAGAGCGGAAAAAATTAATAAAATGGATGGAAAAAATTAATAAAATAGAAGACTTTCAGTAACTTTATTAGTTTGTTAATGTAAATCTCCATTTTTTTGCGCAGAAAATATCTTGCCTGCCGGATGGTGGTAAGTCATAGATTAAGATGGTGCAGGGACAGTTTGATTTCTTTGTGACATTTGCATTTTAAAATATTTCTGTAAGAACTGGTCGAAGTTAAAAACTTATTAGTCATCCTAGTACATTTAAAATTAATTTTTCCATATTTGTGAAAAAAATATAAAAATTGCCGCGTATAATCTAAAAATAAAAAAATTTCCGCGTATAATTTATAAATAATTTGCCCTGGCTCAAGTAGAATTTTAATAAAACGCCAATTTCAAAATTATGTATAATACAACAAAAAAGATTGAAGAAAGGAAGGGCAAAATTTTCAGAAATTGTTGTAGCTCTCTGAAGCAAATGCAAAGAAAATGTACATCAGCAAAAAATATTTCATTGCATTCGTTTTTGCAGTTTCAAAGAAATACGTATATTTTACTGAGTACAGCGACGCAAAAGACATGTATATGAATAGATTTTCTGTTGTTTGTTAGTACGTACGTGGCCCGTATATCCATGTAACTGTCGTAAATGGAGTACCGTTTGATTCATCTTAAAAGCACAAGTAATATGGGTGTAATATAACAGCTAATAATGTAACGTTTATTACATCTGGGTTAACCCTTTCAACATTGGAACTTTTTACTTTTTCTCAGCTGAAAAATTGGCCCTGCCAAAATTGTCTTGCACTGAAGGTGTACATACGTCGAGAATTAGCAATTCTTTACAAATTTTTTGATTCACTGCCAAAATTGCAAGTAAGGAAACCGATATCGCATTATTTTTACTTTGGTAATGATGCGCTGAAAAAATTTTCGTTTCAATTATTTTTTAAAGTTAAGGCAATTAAATGTTTAAATAATGAAACGTTTGCCCAAAAGTTTTACAAATAAAAATATTTCACAAAAGGAGATTCATATGGGAACGCAGGAGAACCACACGTAAATATTGAGTTTATGGTAAAATATACTCTTTATTTTAGATACTAATAGCGCAAAATATAATACTAATAATACCAAGTCACTGTTCACAAAAATTAATTAATTGACCAATAAACTAGTAGTTAAAAATATAATCTGAAATTTAAACCCATAACATGAAACATGCATACTTTTGGTGAAAGCAAATGAGCAATATAAGTCATTACTAAAAGTGTTGATAATAACGTCGATGTTAAAGTCCGTGTCAAGGTTGTCTACGCTGATGTAAACGTTTAACAAGATGAATGGAGCAAAGTTAATGTTAGTATCTCCATAACGTGTACCATATTGGCCAATAAAGATCCCTTAGTCGCTTTGAACGTCAGCTTCTCAGTTAGTTTTTAGATCAAACTCAATGATGACGCCTAATTTGACTGTACCGTTTAGTGAGGTTTGTGTTTTAAAATTACGGTAAACGTGGTAGTTACACACAGAATGGGATAAATGAATATAAGACATTTAATTTACACGACGACTTCGTGGAGTTCGAAACGTAAGTCATATCTGAATACGCAATCTTTAGCGCTAAAGGTTATAACAAATGTTATTTATTGAGGTCATTTATTTTGAATTTACCAATTGATATGTACTGTAACGAAAATTATTTCTTTCTCTCATCTGATATCTAAAAAAATTAAATATTTGATGAATAATATTATAAATTGAGCAACGCTCTTACAATGTTTGTTCTTAAGCAACTTGATGGATTTTGTAGTTAAAGTTGATGAAGATTGATAGTATGGTTCAGTAATGTAAAGATCGATATCAATAAGTCGCTTTAAATTTAAGTTGATTGTTATCTTGCAATTAGATGTCTAAATAGCATTCAAAATAAACAATGCATTGAAAATAAATACCTCGTCTTAACCAAGATTTAAATTATTGACTTAAAGAACACTATAAAATATTTCTGAAATGAAAGCTAATTTTAGGAATTCGCAGCCAAACGATAGAATCGAAACACAACTTTATCCTGGCTCTTCAATATAATAGTGATTGTGATAAAATGTTACTAACAAACTAAGTTAAAATGACATGAATATATAAATTACCTTTATTTTGAACTTTTTTTTGTAAAGCTCCGTATATCGAACTAGAGCAAAAAATATTTCTCACAAACTCTATCGAACGGGATGACAATAAAAAGGTGTTATAAAATTCGACCGAAAATGTCAAAATTTTGTGATACACCATCTTCTTTGCAATATAAGAGCCTCCAAAATATGGCCTAATGTACCCTTCCCGCCTAATTTTATAACCACTGATGCCAAAAAGTATATAAAAAAAACGGCTTTTAGTAAGTTTAGTGCAAAAATATTTCGGTCAAATTACATTAATTAATTAAAGTGATGCATACAACCAAACTATTGTATGTAGCAGGTTTCATAGAAACTTTACATTAGGTGACAATTAAGACTAATTTGCTGCAAATAACTTGCTCAATATATTCGGTTCGTCATAAAACACAAGTCACTTAATTATCGACAGACACATAGCTATAGAACGCTATATAATGCGTTTCGGCCACTCATTAAACGATTATTTTTCACTTATGTAATATTTTGAGTTATATAATATTTCGAATGTTTTCATATGCCTTTTAAAGCCTATAAAGCTTCCATTTCGTTTTGTATGTTCACAACGGTTTAGTGACAGTATCGATTAATAAATCGTGTTTCTTCTTCAACTTGCATCACGTGAACTATTACCGATTGACCCCCATTCGAAGCGGCATGGCGAAATAATATCAAAAACTATGCATAACACATCGATGAAAAAAAATTCTACCTCAATGAGAAACATACTTTATGAAATAATTAAATGTGCAGAATATGAGGTATGTACAACTGAATGCATATTTCTATTCATTCTATATTTTTTATGCAACATCCTTAATTCTCACACCTTTATATCTTCGATTTAGATTACGATACCTGTTAGCTCATCACCTTGAATTGCATTCTAAAATTAAGTATACCCTCTTAATCACATAAATGTGAAATATGAAGTTCCTTGGTCCAAAACTTCAAATGGTTCATAAAATGACTTAAAATTATGTTTAGAGGAGTTTTATCGTAATATATATATTACAATTATCACTACATTATTTCCTAAACAACAGCTGGGTATATTATAATTATCGCTTTGAATAGAGCACAAAATCAATCCTTAATTTTCTATCACTAAAAATGGGCTGACGGACTATTAAAATTCTATTTCGTTACCACGTCTATCTTAAAAATTTCATTATGTAGATATTCAGCTGCAATGTATCTCAAATTCTATATCAGAACCAAAATACTAAAAAGATCTAGGTATAAAAGATGTAGGTAGTACTTTTTGAAAAATTCACCTATTTTTATGCCAATGTACGCAATATACTTACATTTAGATAAATAGAGTTAAATTGCAAACAGTTTACTCATTATTACTCTTAAATATTTATTATAAACCAAAGTATGTCCGGAAGCCCTGTTATGTGAGTTTGTTCTTGCTTAACAGATTTATTTTCAAATTAGAGTGCCTTATTTATCACTACTTTCAGATATGAATCTTACAATATAATTCTATGTACCTGCTTGTACATAGAATTATATACCGAGAAACTATGTAACTTCATAGTTGTAGTTCTTTGGTTTAAAACATTGTCATCAATGTTTTAAGCCAAAGAACTTCTCTTAATTAGCATCGAATTACATTTCATGGAGAATACTTTACCATATATGTCATTAGATTACACTAACAACTGCACACAAATATACAAAATGTATCCTCAATGTCTGTGTTTAAATGTCGGCGAAATTACATTATCTATCATAATAGGCGAATCAAAACCCTTCGATTGAAAAAAGATTGCTCTTGCAGCAAAAAACCCGCTACGATATATTTAGTTTACTAATCTTACAGTAAACCTTTTTAAATAACTAATAAATAAATAAATTTTTTCAACTGTTTATATTAACTTAAAGCATGAACTTGATATTTACATTTATCATTAACATAAGTCCTGAATTGCAAGATTAACATGTATATTTATTATTGTTTTAAATCTAACTAACCATGCACATAGTTACATATAACGAGAAAGTCATTTTAAAATGAAACATAAAACGACATTTCAGCGTATTAAACTAAACGTAACCCGCTCAGTCGCCATTATAACGAACATACAATTAAAAGTTTCAATGATACGTGAAGACTTCACAATTATTAATGCGGGTGAGCAGGTGTAATGAACTCTGTAATACCTCCATTGTTTTGGTAATTGTTGAAATAAAAATTAAATATGTCTTATTTAACTGTTACTTAACTAATTGTCCGATCGTGTTGCGAGATTATTAAAAATTTGACGAGTTTTAATGAGTTTAACAGTTATTATTTTAATCCCGGGTCATGGAAACATTGAGTCAAAAAGTTAAAAATTAACATGTATTTGTTCTGTCTTTGGGGAAGCGAAAGGGGTAATATATAATAAAAGTTTATTTGCCCTAATTTTTAGTGAATAATTTTTAAGGGCATTATGTTATTAAAACCAACCTAACATCGGTAATTTTCGAAAATTTACTTATATATGGCATATATGAGTATGTTATATATATATATATATATATATATATATGTGTACAATTATGCAATATTTTGTACTATAAATTAGAAAAAAAGTTCTGTTCTTTTTCAGAGCTGCAAAATAAAAATTTAACTTAATAACCTCAGAGACACCGACGCAGAAACCATATAGAACTTTTAAATACGGTATAGAATACCCAAGGCGTCCAGCAAGAAACGAATTAGATGCATACCTATAAAGAGGTGTCTATAGTATCTCATAAACTAAGTATACTGAGTCGACAAGTAAACCTTCATATGAAGTATTACTATTACGGTCAAATAATTGACACCCGCAGTTGGTTACAAAATACGATTTTAAGATATTTAAGTGAATTTGGAATAATATATTTGACAGCAAAAAAAACTATTGTAATATTTTTATAAAATATGGCATCAAATAAATTTTTATGGAAATTAAATGGTCACAGAACATTTTCAGAAGTTAAAACTTGTGCGAAAAAATTAAACACTCGGTGAAGTAGTTACATCAAAAAAGTTTGAATAAAACGATCAATAAACTGATTATAACAAGGCTTGATCATGTTAAACAAGTGAGTAGAGAAGAACTAATAAAAATATGTAAAAGAAATAAAAAGAAGTAGAAGAGACAATCTAGTCGATTAAGATTATCCAAAGGTTATTTAAAAAGTTGTAAGTACGAACACGGCAAAAGGGCTATTTTAAGATGTTGATATTAAACTCTCATCATTATCTTCAATATATATTTTTATTGCTGTTCGTTTTTTTAATTTACAAAACTCTATATAATTATTGTATTCTACAAACTATATCGAATATTATAGAAGTAATATTATAAATCTAACAATCTTCTCAAAGCATTTAAATAAATTTTCCTTATGGAATATATTTGGTGTTAATTTTATAGAAATTCATTAGTCACAATTAAATGAAACTACGTGATATAGTATTACATTTACTTTATATAAATTCTAAACAACAACGGTTTCGTTGTATAAAAACATCTTAAGGTGGATAATTAGTAAAGATTAAAGAATTTAATTAAAGTGGAAATAATAATACATCGCTTAGTAAGGGTAAAGAATTTAAATAAAGTATAAATAATACTACATCACGTAGTTTCATTTAATTGTGAACTTTTCATTAATTCATTGTTAACTTACATTAAAAAACGCCTAACAGAAAAGTACACAAGAAAGCAGTTTCAGGAGTCTCATTTGACATAAAATACAATTTAGTTTGGAAAATTTTCAAACATTTTCATTACAGGCGGAAGCTACTAATTTTATCTCTACATTTTTATTTGATTTAGGTCGAAGTAGTTTATCTCTAAGGTACTTATATTCAATATGTTTTCGATAATTAGGCCAAACGGTATTAAGGTGAACACTGCTTTATTTTTTTCTTAAATATACTTTAAAAATAAAAACGAAAGTCTTTTAACAACATTTCCACCGATTATTTTTTCTTTATTCCCTAAATTTGACATTCCGAAAAAAAATCATAACACGGAATGATATTATGACTCTAAAATTGTAAATGCGAAGTGACTATTTTCGTTTGTTGATCTTTCCTCCATAAAATTTTGAATACGTGTGTTCTACGCCATGAAGATCAACATATGAAATGAATATAAAATTATATTTTTAGGTAAATTTATATTTTTTGACAATCCTCCCCATATAATGAAATGAAAAAAATTTTAAAAATTACCTACCCCATGACATGTTATAAAATATGTCTCCCGAAAAGTAGCAAAGTGTTTGTTTTGGAGCTAAATAATTTATTGCTTCAGTTCCGAAATATTTCCTTTCAAACTACTTATTAGACTACCCAGTCCCTAGCTTCTAAAATATAATTTCAAAAAATCTGAATAACATCGAAATGTAACTCTTAACAAATATTTTTGATAAAAATTATAACAGCTAAATGCATGTAAACTTTCCAACTTTTTGTAACATCTAATACGTATAAATATATGGCTACGGAAAACTTACGGATTTTTTACTTTTATACCGAAACTTCATAAATGAAGATGAAAGTGTAGTTACAGTTAGTCACAGTTTTTTTATTTGATCGCATGAACATTGCTCAAACCGGCAATTCGCAATGACATGCAAATAAGTGGGACGATTACTGGACATGTATAAAACAAGATATTTAAAAATTTTGTGACACATATCATTATCGGTATGAAATAATTATTTATTTCTTATGTCGTTTTTTCCTCCTTTTCAAACAGTATTCACTAACATAAGTTGAAATGATTGACGATTTGACACGTACTTTGCTTACATAGAAGGTACGCGTTCATTGCATACTTTTTTTCAGGATACAAATAAATTATCGAGAGATCTGAGAAATGTGTTAGGATTAAGGGAGTGTATATTTAAAAGGAAAAATAGCACCATATTTTTGACCTTTCTTCCACTCCATTTAGCAATCATTTCACCTTCTGTCACATGTTTTAAATTTATTTCAATCGTCAATCTGCCACTCTTTGCTTGTTAGCTAACTTAGCCAGGAACATTAACATTTTAAAAAGTTTATATTCGAGGATATTCAAAAAGTTATCTGAATGATATGAAACTTTCACCGTCGTATAATGTAACAGAGAAAAATAAAGTATATTTTTGTAACGTATAGTTAATGAACAATAAAGTTTTAAGCACGAGATAAAGTGTGCCGGATGAATTTCTAGGTTAAATTTTAAAGTCATTATTGTTATATTAAGATAATGTGTGAAGATATGGTAGAAAATACGATAATCTACAAAAAGTTTAACAGTATATATCATAAATTATTATAATAATTTACGATATATTCCATTGAACTTTTATAATCAAAAGTGTTATAAATTGTAACTATTATATAAAAAACGACTAAAACGCAATGCAGTTATTGCCCTTCTTTGTCCGAAGAAAACAGAGGCGAGCAACTACTTAACATTTTCATGCGAGCTACCTCTAATACTATAATACATTCAATTTTTTTAATATTCGTTAATTATCAGTTATTATGAGTCATATTTCTGTGGTCGAAATAAAAAAGAACCCCCTTTCTAAACAATATTTTTCAATTTGGTAATTAAAATATAAACTTGTACAATAGAAAGGAAATTGTTTCCAATGTTGAATATATTTGGGGTTAATTTTGTAAAAATTCATTGTTCACAATTAAATGAAACTACGTGATGTAGTATTATTTCTACTTTCCTTAACTTCTTTACCACGACCTAGGTTTCGTCGTATTACAACATTTTCAGGTGGGCTATTTACAAAGATCTTTGCTAATAGCCCATATGAAGGTGTTTTAATACAACGAAACCTAGGTTGTGGTAAAGAAGTTAAGGAAAGTAGAAATAATACTACATCACGTAGTTTAATCTAATTGTTAAAATTGTTTCTCTCTAATTGTTCCTATACCCTCGTTATCTATTCGCATTCAAGAACTTGCCTCACAAAGGGTAATATAACTCTATAATGTGAGTATCTATACTAATATTAGTACATAATACTTTTTCTAGATAAATAATCTTTATGACTGTGATAACTACTTGGAAATTTATTTAGTAAAAATCAAGTTATAATTTAACATACAGACACAAATTGCGTTTTACATAATAAATATATATATATATATATATATATATATATATATATATATATATGTATATATATATATAAAGACAATAAGCTATTTTATACGCAAAATGAAAACAAAAATCGGTCAAGAGAAAACAAGAAGAAGAAATTGTAAAAGTGTCCCAAAATTCACGCAAGAAGTAATTTTGATTGAAAACACAGGTTTATAATTAAAAATTGTAAATTTTTTATTGATTTATATAGTATACAGTATAGGGTTATGTATGGAATAGCATATCGGGTAAATGGCCTCCACGACTTGGCTGGTACATACGCACTCTTTTGTTGAAATTTTCCATGATTGTTTTGCATAAATGTGGCTGAATTTCGTTGATACAGCGCTCAATTTCCTCCTTCAAGACGTGGGTGATCGTGGTCTTGTTGACATAAACCTTAGACTTCAAAAAACCCCAAAGAAAAAAATCCAACGGCGTTAAATCGCATGATCTGGGCGGCCAATTCTGATCACCAAAACGGGAAATTACACCACCAGGACATGACTCATGCAATAATTGAATTGTTTCTCGGACTGTATGGCATGTGGCACCGTCTTGTTGAAACCACATGCCGTCCACATCCATATCTTGCAATTTTGGCACAAAAAACTGGATTATCATGTCGCGATAGCGAGCACCATTAACCGTTATTGTCTGACCAGCTGCATTTTCGAAGAAGAATGGTCCGATGATGCCTCCAACCCAAAATCCGCACCAGTTACATGTGGTGGATGCATTTGTTTCTCAACAATCACTTGTGGATTTTCTGAACCCCAAATGCGACAATTTTGTCGATTAACAAAGCCATCAAGATGAAAATGAGCCTCATCGCTGAAGATGATTTTGTTCGAAAAATCAGCATCCACTTTTGTTGTTCCATAATCCATTCAACAAACTCTCTTCGCTGTGCGTGGTCAGTAGGCTTCAGTTCTTGAGTCAATTGAACTTTATAAGCATGAAGATGCAAATCTTTCGTGAGAATACGCTGTTCTCGAAATGTCCAATTCTTGACCACAGCGCCGAATTGATGTTCCTGGACTCTCAGCAACACTCTCTCGAACTGCTTCAATATTTTGTGTTGAACGACTTGTTGAAGGACGGCCAGACTGTTTAAGATCACTAATCCAGTCTATCTAAATTTTTTAATTAGTCTCTTTACAATTGATGAAGTTAAATCACTATTCCGACCATATTTTGTACGAAAATTGCGAACTGTTGCTGCCAAACTTTCATTATTTGCAAAATATTGCTCAACAATAAAAATGCGTTGTTCTTTTGTGTAGCGCTCAATTTTTAATAACCCTGAACTGTCAGCTGTCACGCTGTATTTTTTTTTTGGTTGGCAACACTTTACTGCACAAATGGCGCAAAATTCAAATCTTGCGTGAATTTTGGGACGCCCGAACCCTTACTTCCACAAGGAGCAATGGGTGCCATCAACCCTCTATGTAAACATTAATAGTATCGAATATCGACTTTCTACTTAAAAGGGATCCATCTGCCGCGCTACCCGCCGCAAACTGCATCAACGCCTGAGCCAAATGAAAAATTGAAAAACTTGTGAGGACAAGAGTTGTTCCTTACATCGTGAGAAATATCTCTTGCAAAAAATGTTTTTCTTTAAAGCCAATGGTTTAGCAGTTATAAAGATATAAACAATTAAGTTATTTATAAAAATTAATCTCGTCCGAATTTTTCAATCTCGGTAATTTTCATTCAACCTATATCTAAATCCACATTTTATTGATATTCTTCAGGTTATTCAGAACAATTCTTCATGAGATAAGGGTTGTGAACAACAATTTTTAAGCATTTTTCTAGAAAAATGTTTAAAGTAAATTCAAAAATAATATTTTTTATATTTGGTTGCTTGTGGCCCTGTTTCAATAATATTTAATATCTTACATTACAACCTTGAAAAATATTTTCCTTATTTCTAATTTACCCTCTGATATTAACCCCAGAATTAAAATTCAAGTTTTTAAATGTCTTGTCTATAATTGGACCACTGTACTCTATCTCTGTGCTAAAGTCGAACATCGAATAGTTTACAAGAAAGTCGCTTGTGACAAACGAAAGACCACATAGATACGAAACACTAAAAACACGTTTGAAAATACGTTGTTAAATCTATATTCAGATTGCGTATATAATTTAAGAACTCATGTTAAAGCAGCTCGTGCCGTGACCAATTTTTCTTCAAAGCCTGATCACCTTGCACAAATAATTTTATCAATAAAGTGCATTTTATGCAATAACGAGCGCATCGGACACATTCGTCGCCGATTGGCGAGCCGCGACCGCGGTGACTTTCCGTTATCGGGGCCAAGTCAAGTATCCACAGCGCAGGCGTTACCTTTCACTCCATTAAGCGGTCCGCGAGATGCGCCACGGGAAGCCGCGAGGAGCAGCAAGTTGCGAGGTCACGCCGACCCATCCAAACTACTTTTTAGGATATTGCTGCAACCAGAAAGTGCGCGCTATGGGCATATAATGAGAGTCCAGTGCAGATATGCACACAATTTAAATGTGGACTTTTGAAATGATCTTCGAACGTCATTGAAAGGAATTGAGTGTAAAATATATTAATGATTACTTGGCTAAACGTAGCTTATTTTTTTATTCTTATAAGCAATTGGCTGTAAAATAAGATCAATGAAATATGTGTAGCTATAAGATAAATAAATGCAGCAATATCGTGTTGTATTTACGTACGGAATTCTTAGATTCAATGAAATATTTTCAAATTACTGATTTGAATTATTTAAGAACATCATATCGAACAAATTGAAAAACTAAAAATTTAAGTGAAGATATTTATTAAATTTGCTAATTAGTTTTTAGCCACGCGTTTTGGAATTTTCTATAAAGATATTCTAAACTTTTAAATTTTTTTTATATTTTTAAAATATATTTTTGCCGAAGTGCGCTATGTTAGACAATTAACCCCAAGCTGCAAGTTTCTTTAAGCCTCATATCATAAGCAAATTAATTTAAGTGGACTTCAACTCTACTACTTCACGAGTTTGGTCTAAGTTGACATTAAAATGTAAGTTCGCTTGGGTGAAGCCATTAGTAACTTAGGACAAGAAAACCTTCATGAATACCTTGTCGATTTTTTTTAATTTAAATTAACAGATCTTTACGCGAAAGCATATTGTCATTGCCTACTAGAAAGGGGCAAGTGTTGATAAATATGATGCATATATAGTTTGATTCCTTTGTGAAATTTTGATCCTAAACTTACGAATTAGTGTAAGCCTTTATATTATATACATAATAGGATCTATTTCTATGTAGAAAATAGATCCTATTTTCTAAAACGCACGAGCAAGACGGACGACCGTAACACTTTAACAAAATAATAATAAATAGTCGATGGGAAGCCAGTAATCAACTCAGGAACCGCATTTCTGAATAAGGCGTTAAAAAATGTAAAGAATGTGTAGAAGTATATGAGGTAACTTACGCATTGCATGATATAATTACTTATTGTTGAATATGTTGACATTATGTAGATAGCTATATAGATTTAATATAAAATATATAGCTTTGATTAAAAAAGATATGTCAAAAGAATCTCCCGTCGAATTTGGTTTCAAGAAACATGCGACGAAAGCTGAGAGGCATAAATGAAGACAGTAACCATAGATTTTAGAGGCAAAAATATTTTAAACTAATTTAATATATTCTTTTCGGGATGTAATTGGTTTTAATAAAAGATACTCGGTGACTGTATTTAGATTTTAAAGTTAAACAAAGTTACAATGCACCACATGTCATAAAATGGAGAATATATTAAATTATATATACTAGTATTCTTTAAAATACTGGCAAGTTTCAATAATATAACATATAAGACAAAATTATTCATAACTACATTGGAATCGCGCGATATTACTCTTAAAAAGACGATTTCATCTAACTTATATTTATGCACATACATAGGTACACGTATCCTGTATATACAACTACGGTAAATACTGTATATGCACGTATCCTGTATATAGAAGTACGGAAAGAAGATATTAAAAGGGTATAAAAAATTAAAATTGAAGTTGATCATTTTAGTTATTTTAAACGCCAAATGACGTTATGAATTCCAAAAGCGATCAATTAATATAAGGGCTTATATGAATGTAAAGGAGGTGAAGGAATATTTCGAGTAAATGATCACATGTATTGACATTATGACGTGATTACGTGCACCTATCGTTGATGAACTTACGATATTTTAATGGCAGTTGATTTGATGAAAGTCTATTGAAGAGAATTGGACGAATTCATTGAATGCAGTTTAATCGCCTTTTGAATACTGAATTATACTTCAATGCATCATACAATAAATCATACTGCGTATGCTAGTCGTATTGTATTGTTTCAACTCTAGCTGATATAACTTTTTAAAACGATCTGATGTGCTAAATACCGTCGCTTTTTGTTGGACAGCACTTGACAGCGATGCACCAATTGAAATTATATTTTATGTGATTAAAATATTATATTGCTGTGACTCTATATGTGATAATATAACCTTGAAAATATTTTATTAAATATATAAAATATGAAATCGAATTACCAGGAACATACCAATAAAAACTATACTGCTATATATTTTCATTTCAATTAAAGTTATTTTGTTTTAAATTTACGCCGCACCTAAGTGGTAACATTAATATTAGAAATGTTCAAAAGCAAGGCGAAGACCAGTTTACTTTTACCTAAGTGGGACTATCATTACCCGTTCGTGATGGTATAAACCTAATATTTAACATTACATATCTGAAGTTTAATGTTGTGAAAATATCCTTTGCATTTCGTTATTACATAGTTATCTATCTAAAACATCACGTTTTCTTTCATCAAAATAGTGTTAACAGTAACATAATGCATATAATCAGATATATTTACGGTTTAACGTTAAGACTTAATGGTATTCACTTTTTAAATTTCAAGTTCTAATCTAACGATTTTTTACATCACCTGCAATGTGTTTGCGTAACAAATAATATGGAAACGACACCCGTTTACACGGTAAATAATTCGTTACAAATTTCAACGTTCATCGCAGAATTTTAGAAACTAGAGTTTCTTTGAGATATCATACAGTGAAAAAAAAGTACAAGATGAGATGGTCAAAAAATAAGTTAGTTGGTTTTACGATTCGATCGGTTTTTAGCAATAGAATTTTGAGATAATTTTTAAAATTCGTAAATCTTAAAAAGAGCAACTATATTTTATTAAACTGACTTCAAAAAAGGATGAAGTTCTCATTTTTTTTATGTATGTTACCCCATATTTGATGATTCTTTTTTTTTATTTGGAACAATTTATACCGTGTATGGTGTCGTGAAAATTTAATTAAAATCTGATTATTAAAATTGATCAAATTTCACAAAATTAAAGAATGCAGATGTCATGATAGAATCTTGATGAAATAGGTCCAACCAATTTGGACCTTTTTTATTAGGAATGGTATTTTGGTTATCATTATATTTTGGTTTCATGAAAATGTTATTACAATTTGACCACAAAAATTAAAAATATACCATACAATTCCTCAACATTGCACAGCACAGATGCTGTGATTGAGTTTCGATGATTTAGATGATAATCTAATGAGACACAATTAAGGACAACATAAAATTCTTTAGCAAATCGAAGCATATTGATAAAGCCCTAAGGTTATGATAGGAACTATACAGTTATGAGGTATAAGCTCATCTAATTTGAACTCGTTTGACTTATCCGGACAAAGCTAAAAAGTGATAAGATAAACGGGTAGGTTAGTATATACAGATAGACAAAACTTTTGATCCAAAAATCCTGATACTCTAGGTGTACTATCTGTCTAAGCAGGAGACTCGAAGTTCTACTATTTTTAAATTAGTATTGTGGATCTCAAGCAGAGAGTCGATCATCATTCTCGGTCGGTAAACCTAAAGACTTGAGAGCATACTGTTTTTAAATCAGTATAATGGCTCAATAAAAGACACAGCCACTAAACTTTAGGTTTCAAGTCCTCCATCTCTATGATGTGAGGTACTGTCTTCAAAAAAGTGAGACCTAAGGATCTGCTGTTTATAAGTTAGTGTTGTTAATAGTTGTGGATCTTAAGCATAGAATCTATTATTGAATTCAAGGATACCACCACCTTAGTTCTCCTGAACCGTGAGACTTGAAGATCTACTTGTTTTTAAGTTATTATTGTTTGTCTCAAGCAAGGACTCTGCATAGAAATTCGGGTTCCAAGTCCTGACGCTGCAGTAGTGCCTATCTATTAGCTGCTTAAGGAGTGAGTCTTAAAGATCTGCTAATATTAAAATGTAATTTTTGGTCTCAAACAAAGACTCTGACATTAATCTCTGGGTTTCTACTCATCAAATATGATGCTTTAGAAGTAATGCTTTCATAAACTGTCAGGCTTGAGGATTTACTAATTGTAAATTTGTATTCTGTGTCTCAAGCCGACTCTATCAGTTATCTTCAGGTTTCAACTCCTCGTTTTTTATGGTATGGGGGAATTGTCTGCTCAAATCGTAAGACTTAAGGATCTTTTGATTTTAGGTTAGTATTGTAGGTCTTAAGCAGAGACTCTAATATTAACTGCGGGTCCGACATCTCAGTCTCGGCACTGTGGGGGTATTACCTACTTAAATCTTGAGAATTATAAATCTACTGTTTTTAAATTGGTGACTAGTGGATTTGCCGTTTTTAAATTTTAAATCCCAAACAAAGACTCTAAAGACTCTATTAAACAAGAACTCCTTTGTACTGATGCTGCAGGGGTACTGCCTACCTGAATTGTGAGACTTGTAGATCTACAGCTGGACTCCGTGTTCCAACTCCTTAGTATTGTTTCTTCCTCAACGTGAGATTTAAGAATCTACAGTTTTTAAATTAGTATTTTGGGTCTCATGCCCAAACTTTTCCACTGAACTCTGAGTTCTAACTTCTCATTTTTGACGCTGTGGAGGTACTGCCAGCTTAAATCGTGAGTTTTGAAAATCTGAAGTTTGAAATTAGTATTATAGGTCTCTAGCAGAAATTATGATGCTAAACCTCGGATTGTAACTCCTCAGTACTGCTTCTATAGGTGTAGTACTTGGGTGAACTAAGACTTGAGGGTCTCCGTTTTTAAATCACTATTTTTAGTGTTAACCAGAGACTATTACAAAACTCCAGGTTCTAACTTCTAAATCTTAAAGCTGTATGTGTACTGCCTGTCTAAGATACGGGATTTGAGGATGTACTATTTTTAAAATAGTATTTTAAGCCTTAAGTAAATTTTCTACCTATATACTCAGAGTTTTAACTTCTCAGACTTCAAGTTTTAGAAGTACTGTCTGTTTAAATAGCAAGACTTGAGAATCTGCTGCTTTTAAATTAGTATTGTGAGTACCAAGTAGAGACTTTGCTTTATACTCGGCGTTCTTACGCCTCATTTCTCACGCTACGAAATTCCCACGCACTGCTTGCTTAAATTATAAGATTTTAGGACCTGCTGTATTTTAATTATTATTTTGGGTTTCAAGCAAAAAATTGTAATTGTACTCCGGATTCCAATTCACAACTTAAATGTAGCACTCATCTGTATGTATGGATGTACATATATTTATTAACGTCAGAGAGGAGAAAAGTATTGTGAAGTTCAGAAACGAATGTGAGTGTAAAAGAGGATAGAAGCGTTGATTCGACACCGATTCCAAAAATATCTAGCAGTAACAGTATTTGCTAATTTATTTATGTTCGGAAACAATATTGTACTGACAATTAAATGATACTACGTGATGTAGTATTATTTCTACTTTCTATAATTTCTTTACTACGACCTAGGTTTCGTTGTATTACAACATCTTCAGGTGGGATATTAGCAAAGATCTTGTATTACAACATCTTCAGGTGGGATATTAGCAAAGATATTAGCAAAGATCTTTGCTAATATCTCACCTGAAGATGTAATACAACGAAACCTAGGTCATGGTAAAGAAATTAAAAATAATACTACATCACGTAGTTTCATTTAATTGTGATTAATGAATTTCTACAAAATTAACGTCAAATATATTCGATATCGTACTGAAAAAGTTCCAACTGAGTAGTTTTACTTTCATTACTTCCAATATGCTTCTTATTCAGTGGTCATTTAAGGCCGTTACATTTTTGATGTGAAATATCTAATAGCGCGTTTGAATGGAGTTAAAACGTTCTGATGGCACATAGCGACGTGCCATTCGGACATCTTCACGTCTTGTCCGCTCTTGCCGACTTATTTAGTCAGATTTGCATCTAGTTAGATAACAGTATTATAAAGTTAAATATATATTGTTAAGAATTAATTCTGTGATAAATTACTTCATAAAAATAAAATAATACAATTAAACTAATATTTTATTATTAATAACTATCTAAAAATTTGTTTTTTATATTTTTAAGCGTCCTATGACGACTCACAATTTTTTCGTAAATATGTTTTCTCAAATTGCCCACCTGAAGATATTGTGGTACATCGAAACCTAAGTCATGGTTAATCATTTAAATAAAATAAAATTAATTATATGATAATATATAATAGATATTATTAGATGTTAATCATTTAAATAAAATAAAATTAATGATATGATAATTAATAGATATGATAAAATATAAGGTAGTTTCATTTAGTTGTGAATAAATTTAAACGATAATGAATTTCTACATAATTAACGCCAAATATATTCAATATTTAAAAAATTTTTTTCTTTTTACTCTAGCATTCAAAGTTATTGTCCTTATAAAATCAAGTGTCCTAATAAAAGTCCTACTAATCAACACTCTTCGTTATATCTACCTAATTTTATCTTACTCTTTCCTTAGCCAAACCACGCTAACTTCTTTTACTTCCAAACAAAACCATTTTTTTAATATCCAGTTATTTTCTTTACATACGTTGTTATTAGAAAGAGATGATCATACTTTCTGAGCTACAAATCATAAACAACCGACCGGTAGTGGGATAATGCTTTGTCCATGCCGGTTAACAGGTATAGGCACTATTCTCTGTTGCTTTTAGACAAAATACAACTAGAGTCTCGCTCATACAAGCGCTAGATTACGAAAAGTTGATTTTAATGAAATATTTTGTTGTTAATATTTACAAAGTACTTACCAATGAAATAAGGTATCTTTCGTACTTTTTACAGTCACTGTATAATTTGTACATTTTCAAATATTTTTTGAAAATTTTAATAATTTAAAATGATGTGAAGTTTCGATGGGAGACCATATATGACTAAACAAATTCCAGACAATTACCTTTCTTTTAAGTTCCCATTTTGCAGCGTAGGTGACGCATCTATGTATAGAATATTTTCAGCTTCGGTCACGACTTAAATAAGAATAAAAATATTTATCGCAACCTCTATATTCTGTGTTTTGTCTGCAATATCTCCAATAATCCCGTTACACCTTCATACCTCAGATTTAGATTCCAATATTTGTCATCTAACGACTACAAATTTCGATCGCTGGTTAATCTTTCAGCATAGAATTGAATTTTACGAAGAATCCTCCAATATATATTCTAATAGATTATGGAATAAACTGACCACCAATATACGAATACGCCCACGTTGTCTACGTTCAAAAGTTATTTAAAATGACTTTATTTCTCATAATCTGCAGATGTTAATCCCTTCTATAACCCATCCTTATCATCTGATACTTTAGGAGTAGGGAGGGGTCCCTACTTAAAATATCGTTTTCCTTTGTTTTTACTTAATCTTATTTTTCATTATATATTATTATCTACTTAATATTTGATAATAAATTAACGTTAAAAATCACTTAAAGTCTGGCAAAGCACTTACTGTTACTTTACTCATTTAATTTATTGTGATTGGCTGTAAGATATTGCTTTTGTAGTAATAAGTCCGTCCCTGTATATTTAATTTTCTAAGCTTGCAGGAAATTTTGGTGAATAAATAAAATAAACATCCCGGTTATGCGTATAAACGTTTGCCAGCAGACGCTATACAGATTTAATTTATTATTTAATGAAATTTTATAAATAAGAATGAAACTGACAACGATACAACAAAAAACGACAGCATGAAGTCACTCACTAAACATTCATTTTTTATCGATTGACTTGTCCGAAGTACTAGGCGCGTATGAGTATGAAAGAGTTTATTTGATTGTAGTATCATCAAGCGATTATGTGATCATCAAAAATTATACTGTGACCGCATTTCTTCGAATTATCACAATTACCATTTTTAAAATAATTAACATTTACTAAAATAATTAAATGTAATCTGACAAATAAATGGTGCACCATTTTATTTTTATTAGACTTCAACGTAAAAATACATTTAGCGAACTTATTTTGTTTATATATATTAATAATTTGATAGAGAGTATTGAATATATTTGGCGTTAATTTTGTAGAAATGCATTATTCACAATTAAATGAAACTACGTGATGTAGTATTATTTCTGCTTTCTTTACCACGACCTAGGTTTCGTTGTATTACAACATCTTCAGGTGGGATATTAGCAAAGATATATTTGCCAATATCCCACCTGAAGATGTCGTAATACAACGAAACCTAGGTCGTGTTAAAGAAATTAAATAAAGTGAAAATAATACTACATCACGTAGTTTCATTTAATTGTTGATAGAGAGTATTACGAACACCAACTTTGTACGTGTTCCGACCCGAACCTTTTTGGGTTTTAATTAGATTTCGGTACCCAAAGGATGCGAACGGATCCCTATTGTGAAACGTCGCCTGTGTTGGCCAATGGTTTCTGACTTCAAAATGAAAGAAATAAAAACTTAAAATTTACACATAATATGCAGTTCTCTGGCCCAAAATTGGAAATGGTAATGATTTGAAATTATACTTCGAGGAATCTATCTCCCAAACAGGTGAAAAAGAGTTGAAAAAAGTTTGCATAAATATGTATCATTAAAAAGAGCTCTTTGAACAATTTATATAATTATTTATTGACAAGTTTATCATAAAACCTCATTGCATGTGAAGATGCAATTTAACTCTGATATATTCATATCCTATATTTAAACTACGTATAATAAAAGGAGTATAAAATAATATAAATGTTACGAATAATAAAACCAAATGATTTTGAGAAATTCACGATGTTATTACTAGGCAATATATTTCACAATGAAAAATACCATTAGTATTTAAAAATATGTCAATGAAAATATTAGCTTCCCTAGAAGTTTATGTTAAATTTACGTAAATGCATTTTATTCGTCTTAATAGATTATTTTTTGTATTTTTTAATTACCCCTTTAAATACAAACAGCCTTTCACCAATAATTCCGTGTAATAATAAATATGAAATTAATTATAAGATTTGTAAAGTTTAAAAAAGTAATATTAAAATTATTCGTCGAATTTAATTAAAATGTTCCAACATAATTAAATAAAAAGGGGAAATAATTTATGTGGTCTTTTCCAGTTCATTTAAGTTAAAAAAATAATTCAATTCAAAGTTTTCTAAGCAAATTATTTATGAGTTTAATAATGACGATATCTTCTTTTGATGATACATTTTTAAAACTAGGTCACTACTATGCCGTACCTACTGTGACAAGAAACAAATTGATATAAATCATTCTTATTTCAACTTACACGCTTAAGTAATGCTAAATGCTGCTTCCAAGTACATATTTTACTTAATTGTTTAAACATGTGACTACTTCTCTAGGTGACGTTTAACGTTTTATAACCAAAGCGTCAGAGAGTAAATAAAAGGTTTAATGACTATTTCGTGGAGAGAGAAAGCTCTCTCGTGAAATTGTAATGCATTTTAGTTCAACGAGATAAGAATACATCATGTACTTAAAGACTCATTCGTCAGTTTCACTGACCTCTGACGTAATCTACTGCACAAACGTGAAAGCTCCAGTTTGGTCGTTCAGCATTCGTTTAGTAATTTTTGAACTTATTTTAAGAGAAGTATTCGCATCGTAAATCACATTTACATATATCGATGCATACATGTACTCGTATTATATTTTGATTCTTGCAACGACATGATTTTCGGGTGCTAATTATATTTTAAGAGCAAACTAACCCTTTGTATTTAAATGGAAAAGTTTTTTAATTTTTAATCTATTAATTTTTATAAATTTTGTTAATGTCTCTGATTCTAGTTAAACAGCAAAGGTAATTCTTGCAACTTACATCCTTGACGTTTTTCAATATGTTTCTTATAATTTCTAATAATAGTACGTACTCATACTATTTTTCGAAAACCTTTTAATTATTTTGTTTCCTCGTATAACACTTTCAATTATAATTTCATTAATCTTCCAAACTTATTAAAAGATTCACTACATCTAGAAATTCACATTTTCATCAGAAACATGTAAAACATGTTACGCATCAACGTTGTAAAATAAATTTCTACCTAATCATCTTACGGCTTCAATAGGACAGTTACTAACATTTTGCTGTATACTTTGTGTCATTTCAATTCATATCATTTTATTCTATCATAATTTCAATTAAGATTCTTTATCCAAGGCAAAAACCCTTGAAACGGATGAAAGCTGATCTCAAGGAAACACTAAATTTTGTGAATTAGAGTTTTTTTATATTGTTTTATGACGATTGACATTAATTAAAGGTAAAAATAAGATAATAAATAAATCAACTTATTATCAGATTTTAAAAGAGGTAGACCTCTTTTAAAATCTGATAATAAATGAACCTACCTCTACCTCTTTCAAAATCTGATAATAAATGAACCTACCTCTACCTCTTTTAAAATCTGATAATAAATGAACCTACCTCTACCTCTTTTAAAATATGATAAAAAATAAATCGAACCTCTACCTCTTTTAAAATATGATAATTAATAAATCTACCTCTACGTCTTTTAAAAATATGATAATAAATACTACCTCTACCCATCTACCTCTTTTTCTCAATATGATAATAAATAAATTTACCTCTACCCATCTACCTCTTTTTCTCAATATGATAGTAAATAAATCTACATCTACCTCTTTTAAAATATGACAATAAATAAATCTACCTCTACGCATCTACCTCTTTTTCTCAATATGATAGTAAATAAATCTATCTCTACCCACCTACCTCTTTTTCTCAATATGGTAGTAAATAAATCTACCTCTACCCACCTACCTCTTTTTCTCAATATGATAGTAAATACCTACCTCTACCTACCTCTTTTAAAACTATGATAATAAATAAATCTACCTCTACCCATCTACCTCTTCTTCTCAATAGAATTGCAAGATAATATCTATGGAGTAGATTTTCCAATGTAATGTGTCATAAAACTCAAAGAGAATGAGCAGGTGCCATGTAGGTATTACCGGTTAAAACAACCTTTCTGATGAAATCAAAATATCACTTTTATCGGCTGATAACAGTTGAATATCCGGATTTCAGTATGAAAATGAATTTAAAGAATTTAGCTGAATACTCAATTTATAGCAAGTAATACTACTGAAACAGGAGACTTATGTCAATTATAACGTGAAAAACTACATAATTTACATTAAATAGAGCATTTGAAAAAAAAAAATTTGTATGTATAAAGTAGAAAACACTTTATATAAAAATTAATATAATTAAATGTAAATTAAAAATTCTTTAATAAAAAAATGCTGACACTATAATTATTTTCAATTAAAACACAAATGAACAAAATCAAGGTTAAACAAGAAAATTAAAAACATTTAGTAACGTCAGACTAAAAAGTTAAAATCAAAGGAGATTTTAATTTTGTATGATAAAAGACACCAAATATTAACACATAATGACATTAAATGCTTACATCTTAATATAAGCGAACTATAGTAAACTATGTTAATCACATTCCGTCATTGCGATTACGTCATAAAAAAATGCCAATATGTCTGTGACACTCCGTCACTGTGATTACGCCATAAGAAAATGCCAAATAAACATATTGATATCTCACTTTAAAGATGCACAGAAATGTTGCGTAGAAAGGCCACCTATTGGTTACACTTTTTAAGGCTCTGAACTTCGTACACTCTGAACTTCTGATTTTACTCCTCATAAAACTTCATACAGGACGCTATATATGAAAATCGATTCTTCAGGAGTAAACTCCAAAAAATATACTGAAAATACGACTATCGATAAAGAATTTTCTTACGTATATACAAGTAAAAAAGATTAGCTTAAAAAATATTTATGTTAGTAATACGTAAAAAATATTTATGTATGGTGAAACCTTTTTTCTTGCCATATAAATTAAAAATATAAAAATTAAGTATAGCATTATAATTTAAATACTATATAAATGTTACTCAATGCAAGATAACGTTTTCCACTGTTATAGACACCGATGAATAAAGCATAAACATGAAAAGCACTATTACCACCACCCGGGTTGTCTCAGGGACCCGTAGCGTCTGAAAATTATGCAAAAGGAGAACCTTTAAAAATCTCCTAATAGTTTCCCGTATCTACCATCAAACGATTTCACCCAACATTGTCTTCTGCCTATACCTCGCAATGAGCCGTTTAGGACTTCCATTTTTTCAAGAACGCTTTTTACGAACGCCCTAACTGATTGAAATCAAGTCGTGCTCAGCGCAATGAAACAAAATGTGTTGCATGTTCTGCATTGAAACATTGAAACTATGAGTACAGGGTGGGCTACTTCCTAATATAAATCTGTGGAAACATACGCGGTAGGCGTCGAAATCCATAGAAAATTGTAACTTACAATAACCGGGTTTGTGCTTGGCATTTTCAAACCGCTCAGAAACCCACAAGAAAAAATTATGTAGTAATTTCGTCTGCGGGAATCACCTAGCTTTCAAGTGAGCATAGGTGATCTTAAAAATATGCACGGTGCAGTCACAGTATGTCTCAATTAACCATTTGGATCCCGACGCAATACAAAATCTACACCGACGGCGTATAAGCCAATATACTAAGGATGAGGATCGTTTAAGAATCGAGGCGTATAAATCCTCAATCTCGTCCGGCTAACGGAGCCATGGCGTGGGAAGCTAATCTGGCTCTCTGGAAAGCAACTCTTGCATGAAGCTACACTTAGATGTGAGAACCATATCTAAGTACGTGATCTAATTCCATATACCAATATCGACTCGAAAATTTCCCCATTCCGTTTCCTCTCAAGCCTGCCTTGAAGTATCGCATTTTTGGGAGACAATTCTTGGCACCCCGATCGATTATCCTTGCAAAAGGTTCTACTGCCCAGTTCTCTAGTTTTATTAGCAGTTCGTTATCATATAGAAAACAGTGTCGCATCCTTGAAGGGATATAGAGAGAGAATGTTTTCGATTGGATCGAAGACCGGAGCTTACAGTCAGCCCCTGTTCACCTGTTCACCTGTTTCATTACTTCGATGCTTTCGTCCTGCAAAATGTTCACTCGTCACAGAAAGAGTTCCTAGTTATCCACTGACACTCAATGAGACTCCAATGCGGACAAAATAGCTGACCACCAGGCACATCCAGTCAACACTTCTCTGCACAACCACGTGAATAGATGGGAGCTACATTTCACCTGGCACTGACTTCAAGAATCTTTAGCAGTAGCAGTATCTTGTAAATCTGTGTACATTCGGGAACGTTATTGTACCACAATAGTTCCATCTTGGTCCATCCGGTTTTTTAGTGCGCGTTGAACCTTTGGTTATTGAAATTGGTTTGATTTTTATTTTAAATTTTTTTTTTCCATTTTTATTGCTTATGATGTCTTACGTTACCCAAAATGTTACGAACTTAGAATAATTTAATAATATCTACTTTATAAAAATCGAAATAGATATTTACGACGTTTTATGAACATAAATATAATTACATATATTAACCTACATACTTGCAAAAACACATATATGCATACATTCAGATATATAAATCACATTCCCTCTGTTGGCTTAACAATAGTAAGCTTTCATGAATATTTATGCCTGTGTACCCCACCTACCTGTATACTACTAACCTAATTGTATTATATGTTTGTATATACCTGTGATTATTACTCGCTTACCCACCTCATTCCTACTAATATTCTAGTTATTTTACATGTCTGCACATTCTCACTTTTCTACCCACATAATATCTTAGTTTCTTCATGCTTTTGTATATAACTGTATACGCTTACTTACCTTTTTACTCCTTACTTTCTTACTTGCGTCAAGATAAGTAAAACAAGTCCAACTCAATGAGTTTACCCCTCGTCACTGAAGAGTTCCTGTCAGCAATTTCTGGCACCATCATTAGACCTTGATTTTCTCGAGGGTACATTTATGTCACCCATAAACCTATCAAAATTTAAGAGACTTTATTATTAGATTATAATTAAACCTAGATAATCCAAACTCGATCACGAGACTTGCACTTTTCATTGTTGAAAAACTTCATGATAGATCTTCAATATTCCTAGTCAAATTCTTACTAAATGGGACCTATACTGGGAGTATACGCTTGGAACTAAAAAGTTACCTAATTGGTTGACAAATTCCGAATATATAAGGAAAATGAATCGAATTGAGAACTTCTTCTTTTTTTAAGTCGACTAAAAATAATGCACAAAACAAAGTATAGAGTCAGAATATAAATCATGTTATTTTTTTTACCTGGGATTTTTTTTGTAGTTACTTTAAATTCGGAAATATCTTGCTTTAAATCAATTGTATTATGTTCTCAAAATCATTTAATTTATCTTTATACGGTTTGTTTCATTTTATTAACTCCCGTTATTTTGAATACGAATTCAATATTAAAGTAATTCATTGAAAATAACGTTAAACGTAAAAGATGTTCACAGACCTAATACTACAAAAACAAAATTAAAACCAAATAAGTGATAATAGTAATAAGTCTAGGCTTTAGAAAATCGGCAAAATTAAGAAGTTCGAAAATGGATAATTTTTAAGCCCAGTGTTCTTCGAAGCTTGCATCGATCAATTAAATTAAAACATAAATCAAAGATTCAAAATCGCATTGTGATCATAAAAATCAAATCCTGTACACTAAGTATGAATATAATTTATAATAAATGGACCTAGGAAATCATGCAAAATTGTACTCAAAACATATCAATAAAAAAAACCAATGATGACCCTTTTATAATTCAGTACCGATATTATTCACTACAGCTTCATGTGAAATAGCAAAAAATTACAACAGACTTGTATAGACAAATATTACAATTGCACACATTCAAACACACAAGTCTAATAGTAATAAATCGACAATATTTTGATAATTTGCTTTCGACTCACATAATGTGCAAAACAGCTGACAGCAGTTGTAAATGCGATTATTGTTTGTTTTCGCGCATGCATACACTTCTTGTCTTATTCTATCGTGTTCATCTATCTCTCTCGTTTTTTTAGCTAAGTACCTATTTCCCCTTATTCTTGCTATAAATTCGTTACGTTCAAATGTTGTGACTAAACGCAGCATGAAAAGGTCGCACAAAAAACGTTGCGTAAAATTCTTTCAAAATTACGCTTTCAAATTTTAATCTTATCGAGCTCAAAGAAGTTTGACTTCAAAAATTCAATTCCAAAGCGATTGACGAAATCTTAAAAAAATAGTCGATTATCATTCAGCATTTTGCAGTAGCAAGAAATATTTATAATTAGCGGTACCTTGTGTATTCGTCCGCCTGGACTTATGGATCAGTAGTATTTTAAAGCATTTATTTTATGCTCATATACTATACAAAAATTATGAATTTATTTGAAATTCCGCGCAGTCTACTTGTTCTCTCTCTCTCTCTCTCCCACCATTCTTCTGCCTTCCCGCGTATCCTCACGGGTCGGTGCTGTACGCCACCCATATGTCAGAGATTTTTTTTAATTTTCTACTCAACATTTACACCATCCTAACTTCTGAAATGTTATATCATATTTCTTTGTAGGTAATTAATTAATATACTTAAAAACTTTAATTAACAAATACGTTTTTATTGTGGCAACAACATTTATAAAACTGACACCTAATATGTCGGCTAACTGACGGGAGAATTTGTGCTGCCCTCTGGTTAATTATTTATACAACACTCTTCCTCGCTTTAGAAAAGAAAAATAGAACTGGAATCCCTAAATAACTACATATGTATTATATATCTAGACACAAATATTATATATCTTATTAAAAAATACTTTATAGTAATTATTTCGTATTCTAAATTTTGATCACATTCAACAAGTTGGTTAACATGTCGTTTCCACTGGAGTTCATCCACTTCTACCATGTAGGTTACAACCTGGTACTAAAACCTTTATAAATTTATTATACCTAATGACCAAGTCTTTTTATTTTTTCTTGAGGCTTTCACCGTCTCTTTTTCTCCCAATGAAAATATTTTACGATGCTCCTTACCATTTATCGTTCATTTCATTTGGTCAAAATCTACCTCATCATTTACTGGATTTAATCTCAGTAATGAGAAACGATTTCAACTTCCTCCGCAACATTAATTTGACTGGACTATAGCTATAGTTTTATGAGCAGTAGATCTATAATCAAATAGAAACAAAAGACAACCATATTCAAGTTTTTTACCACTTTCTACTATTTTTATCATATGTGACTTGAATGACTCTCCAAATCATTCAGCGTGTCCGTTTGTCGCTGGGTAGCATGGTGGGGGGTCTATTTAATTACCACTATTTTATAAAAATTCTTAAATTCTTCACTAGTCCATGTGGGTCCATTATCAGTGACTAAATGTAAAGAATAACAATAACGAACAAAAATACTTTTAAATACTTCAATTGTTTTTGAGCTATTATATTACTTATCAAAAATGCTTCGGGCCGTTTGGAATAAACATTCACAATTATTAAAAACATTTTCGTGTATAAAGGAGCCAAAAAATCTGCATGTAATATGTGCCATACTGTTGGCGGTTATATTGATAATTTAGCTTTTCCAGATTTTTATAATTTTGCAAACCGTTAATACAATGTTTTGTTATATTTTCTATTTCGCTATCTATGCTCGGCCACCAAAAATATGATCTTGATATTTCTTTCATGCGTGTTACACCTAAATGACTAGTGTGTAACTGACACTCAATGACTAATGTGTAACTGTAGCTGACACTTTTTCCTCACTGATTTCATTTTTTCTTCTAAAATACGATTCATAGTTTTTACCTAAATCATTTTTTACTAGCCAGCCATCTCTACAATATCTTAAAACATTAGTTTATAATTGAACGTGCGGAATTTGCACTTAAGAGAAATGACCAATATTGTAATCGCTTTGCTGTCATTTTTGGTAAACCATATTTTGGTTCTAATATTTTTGTCAATACCTCCTTATCAGTTTGTAAAATAAATATATGATCAAAGAAAAACTCATAAAATTTACTCACTCCAAAAACAATTGAACACGCCTCTTTTTCCATGATAGGATATTTTATTGGTGTATAATTCAATTTTTTGTTTGCAAATGCTACTGGTTTTATGATGTCATTACTATCTTTTACAGATAAAACAGCGACTACCCCATTATCTTCTGGATATCAAGTTAATACAATTGTAGAAATGTTCATTAAAATGAGATAAAGAGGTTGTATCCGTAGGGGCTTTTCTATTCCTTGGGAAGATTGATCGCATGCCTCTGTCCAGTTAAACTTCTCTTTCTTTAAACAATCCTATATTAACGTTAATATTATTGCCTGGCTTTTTTTTAAATCGGTTATAATAAACTTTCCCTAGAAATTATTTAAGTATTTTCACATTCTTTGGCCGTGGAAACGACATTAAAGATCCAAATTTATAGTATTGACACCCATTTTGTATTGCCTCAAATCCAAACACATCCAGTTTTTCTTTAAAAATTATATTTTTCTTCAATTTTAATTTTAATCCTAACTCTTTGAGTCTGCAGTTTTAATTTATGTTATTCCATGTACATATATATGTTATTCCATGTACATAAATTATGTTTTTGCATGTACATATATATTATCAATGTATATGTCTTATCCATTTAATTTTTGCATAATTAACCTTTGGAATGAAACAGGACCGGTATAAAGGGCGAGTAAAAATACTTGTAGATACCTTCTTCAGTAACTATTGTAACGATTTCCTGAGATTTTTTGTCCAAAGGGGCCTGTAAATATACTTCGTGCGAGTTCAATTCACAAAAATAACTATTGCCCTACATTTTCATTAATATATTATTTAGTAATGGGTTATGATCAATATGCAAATACTTATTTATTCAAATCTGATCTATAATAAATCTGATCAAAATCACCACATAAACGAACTGTTCCATCTGGATTTAAAACTGATACCACTCGAGTACCCCACTCGGAGTACTCCACTGGTGAAATCCGTTTATTTGCAACTAATTTTTCAATTTCTTGTTTGACATTTTTTCATGGAATTCGACAATCCTTTCATGCAAATGGGAGTCGAACAAAGACATCAATCACACAATCGAAACAAAGAAAACCAATCTTTGTCTATTGTTTTTGGCTGTCCGTCCTTTACGACAAACAATCTTTGATTAATTACTTTAACATACTTATAGCTAATATTTAAGTTTAAAATAATCCCTAATGGTGTTGAAGTTGACTGATCAAAATTAGTGAATATTACGTTACGTTGTTTAAGTTCTAAACCAGGAAAAGTAATAGTATTCACCTCAGCTCAAGTGTCAACCTCAAACTCCATAACTTCGCCATTTACACTAACTTGCAACGTTGCAGATGGAATTTTATTTTTATCACTGAAGTAAAAGATATCAAAATTTTTTTGTTTCCTTGTCTTTATCTTCAACATCCTTGTCATCTAAATTTGTAGCTTCTACCAAATTCACATTTTTCATTTTAAATGCCGTATTTTTACTACAAACTTTGAATATACGTCCTTTGACGCTCACTACAGAATTTTTCTCGGAGTGAAATTGTGCTTTCAAGTGTGCTTCAAGTCACAATGCTACCGTGTGAGCTGTCTTCTGTTTTTAATCTGTCTATGTATTCACGTAAATATTTCCTAAGCTCTTCAATAGAATACGTTTCCAAGAAAACAATTTTCTTTGCTATTTTACTGGTAATCTCTATTAATTCTATTTTGTTTTCTCTTGTATCTAAGCTTTTCTTCCTTCTTTACTTGCTGTTCGATTAAATTCATTAATAAAAACCAACACATTTTCACTTTGAAGTTAACAAGCAAGACACGCTTTTTAATGTCACTATATGATATTAAATACCTGTTGGGACACTTGTATTTACGAATTATGGTTCATTTCACACTCGTTGCCAATATCATATCATATTTCTTTGTAGATAATTAATTAATACACTTGAACAATTTAATTGACAAACACGTTTTTATTGTGCCAACAACATTTATAAAACTCACATCTAATATGTCAGCTAACTGACAGAAAACTTGTGCTCTCCTCTGGGTAATTATTAATATAATAGTAACCATTTGAAAAACAAACCAAATTGGTCGAAAAGCTCGTAGCTAAAAACATGTTAAATTGATTTCAATAGCATCAGTAGTTTTTGGGTTAAATCCGTTCGTACAGAGAGAGACAGAGACATATTTTTATTATTATAATAGTAACCATTTGAAAAACAAACCAAATTGGTCGAAAGGCTCGTAGTTGTAAACATGTTAAATTGATTTCAATAGCATCAGCAGTTTTCGAGGTAAATCCGTTCGTACAGAGAGAGACAGATACATATTTTTTAACATTATCCTATCTGTTTTATATGATAACTGTCGTTGGAATAGCAAGTTCATCAACTATATGGAACAATATTTATATTGACCAAATATGACTACTCTTTCAAACTGATAATTAATTATTTTATGAAGAACTACAACATTATGTATTCACTTTATGTCAAATCCTCACAAAACGTTTAAAACAAAAGGATGAAAGTTTAATGAAATAATTACACTCCTATCTAATGGAGCAATAGTACATACTTTAGATCACGATTGATCGATACTCTCTGCACCGAAAATATTCGACTGACCTTGTGGACAACACGATTTCGTCGAGTCATCTTGCAATTTCATTCACGTCTGCTGCATTCTTGCACGTACCACCTGCCACACCCGAGGCACGATCTGTTGATGATAGGTACTGTACTCTCTAAAACATACAGGTGTTTGCTTACTAAATCACATTCGTTGCTTTATTCACTTATCTATCATTTTTTTTTCCTTAAGACCTCATGTCCAACTTACTTTGATGTGTGTGTTTTGTAATATGGCAGTAAAATTTATTGTTTTATATTATTGCCGAGCTTATAAAGTATTGGGTCGTAAAACACCAAATATTCAATAGCATTCTATCTCATATCTATCTCATATACAAACAACAACTTAAATGGCATCAGATTATCTCATTAACTCATTTCAGCACCGCATAAGTTGTAGTTAGCAAGATGTAAACCAGTTGTGTTGCAGACATATTTCAATTTTTAATTACATTTTATTAAGTGTTGTATATACTAATAGTATACTTATATATATATATATATATATATATATATATATATACACTTTACTTGATATCACAATTATTTATAACGATAAGTGAACTTTAAAAAAGTTATAAATTGTGTCTTGGAAAATTCCCAATCTGGTCAATCAACGAGGTTCTGAATCACGGGTACATTTTTTTCATTAGAAGCGAAATTTTATGATCTGGTAAGAAATGAAATGGGCCGAATAACTATGTCAGTACAATAGGACATTTTATACTATCGTACATTATTTTTCGATATACAAATATGAGCCAGTGGATAATGAGGTATAATCCTGTTGTATTCATAAAAGTTGCTAGCCCATCTGGATGGAGGGGAATGAATATTTTGAGTAAGTAGGTCTAGCATTTTGTGAAGCATACTAAACCATCATGAAAGTTAAAAAATTTTCTTATTTTATATAGCCACGATCGCAAGATCCAGAACACTGTTTAAAATGGAACTTGCAAGATAAAATAATTTCATGAATATAAACATCTTTCCACATGCCAATCATAAATTGAAGCCACCAAGTAAAATATTTACAGGGTGTTTTGAGAAATATTGTAATGAAGAATATTGATTAGAAACACCAATAACCTGTAAACTTTTTTGTTATTGTGAAGTTGTTGAACAATATCTATTTAAAAGTAAGAACTAATAAAATGGGTGGGTTTCGTATAAATGGAATCAGTCGTTTGAATAAAAACATTTTTAGACCAACTTAATCTTAAATCTAAACTTTCAACGTCATAGCAAGAATCTTTGACAACCGAGCGTGAACTTTTATATAAGTGGCACTACACTTCAACTTTCAAACTTGACACGTGGCCGTAAAATTCTGAAACTGATATCTTCATTCGATCTAAGTTCGGCACCACGAAAACGACGAAAATATCTAATAGAGGGAGAAAGATGGTTAAATCATTCATTGTAAATCCTTCACTGTGGAAAAATCTATCTAAAAATGCGCACACGTACGAATACATCCACCGTTATTTTTTATTTTGAGCTGGAACATCGATTTCGTTTTTCATTTGAGTGCCTTAGCATCAATTATAATCCTTAATTCTTAACACCGTCTTGTTGACGATTGGAATACTTTCATCACTCCTACTGTAACTAGAAAAACGAATAAACATACACTTTTACAATTTTACAAAACAATAATGAATAAAATTTTAAAAAATCATATCAATTTAAAGCAATAGGATTCTAACTAACAATCCATCGTAATCCTAAGGCAGTCCATGAAGATGAAAAAAAAATATATAAAAATATACTGGGCACATCTCTCATATACATGGGCACATCCATCATCTGAAACAGCGTTGATCAATGTAAACGGTTAATTTATAGGTAAGCATGGCAGGATATTTATGTTCGTTGTGTTGGGTTGATCACAAGGCACACAGCCTTTGACGGTGCGATGCACCGGGGACCCGGATTCGATCCCTAATGTTCTTTATAAAATAGATATTTTACAGCGTGAGATACTTTATACCATAGACTATTTTTTACGAACCATTCTATACATATCGAATGTAATGCAATTTCATTTTTTTCTTCAATTTTTATGAAAAAGATATTATAGTTTCTATCTTCAAAAATAAGTTCCAATACTGTAAAGAATATACGTTAGGCTGTACAAAAAATCCCAATAATGTGAAGAATGCACCTTGGCCTATACAGTAAGTTCCAATAATATAAAGAATATACGTTAGGCTATACAACAAGTTCCAATAATGCAAAGAACATACGTTAGGCTGTACAATAAGTTGCAATAATGCAAAGAATGTACGTTAGGCGGTACAATAAGTTTTAAAAATGTAAAGAATATACGTTAGGCTGTACAATAAGTTCACATAATGTAGAAAATGTACGTTAGGTTATGTTGAAATGCATTCAGTATTACCAAATAAGTTTCAACAAAGTCATTCGTTCTGCGATATGAATGCCAACTTAACGCATACATCGCTTTAAATCCTTACATTTTTGAGAAACGCTATTAAAGAGTCGTTATTCAATCTACATACTCGTCCGACCTCGCCTAAGCGGATCTCTTTATATCCAAATTGTAATCAACATTAAAAGGTCAATCTTTCTGGGTCGATTAAGTCGATAAAGGCAAATTCCATTCCATTACCCTATCACATATCGAATAACGAATTCTGGATTTTTTCAAGGAAACTAATAAAGACACAAAATAAAAAGAATTCCTTTCGCTGCTGCAAAACATATTTTTTTTAATTTATAATTACCACCCAGTAGTGAACAATAATGGGCCATACATTTGGCCCATTATTGTTCGCTACTGGATTCAAAATTATTTATTTCCAAGATTACAAAGATTTTATTGTCACTGTAATCTAATTGTTAAACATTTTGACTGACGTTCAAAAATGCTTGTCTTTTCCAAACACTTCCCTCGTACGTCCTAAGATTTCTAATTAATATAAATTATTCAAAAAGTTTCCCTTAAATAATAGATGAGTAAAATCTATCTTCACAGAGTATATGCAGCTTGGTAGAGGGTCTTATGGATGAGAAAGCCATTCAGGCTAGTAATGTCGACAGAAAGGAATAACAAAAGAAAATATTCGCTACTAAAATTAGATTTTAAGTAATTTTTAACACAAATAGCTAATTGTATTCGAGTCAGTAAAATAAGTTTGATAAATTTTATGGAATATAATATATGAAAAAATCCGTACCAAAGTAGGTTACAAATTTAGTAAATTACAAACTGTTAATATTATTATAAATGCCTATTGCTTGACTTTCATAAGCAAACTTGTATGTGTATGTAAAGTGCGTACCAGTTGTCGATGCACGCACAACCATTATGTATACAGTGTTCATATAAACGGTCTATTTTATTATATAATTTAAATATTCAAAAAATCTTTTTTTAGTTTGTCATTAATACTTTGGTCGTAATTTAGACTAACAATTAATTTGTTTGTAACAAAAAAGTTATCGCATGTAATGATCGCATCAGATGCGATAACTTTTTTGCTGATATTTTTTGGGTCAAAACAGAATCAATAATTTTCCTAATTTTTATATTTTTTTCATCGATTGTTTTCAATATTGTGAGAGCGGACAGTGATTTGGGGAATCCAGTTCATACAAAAATTTAAAAAAGACAATATAGAGAAGAAAGACATTTTTTAACAAAAACAGTGAAAATAGGCCAAAAACGTTTATTTAGTTTAATAAATATCCCGAATGAGCTTTCCGATCGTTTCAAGATCTGTATATTTGAACCATCGTAACAACAAATTATAGGCCTCTACTATGATTAACAGGTGCAACTCAATATAAAAAATCAAAATATTAAAGTCTGTGAGATTCGGTTTATTTTAAAATTATAATTTTCTTCTATCTCAACAAATCGATTTTTCAGTAGTTGTATTAATTATTAAACCGCACAATGAAAATAATGCATTGAATAAATTACCTGCGTTTTTCAAGTGAATCACTGGCCTTTACGACTAGCTTTTCAAATAACACACAGGAGTTTGTTAATCTCCTTTACGAAATACAGAGTCTTACTCGCCTTAATTTTCTCCAGATTCGCATATACGAAATATCAAAGAACTGAGAATCAGACCTACGGTTTTCTTCACGTTTCTAGAGTGTATGACATACCTGAGATATAGTATCTCATTCTTCAATTCTAGACGTTGGAAGCACATCTCAATGTGAATCACATATCCCGCAACGTTCACCAATCGCTCGTGCGCTCAAATTGATCAAGGAAGTATTGTGAGATTCATCCTGTCTGAATATGTTTTATATTCATTAACAGCTTCAGCAATACGATTTACAGCGACCGGCAACTTCAAGAATATTTCTGAAGCTGTTTGACAGTTCACGACTGATTACTAGTCTAGTTTTTGGGAAATGTCAATTTAAAGTAATATTTATTTACTTTCTTTTTCGTTTATTGTTTATATTACACTTGGGTTTAAAAAATATATTATTTATGAAATATGCACAAGTCCAAAGCTTTGTGTAACTTTATAACTTTGATAAGGCGTTTAAAAGAAATTAATGCATAAATATGGCATTTTAGAATTATTGGCTAATTCAATTCATTATACAGGTACGTCTTAGTTATTTTCTATATAAAGCTCTTAAGTATAAAAAAGTTGTGTGTATAAATGTACGCGTGTTAGAAGTTATACTTCTTTGTCATAATACAATAATTTTAATTTCATAACACAATAATTTTAATAACAGATTTTTTTAATTTATTAATTTGAAGTATTTACTAATTTATAATGCAAATAAGTATATACCGAATTCGAAACGGTCTGGCAAATGATCGATTTACAATAAAAAGCTAGCGGAAAAATAAAATAAAATGGTAGACAACTTATCTGTCAAATAAACTATGTTTAGTGAGCAACTTCGCGGTGTCGATTTTTTGTTGCATCATGTCAACTTCACTCTGTGTTTTTAAAATTTCGCTCTCGTTATTTTTTTTATGACGCGCCTAAAGAAGTATAATTTCAAAAACATATTTTCAAGCAGTGCTGAAATTTTGACGGTTTAATGCTTCACATTATAATGTAAAAACAGTTATATCTCCAAACTATGAGAATATTAATTTCCAGCACGACCACCATAAATTGCCTTTTAAAAAAATGCTGCTCAAGTTCACAATATCTGCTCAATGTAACATCTTTACCGCGAAACTATGCCAAGTTTCAATGCGCGCAACACATAACATGCATTATGTGTGTTCAGGCAGTACGTTAAGCAAAGCCTTCAGATAATTAATAATAACACGTCTGCACAGAGCCGCCCAAAGCAACAACAATAACTCGACTCTAATACGCGCGCGGTTATGCAACGAAATCGCGTGGCGTAGTTGAACTTAAATGTCAGAGTACGCGCTCGAACTAATTATTGCGGCAACTGCGACGCGACGCTGCTGTGACGGTACTCGTTACTCGAGCATGGAGTCGGTCGAGTGCTTATCAGAAGTTTTAAGCAAAGCCATTTTTACAACTTTTTACAAAAAGTAGTCAACGTTATTTTGCTAGAAATTCATTCAAATTCATGCGACTAGTTCCTCTTTTACTCTACGATAATTATTTTTTTTAGTCTCATATTCAGGACTTAAATGAAATTGTAAAGAAAATCAATGTCCTGTTTATATATTTATGTTTGTACATATACATAAATAAATTAACGAAAAGACCAAAATATTTTGTATAATTCAATTTATAAGTCAAATATTTCGCAGTAACAAAATGATTCTGAGAAATCAAGTAACAAAAAATAAAAAACAAAAGCATATAGATTAAGCGCGAAAGAATCAGATTTCTGCAGAAGAAAAGCTATCGACGTGTTCTATTTTAAATTATATGTAAGGTTAAACACTTATTGCAAGTTCTACTCTGGTAAATGCATGTAAATCGTATCAGTGCAGAAGAAAACAATTTAGAGAAGTAAGTTATTCTTAGTCGTTGAAAATATGACATTGCATTTCTATATATACTTTTTAATAAAAATACTCACACTTTTCGTATTTAATTTTGTCGTACATAACAACAGTATATTATTTCTTTTAAAAGTATCTTTAAGGAGAGACTGTTCCTAAAACGTTATTGAACTCCCTTCCTATACACATACCATCAATTTTAAATCACTAGATTTATACTAAACTCGTATTTATTACCCTGGTCAAACATGATGAAACTATTTACTGTTTTTCTTTCTATCATTACTCATTCAAACTATACAATGTATTTAATTACTGAACTATATCACAGTATTCCCAATAGAATACTATGATATATTTAAGCGTGTGGGCTCCATTTACAATAAAAATAAATAATTTTGTTATATACATTAATTTTGTTGCTTTATTTTGAATTTAATCTTCAAGTGGTAAAAAATGAATTTTTATCATCTGACATACAAGTGAATAACTTTGTAAATCATAATATGCCGTCTCCACCACCAAATAATGAATCAATCTGCTGCAAAGACCCAGTGTAGAGCTTGAAAGCAGACGATGCGAGAGCAGGACGTCACCAATCCTCCTATATAAAGAAGCCGCCAGCCGTCATCATTACAAAGTCAACTGTCACCTTCAGCAGCTCACGCACGCAAGCAGTCAACATGAAATTGGTACATACATATTTGTTAAATTAATAATATTTTTATCTTTTTTAAAATTAAGGTATACATGCCATCTTCATATATGGCCATATTCAACGTGTGAAGCATTTTTGTATCAAAAACTGTTAATGAACATTACCCGCAAACATTTTGCTAAAAAGATTATCCTGTTAGCACTTAAACGAACCATCAAAAATTGACATCTCTATTTATTTGATTTTACAGTCTCACCAACTTAATCTTTTTCATCAGAAAGGCTAATTTCCACTTTAAATAATATTTATGACACTTTGTTTAATGACCATTGTCAAAGATAAAATAGAATAGTGGCAATGCTATTTTCTTTAGTCTTCGAAGTTCTGTTCACCGATGCAAGTAAAATGCTAATGCGGCTATGCTTAATGGTTTCACAACCCAACTGTCGATATCACGGTGTTGCCCTTTAATACTCTAAAGGTCTTTTCACTGAAGGGTCTTCTCTATCCCACGGTATTTACACAATATTAATTGTACTTATTTCTTTGTTATTGTTTTTTATTTTTTTAGGAGTAAAAATTAACTTTATGAAACGTTTCGGGAAAAAGAAAGATTTGTTATTTATTATAACGTCTCCTATATGTTTATCAAAATAGTTTTTAATAAAATATTTAAAATTTTGTCCAAATGTAAATTAATAACATTTTGCCCTAATTTTAAAACCACAACTTTAAGGTATGATATTTAACAATTGGCCTTCAGGACATGAAAAAGTATAATTACTTGGGCTTTTGACGAGCAAATTTACTAAATACAAGATAATAAATTATTCGTTCATCACGCACCTTCGGTCTATAAAAATGTAACTTCATTGGAGAACGTCCACAAAAATTTAACTTAACGGGGAAGTCCCAAGAAGAACACTCCGACCCCAAGAAACGTTTGATCCTTAAAACACTATGTACATTCCTGGTACCTTATATATATAATAAAATATAATATTGCATTATTTCCTTTACACAATCTGGGTTTTCTTTTTGGTGTGATGTAAAATTGTCCACATATCTTTTTACCATTTTCAGAGCTATTTATACAGTTTCATAAAAAAATATCTATTCTATTCCAAATTTATTTCGACCTCTCTGCTTTCTTTTCATTCAATAGCTCCGTTCGACTATAATATTTTATCTTTGAAGAATATAAAATTAATTAATCTCAACAATAGACTTGTGTGCCGATTACGTACATGCGGCTAACTAATGAATGAATGAATAGCGAGAGAAAATAGCCTAATAGTTCTTAAAACAAAAAATAGTCCTTTTTCAGTTTACGTTTTTGGAGATTTACTCAGTGACCCATTTTTTGAAGTTCAAAAATATCTTCACTCTTTTAGTTTATTTTTTAATGCGAACTGCATTGATATAAGTTAGTTTTATATTCCAAAGCAACCGATCATACTGTTATTACTGAGGTACCTCCAAATTATATTTCACTAATCTTATGATAAAATTGTTCATAGATAATCCTAGCAGCTATCGTAGCGGCATGCTCGGCTGGTCAATTGGGCGGGCGGCCATATGCAGCTCCCGCACAATCTTATAGCCAGGAAAGCCACCGGCCACAAGCTTCCCTAGAACGCAACGCCGCCATCCTCAAGTTGGACAGTGACGTCACATCTGATGGCTTCCAGTACAACTTCGAGACGGAGAACGGTATCAGGGCCGAGGAGACGGGGCGCGCTGCTGAGGGTGTCCAGGTATGAAAATGTGGAGAAATTGCTGAAAGTTAACTTTGGTTAAAGATTAGTGAAAATAGTAAATATTATTTTTTGTTACACATTTCATCATATAAACAGTACTCTCTGCGTATAATGTTATATCATCTAATATCAAAGTAAAAAAGGAAACGAATGCAAAGATCCATGATGATGACATTGCAAAAGGATTTTGTAGAAACATTCCTTAATATAAAACACCTGTGGCTCGTATGAAATATGACAAAGCATATAGAAATCAAAAATATCTTTTAACTTTAAAAATACAACAGCAATCCTTGGATGAGCATTTTACAATTAAATGAAACTACTTGATCTAGTATTATTTCTACTTTCTTTAAGTTCTTTACCTAGGTCGTCGTAAAGAATTAAATAGAGTAGAAATAATACTACACAACGTAGTTTCTTATAATTGTGAATAATGAATGTCTGCAAAATTAACGCCAAGTATATTTATTAGATCTGAAATTTGTTAATATTCGTTGTTCTGATCTTGTAAATTGGTGTACGAAAGTATGAATACTTATTCAATAGATCTTGATATAATCATAAGTTTTTCGTATGAGAACGGTTGAAATCGAAAGATCATATCATTTGCATTGCAGTACTCTGATATTGACAATATGAAGTCGAATTATTCAGTATTTTTAAGGCCTAATATTTCATGCTAATTTAAAACGATAGTCCGACCGAGAATAGCTTTAAATTTTAACTCTGAATTTCTCTTTGGTTATACAATAAAATATTTTTCTGTCTTGAATGGAAATAAAAAAATGTCTTTTTTATTACAAGTCCATAATTCTAATGACTACAAATATTAAACTAGAGGTAAATAGAATTTAGTACGAACATAATAATGAAGTTCCATGCATCATCCTTGTAATGTATATTAGTCAATTTCAATGAACAAGGCGCTATCTGACGTAAAAAAATAGAACGCAAAATACAATTAGAATCGAAACGCGTATTTGCGAGTCAATGTCAATGCATGCGAATATGCAAGGCTCTTTTATATTACCATCCATTTATTTCCTAATATTATGCATCTCGGTTGTCGGACGCTATTTGCCATCAACTTCCAAATGATCATAAATGAACAGGTTTACAGCGATGTGACGAAACGATTGCACTTTGCAAAGTTGAATACCCTCACTGCACGCTCAGGGGTAAACGTTTGTTGACCTCACGCTCTGAAGTAAAATTGACATGCGACGTATTGTAAAATAGAAGTACTAACTCACGACTCTTGCTACTAATAAAATTATTCTCTTTTAAACCATTTCAAAGAATTTCATTTTCTCAACTCTGTCTAGTTGCAGATGGTCTTTGTGTTTATTTATACCATAAAAATGTCATGGCACTAAACAATTTCATATCTAGGTAAGAATTCCACTCAGGGTTATTTGATATCCTAATCTCATATTTTGTCCGAGTTAAGCAAGACATGATTTTTTTAGCTAATCTCTTCCCTGTGGAGGACTAATAATGTTGATACTTAGTAAGTTTCATTTTTCTTCTGGTTTTTAAATTAATTTTATTTAAACTTTTTCCAACTGATTTGAAATTGATGATTAGGTATGGACATGCAATATAAATATAAAATGAAACATTTAATTAGGCTATTAAAATTTAAAACATATTTTGTTTTAATAACATAAGTTATATTAATCATTAGTAACTAGAAGAAATGTGTGGTACGCGTAAGCTTTATAATATCCCTAAGCAATAAATAAGCACATCGATAGACGTATAGTCTTTTAACACTTTCTTAGTATTTCTCTAGAATAAAAATTATGAAATTTTTATCAGTTCTAGTATCGTAGAAAAATTCATAAAGAACATTATTTTCCACCTCAATAGCTCTAAGAGTTATAAACTAATATGAAAACATCAATTTTAGTGTATTCAGTTAGCACAAAAGCTCCAAGTTCAGTTTTAATATTACTTGCTGGAATTGTTAAATAAGAAATAGCTGGATTTGTATTAAAAAAATAATACTTTAGAAGAACATTATAAAAGCATTATAATTATGATAAAAAAGTTCGGTCAATGCACTAATAAAGAGCCAATAAAATATTTTTAAGAAGACACCATTGAGAGTAGGTATAAACATTTAGAATATTTGTTTATCAGTAGAGAAACCAAAGTCATTTACTACAAAATAAGCTTATATTTTAAATTTTGTTCGCTTGAAGATATATTTATTGATAGACTTATTTTTTACAGCTCGCTGTGCATTGAAAATTCGACGATGTATATTGCTGAATACACTAGATTGTAATGTATATTCTATTACTGACATGTGGACTTGCCATCTATTTTCCAGGCTCAAGGAGGTTTCTCATACACCGGCGATGATGGCCAGGTATACAGCGTGAATTATTCAGCAGATGAGAACGGTTATCAGCCGCAAGGCGCTCATCTGCCAGTGGCACCGCCAATACCCGAGGAGATCTTGAAAGCACTCGAACAAAACGCTAGAGATGAGGCAGCCGGCATCATTGATGATGGTGAGTTTGTTTTATTGTTTAAATTGGTTCAGTCTGCGTACAAATCCTTCAGAAAATTTACTCTGTTTGGGAGAACCGTGGTTTATATTAAGGTTTTTTCTACAATAGTAGTTACTATTGACAATTTCTAAACTAATAGTTAAACAAATTTATTTATACAAAGAAACATATTTGGGTTTCTGTCCTCATTAAAATTTGAAAATAATATTAAATTTTTATTGCAAATAGGCCTAATATTGTTGCAAGTGGATGTAAATTTCTCATTTATTTTTAAAAGTTTGTAACCTGCATAACAATAATGAAATTAATGTCCATAAAAATCATGAAATTCAAAGCGCTGAGAGAAATAAAAATGTAGACGATTTTCTACAACAAACGTGTAATGCCATGTTAGACTATAAATCGAATTCTTGATTTGCCTGCCGAAGAAATGACAATATTGAAGCTACTCTATTGTAGACATTTTTCAAAAATGTAAGCTTCAGTTTTACATTCATTCTCAGATCTGCAAATTAGCATTTAAATTTAAAAGACTTTCCAGTCTGAAATTGATTGCTTCTATACCAACGGACAAATGAAAATGGGCGCACAATCGGGTTCGAAACAAAGCACACAAACCGTACACCCACTTTCAACAACGGTGAGTGATACTCAAAGCATCCACCTACTGATGAGTTCCCTAAATGAAGCTAGACTACATATATCGAGATTGTGTATAGTATACCGTATGGTAAGTCAATAGAGGCAGAAGAATGGCATATCTAATGTACAGGTGCAATTGCGCAGAAAAATTAAATTCGCTGCGGTTTGTCTTTTTTTTAGATATAAGTCATATTTTAAATATTCTTGTGACGCCAAAGGGTAGCTAATGTTTTGATACTTAATTAAAAGACATGAAATGTTAAATGTTAAAATCTAGGCCAGAAATAAAATAAGAAACAATGCGTTTGTTATACCAAATATAAGTAACTCCTCTATATCCAGTAACAAAATCCATTACAAAGCGTAAACGAATTTGAATTTGAATGATATTACATATACACGTATTGAATATACGTATTAAGCATATTTAAAAGTTTTAACTTTTATTACAAATATAACAATTTGGAAAAAACACTTTTGACTAATTCGACTTTAACTCGAGGCTTTGTCAATGATTTCAATTAACAATTATATGACGAAGACACTGAAAAAAAAACAAGTAGCTTGAAGAAATTATAAGGAAAATTTTCATTTCATTTAATATATATTTGACGAAGTCTTGATAATGAATCGGCTAATATTTAGAATGATTAAAGTTTTTCGTTGCAATTCGTTTTGCAACATTTGAAATAATGTACATTTTTAAAGCAGATTTCTAAGATTTTTAATCAGTGATAATTACCCAATTTGAAGAATATTATGGAGCATAGAAATTATGAGAAAAACACTTTAATGGGAAAAAATTTTCAGATTTAATCAGAATTTGATCGTAAATTAATATCTGTGGACTTAAAGAACTGGAACTCTAAAAAACTTTATGACTGCATTATGACAAAACCGAATAAGAATATTTCAAATATATCTTATAAATAACATTAATCAAGCTTTCATCACGTATTCATAAATAAACTTTGATTGTGAATATTTTCATCCACACTTGTCTGATACGATAAATTCACATACATTTCCAGGTTTGTATCACGAGGGTAAGTACGCTGATGCTTCGTCGCAGTACAAAGCTGCGTCCGTGCCCCAGCGCCCGCAGTATAACCGTTATTAGGCATCCTCGCCAGAGACGATGTCTACACCCACTCGTACCTAACCACTCGTTGTTAATGATACATAATTAGTTAAATATGTGTAGATATTTAAGAAAATAAATAATTTGTAAATATCATAGTTGTATTTCTCATTTTCATACCACTGCCAAAAAATATTTTTCCACATCGATTTTCTAAAGTGAATGTTTTACTGCAGCTATCAATAAAGAACTCTTTTGTGGCCCTTGTGCAACTCTAAAAAGACCTGAGCCTACTAAATGAACAAAACTTTGGTCGACATCCACTCCGTTGGCAATGCCAAGTAAAATTTGTGAATCATTCTTTAATTTAGCCTCATTTACTAAATTTCCAAGATTAAATTGTGGCTAAATTGATAATTAATGATTGACACAATCTTAATATTATTTCCTTATTTTATGACGATTTAAACAGTTCACACAAACCTTTAAATGTTGATAATAGAATTATGGACTTATTTACCCATACTATTCATGAGCTTTCAAAGATTTACTTCAAAAGCTCAGGGAAACTACGTGCGGACGCCCGTAAGCTTGTATTTGTTCCCCCAGCTTAGCATTTCGCTCTTGGTTCTTTATCAAAAACTTTACGTATTATTAGTTAACACTGTAGGTTTTTACAAAAAAACCAACAGTGTGAAGAATGCTCATTTTTTGGTAGGGTCACCCACCCACCGAAAATTTTAAATTAAATTGTTAACGTGTTTAGGATATGAAGGGTCCAAATAGTTAATAAGCTAAAGTAAGTACTATATAATTGAGTGCACGTACCAAATCCTGATACATGCGTTGTATTAATAAATAAAATTTTAAAAAAACTGAAGAGAGTAAAAAACAAAATATTTAAAAAATAAAAAAGGTATTGAAAATGGTCTTTATATAGTAAAACCGTAATGCTAACGAACCATTATCATAATAATAATTATAATAATAATTATAATAAGGATTATATAAACTTTTAAAAGTTATATTAGATGCGTCAGTTTAACATTTGTAAATTGGTGATAATATAAATTAAAAATATTGAATATATTTGGTGTAAGTTTTTTCTTTATTTGAAAAGATCAATGTCCACCTGAAGATGTTGTCATACTACGAAACCTAGGTCGTGGTTAATAATTTAAATAAAGTAGATAAAATACTACATCATATAGCTTCATTTAGTTGTGAATAAAAATTAAGTGAAATCAATAATACTCGAAATCTTTATAGATTCATTTCTATATATAAACTTTGCGATGCATAGATCCATTTCTACCATTAATTTTTTTTAGAAAATTTGAAAACGAATATAAAATTGTCTCGGAGTTACCATCATAACTCTAAGACAATTTTTTTCGTGACCAATGTACGTTAAGACATTAATTCATTGTCATATGAATCAATGTCCCATTATCAATATTTCATTATCCATTATATCACATCTCTAAATTTTGGTCGCGGCTCAGGTGTATGGAGACTCGCGACTGGTGAACTTCTCATATCATTCTGTTACTTTTTGTTATCTTAAAATATCCTTATAATCCCTCTTACCAGATTAACAGCCAATTTTCCCGATCACCTGGGTCCTTCTACGCTCCTTGAACGTACCACCTCATTCTATTAGTATTCATATTGCCAAATTATGAAACAAACTCGATTATGATATCAAACCATCATCGTGTATTCAAGTTTTCAATATGAATCTGAAAAAATCAAATCTTTCCTGACTTTTCTTTCCACATTTTGTTGGGTAGAAGACAAAGTAAATTTTTTTTTTCTTCTTCTTTAGCCTTGTTTTACTGCATAGATGTAGGCTTCCTTCAGTCTATACCATTCAATTTGATTTTATACTTTTTGACACTCTTTGTAGTCATCGTTCCAATGCATATTTGGTTTTCCTTGCGGGCACTTTTTGCCCCACAATCTCCATTCCACGAGCGCTTTATGCCACGAGTCCTGCTTTTCGGCGACGTAACCAGTCCACTTTCATTTCATGATGTCTGCAAACCTGCTCTCTTCTCTGAACCACTCGTTCCTCCATCGGTCCCTCAGCGTAACTCCTACCTGTTTCCTTTCAGTTTCTCTTTGGACCGCTCTAAGCTTTTTGAGGATTTCCTTTGTATACATCCAGGTTTCAGCTCCATAGATAAGTACTCGCAGGATACACTGATCATGTATGCGAGCTTTCTGTTTAGGTGTAATTTTTATTTTGAAAGTAAATTCAATTTTAGTGTAGGCTGTCCACGCTAGGCTTATGGACCGGTCTTATTTGTTGGTTGGAATTTGTATTTCCATAACAACATCTTGACTAAGATGTTAATATCTCTGTACACTTTCTATAACGGTTTGGTTTACCGTAATGCTCGCACTATTATTTGAACAGATAGTCATAATCTTGACTTTGTCCAAGTTCATTTCCAACCCAATCCGCAGAAGCGATTTAGCTCCTGTATCATTGTTCAGAGTTCATTAGGGCCGTCTAAGGATAATGCAATATCCTCAACGAACCTTAAATTGCTCAGTCTATTTCCTGCTATATTGAGATTGCTCTTTTTCCAATCCAGACTCTAAATTTATCCTTCAACACAGATGTAAATAGTTTCGGATAAATAAATATAAGATATCAATTAGATCTCAATTTATGTTAAACATATTTGGTGGACCAAAGGACTAAAGATTTAGGATCATCTTGTGCTCTTTTCATGTCAACAACTACGGCACATTGGGTCCCAATGAATATTTGAAAACGCTTTCAAAACTTATGTTGAAAATCAATAATTACTGTTAAGAAGCCGATATGAAATTCTTTATATATCATTAAGGATATTTATATATATATATAAATATTACAAATATCTGATTTATTCCGATAATAAGGTGAAGGAACTACCATTTCAATGATCTTATTTATTTAATCATTTAAAACTATCTTTCAAACTACAAATGGGACCTTAATAAATAAAAGTTTTTTGGATAATTAATAATATCTCTAGTAGCAAAATTTGATCAAACTGGTGACCTCAGCTTATCACCACAAAAAAATATCAGCTCGTGAAACAATTGGCTCTTGAATAGAAAAAATATTAACAGATACCTTTAAATATTATTATATTGACTTCAAAATTTCAAAAAAATATAGGAACTACGAAACTGATTTTAAAATATCCATCATAGTAGCTTACTAATCTATGCTCTAAGTGGGAGAAGAAAAAAATTACATTAAGTTGGGTCAAACTGCGAGTCATGAAAAGGGCAGTTAAGTTAATTTTCAAACTCTCATTTTATTGCAAGACCGAAATTCACGTGAGCAAAGCCTCGAGCAAAAGCGTGCTTGAGCAAACATTAATGAATTGTATTCGATATTTGTATTTAACTATGTAAAATAAATAAACTGTAGGAAATGCGGTGCACATTTTTTTCCCACGTTTATGTTTGCTAATTTTACGATAGTTACATTGTTATTAATTAAAATTTTAATTTATTGGTATTTTATTAACTTTCATTTCACGTCTTACAAAATAGGCTAGGAATAATTTTATTTTTTTAATCGATTGCCGATATGCACATAAAATACAAAAAATACATTCTACTATATGACCGAATTCTGCTCATAAAAACTTTAATAAACAAGCATGTAAATCAATATATCTCTGAAAAATATTACAGGCAAATATAACCTTATTCAATTATTGCCTTATTCAAATGGCTCGAAAAAAATATAACAGACTTATCGAATGAAAAAATAAAGAATTTATTTTATATGTATATCTGTTTCTGGAACACGAAATAAGGTACACATGAGTTTCCTCTTCCTTCGCCTTAATCAATTAAATAAGTTAATCTCATTTTGTTTGATGTTAATAACAACTTGCAAAACTGTACTTATACGGGATTTAAGTACACAGAAAGTATTTTTTATCCAAGTATAAAAAAAAACAACATATCAGTAGCAGCAAATAGAAATAATTTTATATAACAAATAAAGAATGACAATGAATGAAGAAGAGAATATTCTAATTATTTAGTACCCACATAAGATAGTTAAAAGAAAAGAAGTTAGCATAAAAGTAAAAATACGTAAAGAACAGATATTCTCCTGTAGCAAGTAGTACAATGCGTTTTATATAAGTACAACCGAAAAGCTAAAATTGCTGAGAAAGTTAGGGGATCTATAATATGACAACATGCAAGGAAAAACATTACAAACAGATATAATGTTTTTCCTTGCGATTTTATAAATAGTTAAATAAACTTTCAAAACCTCATAAAATAAACGTCCAAAAGTACGAAATCGCGGTAAAGAGAAAATTACAGCTACCACATGAAATCTTTTTAACGACGTCATCTCAGAGCTACGGTGCAATCATGTTATAAATAAATACAACATTCTATGTTATTTAGTCACACATTTAATTCCCTTTAATTATGCAGATAAATAAAAAGAAAGCGATTTTCGAATTTACAGCTACTAAACACTTTCAAAACGAATACATTGTTAAAATAAATTCTGGCTGTCAATCGGTACGTAGAAATTAATTTAATAACTAAACAGCTCAATCTACTGACCGGAATAATAGATAATAATAGTGAGACGAACGGGTTTTTGTTTCATCTCAATATCTCAAAAGAATTCGGAGATATGATGATAATTCCACACAGATGATGGGAAGCGGCAGGTTATTGGAACAGGCGGGGGCGGTCAGGGGAACAGCGGGAAGGAGCGCAAGTAGGTCCGTGCAATGCGTGCGTGGTAGAATGGACTAAATCTAAACTAATTATTTATGTCTAATATAAGGACATAAAATAAATGCATTAAAACAATAATACTTGCATTTCAAAACTCCATTGGGCGAAGTCGTAAAAAAATAATAGTTTGTATAAATAATTTGGTCTCAAGAATGCAATGGCGTTATATTCATTATTTTAAATAAAAATAATTACTTTATCTTCAATACTAATCTTTCCTATATATATATGCTTCCTTTCACTATGCTTCTTTATTTAAACCGGCCACAGGGAGTGACTTTTAATCCTTTTTAGAAAAATAACACTTAACGAGGTGAAAAATAATACTTCCTTTTGATTGTGTTACATTAAGTCACATCATCGTAAGGAAATAATATTTTCCAAAATGCAACATTGTAGTGTGAATTCACTCCATCTTAATTAAATTAAAACCAGAAAATATCAAAAACAATGTTGCTACTTATTTTCATCACTGAATCAAATTGTTGAATAATTTTATGTTAAAAAACTAATTGTAAACTTTGTCGACGGTTCTTACGCAAAAAAAATTAAATTTTACATGAAACTTATTACATTTTTATTTATAATATATAACTGGCCACCTGTGATAATATCTGGAGACTTAATAATGAAGGAAATAATGCTATAAAGATTAGAAAAAAATTACTTTTAAAGAATTGCCATTTAAACAAAAGATATACATGCGTCATATACGATGTCATGTATGGGTAAAATAGAGGAATTGTCTTAAATAAATTTCATAATAATTTTGAAATCAAACATGCTATTTTATTTCCAAGGTCACATAATTATTTTTAAATAAGTTAGATTAATTGATACGTAACATAGTTTTTAAAAATGTATCCTCCAAATTGATCCTACGAACTTATCCAACAACTTTCAGTCATCAATCATATCTTATATCTAAGCACAGAATCGAATTGAAACAAATTTCCTCGAAGTAAACTTTTATTAAGTTCATTTGCGTCTTACATTTTCATAGCGAGTATTCATAAATTTACAAGCCATTATTTGAATAACGATTAAAATAAATGCTTCTTTTTCCTTTTATTAATATTGGTATCCCCTATGTGGGCTGAATTTATGTTGACTGCCAGATCCTTGAAAGTTTTCACTTCCCGGAAAGCCCGAATAAGCATTAAATCCTGATCTACTTATGAAGTCCAGTGAAGATTTAAATCCACTGGGAACCTGGAAGCTTGAAAAGCTCTGTTGAGGTGTGAATATTTTGAATCCTCCACTTCCTGGAAAACCTGCATCAGCTATGAAACCTGAGCCGCTTAAAAATCCCTGTGAAGGCTTAAAATCATTGGCTGCCCGAAACCCTGAAGGTTTCTGTTGAGTTGTAAATCCTTGGAGGTCACCACGAAATGGAAAGCCTGAATTAGAGGGAAGCCCTGAGCTGCTTGAAAATCCCTGTGAAGACTTCATATCACTAGCTCCCTGAAACCCTGAAGGTTTCTGTTGAGTCGTGAATCCTTGGAGGCCACCACTAAATGGAAAGCCTGAATTAGAGGGAAGCCCTGAGCTGCTTGAAAATTCCTGTGGAGACTTCATATCACTAGCTCCCTGAAACCCTGAAGGTTTCTGCGGAGTTGTAAATCCTTGAAAGCCAACACGTACTGGAAAACCTGGATTAGCCTGAACGCCAGAAGAGGCTTGAAAATTAGTACCGGACTGAGAAAAGAGCATCCTCTCGCCGTAAAGTTCCTCTTTATAAGAACCTGCAAAGTTCATTCAATTGATGTTTTTACAATAAGTCAAAACGTATACAAATGTTCAAAATAGACTGATAAAATATATTATGTAAATAGTTTCCCTGAAAAAAAATAATATGTGATTGAAGTGTTTTCCGGAAAAAATTGGAAGTAAGTACGAAAGTCATGCTTATTAAATACGGCGCTAAGTACAATCTTCAGTTACCGAATAAAATAAAAATATTAAGTTACTTACAAATCTCATATAATAGAGAATTTTATACATATGATATATCTTACTTTTTTTTTTGGAAAACAAAACTAATTAAATCCATCAACACATAAACACGGAGAAAAAATATTTGAAGTCATTTAATGTCAGAGTTTTACATTTACATAAAATAATCGTTAGTCAAATGCCACCGGCTGTAAAAAGTCAGCATATAATTCGGGAAGTTGAACCAAATCATATGTAGATATAATATAATAATGAATGGAAATTAAACAGAAGTGATTTCCAAAGGTAAACGTGATATTTTTTAGTTTTCCATTTAGATCTCTAATAGTTTCTAAGCTGATTGACCCTTATAATAAAACTTAAACGAAACAATTTTACGAATAAAATATTTTAATTGTAATTAATATTTGGTGTAATAAAGTAAAAATATAGGAAGTCAATACCTTTATCTTGTATCCTAAATCAATTACACTTTTAAACAATTTACGATTGAAACAAATTTATTTTGACGTAGTCTCCAAATAATTAAAACTCCGAGGCTAAGGTTATAAGTTGGAACAATATATGCAATCATATTTTTAACAAATCTATATAACACTTCCTAAAAATCTATATAACACGATACGACATTTTAAGTTTTGCATTAACATCACAGGTTGTCCAAAAATTTATTTTACTTTTTAATCTTCTATAATAGCAAATATTTTCGTTAATCATTTATGTAGCATGATTATTTATCTTTCTAATGCTCTGGTTTAACATGAAGTTCAAATTTGTAAAAAGAAACAACTGTCACTTACCGTCATCGAAAATGCCATTTGCTTCATCCTTAGCATTTTTTTCTAAGGCCTGTTGGATCTCAGCAGGTATTGGTGGCGTAACCGGTAAATGAGCACCCTGAGGTTGGAATCCATTCTCGTCGGCCGTAAAAACTACCGTGTACGTTCCACCGTCGGTACCCAGGTATGAGAACGAACCCCTTGTCCGTGCACCGTTTTCAGTTTGACCTGATTCCTCCGCATGTATACCGTTCGCAGTCTCAAAACTATACTGAAATCCATTATCCGTTATATCGTTCGCAAACTTTAGTATAGCTGCATTACTGTCCGGTGAATTATTAAAGGTAGTTTTTTGAAAATTTCCTTGTGAAGGATGAAATGATGTAGGACCTTGAAATGTTCCACTCGGAAATGGACTTTGAGTTTCTTGGTACGTGCCATTACTGGGATGTAATCCAGGTGGTAGATAGGCTCTATTAAGGATTGCTGCATAGTTAGATGCCACTAACACCAAAAAGATAACCTGAAATGTAACAACAATGATTAAGACTAACAAATTGCCGTAAAAAGTAGCTAACGCGTACATTATCAAGATCGTGCAGAGTTAACAATAACCAAGTTTTTTGTTTTTTAACTGCAATAGCTACAATAACTACAGACTATTAAGATTATATGTATTGATTTCACCAAGCATAGGTAAAAAATAATATTTTAACGCTCAACTTTAACCGTCCTGAAAAAAGTGAATAATATTCAAAACTTCAATAAGTTCTTGTTTTCAACATTTTTAGGTTTTTACTAATGGCGTACCTAAATTTTATTTATTATTTTAGAAGTCTTTAAAAAAATTAAAACGTGCACTAATTACACTAATTGCCAGCAACAAAATATTTCGAAAAAATTCAGACGTTTCCCCTGTGGTATAATAAGTTCACTTACCAATCTCATGTTGCTGTTAATAGGTGAAGAAACGCAGATAAACAGAAAATAACTGGTACTCAAGACGGGATTCGATTCCCTTTTATATCAATATTAATTCCTGATCAACATCAGAGATGTACTTGCAATACATTAACTTTAATTCAGATTACCTTACCAACTGTTTTTAAATGCAACTTTAACCTTGGCTCCGAATAGCAACGCAGTTCCGGGTGCACATCTTGGACACTGGTTTGGTACACATGGTGAGTATTCGCTTTGTGAGCGAACGAACCTGCTCCATTCATATTTTTAAGCAATTTTCCGCAAGCATCAAACTGTATATAGCGAGAATGCTACTTTGTCGTGACATTTAATAAAATATTGTTATCATCAATCAAAGGTGTACGTAATTGAAGGTACAATAATAATCGTTTTAAATGCAAATAAGTAACATTGAGACATTTATTGAGTTCCTTTTTAATTAATTATTTAATACCAACCATGACCTCCCTAATGGATATCATGAGTATATCTTCGACAACATTGTACTACAGAAAGGTACTTTATTACACCTAATAAAGTACCTTTCTATAGTAACGAATAAAAATAGATACGATGAAGCAAGATATAAATAGCTTGGTTCGATGTATATAAATGTTTTCATTCATGATCAATAGGTGCAGTTAATTAAGAGCAGTATATAATTTGGTCGTGTTTTAGCATTAACTTTAATATTTCTTTTTATGCAATATATCTAAACGACTATATATAATACAGTTTGACGTCATACACATTACTTTTTATCCAATTATTGTATTTCGAATATATACAAGTAATACTAAAAGTGCTTATTGCTTGTTTATTTAAAGCGAAAATTAAATCCAAAGTCGAACTTTTTAGCCCTACTAATATTGTACATGGGATATTAGTTTTTTTATTGTTCACCAAATATTTAACAAATATTTACCACATTTTGCACACAGATAGGGTCTATCTATTATGAAACAATTACTTATATTGTATGAGAAAAATGAATAGTTTCTCAGAAAAAGAACAAGCCCATTTTTTTAATGATAAATAATATTATTCTAAATATAAACATTTAATTGTTGTATATAGTTTTTATTCAAAATTTAACAGTTTCACAAGCTTTACGACCAGTAAACTATCTTATCTATAATAAAATTAATCAGGTTTCTTTTTCTAGACTTTTTATTAAAGTGAAATATGTACCAAAATAAATATTTTGTCTTGAAATACTCAGTAGATCCTCCATAAATTTATTTTTCTTTACAAGCGAAGTCGCAGGTGACAGTCAATTGTTCATGATGTACAAATGTGAATTATAGTCGGCGCGTCGCGTTTTTTTAATTGGAAATGTAAAATTTTGGAGAATTTAATTTCAAACTTGAAAAAATTATGAATAAAAGTTATGATGGGCTTTTTAATTAATAAAATAATTATGTAATATCGAAATATGATCGCTGCCAAAACCAGTTTAAATCAATCTTTCTTTAGTAAATTTATAACAGCAATTTACATGTCTACTATATTGCAATGTTCTGTATATTCCGATGAATTATGGATTCCAATTTTCTCGATTACTCTGTTTTAATCCTGTCTATATATTACTGACATTTATATTGACTTTATTTTTCTTAATTGTGCGAGGTGGCCGCTGCAAAGGAGGTTTATTTTGCTTATTTCCATAGTATCACAACTTATGGGTTGCTTTTTTGATGTACTGTAAGCATTGATCTAAATATCAAGATACGACCAAAGGAACATAAACAAAATCGAAAATGACAGCACCGATTTATGTGCGCCATCTATTGTAATTAAACGAAACGACTTCGCCAGTTACATGGCCGACTTTTTGCGACCATAGATATAATGTTATCGAAGCTTTATCATATTTTATTATTTATTATTGTATTAATAAACGTCAATGCTCAAATAGCTTGGAATTTACGTAAAGTAATTAAAAAAAATTATTTTTATACAACAAAAGGCAATTATCATATGGAGATACAACGGCCTTATACTATATAGTTATGTTAGGAATTATACGAAATTAAGGTGGCTTAATTATACCCATTTCATGCTATGCCAATCAGTGTTAATTTATTCCCTGTATCGGAAGGTTGCGTACTTATAGTTGTCGGCGTTGGTGAGACGAGAATGCAAAAACCGATATATACTTCACAACCGAAGAAAATGTTAAAAAGTCAAACTTATCTTAAAAAATTATAATGTTATAATACTCTTCGTCTACATACAGGTACATATCTACGGCTGTTTTCGATAATCATTTACCCCGTTCTCGAATTTTATATTATTTTAGTTTAAAATATTTATTTATTACTTTAGTACAAAATTGGTGATGTGCAAGATATATAGAAAAATACTAACTCATTCAGGATCACATTTATATTCTTACTGAGCACATAAGAAAACGCCAATTTTCGACAACTCTGTCACGATACAATTCATATGTTATACCGAATATTATTAAATCATCTTCAATTATGTTTTGCTTTCCTGTTTTATTTACCTTTACAAAAAGTCCCTTTCTTATTATTTTTCCCTGCTTTATAAATTAACCAAACATTTGCACCCGCGCTTTACTATGGTAGATCGCATATGTATTTTTGCATGCCCCTCTCTCGTTTCTTGACCTTTCTCCCCGCGCCCCTAGATAAGCCTCGAAAACAAAATTACGCAAAGGGGTTGTGGCATCAAGCGACGGCGTTGACGCATACTTCCGTATTTTCCCGCCAAAGTCGGCATTCTACTATAGTAGTACGAGCGAGTATCGGCGTAAGAAAAGTTAATGAAGGCAAATAATTCTTTATTTTAAAATGTTTGCTGTTAATGATATTAATATTGGTCTTTATTATAATATTTTGATTATGTTGAATACAAGTTGTTATTATCTGTATATTTTGTTACATATTTAATAATTTTATTTTCGTTTTTAATTATTTCTTGAGAAAACATGGATCCATACATGAAAAGTCAAGCGTTGAGGTGGCTAGCAGAAGAGAGTGATGACGATGAAGTTCTACCGTGTGAATCAGATAACGGGGAGGACAGCACGGCTCTTACGCCAATACTAATGGAACAAAATAGATCTAACTTCTTACGGGAAGACGTGATGGAAAATTTTTCATCTGACGACGACGTACCTCTATCTGAACTGTCATCAACTAATGCGAGTAGAAACGTTTATGTCTTTAAGAATGGAACACGACGGAATAAAACATGTCCTCCAGAAACGCGGGTGAGGTTTCAAAATATTAGATTTCGACCTCCAAATTCAAATAGTAACGCAAGAAATGCAGAAACACCATTATTTTGCTTCGAGTTATTTTTTGACCAAAAGTGTTTAGAAATTGTTGTTTCTGGTACAAATATTTATATTAATAAAATTTAAAACCATTTCCCAAGAGATTGAGATGCAAAAAAAACTGATTTGGTTGAAATCAGAGCTCTATATAAGCAATTTTTTTGGGTTCCAACCAAATTGCTTAGTAGTATCTTACGTGTCTAAAGAAAATAAATCAGTTACTTTAATCTCGACTATGCACGACGACAATGCCATAGATCCAGAAACAGGAAATGATCGAAAGGCGGAAATAATAACTTGTTCTAATCGCACTAAATGTGGTGTCGATATTTTGGACAAAATGTGCAAACAGTACAACGTTTAGTGAAATTCACGACGTTGGCCGATTACCCTTTCTTTCAATTATTTATACAAATTAAGTTTATTATAATATTAAATTATTTTTTTTAATATATAATATTTTAAGTACGAGTATAATTAAAATGGCAAATGTTCTACGCACAGATTAAATTACTATAGTGAATGTAAGAAAAAGGTCTACAACACCTGAACTGTCAATTCTGATTGCTAACAAATATTCTCTTTTCAAATTGAATGGATTATAGATACAAGAATAATAACTAATAGCTTTAATCACCGATTGCATAGTGCCATATTTTTAAAAACTGCCTGCAATTACTAAAAATTTTCGAAAGCGTTCGTCTCTAGGACACAGCGAAAAATATGCTAATAAAAAGAGCTTGTTACAGAGTGAACAAAGCATTAGCTTATAAATAAATATTTTAAAATTACATTTTTTAATCATTGTTATAATTACTTTTCGAATGTAATTTTTTTTTTTATTATTGGTATTCGTTTTGTTTTAATGACGCCACTTTTGTGGGTGTCTTTTTTATTTACATTTACTTTGTATTGACGTTTATATAATTCAGTAAAAATGTTTATTATTTAGAATTAATTTACTTATATTTAAAAATGTGTTAATATCTTACTTTTGTTCTTTGCTCATATGTCGGAGATTTGCGTAATTATTTATGTTGTTGTTTTTTTATTTTTTTTTAACTTTGAATATATTTTTGCGTTTATTAAGTTTTTTCAAAATTAACATGACTGATTGTGATATATAAACCACTATCGAATAAGAATGCTTTGCCATGATAACCTTTGAATAATTTCACAGAAATATACCTCTTGCGGATATCTCGACTTTTGAATTTCAAGGTGATTTCATTATATCTACAGCGATCATCGCCCATAGATAATATATATTTAGGTGTATGTAAATATATATATATATATATATATATATATATATATATATACACACATACGGTATCTCCATACAATGGCAATTCAGTTTACTAAATGTTGATTTGAAAATAGTACATTTGATTTTATATTATAAAGTATTCGTTAACGAAAATCTCGCTAATGAAAAGTATAATTTGCTTTTGTCATATGACATCAATTAAATCCTAGTTTAAATTGATGTTTCTGTTAGAACATGACCTATATTAACTATATAATAAAAATTAATTTACCTCTTTAAATAAAAAATACATAAATGTCCTCAAGAAGTCAACCAAATAGGGTTATATCATGTGTTTTTAATTTTACAAATTTTTCTCAAGTCAAAATACTTATTCAAAAGTAAATTTTTGAATAAATTAAATGAAAAATATTTGTCACCCGAACAATTTACTATTTTTTTTTTAATTTCACTATTATTTTCTCTTAATAATATAAAGAGTACAGGTTATGAAAAAAAACACGAAATTCACCTTCCTGACCAATATTTGCGATCGGATTTATTTTTTTCTTACTTTTGTTTTATCTATTTTTACAACATTTAAATATTTTATCCAAAATATTATTTTCTCACGATTTGTATATTATTTTTTTATCAAAAAGTTTAAGTTTTAAACTCAATTTAAAACTTTTTTCTCACGAGTTAGCGACTATTTTCGTTAAAATACTTACTAAAGTTTATTCTTTCATTTTCTTCATATTTTGAACATTTTGGTTGAAAATGCAAGGATGAAGGGTATATTACAAATGATCATAGAGACCTGAAAAATAACGGGTTTAAGTTCTTACTTAAAAAAAATATTGTACGACATAATTTGCTACATTTCTAAATTCCTATCCAACAACGCTCCACAGCGAAGCTTCTTATGTGAAAAAAAAATGCAAAATCAACTTTAAATATATGGCATGATACTCTAAAAATATCTTCTCGTCCTTATATTTATCCATAAACTAACTAAAAGTGCACAATCTAATTATAAGACTGCAATATACGGCCGGAAGTTTGGACGTAATAAATATTTTCTTAAGAAGTTACAAGTAATGATGAACGTAACGTAGCAAATATTCTATGAAAACCTAAATATTATATAATCAATTTCGTCTGCCGTAACGATAAGTTCATGTTTACGCTTAACAACAATTTAACTAACAATAAAATATGAGTACAAAAGAAAATATAAATGAGAACATGAACAACTTTCATTAAACTGTCTGATTTGTTGCAACAGAATAGAGGTCGGATTCGTTGGAACGCCTTCGCAGTACGAAATAGGCAATTTAACCATCCTTTCTGCTTAAAAATAGGTACCGATTTTATTGAAAATAATTTAATCGTAGGCAATAGTTGCAGTTTATAATTACATTCATTAAAGCAAAGAAACTTATTTTAATTTTGCTATAGTGTCTCACTCACATTGCTATAGTTTCCTCACACATAATATCTTTGGTAAGTAACCGTTTAAACAAGCATAGGGAGATATATATATATATATATATATATATATATATATGTGTGTGTGTGTGTGTGTGTGTAAGATACATGTATATGTGCACACATACAACTGTCCCAAAATTCGCGTGTTACTTTATGACTACTCAGAAAAAAATATAAAGAGACCTAAGCCATTTTATTTTCATGACAAGCGTTTTATTGAACAATGTTTAAATAATTATAATTTTCATGGCGGTTGCCTACGTAACACTGCTATTAAAAACAGTCCTAAATAACAAACCGGATTTGTTATAGTATAAATACAAAAAAATATTTTTGTTGCATGATATATAGGTTTAATTGTTGCAAACCAGACGAACTTAATTATCATATTTTGCACTGGCCGTACATTTTATAGTTAGAATATGAAGTGTATACTTCAAGCTACAGCATACCTTCCTCTGAATGTTGAGTTGAAAGACTACACTTATGTGCTCAATCCGAACAATTATACATAACATACTTATTCACCTTTTGGAATACTTATATATTTAATTAACTTGTGAAGAAAAGTTTCAAATTTTACACTTTATAAACATGCCAATAATATAATATCAACGATTAATTATCACCAAATAATTTATCACTTATAAACATTTTTTATCGAAATACTTTCTTAATACAATTTAGGTACACATCATTTAAACGCAGAAATATTTTACTTCTTCTATGGCTTCACTATCTGTCTTGGTCTTACTCAAATGAAATGGCATCGCTGTCTGTCTCGCACTATATTGCACTTTTTATCACACATCCGTCTGTGCACAGAGCAATCGACATGACATAGAGAATTACAAATACTTTGAGTGGTGCAAATTTTATGTCGAAATTAGTTAAAATTAAAATGAACTCACAATTAGATTATGTAGATCGCAATCTATGAATGTTACATATATCAAATCTTATGCGAAGTTCATGCCAATCGCAAGTGAGACGTGCGTAACCTTTCGATTTACAGCGTCCTTGTAAACCACGATACATTAAAGTAAATTAAAAAAGTATAAAAGTGACCATATTTTACTTTGATACATATTGCAGTTTCTATTCCATTTTTTTTTCAAATTTCGGTGCGGAAAATAAAAATCAATTTGAAAGCAAAAAAAACGACGACTCGCGTACAAAATCCGGGCTCTCTACGTATAATACCGTAGACGAAGAAACCAGTCGGGGGTTCAGGATCCTAGTTTCGTTAAAAAAATGTGAAAAGTACCGAAAATAGGGAAATTTATTATGTTTTATGCTCATTATACGAAACAAGTACACTTCGAAAGGTAGAATTAAAAGATAGGAATTAAAATTACGGAATCGTGCGATATAAAGCATTTAAGACGACAAATTATGACGATAAAGTTGCAGGAGGTATAGGTGCTTATTTTCTCCACACTATAATTTTAAGAAAGCTACGGAAATATATGTATATTTTGTGCATTTCTACCCGTAATACATTATATTTTGCGTAGCTTTAGAAAATAATTGAGTAAGCTTATGTGACAAGAAAGCAGCGGAAACAACGCAAGACGTACCGAGACATCCGACCAGATGGTCGGGAAACTCGACGTGTCGCTGTCGTCACTTTACTTATATATATTCTCTCTCAAGTTAAAAGTCCAATTAAATCTATAGAAACCGACAAAAATCTATTAACATAATGAAATATATAAGTGACCACATATTGGCGAGTGCAAGCTGTACATTGTCTATGAATGTGTGATAAAAATGAGGATATGTCGTGAATTATGGTTTTTATGGCATTCAATCATATTCTAAATTTACTTTCAATCATACGGCTATCTTTATTACAGCTTTATATTTCTGCTAATTTATAAATAAAAATATGTTATAAATAAAAATATAACGTTTATAAATAAAAATAAGTTATTTGTTACAAATTAGAAGGTGTGTTATCTATATGTCTATCGATAGCAAATTTGATTATAATACACTCGTTTCAGTCCAATTAAAAGTCTAATTAATTCTATAGAAAACGTCTAAATTTATAGACAAAATGAAATGCATAAAAAGTCACATATTGAGCATATACAGCTAGAGCTTTGCCTTTATTTAAGAACGTGAAACTTATGTCTCGAGGCATGCTGTTAAATACTTTCAATTATACGGCTATCTTTATTATAGCTTTGTATTTCCGGTAATAGCACGTTTACAAATCAAAAATAAATCATTTGTTACAAATTAGAAAGAGCGTTGTCGATATTTCCATCGATAACAAATTATATTTTGTCACACTAGTTTCATTTCAATTAAAACTCTAATTAATTTATTAATATTATTAATAATGAATTTCATTATGTCTAAACTTATAGACATAATGAAATTCGGAAAGACCCCATGTTATCTAAAGCTTTATGTTTATTTAAGAACGCGAAACTTAGAGCGAGTCTCGAGGCATGCTGTTAATTTACTTTCAATTATACGGTTATCTTAATTACAGTTTTTTATTTCTTATAATCACACCTTTCTAAATTAATGGTATATTATTTGTTGTTATTATTTGTTAACGGTGTATCTACTTATAATACGTTAAATTTGTGCACAACGTTTATTACATTATATCTCTGCTTCATAAGATCCGTGAAAATATCAGGCTTAAAACCAAAACTATACTTAACCGTACACTGATGTTCCCATTTTTCTTTCAGTAATCGTTCATTTAGAGCGCAATATGTACACTAAATTATTACAATGTTTAAGAATTTAAAATTATAACAATGACTTCGTAATTCAAAAATTAACATTAATTCCTCCAAATAAAATGTTTGCAATTAATTTCCTAAATATATTAATATCATTCAAAATATAGTTAAAAATAGTAACAAATTCATGAATCATATATGTGAAATTATTTAATTAATTTCTAAAATATAAAAAATAACACAAATCTTTTTTGTATTAATATAATTGAATTCAGTTATTAATCATAAATTAAAATAATGTGTAAAAAGCATTCATTGAAATTAATACCTCCTAGAAATCACTCAACGCCGCCTTCAAATGCCAAACTAAGTTTAACTTTAAAAACATTATTACAGTTGAATAATATTTTTTACTACCTGCAATACTCATAATGTAAAGATGCTTAATAGGTTGCTATACATAAAGGATGCGAAAAGAACCTTATTGTGGCAACAACATTTTCCGTCTTTCGGTCAGAGAGTTCTAACATCTAAACGCAATAAATTAAAGTTCTGTATTTTAACCATGTATTTTAAAACATGAAATTGTATGTATGTTAAAAAATGATTGCAATGAAAACACGAAATTATATATAATATAAAATGAACGGCTTGAAAAACCTAACCTCGACTACTTGTAAAACCGCTAAGTAAATAAAAATATACAAACAAATATGTTTGTAGACCGTACCATAATAATAATTTGGTAAATAACGTTTAGCTACTATGAAAGTATTTTAACTTTAACAAGTAGTATTGAAGTGCATCGTCATAAGTGTGGCGAATTGGTTCATACCTAATTATACTTGTTAAGTCCAGGATCATCCAGTTTCATTACTAAATATTTAAAACTTAAACAGTTCCATCACTAAATATTTAAATGTTCATAGCATCTAAACGTTAGTTGCAAATTATAATACGGCCCACAAGTAACAATTTCTGTTTCGGCACCCACTACTTTTTCATTTACCGCATTATATATATATATATATATATATATATATATATATATATATACATACATATATATATATATATATATATATATATATATATATATATATACATCCTCTAATTTCCTTCCACGGAATCACAGATATAATTATACTCTAATATATTGTCAATATCGAATACGTGAAGCCATGTGTGAGATAAAAATAAATCACGATGAAGTGAGATTAGCCTAAAAATTATGAAATGGCAAAATCTTCGGCCTAAGAAAACCTAATCATATTTCTGAAGCTCAAATGCATGGCGATACATAAACAGTCCATTCCCTGTTTAATTTATGAAGTATAAAATTATCCTATTATGCTATTTTACGCTAGTACCAAATTTATGGTTCTACGTGCTGGTGGTCACGGATTACGCTCTGAAAAACTTCTCATCTTTCTTATTTTCAGACGTAACTAGAGTACTAATTCACACTGTATCATCCAACCATTTCATATGTCCGTCACATAACTGCGATTTGCCATATCAATACGTTTTTTGACTTATGCTTTGGTTCATTTTTGAACTTGGAATAACAGATTTTCTTTACGTAATAATCTTAACTTGACCACTAAGCAACATTTTCTTGCAGTATTCTTAATGCGCATCGTCCACGCGTTTAGATTTGTGATCAACGGATTGTTTCATCCCTAGTCCCGTTTTATTTTTTAGGTAATTCGCCTTATTTCAAAATTGTTCGCTACTTTTTCACAACTTATATTTCTTGGCCCTCGATTTGATACTAAACACGAAATATTTAAATCAAAATTAAATTTTGAGTTAACTTAAATTTCTCCCTCATGTTCACCATATTGGTATCGCCGTGATTTCATATAACCTATCACATCCATACAACAAATAGATAGACATCTCATTTTTCAAAATTGAGGCAGATGTTTAGAACCTTCGTATAAATTGATATTTTCGCAACGACTAATTATATATTCCAGTATTATTTTTTGGCATTTAAAAATACAACTGCTTCACTATAAAGTAACCACTGTAGTTCTTCAGCGTCTCGATTTTAATATGAGAACCTGTTACTCCGTTTTAGTCTTACATTGTTACGTTTTTTTTTGTTCGTTATCATTTTATAATGAATAATCGTTCGGTTAAGTCAAAAAGGTCACAAACTATAATTAGTTATTTAAAAACCATAAATAACTTACATTATTTAAGAAATTTAATAATTCTTAAGGCGTTTGAATTTATGACATTATACACTTTAAATTTAAGTTTTTCTTTTATATCTTAGAATTAATTCTTCTGTATAGTTAACGTTCTACAAATATTCTAAAAGTGATTTTTTTCGATATTTGGTTTCTGTTGTGAATTGTTTATAAAAACATTAGTAATGCAAGTCTATGCATCTAAAGACATTTCATTCAACACCATTGAGTAAGATACTAATAATAATGGTGAATTGTCTTCCGGCACTTTATAAACCTCTAACCTCATGTTTTGTTAGTTACTATCATTTTTAAAACACCCACGCTAATTATTGCTTTTTACTTTTTTTAGATTGCGCTCACAGATTCATATTTTAAAGCCAGTGACTGTTTAAATAATAATCAATATTGGCCTAAGGCAATCAATCATAGCTCGTTTATGCTAACGACTCTGTATTTCATAGATCTCTTGCATTTACTGCTCAGACAGTTATAGAAATAAAACTAATAGTGAAGAATATGATATCTACGAATAAATGAAAATACGTACGTGTACGTAATCATCATAATTAGCCAATTTTAATCCAATGCTGATTGAAGGATTTCTCCAGTTATTTACTTCTTTCTTCATTGTGCGCAAATTTATTTCAAATATATCTGCTATGTTTTCTTATTACATTTAAAAATCTCTTACTAGAACATTTTTTAGTCTCTTGCAGGCTTTTGGAGTCCAGTGAAGCATTTCTCTCGTCCAACGGTTCTCAATTCTTTACACATGCCGTCATCATTTCATTTATGTGTATTTAAGGCCTATTATTATTTTCTTATATAATTATGTTCCCTAAAGCCCTTAAAGTTTTGACGCATAAAAAATAAACAATACGTGAATATTTTATGACGAGGACTTAGAGTGTTCTTGCGTCATGAATTTCTTTTAGAGCGGAAAGTGAGCTAAGCAACATGCAATATATGCCTTGCAATGCTAGAAAAACTTTAAACTCTTTGATTATCGTCATTTTGACAATCGATTACCTACGTTCAATTTTTCTAAAGAACAACTTGTAAAAAACAACTTCATGTTTCGAGGAAGAAGCGGGTAAATTATATTTTTGATTCCACATGGTCTAACACAAATGAAATAATATAACCAGTTTACTTAATAGATGGGATAACATCATATCCAAAAATGTAAAACAAATACTGAAATACCTATTTTGGATTGTATATAATCAACAAAAATGCCTCATAACAAAGGGAGAACCTCGACCGGTCGTACCTAAGAATTAATTATTAGAGAATCGAGAGTAATAACATCATGAAACAATTCTTCCAGCTCGGAAAACCAGATGTCAGCTTTATTCTTCTTAATATTCAGTTATATTTATATTTATGAAGTGTGCTTATTTTAATTAAATTCCCATAAATACTAAATAGAAACGACTATATGAGCAACATGAAATTAATTAAGAACTCATAAGAAATATGAAAAAATGTCTTAAAGCGGAATTTCTTTAGTAAATTTAAAAAGTGGATTTATTTAATTTAATCACCTTATTGACAAACAAATTTATATTTTCATTACATTATATTCTTGCAATAAATACTAAATAGAAATAGCTACACGAACTATCTATTGTTCATCATTAACAAATCAGAACGGCTATAAAAAATGATTTGAAGCGGAGTTTGGTTACTAAAATTAAAAAGTGGATTTATTTAATTTAATACCTTTATTCACAATTAAATGAAACTACGTGATGTAGTATTATTTCTACTTTCATTAATTTCTTTACCACGACCTAGGTTTCGTTGTATTACAACATCTTCAGGTGGGATATTAGCAAAGATTAACTCTTAGGAACAACCAACAGCATTTATATGTTTCAAACACCTGGTTTGTGCGGATTTTTCCATTGTTTATGTTAGTGAGTTTATTGCAGGGGCGCAGAGTAGGTTTTATTATATGTGTATTATTGCTGAAACAATTCCAGGGTACTGTAGTATCAATGTTGTATATTTATATTATATCTAGAAGATATTAAGAATGGGTGATGATGTTATATTTACTTGTTCATTTAATATATTGACCTCGATATCTTTTTTATGTCTGTTTATTTCTATGTTTCTAGGATATTAAGTTTATTACCTTTTGTATTTATTTATAATATATAGGGGGTATTATCAGTATGGGGGTGATGGTTATTTTCAATGAGATGTTTAGCAAAGTGAGATGTGTCTGGTTTATTATTTCGCCAGCTGCCAATGTGTTCTTTATATCTTGTATTAAAGTGTCTTCCTGTTTGACCTATATATACACTATTACAGTCGTTACATTTAAGCTTATACATACCACTCTTTTTATGTTTATCTATTTTTTCTTTATTATTAATAAGGGTTTTACCCAAGTTATTTAAGGTACTATACGTACATGTTATATTATTTATATTTTTATTATTAGTTAAGAGTTTTTCTAATTTGAGTGATACATTACCTATGTATGGGATAGATTTATAGTAAATATTATTATTATTTGGTACGACCGGGTATATTTCTTGTATTAGTATTTTTCTTAATTTATTATGGTACAGTTTTGTAACAATTGATGGGTCATAATTATTATTTGTTGCAATTTGTTTTATAGTTTTTATTTCTTTACGTAGATTAGATTTTTCTAGAGGGATGGCTGAAGCTCTGTGAATCATGGAATGGAAGGCTGCTAACTTATGGGACCAAGGGTGTTGAGATTGACCATTAATTATGGAGCCTGTAAATGTGTCTTTTCTAAATATACTAAATTTATGTTTATTGTTTTTGCGTTCTATTGTTATATCTAAAAAATTAAGTTTATTATCGGACTCTACTTCTAAAGTGAATTTGATATTATTGTGTAGGGAGTTAGCAAAGTTAACAAACTGGTCTAACTGTCGCTGTGTACCTTTCCAGCAGATAAGGATGTCGTCAACGTATATATTACAAATAAATACAAAAGTTAATAAAGAAAATATCCTAGAAACATTAGAAATAAACAGATATAAAAAAGATATCAAGGTCAATATATTAAATGAACAAGTAAATATAATATCATCACCCATTCTTAATATCTTCTAGATATAATATAAATATACAACATTGATACTTCAGTACCCTGGAAATTGTTTCAGCAATAATACACATATAAATATAAGTATATATAATAAAAACAAAAAAATTAAAAATAAATAAATATAATAAATAAATAAGTATATGAATACACAAAACCAGAGATATGTAGAATTAGTGTATTACCTTGTCCTTACTTTCAAATACCCTTGATTTTGTATAAATATATTACCGATAATAACTTCCATTTAATTTGATTACATAAACCGTAAAGTTTGCATTGTATAACCTCACATAATAACAACAATTGAATTTATTACCCTCACTAAAATACTGGTATATTGTATAACTCTCGGTAATATAATAAAACCTACTCTACACCCCTACAATAAACTCATTAACATAAACAATGGAAAAATCCGCACGAACCAGGCTTCCGCTATTGTGTTTGAAACATATAAATGCTGTTGGTTGTTCCTAAGAGTTAATCTTTGCTAATATCCCACCTGAAGATGTTGTAATACAACGAAACCTAGGTCGTGGTAAAGAAATTAAAGAAAGTAGAAATAATACTACATCACGTAGTTTCATTTAATTGTGAATAATGAATTTCTACAAAATTAACGCCAAATATATTCAACCTTTATTCACAAAAAGTATATAATATTTGCATGACATAATATTATTAGAATAAATACCAAATAGAAATGACTATGTGAGAAATGTATAATCAATTAACAAGTCATAAGAAATATAAATATTTCAGTATCAAAATTAAAAAGCGGATTTATTTAATTTAATCCCTTTATTGACAAAAAATATATAATATTTGCATGACATAATATAATTACAATAAATACCAAATAGAAATGACTATGTGAGAAATGTATAATCAATTAACATGTCATAAGAAATATAAATATTTCAGTATCAAAATTAAAAAGCGGATTTATTTAATTTAATCCCTTTATTGACAAAAAATATATAATATTTGCATGACATAATATAATTACAATAAATACCAAATAGAAATGACTATGTGAGAAATGTATAATCAATTAACATGTCATAATAAATATAAATATTTGAGTATCAAAATTAAAAAGCGGATTTATTTAATTTAATCCCTTTATTGACAAAAAATATATAATATTTGCATGACATAATATAATTACAATAAATACCAAATAGAAATGACTATGTGAGAAATGTATAATCAATTAACATGTCATAAGAAATATAAATATTTCAGTATCAAAATTAAAAAGCGGATTTATTTAATTTAATCCCTTTATTGACAAAAAATATATAATATTTGCATGACATAATATAATTACAATAAATACCAAATAGAAATGACTATGTGAGAAATGTATAATCAATTAACATGTCATAAGAAATATAAATATTTCAGTATCAAAATTAAAAAGCGGATTTATTTAATTTAATCCCTTTATTGACAAAAAATATATAATATTTGCATGACATAATATAATTACAATAAATACCAAATAGAAATGACTATGTGAGAAATGTATAATCAATTAACATGTCATAATAAATATAAATATTTGAGTATCAAAATTAAAAAGCGGATTTATTTAATTTAATCCCTTTATTGACAAAAAATATATAATATTTGCATGACATAATATAATTACAATAAATACCAAATAGAAATGACTATGTGAGAAATGTATAATCAATTAACATGTCATAAGAAATATAAATATTTCAGTATCAAAATTAAAAAGCGGATTTATTTAATTTAATCCCTTTATTGACAAAAAATATATAATATTTGCATGACATAATATAATTACAATAAATACCAAATAGAAATGACTATGTGAGAAATGTATAATCAATTAACATGTCATAATAAATATAAATATTTGAGTATCAAAATTAAAAAGCGGATTTATTTAATTTAATCCCTTTATTGACAAAAAATATATAATATTTGCATGACATAATATAATTACAATAAATACCAAATAGAAATGACTATGTGAGAAATGTATAATCAATTAACATGTCATAAGAAATATAAATATTTCAGTATCAAAATTAAAAAGCGGATTTATTTAATTTAATCCCTTTATTGACAAAAAATATATAATATTTGCATGACATAATATAATTACAATAAATACCAAATAGAAATGACTATGTGAGAAATGTATAATCAATTAACATGTCATAAGAAATATAAATATTTCAGTATCAAAATTAAAAAGCGGATTTATTTAATTTAATCCCTTTATTGACAAAAAATATATAATATTTGCATGACATAATATAATTACAATAAATACCAAATAGAAATGACTATGTGAGAAATGTATAATCAATTAACATGTCATAATAAATATAAATATTTGAGTATCAAAATTAAAAAGCGGATTTATTTAATTTAATCCCTTTATTGACAAAAAATATATAATATTTGCATGACATAATATAATTACAATAAATACCAAATAGAAATGACTATGTGAGAAATGTATAATCAATTAACATGTCATAAGAAATATAAATATTTCAGTATCAAAATTAAAAAGCGGATTTATTTAATTTAATCCCTTTATTGACAAAAAATATATAATATTTGCATGACATAATATAATTACAATAAATACCAAATAGAAATGACTATGTGAGAAATGTATAATCAATTAACATGTCATAATAAATATAAATATTTGAGTATCAAAATTAAAAAGCGGATTTATTTAATTTAATCCCTTTATTGACAAAAAATATATAATATTTGCATGACATAATATAATTACAATAAATACCAAATAGAAATGACTATGTGAGAAATGTATAATCAATTAACATGTCATAAGAAATATAAATATTTCAGTATCAAAATTAAAAAGCGGATTTATTTAATTTAATCCCTTTATTGACAAAAAATATATAATATTTGCATGACATAATATAATTACAATAAATACCAAATAGAAATGACTATGTGAGAAATGTATAATCAATTAACATGTCATAAGAAATATAAATATTTCAGTATCAAAATTAAAAAGCGGATTTATTTAATTTAATCCCTTTATTGACAAAAAATATATAATATTTGCATGACATAATATAATTACAATAAATACCAAATAGAAATGACTATGTGAGAAATGTATAATCAATTAACATGTCATAATAAATATAAATATTTGAGTATCAAAATTAAAAAGCGGATTTATTTAATTTAATCCCTTTATTGACAAAAAATATATAATATTTGCATGACATAATATAATTACAATAAATACCAAATAGAAATGACTATGTGAGAAATGTATAATCAATTAACATGTCATAAGAAATATAAATATTTCAGTATCAAAATTAAAAAGCGGATTTATTTAATTTAATCCCTTTATTGACAAAAAATATATAATATTTGCATGACATAATATAATTACAATAAATACCAAATAGAAATGACTATGTGAGAAATGTATAATCAATTAACATGTCATAATAAATATAAATATTTGAGTATCAAAATTAAAAAGCGGATTTATTTAATTTAATCCCTTTATTGACAAAAAATATATAATATTTGCATGACATAATATAATTACAATAAATACCAAATAGAAATGACTATGTGAGAAATGTATAATCAATTAACATGTCATAAGAAATATAAATATTTCAGTATCAAAATTAAAAAGCGGATTTATTTAATTTAATCCCTTTATTGACAAAAAATATATAATATTTGCATGACATAATATAATTACAATAAATACCAAATAGAAATGACTATGTGAGAAATGTATAATCAATTAACATGTCATAAGAAATATAAATATTTCAGTATCAAAATTAAAAAGCGGATTTATTTAATTTAATCCCTTTATTGACAAAAAATATATAATATTTGCATGACATAATATAATTACAATAAATACCAAATAGAAATGACTATGTGAGAAATGTATAATCAATTAACATGTCATAATAAATATAAATATTTGAGTATCAAAATTAAAAAGCGGATTTATTTAATTTAATCCCTTTATTGACAAGAAATATATAATATTTGCATGACATAATATTATTACAATAAATACCAAATAGAAATGACTATGTGAGAAATGTATAATCAATTAACAAGTCATAATAAATATAAATATTTGAGTATCAAAATTAAAAAGCGGATTTATTTAATTTAATCCCTTTATTGACAAGAAATATATAATATTTGCATGACATAATATTATTAGAATAAATACCAAATAGAAATGACTATGTGAGAAATGTATAATCAATTAACAAGTCATAAGAAAAATAAATATTTCAGTATCAAAATTAAAAAGCGGATTTATTTAATTTAATCCCTTTATTGACAAAAACGTTTATAATTTACAAAACATTTTACATATTACTGCAATAAACATAAATAGAACAACTTAAATTTCGAGTATTTTTCTAGCGTCGATGGGTTTAAAATGTTTTTTTTTCAAATAACTGTCAATATTCTCCGTTATTTTTCACCTAAATGTAAGAAAAAAATACGATTATGATAATATACATGAGAAAGTAAAGGAATTTTCGCGAGTATTAATTTTAGATTGTGGTTATTTAAAATTCCTTCTGAAACAATAAATTATTAAATATGTTTTTAAAGCCTTAATTAAATATAAATTATTGTTTAGAGATCTGGCAACTAAAAAAATGTTTAATGATGAAGGGTACCGTTATGCTTGTCTGGTAACTCTATATCAAATTTGTATATATTTTAACTATAGAGGTGAGATTAGTTAATGGAGAGGGCATAAAATACGTTTTAAATAGAAACCTAACTCGCCGCTTAAACGTTCGAAAATGCAAAGTCGTGTAAATAAATTCAAAATATCAACATTTACACAATAGAATATCGTGTTATGTAAGATATTTTAATGTATTGTCGTGTCACATCATAAAAGTAAATCGAATACTTAATTGATATCAAAAATATACGTATCCTGTAGACGTTAAAATATATTATATAAGAAAAATATTGCATTTTACAAGAAAAATAGTCAAGAGATAAGCCTATTTCTATGATTTTTTTTAAACGGGCATTTTTCAGGCATTAAAATAAAAGAAATCACAAAATATCTAAGTACCGGAGCTGTGAGTTTATTTCAATTTCAGTGTAGTAAAAAAAATTCCGTAACTGTCGTTGATACAAATAAGTAGATCTGCCGTCTATCTAATCGTCTATTAAATTTCATCATCTGTTAAACCAAGGAGCTAAATGTAAACAGAATTAATGTTTAAAAACATTTAAACAACTTTTTAAAAAAAATTAAACAACAAACACATTGATAGAACATCGGTGTTTAGTCAAACATTCTCTATTTGCCACTAAACTCTTCGAAAGCATTTCACATTTACATTTTCACATTTTACGTACAGACACCAATTTACAAACCAATGATAAAAATGATGAATGCGTATTACATATAGCGAACGCTTATCCTCACAGTATATATTTTAGCGATCGAATTGCATATTTACAAATTCTTTTGTATTCAATTGGCTGCTTTGTCGTAGGATATACGACAAAGCAGTTAATTACGAAATGTGGCCAACAAACGATACGTTTTAAAATATTTATCAATGTTTCTCTAAGAATATTGCTTTTGGGAACTTTTAAATGAAAATAAATAAAGCGCACATATAAAAGGCTCAAGAAAATACTATGGCAGAAAGTAACTTAAAAAATGTGAAAATGCCAAAATAATTGAAACAGAAAAAATAATTTAACAGCACCGCAGGGAAAAAAGAAAAATTGAAAATTCACAATATAAAAAAATAAAAGCATAGTAGCTTCATATAACGAGAGATATTGTGTACATTTTTAATTAATATTTTGCTTATCATAAAGTACGTAAAATGTTATATCAAGTGAATAGTTTTCAATAAACCAATTAATTCGATCAACAAAAAATATTCAGTACATTCATAATATTTCAGTAATATTCAGTGAACTTTGCAATATTAAAGCTTGCAATGGCGATATATATAGATAAAATTATTATTTGCAAATTAATGTAGAAAACAATTAATATTATTGAAATATTCAATACGCAAAAGTAAACTATATTATATTTTTTAGTTTAAAATTATATGGATTATGTCACTTAATATTTCCTTAATATTAAATTGCGATGAATTATTTACCAATACTATAAACAACAAAAACTAAAGTGAACATTCTTGTGATAAGTGACAATGTTTAAATTTACATATCTTAACGCTGTAGTTTTTGCACTTTTTGACGGAACACGTAAACATTTTCGAAAAAATAAATATATTTCACAAAAGTGGATTGTTAATCTCAGCTCGACTGACATTAAATTGTGACTAGATGTCATGTGCGTTCGCTTACAAAAGTTTGTCAGAAAGTAACGCTTCTTAGATTCTTACTTCTATGATATAAATTAAGGTCGAAAGCAGTTTAAAAGTAATACTATAAAATGGAAATATTTGGAAAAAATCATTTTTTCAACAATTAAAGTACAAATCCGAAAGAACTCAAAATCGAGAAACTACGTATAGGAAAATATGTTAAGGTGGTGCGTTAAAATATAACAATATACCAGTATTTACCATATAATCATTACAAGGTAGGAATACAGTTCACGGGCAACTGATTTGCTTTGATACGGATGGACAAACATGCGGATTTCATAGAAACTACCCTTACGAATTCTGTTTTCCTGTTCGTTGAATTTTCAGTAAATTATGATTATTTTTGATTCTTATCAATTTTATATAGATTATATTTATGGTTTATCAGTAATATGTGTATATTAATACTAATACACAGTAACAAATAAATCCAGTTAAGTGTGTGACGAAATACGCACGTAATATCGTTCGGTCGTTCGGCAGTTCAGTGTGTATGTGTGTGTGTGTGTGTTTTTTTTAAACTCGTATAGTATGGGGAGATCAGAAACCATAGCAGATACAGGGAACTGTTTTAGGTACCATTAAGTATTTTTTATGGAACGAATTCTGACATAATCAAATTTTTGGTCCATAAAAATGAAAAATTTAGTTTTCCATAAAAATTAATAAATGAACACATTTTGTATGTGAATCGATTCAATTGAATATATTTAATTTGATATGATAATATCATATCATTGTATGGGAGAAAATAAATGTGGACAGTAGTCAGTTTCAGTATTGTAATGTAAATTTAGTTGAGATACATACACATCAATATTGCATTGTGTAGATGGTTAGATCTTCATTAGAATTTTACCTAAATTCCAATCCAAATTATCCACAGAAAATAATTTTTTGTTTGTCTGTGCAACCCAATGTTCCCATTTATCTCCAAAACTGTTTGACCGATTTAGATACGGTTTTCTGTAAAATATTTTTGATTCATTGGCAATGGTTCTTAGATAGTTATTACGGTGATTACTAATAAGGGGTCAATTAACATTTTGCTGCAAACGAATGTTCCCATTTATCTCCAAAACCGTTTGACCGATTTAGATACGGTCAAATTTTGAAAAAAACCCACGGCGAATGCAGTCATTGTGATTAAAGAACGATTAAATATTATCTTTAATGGAAACCGAAATTACATCTGTTTAATAACCTGAAATCTTCATTCATGTCACCTCCAAAAGTTATGTCAGGAACTTTGATTAAGTTGATGAAAGCCTAATCTAAATATATTATTTCTAAAAGGTGTTTTTTGGTCGAGCGGCTCGATCTCTTTAACTACTGCACCAAAAAAAATAAAAAAAACACTCACTTATAGCTAATGTTTTCTACTTTGGGCGAAAAATATAAAAAAATTCGAAAAAAATCTTTTTGTTAATAAAAAAAATAATTTTTATAACAATTGGCATGAGCACCATCTGTGGGCGACACATCAAATATCTTATCCAAATTGTATATTTGGAACACGCTAGATGGCGATATAGTGCGAAGACTTCGCACGGGTCAGCTAGTAAAACCATAAAATGAACACATTTTTTTTTAATTTGCCATTATATATCGAACACGACTTTGAATATCAATTTTCATAATTTTCAAATTACATCCGATCAAATGGGAATCGGAAATAATTTTTTGTTTTAAGCTTTGCGGTTACATAAATAGATTAAATAAAAATAATAAAAACAAGACCGTATTTAATTAATATTAAAACAATTTATTTACATAATAGCTACATTCAAATATATACAAGTAGGCATTCACCCGAAGGCCACTAATTAGTAAAGATTTATGGCATTTAGTGATGTTCAGTAGTGATAGCCGGTTTTCTCGTTGAACTGACCTTGCGCACGTTGCTGCGCACCGTACTGCCTCGAGGGACCGCTGTACTGGCCCTCGGGTCCACTGTATTTACCCTCATTGTAACTTCCTAAAAAAATTGTAAAATTGAGGATGTAAATATAAAATTTTTCACTTAAATTTTTTTTCTTCCTAATGGAAATTCATACAATACGAATTTATTTATGGAAACTTTACCATTAATGTAATAACTATTTGTTCATATATTAATTCTTTTTTAACGTATTTACAACTTCAAGACTTGTATTATTACCGTCATTGATGATGCCGGCAGCCTCATCTCTAGCGTTCTGCTCCAAAGCCTTCAGGATTTCCTCGGGAATTGGCGGGGAAGTAGGAAGATGAACACCCTGCGGCTGAAAGCCGTTTTCATCGGCCGTATACGTGATGCTGTACTGCTGTCCATCGTCGCCGGTGTACGAGAAGCTGCCTTGAGCTTGCACACCGTTTAATGTCTGTGCGCTCTCCTCAGCTCTGAATAGCATGAGAAATAAGATTAAGAGGTGTTTTTGTTTACTTAGTATCCTCTATACTTATTCTGAAGTGAGGAACAGAACAATAAACACAATAACGTCGAAGAATTTTGTAGCATTTCTTAACTTTCGAATAATATTATAACACTAGGATACATAACAAGTTCTGATATTATGGATCGTTGTTTCTATCAAAATGTCATGCAATGACAATGTATCTCGACATCTGTCTATTAGTAGCATTAGATCATCTTTCATAACAGAAACGGAGAGTAAAAAGTTCCACATCTTTCCATTAATAATTAACTCCCTCTTTAATTAACTTAATTAATTAAGGTAAATACATTAGTACTATTGTCTTTTAGTCAATCTGACGAAATCTTATTGTGCTCGTATGTAGTCTACCAAGCAGCCACTTTTAACTAACATAGATTCAAAATAGTTTCAATTATTGTTCGAGTTCAAAAAATGTTATGTATAAATAAATTTTTAATTTCAAAGTAATCGTCGAGACCGTTCATCATAATTAACGCAATTGTTAATCACAACTTACTTGATTCCGTTTTCAGTCTCGTAACTGGCATGATAGCCTTCTGCAGTAATGTCGCTGTCTTGTTTTAGTATTGCGGCCCGGCTCTCAATGCTAGCTTGTGTGCGACTGCTGCCCTGGGAATAGGCAGACCCTTGTGAATGACCACCGTCGCTGCTGCCCGAGTAGGCCGAGCTACTCGAAGACACCGATGCTTTCGAGAAGCCAGAGCTTCGTAGTCCTACGGAAAATACGGGTCCTTGGGCGCCCTGATAGGCTCCAGCTGCTGATTGAGAGTTTGGCGGAAGGTAGGCCTTGTTTAGCACTCCAGCTGAGCAGACTCCAAGTACAGTGGTCAAGAGTAACTGAAATTAAAGTTACCGTTAATATTTTGCATTATTTCCGTTTAACTTTGATAAAAATTATAAAAGATGAATGAAAATATTTCAATCACTTATCTGTAACTCTTGTTTCGATAAAAGACGCGTTACTTTTATATATAAGATAGAAAAGTAAAACCATATCGCTACAGATATAAACGAATATGAATAAACATAAACGTTTTATAAGACAATTGTAATTGAGAATACACATTTAAAATGGAATTTTGATGTTTTTAGTTCTTTACGCACCTTATCCAGATTTGTGATTTTGTTATATAACAAGTGACTGCAATTATATTCCCGTAATATTTATATAATTGCGACTCTAAAGTATGCTTTGACAAATCCATAATTCCGACAAACTTAGAGCAGACTTAACCATCGAGGTACAGTTTTTGAAATAGTTACGATAACATCACCATAAATAATTTCAAACGTTACATAGTCTAAATAATAAAAAACCAAAAAAGTAATAAAATACGACGTATGGGTTAGACTCGATACGAATTCTGGCACCAAACTCAAGTTCAAGAAAATATGTAAATTGTTATGCGTCATTAATCTATTGGGCAAAATTATGTACACAAATATAAATAAATACGATGACAAAAATACAACTTTTTTTGTTAATTTAGTAACTAAATTAATATAACTTGTTCACTAGAAAAAGTTTTTTACATTTTCTTGTAGAATTAACCTATAACACTAATGCACTTATATTAAAAATATATCTTGATTACAGAAAAGCATTTACCAAATGAACATAGACCTAGCAAAAACTAACTGCTATGTAAACAAATACGGTATAATTATATTTAAATCTTACGTAGAAAGTAATTTAAAATATCCGAAAAGTAACCGAAAATGACAGGAAATTGCCTTCTGTTAATCTCCATCTATATTTCCTTTCTTTTAAACATTTGCAAAAGCTGAGCAATACAAAAATACAAAAGAAGCTTACAAGTTGAAATTTAAAAAAACGAATGATGGTGCATTGAACTAATTGATTTAGGTGATCAAAACGAGAATTTAATCTGAAGTTATCGATGAAATTTGACTTTTTCCGACATAGAAATGGCGGTGTTATTAAATACACTTAATATAAAAAAATAATGATACCAATAGAATCAAATTACCAGTTTCATCTTGAAATAAGATGTGTAATCCGAACTTGCTATGGTACGAATGATGATAAGTCGACCGACCCATCTTCTTTTATACCGCCCGCTACTCGCGGAATTCACTCGGTCAATGAGTTCAACTTGCAAAGTGTTGACCTTAAACGATCTATCAGTTAATTCCTTTCCTTCAAATTTATTTTTGTTTTATGTGTAGTTTGATTTCATTTTGCTTAGATATAATTTGCTTTAGAAACAATCTATTGTGTTGAAATTAAATTGAAAGCGTAAAACCCTATGTACATGAAATTGCGGATTGATTACTATTAAGCAGTCTATCATAGACAACTAAAAATAAAGTAATGGGTGATCGCATGTTATTCCCGGTACTAAATTTGAAAATAAATGCAAATTAGAAAGAAAAATAAATTACCTAAAATGTTAGCAAAAACTCTTCGATATGTTTTAATATTTCAAACAAAGCAATCAAAGCGGAATATGGGTTCCGCCATAACTGGGAAATGTAAAACGAGATGTAAAGAAACGGCGTACAGAAAAATCATTCGGAACTATGTTAGAAATGATTATCTATTATCGTTTTTAAAATGTTCTCTTTTCTTTCGTCTTGTTTTACTTGCTAAAAATAATGTTTAATGATTCTACAATTATGTTACGAAAAGGAATAAATTAACAATTAAATAGGTATATCGTAGATCGTATTTTCATTTTAGTCACGGATCAGAGATTGTCCATGGATATATTTAAATTTTTCCAATACAGTATTCGCTTCTCGAATATTGTAAAATTATTATTTTTCCTATTTTATCTATTTTTAAATAAGTTTATAAAATTTTATAATTTTTGATGCCCAAAAAAGAATGACTTCTATTAAAAAATCAAAGGACCAACAACCAAAATCGGTGTCAAGTCGAAAGGTCTCTCTCTCATATATATGTATATATCTATAATAAAATAACTGGAATATTATTAGGTAGGTAAATATATATAAATATATATATATATATATATATATACATACATACATACCTGATGTAGACGCTTCATTGCTTTATGTACTTACTTATCTAGCTATTAACTTTATCACTTTCTTATTTATATTAAGATAAATCAGATGAAACCAAATGAGACGAGTTTCTTTTTTACTACTGAGGAGTTTCTGTCGCCATATTTTGGTTCCATCACCAAACCCTGACCACCACTAGCGACCAAGGACCTGTCAGATATATTAACCGAACCGAACCTCACCGTTTAGAAGTTTCTATCACTAACTTCTTGATCCACCATTGGATCTCAACCACTTTTTACTATTAAAAAACAAGTGAACCCAAACAAACCAAGTGAACCCAAACAGGATAAACCTATCCTTCACTATTGATGAATTCTCTCACCGTCTTTTGACTTGATGAACAGTTTCTAATCTATGACTAAAATAGTTTTAAATGATGTGAAGTGAGTTGAAACTCAGGCTCAAATTTCTCGGAATGTCCTTGCAATCTCATCTGCTGAGGAGTTAGGATACTTCCGGAGTATGAACAATCCGACAAAAATAAAATTGGTCAAAGCATATCCAAATTATGGATGTACATACATAAAAAAGTACATACACGTCAAATTAGAAATCTCCTTTTGGCAGTTAATAAAGATATTTTATCTTTTATTAAACCATAACCATCCTATGCGAGGGACTGTTCAATTTCCTATCGATTCGGAGGACGAATCAATTTTCTTTCATCTTGCCATTTTTGTTTCATACATTTTCCGTTCATAAGTTGTTTTTTCGGAGTTTACTCCTTAAGAATCGATTTTCATATATGACACCCGGTATGAAGTTTGATTTGGAGTAAAATCAAAAGTTAAGAGCGTACGAAGTTCAGTGGTTTATAAAACTATGACCGTTAGGTGTCATAAATTTTTCTACTCACAGAAATAACATGGCCACTTTATAAATGTATTCTTCTAATTAAACATGCGTGCAGATTTTAATTATCTGTCGACAATCAATACAATCACAATTGCATAAATGAAGAATTATTTAAGAAAAAGGGAACGGCATGCCTCTAATTTAACAGATAATAATATTCAAAGAATAATGAAACTCGGTCGCTACGCCCGGTTGGCATTTTGTGCGAACCGCTCTACCTGCCCTTATTCAGAATACTATAATTTCACTAAATCTTCAAATTTCAAAATACAGCTTTCACGTATTCACGATTCTTCCACGTTCAGCTCATCTAAGCGTAAACCCATAAACTCGAAATGCGATGAAACCGTGATGTAAATAAATGAAATAACTTTTTAATAAGAAACTAATGTTGAAAATACTCATCTATAAAGTTCCATGGCTCAGTTTTGGTTAAGCAATAGACTGGCTAAAACTGATCATGTTTATATCTGAACAGTCACAAAGAGCGTTTCGAGTTACCTACATCTACTAAAATTGATCGCCGATTAAAAATCAATAACAAGAGAAAATCCTTTCTTTTCCATCTAGGTGCATAATAATACAACACCAAATTTCGAACGTGCGCGGAATACTATACGGTTAACCGTCAAAATGAGCTATTTTGATCCTCCTTCAAATCAGCTCTAAGCCTGATATTCCCAACATTGAACTTGGCCGCGATAAATTCTTATCATTTTATTGCTTTGCTATATGATAAGATCTATAAAACCACTGAAAGTTCCATTTCGCGTAAATGTGGTTATTAAAACCATAAAACTTAAAAATTAGCCACCGTGACCGGGTTTAGTGTGGTGATAGGTCCTAATTAATATTATAGACGCTAAAATTTGGATAAATGTTTATTACTAAATAATTTCGTAATTTTTAAACGCGTCTACACAAAATTTGGCATATGAATATATTACGTATTACACGTGAATGTAAAATGTGAAATATTTCCTAAGGGGCAGAGTACAACGTTAAATGGTTCCTATTTAATCACATAATATTATTTTTAAGGAAAATTCTCTAAATTTTATTTCAGCATTGTATTAACTTCCATTGTTTATATCAACTTGTTATGGACATGAATAGTACATAACATTCTTATTCTTTTAAATTCGATCACTATGTTACTAGTGAATGCAAACCAATTTTGAAAAAATGGAAACAAGGATAAATTGTAACCTGGACTAATACACAGGCATCATTATTATATTCCATGCAAAGTTGCAGGCAAAAGCTTAAATTCAATTAATCTAGATGCAAAGCTAAAATTTAGGTATCTACACTTCTCTCGCAAAGCTCTGAAAATAATTGGCATCTTTTATCTTCATTTTTAAATAGTTACCTTTTACGGATATTTAAAAAAAGAAGTGTACCGTTAGTGTAGTATTTTTTACAAGATTAATGTGTACTGGAAACTTTAGGTCTGTCAATATGTCTGTCTATAATTATACTTACTTAGCGGCGTCATCAGGTAATTAAAAAATCATAAAGTTACAAACAAAAAGATTAATAAATTGGACGCTACATCACAAATAATCTTCTTCACTTTCAAGAAAGATAAATGCTAAAATATACACAAACATTTGGACTAATGTCAGTAAAATTTTGTGTAAATTTAAATTTTTTCTTAGCTGAACTGGGTATATCTTCACGTAATCTATCTTAAAGCTGTCATTCTATCACTACTCGGGAAGCCGTAAAGAGTATGCAATTTATGTAACCAAAATAATTTAAAATTCCTTATCTGCTAGAGGTATAAGACGAGCCTAGAAAATGTCAAACATCGCACAAAATGTACAATTACTTCGAAGAATGTTTTTCATACCATATAATATGAAGTAAGAGTATAATTTTGTATGAATATCATATGTCAAGGTCATCGTGAAAGCTGTTATAGTTAGAGAAGTACACGAGGACGCTTCGACATGTTTTGATAAAATTCCACTCAATCCGGTTTTGTGGCCCAATCGTTTTAAAGACCTTCGGCAATGCAACTATCGTGTACCAGTTTCATACAATACTGTCAAACCTGCAATAATCTAATGCTTACTAACAAAGAAAAGTGTTAATTTCGAGAGAGGCACCCGGACAACGTTTTCACTCTGATACTTTATAAGATTTAGCAACCTTTAAAAATGTTAATCGTAAAGATTACTTTCAATTTAATAATCACTTTATAAATCATTCCATTAAAACAAATTACCATTTTTACACCGTAGTTTTACTCCTTTGCCCTGTTTTAGTGTCAACCTTTAGCGCCCCCAAGATTTTTGTACATATTATGTATATTTACTTCACCAGTTTTTTATTGTTATCTTTTCCTTTTATTACATTTTTAGAAAATCCCAAATATATACGAACACAAGCAGTTTTTTGCTCTGAGAATTACAGAACTTTGTTGTAATAATTTATAAACAGTTACATATATAACATCACAACACTTTGTGAATTCTTAGGGTTCCGTACCTCAAAAGGAAAAAATATGATCATCTCTCCCTTATATAATCGCTTCTTTGTCCGTCTTTTGGTTTGTCAAAACTCTTTATCTCAGGAACACGACGAGGTAGCAGTTTTGAAATTAGTATGAATACTTAGGTCTATGGTCTTTTGGAGCTACAAAAAAAATCAAGCTTCTAAGTCAAAGCAATCAAGAAGAACGATATAAACACGGCCATTTTCGTACCTATTTCTTCGTCATGTATTTTGATACTCGCAAATAAATTAAAACCTATAGGGTATTTCCCATTGCTAGAATAATAAAATTTGGCAAGAAGCAAGATTTCACAGCACAATTAAAGGAAAATCGTTAATTTATAGTTATGTCATATATTTTTTAATGCTCCTGTGAAGATATAGTATGCAATATATTTTGATTTCAAAATATTAAAAATGTCTAAACAGCTTAATAGAAATATTATGTAATATTAAATATTTATGAGTGCCTAAATGTATATGGAACCCTCGTAATGCGAGTTCCACTCGTACTTAACAGGTTTATTTACCTTTATGAAGATTCTTACTCGTATCTTTACGCATGATGTAACAATAAAGTTAAAAGAGTCTCTACCTTTAAAATTTCGAAAAATGGAACCAGGAAGACTATAAAAAAGCTATAGCTTTTTTATAGTCTTCCTGGGTAGTGGTACTCTATAGAGTAGATATTGGAAGTTTTTAAAATGTCTATCTTTCTATTAGTTTGTTCATATACGTATTAGAAAAAAGATTGCGGAAATATCACGACGATATTTCCAATATTTTTCCCTATAAATAACTCAAGATTCCGAAAATAGAATTTAGTCCAGAAATAATGTCTGCTTAAACGGCTATCTCTATTATGTTCTACAAATAAACGAGATTATTTGTATTTTCATCGCGAATGAAGTACATAGCAATTTGGAAAAAATGTTGTTTAAGGCGTAAGGCATTACGCTTATAATTATTATCGTTTAAAAGTAATATCTAACACTTAATAATAAAAAAAGTTGATTTCAGCATTTTGACCAAAATTTCGAAATCTAAAAAACATATTTTATTTATAAAAAATATTTATGATTTTTAATATTTTATTCTACCCGCCGAACTCTCTTACCTCAAAACGGAAAAAAATCTTTCTCAGAAACCACTTGACAAAGAAACTTGTAATTTTCCTGGTCATAAACCATAATTAACCCACGTACAACTCAATATTTACAATTTAATTGACACTCAAAAATATTTTGATGAAAATTTTAGAAGGGGCAAATTAAGAATACCGATCATTTTTTTTTTAATTTGACTTGTACTATGCGTCTACTACGTTTGAAAGGACTACTAATACTTTTTTATAGTTTGAGATAGTTTGTCTTTAAATATACTGAATAAATGCAAAAATATATTCCCCTCCCCTATTTCCGTGACTATTGAAAGTAAAATGATAAAAAATAGCATTTTTTAGGAAACCTATAAAAATGATTCTAGATGTTATAATTTTTTAAATATTTACGGTAATATATACGCCTTCATCCTCTACTTAATGATATTAGGTAATAAATATTATTTAAAACTCATTACGGAACCTCCGATGAACTGAGTCTTGTTGCTCATTTTCCGCTCACGATTAAAATATAGTTATTTAAGAAATCGTTCATAAGAACAAAGTTACAAACGCGGTTATGAGAAAATAGGAGTGGCCAATGAGAAAAAATCTCATTGTTTTATTTTCATTAATCCAAGACCACAAAATAATAAAGTCGAAAGTATTTAATGGGTAATTAGTATTTTTCTAATTATTTTCCTGAATTAGAGATGCATAGAAAATACTTTGGAGGAGGAGGAAAGCTTAAAGAAGACTAGCTAGAGCGAATTGGAAAGCATAATGTGACAAACACGTAAAGTATAAGTAGAACTCACACTACGACGGTTCTGTGTACATGTAGGTGCATACAAACATTAAAGGGAGCAAAGTATTTCTGTTAAAGCAAAGTATTTCTGTTAAATTATTTATACATATTAAAATAATTTTTCTTGATCTAAATATAATGCTTAGTGTATCTTTAATATACGGAAAGTTATAGCAAATTTTTCAAAACTGTGAGATTTAGAAAGATTGCTATAATTTTGGGGTAAAACATACATTAATTTGCTGTAAACTAAAGTTCTAGTAACGGTGTTGTCTTTTTCATAATTTTGATTTTCATGACTTTAACAGTTTCGAAGATAAGAGGGAAAAGAAGGAAACAAATTAGTCTTTGGCGGATATTTTTAAAAATCTTTCTTGAACTGAATATATATGGCGTTAATTTTGTAGAATTTTTTAATCACTTAATTTTTATTCACAACTAAATGAAAATACGTGATGTAGTATTATATCTACTTTATATAAATTATTATCCACGACCTAGATTCCGTTGTATGACAACATTTTCAGGTGGGCAATTTGAAGAGAACATTATTCTCTTCAAATTCCCTCTTTAATCTTATCATTAGAGAATGTTATACTCTTTAAATTGTCAACCTGAAAGTATTGTCATGCAACGAAACCTAAGTCATGATTAATAATTTATATAAAGTAGATATAAATACTACATCACGCAGTTTCATTTAATTGAGAAAAAAAATGAGTGGTAAAAAATATTTCTGTTACTACCTCACATAACATTTCAAAAATTTTTTTTTGGTATCCTCGTAACTCGCTCTTTGATAATCTACATAAATAGTTTTTAATATGGAACATAAAAAAAATGATTTCGTTTCCCCCATCCAAATTTTCTATATAAGTATTTCTAAGTTCTAACCCTCAAGATACATGTAAATTAACCAACGGTGTTAAAATTTCTTATGGTTTAAAATTCGAAAGGTTTCTGAAAAAATCGATTGTAACAGACAGGTGGACATTTGCGTATTTTATACATTTTATACTATAAAAGGGAAGTGCACTTCTCGTTTAATTATTTACGCTAAAAAAAGACGAACAATTTAAACGATATCTTATATCTTACTTCGAAAAGTTTTTTAAAATTTTATTAAATTAAACGAATATAATTTTTGCTACCGGTAAGCCTAATTTTGGAAAGCAAAATAATGCGTTAATATGAAATACATGGATCGTTTCAGTAAATACATAATGGCGAAAAATAAATTTTCAGGAGAAAATAAAATATTAGATGCGTCACTATATGATTAACCAACTTAAAAAGGGTAAATACAAAGGGTCAGGTTCGTATAAACCAAACAGCAAAAAAGTTTATAAATGTAAGCAAATATATCATTTAACAACAATAAAGAGATCGAATATTTGTTTTAATCTAAAAGAGATTTATTCAGATAATAATTATATTTAAATATCTACAAGTAGGTGTTAACCCGGAGGTTATTGGTAAGTAAAGACATATGGCATTTAGTGATGCTTAGTAGTGGTAGCCGGTTTGCTCGTTAAACTGGCCTTGCGCTCGCTGTGGCGCACCATACTGCCTCGAAGGACCATTGTACTGACCTTCAACTCCACCATACTTAGCCTCGTTGTAGCTTCCTAAAAATAAACGGGATATGGTTATATTCTTCCCTTTCATATTTGTGAATATGCAAAATATTTAGTTTACCTAACCTTAAATTCATTATATTTTTTTCTGACTATTTTTTTCCTTATAATTCGCCGCAGATTTGCATAACATATTTTATAATAATATTATGAAGTAGAGGTTCATTTAAATAAATTGACGTATTCAAAAATAATAACGCCAATTAATTGTACAACGAATAATATGTAGAACACAATAGATGTACTACTCAACGAGTTGATGGATATGTGCCAGAGTAAAATACTTATTTGTTGCTCTAAATTTACCACCTACCACACTCATGTGTTGGTCAGTTTTATCTTAAGTATTCTTCTCATGAGCTCAATTAGGTAAGCACGGATTTAAATTTTTTTGTCACTAAATTATTTTCTCGTCAATGGGATAAAGCATGAAATACATAATGATTAATTTCTAGTCTAAAATTTGTGAGATTCGAAAGGGTATTTTAAATCAAGACAGCGTTTTTATTGTTACCGTCATCAACGATGCCAGCAGCCTCATCTCTGGCATTCTGCTCGAGAGCCCTCAGGATCTCCGCGGGTATTGGTGGAGAAGTGGGAAGGTGAGCGCCCTGCGGCTGGAAACCGTTTTCGTCGGCCGTGTACGTGATACTGTACTGCTGTCCATCATCACCGGTGTACGAAAATCCACCTTGAGCTTGCACGCCGTTCAATGTCTGTGCTTTCTCCTCGGCTCTAAAATCGATCATTTCAAGTGTTTTTGCTATTAATACAAAATTTCGGCGTTATATGTATACACAAAATTTATATCTGGTATTCACTGTCATGTTATTTGAAATACACGTGCTATGCATTTGCACACATAGTCCAATATATATATATATATATATATATATATATATATATATATATATATATATATATATTATTTTTTTATTTTTGACTTTTTTGGCTTTTGATTTATACAATTGCTACTTTGCCGTCTCTCATTGAGGTAAAAGAGGTAGCAATTATCAAACGCTGCGTAAGAAGATTCAGTAATTTTTAATCAGTAAAATTAGTATACTCGAAATTACTGATTGTTACACCTCAAAGTATATTAAAAGAAATTAAATTCCTGAGTCATGGTATATGAATCGTGACTTACTTGATACCATTTTCAGTTTCGTAACTGGTACGATAACCCTCAGGAGTGATGTCACTCTCTTGTCTGAATATGGCGGCATGGCTCTCAGTGCCAGCTTGCGCGCGACCTCTTGCTTGTGTATAGGCTCCATTACCACTAACACTACCGCTTGAGGGAGAGGAGGCACTCAAAGTAATAGGCCTCCGAGGTCCCGCAGATAATATAGGAACTTGAGCTCCTCGATACGCTCCCACTGCTGATTGCGAGTTGGGAGGAAGATATGCCTTATTCAGTACACCAGCCGAGCAGATTCCAAGTACGGTGATCAGTATTAACTGAAATAATATATCAATATAAATGTATTTAATAAGCCGATGGTATTAAATACTATATGGTGAATATTTTGAAGCAAATTATGGTTTTCAATTATATGTAAGGAAAAAAATCATGATAAAAACTTCTTTTCGCCCAAAAAATAGATTCAATTGTGTATTATTTTTTATTTTAAATGTAATACTTTACGTGTACACATACTTTCTCTGGGAAATTATACTTTAAAATTCTACTTTAACTTAATTAATATACTATTGTATGAATATTAAAGTTAAGAATAGAATTTTTTCGCTTAACGTACTTTATCGAAAATTCAAGAAAGTGAAGATAGATTATGATTATGAGCAAACTATGATAAAATATAACTTTCATTGCAATAGACAATGAAAGTTATATTTTGTCTCCACTTCGAGAAGTGTGAAAGATATAAGATTGTCAATTAAGAAACGAGTTATCTTATTTCACAAGCTCATGTATTATCATATAGCTTTTCGAACAAATTGGTGCCATGAGTTTTTCTCAAATGTTAATGATAATACATTGAACAACAATTTGCTGCAGAATCTTTTCTTTCAAATTGTTGCAATTAATAAAATCCATAAATATTTTCTTCCATTCAACGTTCCAGCCGCTCTATTTATTAATCAAGTCTTTATATAGGAGTTACTTGAAGAGAAAGACCCACGTAAATAAGCCATATTTTCATACGTTATATCTCCGAAAATGGAAATGTTATAACGAAGAAAATATAGGTCAGAAGATAAATCGAATCTATTAAACTATTAATTTTTCCTCTAACTTCGTCTTACCAGTTTTTGCTGTACATTATTTCATTTCACTATGAACGAAATTATGGATATGAATGATAAAAGTTCTTTCCAATTATTAAGTGTTTCTTTCCGTTATTATTTTGTATTATTATATAAGTTAACTAATAGAATGAAAATGCTTAGTTACCAGTTTCATTTTAAGATGCGATCCACAAACTTACTTACGAACGAATGATGATAAGCCGATGCGTCCATCTGCTTTTATAGTGCTTGCTTCTTGTGGAATTCACTCAGTGGATCGAAAAGTCTTGATAGTTCAAACCGTATAATATTGACCTTATAATAAATTACTTGTCTATTCCTTTCCTTTACTTCCAGTTTTGTTGCACGCATTGTCGTCATAAATTTTTATTACTGCTTTTTGTTGGTAATGTTTTTTTATTTAGCACTTTCAATTTGAATATATACTTCCAATGGAATATCCTTCTGTATTATTTAACTTACTGCCTTTGTTTAAATGTATAATTGTATAGAAATGTAGAATCATAATATCTCAAACATTGCATACAACAACAAAAAACAAGAAAAACAAACTAGTAGTACTTAGGAGATTTTCATCTATTTAAAAGAAAATGAATGTCCATGTTTTATAAAAATCAATATCTTTTTATTTATTCATTGTTTTGTGAAAATCCTTTTTGTGAAAATTATGGAAAACTATTCCTCCACATGATTATGAAAATATATAAAATAGTATACATTATATTCTTAACGAGTTAATGCTAGTTAGGTAAGAATATTATAGCATTAATATTGGATTATTTTCTTTATTACACTAATTTTTTTCAAAACAGATTTACTTGTTAAATTTTTTAAAAAATTGTTTATCAAATTCCATTACTCTAATAAGAGGCGTACTTTATTGGGATGCCTCTTAAGGAAAATATTAAAAAACATGTTTTTTTTATTATTTCACTCAATTAACGCACTACGCAAAATTTTATGTCGTCTTTATGGCTATATAAAGATTTCCATTTCAAAAGGAAAGCTTTAAACTGATCTCTGGATATATTGATATATATGAAAAGTTTATTCGTTAAATATTGCATCACAATCACTGGTACTAAAAGCTTAGGAGCTTCTTAAAAAGCTAAAAGAGCAAAGCCAACTCGTATATTGATTGGTAAGTAAATAAATTATAATTAAGTCCCGCATCTATAAAGTAAAGGAATTTGAATTACTTTACCTATCAATATTAAAAACACGGCCTAAGACAGGCAAAATAAAAAAGTCTCACGTACTTATTTCTCTGTGTGTTATCTCATATCTCCGACATTTATCAACAAAAAGTACACTCCAGCAAAGTTCCATGAAAACATGGTTAGAATCTGAAGAGGGAAATTAAAGTTACACCATAGAATTCCGGAATAATGAATTTGGATGATATAGGTTTATTAATAATATAGTTATAAAATCTCTAAAGTTTTCACACTATTAAGAGAAGCACACATCTCGTTTTTAGCACAATTAGGAAACAATTATGGAGCCAAAAGCTGGTGACAGAAAACATTCATCGATATTGGACTCTTGATTTATCTTGAACTAAGCAAGAAATAACAAAGGAAATAGATTGGTTAGTACATACAGGTACATACAAGTGCATAAAGCACTTAAGATGTCAGTAGTTTGGTAGATAAATAAGTAACGTATATATATATATATATATATATATATATATATATATATATATATATATATATATATATGTGTGTATGTATATATATATATACATATATTCGAAAAATAACTGGAACATTGGAAATTAGATACGTAAATAAGAACATACAGGTTCATGAAGCAATTATATTATTAGGCACGTACAGATATATGCAGTCATGAAGTATCTAGTATATTAGTACAGGTAGGTGTTATGTACAGGTATATATATAGGCATGAAGCACTGACAACGGTTTGTAAATTACATAATTCTGGGTAACATAGGGCGACAAAATTTGTAACATTCTGCTACTGCAAGAAATTTTTGAAGTCGGTGCTTTTTGTTGCGCTTCTTATTCGGTGGTTATTTGAAAATGATTAATTTTTTTGTTAAAAAGTTTTTTATATTTTACTGTATAATCTTGGCTCTAGTAAAAATTTTAATGCTACTACAAATTAATCCCTATTTTGAAACTCATTTAAAATAGACTTTTATTAAAAGATTTTGTTTTGAAATTGTATATTTTAAGGAACAATGTTTTTTTTATTTTAATTTATTATTTGTGGTGCGTCTACAAATAAAAATAAAAAAATAACATTTTATTATTTACTGTCAGCAAATAAATGAGATTTTTGTTTTCCTCTCGTAATAAATATTTTTAACTTCATATGTTAACTTTACATTTGTCCGTAAAAACAAAAAAATTAAAATTAATATTTGTAGTTTTTTGTAATCTACCAATTTTTAATTAAGATTTGCAGTTAAAGTTTAAAACAAATTTTTAAAATTATGTTTAAAAAAATTATTTTTTATTTTTCCACCACCTTTTTATTTGTCAGCCACCTTTCACTGAAGTAGAATTAATAATGGCGAATAAAACTTTAACGTGATTCGAATCCTCATTTCTGAAATCTTCAAAGATTCTAAACGTACTCTTATTGTAGGAAAGCCCACGTATTAAGTATTCTTCAATCAGCTCTTGTACTATTAACTATTAAGTATTCTTCAAGTAGACTTTTTAAATTGAATGATTTTCCTAAACTTAGCTTTTGGGACATAATATTGTTTTCATTGGGAATATTTCAAATTAAGCACGTTCGCTCTTATTATGGGGAACATGTCAGAAATGGGGTAGAGTATGAAATTGAAGTGTACTGTTCGTTTTATACATGTATCCACCTTCGTTAAAACTTTTGTTATAACGCGATGTAAAAAGTGGTTGCCTCTGGATCAAAAAATAAATGTTATATTAAACTAACCACATTTTAAACAAAAATTGGAATTTAAAATTAAATTCATTTAGGGAAAAATAGGACTGATAAAATAGTCAAATATTAAAATAAGTAATTCACACTCCTATTAAAGAATCAATTGCTGCTATACAAATACTGTTTATATAGTATGTTTAAAGTATGATATTGCATAGATAGATATTTTACAAATAAAACATGATTTATAGATATGATTGCAGTGACACCAAGGATTCCTTGTTTTTACTACATTGGTATAAATGACCAAGGTTCAATTTGTATTAACATACTCGTAAATAATGTATACGTTAATAGAACCAGTGCAATCATTCGTATGATACGATTACACGCATAAGTGTTTGCTCTCTTCTATGTATGTATATCCAATTATAATTCATTATAGGAGGTCTTTCATAGATACGTTCTTAACCTCATAACTCTTATGATTACTTTTATTATTTTGGTTTTTAAAACTTTTAAAATATGTCAAATATATATTCATGGCATACATCAAATGTAAATGTACCATATATTAATTAGCATCAAAATAAAAGAAATCATTCAAAAGTTAAGAATATTAAATTTAATTTAAATTAAAATTCGGGAATCATTGTTACGTCACTTTTCTACGACACATCACTATAGTTTGCTAAGTCCGCCTTGTCAAGACAACAAAAAAATAACAATAAAGTGATATATGTCAAATATATATACTATATTTAATTTTAAAAGTTTAAAAAGCTTACCAAATTTGCATTTTACAAACACCACACACTTGGTACAAAATAGCGGGGTCGGCAATAAAGAAAATTATTGACTAACTAAAATTCATCTCAGTATTAATTATTTAATTTTCTTTACGACACGCAATTATGTGCTTTATTATCGATTAACGCGCCAACTTCTTATTACTGCTATAACTTCTTATACAACTATACTTAAAATTAAACGAGTTGCAACATAAAAATAATTGCAACTCGTTTAATTTTACTAGTAATCAATTTTGATTATTAACCTTTAAAATAGAGGGCATTTTTCCTTAAAAATTTTACCAGTTTTTAAATTTCTTTTAAATAGTTTTTATGTATCGGTCTGTACGTATGTACGCAAGTACGTATGAAGACACGCTACATACAGTTGGCAATTCTAAACGGATTAAAAAATGATTAATCAAATATTTAAAATTTTATAATTTATCTTGTACCTTTTTTATTTTTAAATTTTTCTTGCAATTGTGTATATAATATACAATAAAAAAATTCGCTGTGCACCTTTTATTGTTTTTACTAACAATATACATACAAATACGGTACAGTATATTTTAGTAACTATAATATTTCACTTTCTAGGAAATTTCACATTCCAGGAAAAAATTAAAATTTTTAAAAACAATCATACTCTGATGTTTTTACTAACAATATACATACAAATACGGTACAGTATATTTTAGTAACTGTAATATTTCACTTTCTAGGAAATTTCACATTCCAGGAAAAAATTAAAATTTTTAAAAACAATCATACTATAATGCGACCGATTACAATCATACTCTGATGTTTTTACTAACAATATACATACAAATACGGTACAGTATATTTTAGTAACTGTAATATTTCACTTTCCAGAAAATTTCACATTCCGGGAAAAAATTAAAATTTTTATAAACATCATACTTTGATGCGACCGAAGTCAAATAATTGGGCATTTTAATGCATATCTGGATGCCAGTAATGCGAAAAGATTTTGAATAATCGACCGCAAGAAACTATTTGACACAAAGAACAAGATGCTTATTTATAAAACAAGGCAATAAATGATTTGATTAAACGATCGAAAACAAATTTCACAAGTGAAATATCTCTTCTGGAAAAAGTAAAAATCAAATATAACCAAGTACGTAGCATAGCGTATCATAAACAAATATAAAAAAGACAATATTGTAACATTTTCAATAAACGTAGTGATGTAAATATATTTAATTTAAACATGAATACAATAAAATAAAAACTGGATGAAACATTCATTCTCAAAGAAAAGTGGCTCACAAAATAACAAGATTATTGTGATTATGAAAATTAGAATATCGAACATCTTTACGATGTTTCCCGAAAGTCTTTACGACCTGATTCCTCTTATTATTCTAAAGATAAAATCTTCGTTGCGAATGATCGTTGCGCTCTTGAGTTACACCACCAAAAAGTAACCTACAAAAACGAAATAAAAACTAATTGGATTGAAACCAGACAAACTGAATACTATGCGTGTTGATTTATAGATGGTATCTAATGTTCTTAATTATAATCGGAAAAGTATTTCCGCAAGTAAAAGAAAAAGGCCAAATTTACTAATTTCTTAATCGCTTTTATTTTATAAGTCACGAGGAAATTTAACCAAAAAAATTAGTCGGTTTTTTTCCTCTATGATTTAATCATATTTTATTTTCAATTTAGATTTAAAACGTTTTTAAATACCATTTTGATTAAAATTTTGTCTGGGTTTACTCTAGACCGCTCGTTTACCATATTTTCGACACGGATCCTCAATGAATATTACACGGATCCTCCACGAATTATATATTTTCAATAATAATATGCAGTATCAATAAATAATAAATTAAAAAAATTCTAACAAAATTAAACATTGTTCTTGTTAAACCGAGCGATTATAAATTAATTTCGGGGTCATTAAATCTGTTTCGAGGGAGTTTAATGCCAAAATAAATTAAAATACATTATGAAAAAGTAAAATGCTACAACTAATAGCAAACTCTAATTTGTGAAACAACTACGATTGTTTTCTTTAGATTAAAATTTAAATCTTAATTAGGGAGACGCAAAGGTGAGCAGCCTATACAAGAAGAAATACATTATGAGGAAGTAAAATGTTACAATTAATATTATTTAAACAAATTCTAATTCGTGAAATAACTACGATTGTTTTCTTTAGATTAAAATTTAAATCTTAATTAGGGAGACGCAAAGGTGAGCAGCCTATACAAGAAGAAATACATTATGAGGAAGTAAAATGTTACAATTAATATTATTTAAACAAATTCTAATTCGTGAAATAACTACGATTGTTTTCTTTAGATTAAAATTTAAATCTTAATTAGGAAGACGCAAAGGTGAGCAGCCTATACAAGAAGAAATACATTATGAGGAAGTAAAATGTTACAATTAATATTATTTAAACAAATTCTAGTTCGTGAAATAACTACGATTGTTTTCTTTAGGACAAAATTTAAATCTTAATTAGGGAGACGCAAAGGTGAGCAGCCTATACAAGAAGAAATACATTATGAGGAAGTAAAATGTTACAATTAATATTATTTAAACAAATTCTAATTCGTGAAATAACTAGGATTGTTTTCTTTAGGTCAAAATTGAAAAAAAGGTGGTCAAAAGAATTGGTCAAAGATGAGCGTCCTATCTAAGAAGCCATTAGCGTCCGCTAAGTAAGTGACGCAGTATTGTTGCCCGTAATGAAAACTTGCTTGAACTTTTTTTAATAAAACCTAACATCTCTAAGACGTTTTATCTGAGATACATAGGATGAAATATTCGTTCAAATTGCCAGCTGCGTCTCTACGATGTTTAAAACAGAAAATTGCAATAATTTTTTACTTATTTTTTTTGCATTTACTTTCCTTTATTTCTTTATTTTATTTTTGACATAGCCTCAATGATTACATAAAAAACTGGAGACACTATACATATAGTTGTTTATGCAGTATTCTAAAAAAAATTTAAAATATTTTATTCTAAAAGAGATTTTCAAAGTTATCATTTCACTAATTAGAAATATTTCACAATACACTAATCGATCGTGCAACAAGTAAAAACCCAAATGTTATAAAACGCTACCATAAATTATGAAGAAGTGGGTTTTCAAAAGGTTATTATGATGGAGAGCACCAGAGGTCGGATGGATGGTCAGTATAACGATCCCTCGCGGCGCGCCACAGCAGGTACAAGGCTATTTCGTCAAGCAGACAGGTTATGACTACTGACAATCACTAAATGCCATATCTAGTTACTAATTGATGGCCTTTTGGCAAACGTCTGCTTCTGTATATTTAAATGTAATTACAATATAAATAAACGATTAAACATTGAACTAATTTAAGGTTGTTTATATCATTACCGAATGATATATTTTTTACGTAGTTAAAACGTCTTACTCCGATAAGTTATTATTTGATTTATTTACATTAAAAATACATTATAATGTTATTACCAACATATAAAGGTTTAATCCTAATTTAACAATTAATTAATCATAAAGTTTAACAGTCTCGTTTTACTGATGTAGTACTATATCTGCAAATAAAAGTAGTATGTTTGAAAACTTAAGAAAATTAATTTAATCAACAATATGACCTTAGTTAACCCTCAAAGGCCTTTGCTATTTTTAGGTCACCCCTACGGTTTAGGGGGAAATTTCCACTCAAACGAAAAAATAACTGTATTTTTGTAACTTTAATGTTTGTTATTCCATGAATAAAATAATGATGGGGGATACTAGAGACTTTCATTTTAGAAAAAGAAGTATTTTACTAAGAATTTGGTAGGTTCTTGTGACAATCATCTATCCGTGAGCTTAACAATTTTAAAATATTCTAATAAAATAACTCAAAGAATCAATACTGGTGATGATTACTTTGTCCCTAAATAATATCAAGTATTTGGCGTCGTCGTGTAATAACGCCGATACGTTCAGTTCTTGAATGTTTAGTTCATAGGGGTCTTCAAACAATTCCAGAATTTGACTGCCGTCCATAAACCTAATTTCGCCTAAAATATGATGGGAAATAAATAAAAAGACGTATTAGTGACTTCATGGAATACTTTTTTGTACCTCAGTGTGTACGTCCTCCATACCATTAACTACTGTGCACTCTCCGTCTGTCTACAGAACACCGACCCTATTGAGAACGCACGGCGCCAGAACGATGACAATGCATCAGGACTGAAATTGCCGTTAAAGGTTAATTGGAGTTGTCCACCCATCACTATGTGGAGGACAAACTTACCCCACGATAACTTTTGCGGTTTACTTTTTTTGATACTCCAAATGTTAATATGAGTAGAGTCTGGTATAAATTACGATCACACCATCCGTTTACCTAATCTAAGAAATAAACTTCTGACCCAAAATTGAGACGGGTCTTTTTAAAAGTAAGACGCAACGAAAATATGTCCCTATTTGAACTCTCATATCTCTGAAATTAATAATTGTAGAGCGATAAAAATATATCATCAAATAGATGTCGATACCACTTACTTTTGTAAGTTCGAACTTTCAAATGTTTCAACTGATTTAAATTATTGAGTAGTTCTAAAATAAAAGTTATTCAGCAATCATTGGGAAGTAAAAATAAAATTATCTTATTAGCGATAAAAACATATCATCCGTAAGTTTGAATTTTTTCTAAATTTTTGAGTAGTTATAAAATAAAAGTTATTCCGCTCGAATTGCCAAGCAAAAATTAAATTTTGGCCTTTTGTTCCGAATATTCTTTTCGACTATAACTAAAAATAATTGCTTTCATCTATAACTTTGGCAAATATGCTGCAGTATATTAGGTTCAACCCCAAGTTTAGGATAAAACGGATTTTCAAGCTTGGAAACTGACAACGAATTTCTTTTTATTGAATCATTCCATTTAACACTATCAAATAAAAATAAGTCCGTACTTAATCCAATTTCCCTCTGATTTTACAAACCTTTAAACACATACGTACGTATATACATGCATGCTTATATACACACAATATTCTGACGTGATTACTGCTTATCCATTAATATTTCCTTCGAAAATATCCTTTCTTTACTTTCTTTAATCTCCTTTTTTTGAAAATAACTAAGCCTTAATTTTTTGAAAATAACTAAGTTGTAATTAGTTAACAAAACATATGTTTATTTTATTTTACGGAAACGAAAAATATTAGTAGTAAAATAGTGTCTCTTTACACGATTTTCATTACATTAATTCCGAAGTGTTCCAAAAAATAACATTGAATAATCTAAAAAATACAATAGCAGTGTAAATTTACATTCAAAGATACTATATTGTTACTCTTGGTTAAAGTTGCAGGGAAGTTTCTACTGTGCCTCTTTCATTTTTTTACCTCCAGTATTGGATGAATAATTTATTAATAGATACATTATTACAAAATATCAATATTTCGAGTAGGTTTAAATGGTTAAAAACCCACTAAGATAGAAGATAAATAACAGATGTGAACTGACATTCATTCTTAGCTCATTAAATTTCTATGTGAATGTCGATAATTGTATAACTTAACCGACAGTATAATTGAATGACTGTAGTTCTATATTCTATATAATTCTGTCGGCTAAAACAATACGACATTTAAAAAAATACATCAAAATCCACCGTCGGAGGTAAAAAAGACTTCTTAAAATTTTTCTTTATATTACAATAATTATTAATTAAAAAAATGTATTACAAAAATTACACTATAATATTATCAGACACCAACCTTTTGTAAAGTAGAAAACTGATCTAAATCTTATGGGAGTTTCAATTTCTCTATTTTAGTTCGTCAGAAAAAAAAACAAAATGAGTTGTCGTTTTTCTATTTTGCAAATTATTAATGTTATTTAAGTGATAATTTTTTTTCGAAAACGATTAAAACTTCTTTGAAAACATTTAATAAGATTTAAAAATTTTTTTTTAGTCTTTGACCCCGTGGTCAGTGTGCGACTTTTTTTGGGTTTTGTAGTCTGTATGCAACTTTGTTAATTTTGCATACAGACTACTTTTTTTAAATTAGTGTAAAAGTACTTAAATATATCGTTAGTACTCATAACATATTTTTACAGTTCTCTACCTTAAAAGATAAAAAACTGACCTTTATAATAATCCCTCACCGGTCCATTCATCTATTCCTCCTTCACCATATATTACAATTATTTGAATTATTTATCCGCATTTATAGTTGGTCTTTTATTTGATTTGAAAACAACCGGAAAGAATTTAAAAAAAATTATTTACGGAGAATCTGGATTACTTACAAATGTAAGTCGTTATGTACAGATAATGAGTAATGTTAACGGTTATATATTGCAAATGTTGAATTGGCTTTCATCTATTGAAATTTGGCTTTTTTATATTTAAGTATCATATTGCATATAATTTAATAAATATATAGACTATGAAAGTAAATTTACTTACTAAATTATTATAAATTGTTTGTGTTTTGAATTCTTAATAGTTTGCGAAACTTTTATTTGTAATTAAAATCCAAGAAAATATCATCATCTTTAACTCAAAATTGCAAAATTCTTATTCTCTTTTTCTTTAAATTAGATGAATTTGTATTTTTCTTGCTTCTTTTTTTATTCATTCATAGCCTTTACACGTCCACTATGACACATTCGTTCAGCTCTTGATTTATAATAATATGATGTATTGGCAATTGTACTGAAAAGGAAAATGCTGTTTTTTTTCTTATTTAAAAAATTGAATGTCAAAAAACGAATCAGTCGTTGCTATTTCAGCTATGGATGACACCGATGACAGCAAATACAACGTTTATTTCATTCCAACATCTGCTCTTGGCTCGAATTTAAACCGTTTTTCTTTAGTAGTAAGAAAACATAGTACGTAAAATTTTATGAAATGACGATTTTTATACTTTTTTTTCGTTTTGCTGTTTTATATAACAAAGTTCTTATTATTGACCTTTTATTACAAAACAATGTCTTACAAACATACTTGTAATAAAGGCGCAACATAAATAAAACACTGACGAAAATCAATAGAGTGAATTAACGCTCAGTAGCTCAGGTTCAAAAGCTTTAGATAATTTACGAAATGTAGGAGAACTTGAAAGAATTCAGTCTGTAGATGATGCTACAACATATTAAGCTGACCAAGTGGCCAAAATGTAACTACAACAGAGTAAGAAATCAACCTATTAGGAAGAGACTGGCATTCGTAGAAACGGTGTAGAAGTGATACTTATGTAAAACACTCTAATTGGTTCATAAATGATGAAATTGTTGAAAATATGATGTTTATATTATATGATGATATGTTTATACCAAAGAATTCGTAGAAAAAGGCTGCATCGCACGGTGGAGCTGATGGTCTAAACATTGTTCAGATTACTCTACGTCACTAAAATCTTATGTGTGCCATATTTGTATTTAGAGAATTTGTATTGCGTTTATTTTATTATTTTATTTTTCAGTAAGTTTTTTGTTAACAAACTCTGATTCCAAAGATAACGTGCTAAATTTAAGAAACAAATTATTACTTTGTTTATTTGTGTTTTAAGTTTTGTAAAGTTCAAAAAGATCGAAACTAATATACATGACCGCTACCATTTCAAATAACAGCGCGACCTACTCGTATTGAAAGTTAAAATGATTGAGGAAGAGAGTTTACGATTACAGATAGTTTTTACGAACTAATATGAACTTTTGAACACAAAATTATAAGTAAAATTACTTCAATCACAAACATAATATAAAATATATAATCATATAATAATAATAAAATAATAATAATAAGATTTAATAATAATAAAATGATAATAATGAATATCTTAATTACACTGCTCTCCCACCTCGATCATTAAACGCCTCCGCTCCGTCCGCCAGACGATATTGACCATCGAGGTGTATCAGCGGTTATACTTGTAATGACCAGTCAATAAAAAATCAAATACCTTCCATTGTTTAAGAAATGTTCCCCGTCTTTTGTTACATTTTTTATCACTGCTCTACCCCTATTAATTACAGAACAATAATTTATACTTTATAATTCTGCTGGAAATAAGGACTTTCTAACAATAAAATGTTTTTTTGTAATTGGATAAATACTTCTAAATATTAACGCGAAGAAACAAAGAGGTCAAAAATATTACCGTTTTATTATTATTATATATTTATAAATTATAATCTCACTATAAATATATATATTCTATTATCTTTGTCAAAGTATGAGATTCGTAATACTTGAATAAAAGGAATTTTTAAATCAGATGTGTCGTTCCAGAAATTATTGTGAACAAACAAACACTCTTCCACTTAATACATTGATAAATATTGATATTATAAAATCTAATTTGGTTTATATTTTTAAGCAGCCTTATATCATGGAAAGTAAAAACAACAAAAATTAGCTGCAGTAACAAGGAGCCGAGTTATAGTAACCTAAAACTGATTTCTGTGACCCTTTTCATTTATTTCAAACTTTAATGTACAAATTATTAATACATACATTTGGCGGATCTATCGCTACATGGACAATCTCTTCTGGTCAACTACAATGATTAAAAATGATAATTTAGTAATTTGGAGGACTTCAAAACAGATACTGCAAGAACTACTCCACTGCAACATCTACAAATTAAAATATGCACTCTTATAGCAAAAACGAAAAATATCATGAAAAATTAATTAATTAAAGCATGCTAAATATAAAAACTGAAAAAAATTAATTACAAATCTTGAAATAACAGGGCTATGGAAAGGGATTCCCCTCGAAGGGTCAAAGTCAAAAAAACATTTATAGAAGCAAGTTCCCGTTATCAGGATCTAGTCGATACAAAAGCAGCTAGGACACAGAAACACTTTTGTGAAAGGTTTGTATATTTATCAGACTGAGCTAGATCAAACAAGTCATTAATCTGCTTCTAAGATATTTCCAATAAGTTGGACTATTCAAAATATTATGGCAAATTGCAAGAATATGTATATTGCTGCGATCACGTTCTTCCATCTATTTAAATTGCACTTTGAAGAATATCTTCAAATGGTTTAAAACGATTTTCAATAAGATCCGGGTAACATATATTGTCGTTGTCGGTTTGTGACAGGGGTGGGCTTTGGTTTGAATAGTCAAAACATTTTAAAGGTGCTTCAGAAAGTGCATTCTGCAACATTATTTATATAAGGTTGCCAGTTAAGACAACTAACATCGTTTATTTGAGGTTACTAGTTAAGGTTTTGCTTGAATAGTAGGCCCATTATTTTAAAATTTAGTGTAAATATAACAGCACATATTTTAATGTTAGATGCGGCGGATCTGACAACCCAATTTTAGAAAGCAGATTTTGGTTACCATTTGTGATAATAACTTAGAGCTTAATAAGGTTCACTATGTTATGAACCTACTAACCGGTTGAAGTTAATTCAAATGAGTTTTTTGAAAATCTTCAGCATAAATAGGATAATTACTGTATATACCCAACAATCAAATAAATTAATATTGAAAAAATAAATAGCGAATGAATTCCTCCTTAGAACACAGTAGCTGATAAGTCGTTCTACTCAAAATACTTATCTGAAAACTCTGTATGTAGGGAATGCCCGTATGAGCTAAATAATTTTAATTGATATTGTGATATATGATTACGTAAATATAACTTTGAGCTCATAACGTGATTTCCCATCCCGTTTTTTCGTATTGATTTTATGCTATGAATAATTATTAACTCGAAAGTAATAAAATCACTAGTGAATAATTGCTTAAAATATAAATAAATTACTTAACGCTCAAGATTTAGAACAAAATATGTCTTGAAGGCCGAAACATTTGTAGGTGTCATTTAAATAGTATAAACCACCTTAAATGCGAATAAATAACGCATTAAAAACTAATATTTGCCCTTGACTCAATAATCTCACGTGCAAATGATCATTATTGCCGAGTTGCGTCGAATATCTCTTCATGTAATTAAACGATCTCACACTCCATATGTATCACTGACATTTGAAAATACTAACAATAATCAAGCCACTAAAATGATTAAAACTGCCTTGGCTATACGTGTTACTATTTAATTTTACGGGTATGAAAGCATATTAAATGCAAGAAAATCTGGCCAACACTAACAGTGTTACATTACATTTTTTATATTATTTGCTATTTCACTGATGTTCAGACGCTTCGGAACAAACTAAACATTTCATATAAATGCTCATATATATATATATATATATATATATATATATATATATATATATATATAATTCTTTAATTTATTAAAGAGAATTACAGCAAAACCACTCTGAAATAATCCTAATGGAAACCCACCGATGGGGAATTTTTAATTGTCAGGACATGATACTCTTTATACCATGGCACACTGCGTTTTTTCTTATCCCGAGCATATCTATACTTATTCGCCATGCCCATTTCTCCAAATATTTCCATCAAGGTTTCCCAAATAGGCTTGAGCATATTAAACCACACATATATTCAAATTTTGGAGGAGGCGGGAGACAAATCAAGTACCTGAATTTTTTCATTTCCATATATAGAAAGTACTAATTATAAAAATCTCAAACATATTTTTTTCATAATTTCCGGCTGTATATATTCATAGACATACTGAAAACCTGCAAAAATGTTCTCCCCTATTCTCTTATGATTGTAGATATTGTATGAGGTATTAACAAAAACGTATACGTCCCCTATACTTAATTATATTCGGTATTATAAAATATTTATTGTGAGGAAGTCCAAGTTAGCGATTATTTATCTATACATATAATAAAATTGCAGAATTAGCATGGAGATATTTACGAGCAAATTATTAAGGATTATATAATAAAAACATCGAACACAAAAATACATGTTTTTAAATGTTTGTTTGTTTGAGTACGTATCACAAAAAAACTATTACATCAATTAATTCGGAGTTTTTTTATAAACCTTGAAGTGAAGTAAATTTAGTTTTCATTTCATCAAAATCGACGTGTTCAATCAGAGTTATGAAGTTTTAATATTTTCAAAATTTATTTACATTCCATGAACACAAAAACAAAGAAGTGTGAATGGATGGCGCTTCGTCTACACATATAAATCGTGCAATGAAATTTTCCACCAAGACATGCATTGGCAAAATGGGCATAACCAGGAACGAAGTGTGGAGTGGTGCGGGAGGGGTAGGTGTACAAGTAAGCAATCTGAAGGCAGGCAAACGCATGAGTGCAGACGTCGTTGTTGGTCCTTTTAGGAACATAACATTTTTCGAGGAAGTATATATTCAACATAAGCTTACTTATTTCCTCAATTTGTTTAAAATATTAATATTTTTAATTTAATTACTTTGGGAGATTTAGTATCAAAGCAGTATAAATTTCAATGTTATGTGCATTATTATTTATTCATATTATAAAACTATAGAATTGGGCAGGCAGTCAGTAAACATTTTTTTAAGAGAACGTAACAAAGTAATATGGCACAAAAATATTGTTTTGTAATTTCTGTCTGTTTGGATATTTGCCTGTGAACGCATTAAATAAAAAACTACTGTTATATTGGTTCATTCCGTTAGAAAATACACAAATTTCATATTTAAAAAAAATTATTTATGTTGCATTAGAGCATGTAGGGAAAATTATGCCATTACAGGCATAATTAGAAATGACAAATATACAGAAATACGCAACACATGTCCATAAATTATACACAATTAGAAAGATACACTTATTACCTTTAATGTGTTTAGATAAAATGACTCGGATAGACAGAGCGCTTTTACGTGTTGCACGTATTAGAAAGCGAGCGACACACCATATTGTTACGGTATGGGGGTAGGTCATTAGCATAAATCATTCTTTCGATCTTAACAATCTTGGAATACCAGTGCCTCCGACTAGTGTTCATATCATAGCGTATTTCTTGTAAGACGGCGATCACGGCCAATTCGTTCAGATACTCAACCACGGAAGCCAAGAACCACTCACTCCAACACCGAACCGTAGTATCGTAAAAATGCAATGGTCTAAAAAGCACCTGTTTGCTGGTCCTACTTAATTTTAAGCAAATTCGCAATAGTACCTGGCAGCTTCTTGCAAAATGCCTATTGCAATACTATAAAAATAATGCATCATGGCGCACAACATTTAATAAAGCACAACATTTCATAAAGCACACGTAATGTATAGGGGGCACGAAGCCCACGTCGATTTTCAGCTGTAGACACGGCAAAACAGTTTACCAGTCACTAAGCACCCTAAAAACCCTAAGTTTCACAAGACGAGTAGTTAGGCGAAATCACTAATGCTGTTAAAATAAATAATACCTGGCGAATGCCGTCGTTATTGATTCAAATGACCGCCGACAGCAACTATTCAAATGGATTCTAAATAATAACCATAATGTGTATTGCTTTCTTTCTGATATATGTACAATATCATGGTGCTTTGTCAATCGGAATCTGTGTACTTGAACATATTTTGTGTGTGTTTAGGCTAATAAACATTGATTGCAAGTAATTTAGATAAAAATCAGAGTTGAATTAATGTTTTTTTTAAAAAAACACAGTTTTACTAAAATTGCAATTATGGCAGAAATTTCATATTTACTAAATATTTACGTCACTACTATTTTTGTTTAAATTATGACCATATCGTAAGGTAATTTATAATATTATACGCAAAACTCGAGGTGTACAGATTTTACTACACTGATTTTTTTGAAACGTACATTTTGTTTATTTTCAAAACAAAAAAATCAACATAAAGTTTCAAATAATAGCAGAACCTAACAATAAACACAAAAATCGCTCATTGTATGCTTGCTGCTACTCTACTTCCATACCAAATTTCATGCGATTTAGTGGAATAATTTTCGAACGAAAGTGATTTATGTGACTGGAGTAAAGATTTTTCAAAAAAGTACAAAAACATCTTAATTGCTAAACTATTGATTTTCCCGGACGTAATGTTTTTTTAATGACTAGTCACAACGTTCTCTATCTAAAAAAACTTTTGAACCACTTTAAAAAACATTATATAAAACATTAGCCCTAATCCAAAATAGTCAATCGAGTGCCAAAGCTCGTATAAGGAAGTTTGAAGCGAAGGTTCTGATATTCATTAGTCTTTCGTAATTTATACATCATACACCATTATTTTTACTAAGAACCCACGTTCTTTTGTCATTGTATATTTATGTACCAAAAAACTTCCATTATAAAATAAATTTTTCATATGTTCACCTTTTTTAACAAAAATAAAATTAGGGTTAAACATAAATGTACAATAAATTTAGTCTATGATTTGCTCGTATCTGTAAATTGCTTTGATTATTCTTCTAGATATTCTGGAAAGAATAATATGTTTCTCAGCGAATTTTCAAACAAGTCACACATTCATAATTTTTAGACTATAGACCTTTAGGATTTTATATTTAAATTCATATTATTTTTTAAAAAGTGGTTTACGTAAATAAAACTAACCGTTAATCGATAAAAGTTATGATGAAGAATATATTAAACCTACATAAATGAAATTGGAAGTAATGATTAAATCAAATTCCAGCTTAAATTTCTTCTCGTTTTTTGCTCTAGTTTAGTAGACTAAGAAAATTATTTAAATATTTTTTTCTATATATAATTTTTCAAATGTAATACATGTATTAGACTCTGGAAACACTATAAACTACAAACTAGCATTTCTTGGATATAATTTAAAAATTATTAGAATAGGTAATTACTTCTTTTTTTCTGTGCAAATATATTTCAGGGGAACGTTAGGTTAAATTTAAAACAATTTTTCTCCGACTGGGGACATGTATTTTACGTGTCATTACTGATTTTATATACTATATTACATTTTAATTTTTTTGTCTAAACTTTCAATACAAAATAGGTATAATCTTGCATCACCATCTGAGTTGATGGACACCTAGAAATTGTAGAGCTATATTTTTATACTTCATACACCTCAAAAATTTCGTATTAAAAATTAGTTGTAAATTATGGTAATCGTTTTATTTATTTAATTATTGTAATTAGTTGTAATCGTGCACGTAAATTATTAGTTAATAAGTTGCTCTATTAAATAATAGAATGCAATCTGCTCATATCAATGCCATATTAAACTACTAAAACAGATAATGTTTTTATAATTTCAGGTCGCGGCGTCTATTTATATCATTTGTGGATTACGTAGTGTGGATTTTTCTTTTGACCAACTTAAATTAATTTCTGTGCACGAAGGCATGAATTGTAGATTGATACGTATCTCTATAATTTTTTATATATCGAAAGGATACTCCTCGACATTTAATTTAAAATGCCGTTTATATGGCACAAATTTCACTTTGAAAAGTTCATATTGTAGAAAGAAATGGATAAATGTCAATCAAACCACATTTTCGGGTTTTATGTCGATCAGTTTCAGATTTAATTATTCAGAAACCTTATCAGACATTTTGGATATTCGAAAAATATCTTAGCAGCTTTGCATCTTCGTAGTTGTATTCATTCATCATCAAAATTGTATCTTTTTTATTCATTTTTTTTATATTTTAGTACCAAAAGACTTGCATAACAAAAATTGATCTTACGTATGTTTATGCCTCGCTTCAAAAAACTAAAATTTTGATTAAATTTATATTATATGTTATACGTAAAACATAAATATACATTAAGTTTGGTCTATAATTTTGTTATATCTGTAAATTGTTTTCCGTTATTTTTAGTATTATGGAAGAGCAAAACGTAGAATGTTTTGCTGGTGAAATTTTCAAGCAAGCTATGTATTTACAATTTTAAGACCACAAGTTTTTATGGTTTTACATTTAATTTTGTATTAATTTATATAGCACCACAAAATTAACTGCCCATCAATGAAAGTCAAGATGTAAAACATAATACACCTAAGCAAACAAAAGGAGAAGTAATGATTAAACCAAATACTATTTTAAGTTTCTTCTCATTTGTTTTCTGCTTTAGTTTAGCAGCTCCTCGAGCAACGTGAATATTCCTTGCTGCGCTTTATTGCGTGAATTCCTAAAAAACAAAAAAAAACAGAATTTTGCCTTAGTGAGATTATATCATGAATTATCAGATTGTAAATAGCTGCAGTTTTTGTCAAATATTTTATTGGATACAATTCTAAAGGCAAAAGCTATGTTAACCAAATTACAATACCGCGATAAAAATAAAATATAGTGTTTATAATTTTTGACAAATATACGTACACTATGAAATGTTTGAGAACAACTTTGTGCGTAAAAAATGAAAATATGTACAAGTTAAAGTCAGCTTAATATTATTATATAACATAATTTTAGCAATTTTTGCGCTTATTTTTTTATTGTATAATATTGACAACGAATTTTTTACGAAAAATATTAATTATTTAGTAGAAACAAAAAAGGGATTATTTCCTTTATTTATTATAAAATGTTTTTGAACTATTAAGAAGTAAGGGTTTTTAGAAATAGTAAAAATTAAGTTAACACAAAGCTGAATCTTTATTAATTTATTTACATATTATGTAAACTAGATTTATTTTTCCTTTATCAGATTTACGGTTCGTCCCATCTCCTGCAGCACACCTTTTCTCTTTGTTGCAACTGGAATACCTAAATTTACAAATTACTAATTCTGAACATGCAAACGCCATTGTTTTTTCTATATCAAACATTTTTTTTTAAAAATCGAAACTTTTCATTTATGCTTTTGATATATTCCCCAAAAGAGTTTCGAGAATACTATCATAGATAAGTATTGCTATACATAGACTAGTACAAAATTTCAATATATTTCTTTAACACTAAGGTTCTTCTAAATGTCTACGGTATTATTTCTTTAACTCTAAGGTAATACTTATTTCTGCAGATGTATGTTCTCTTAAACGAAAGAGACACATAAGTCTACAGGTATAAGTATTTATTGAAGTAATTACTTATTTAGATGTAAATGATAGAAAAGCATTGATACAAAGTTCGATAAACCACTCGACAAATAAATATTTATAAAACACACTACTTCAGTAAATCCACGATATGACCAGAAATATTAACCCATTTTTGGGAAACGCTTAACACTGAACCATGATACACGGCCTAAAATTTTGCGTCAGTATAATTTTTAAATATAAAGTTATAGATCTTTCCCGCCTGAGCCTAAAAAAAATTATAAGACATAAGAAATCTGTACACCTAAGCACAATGGAATTCCTGAGTTCGTTGAAGAGCAGTTGTAAACACAAATCTCCGGCGGACAGAAAATATCTATAAATGCAAAATTGACGTTTCACATTTTCCATTTTTTTTCATTTTAAATTACTTCTTTGTGCTAATTTGTGACATTTCGATGAGAATGAAGAATTGTTTTATTTCTTTCATTATAACGATGTTTGTATTTTCGAGATGAATATTCTGAAGATGAAAATAGTGCGATGGAGGAGAATCATCTTGATTCAAATAAGAACCGTAATGAGTTTGAGTTTAACAATGAAAAAAGCGATACCTAATGCAAGGATATTTCAGTAATTTATAAAAGCATTCGGTGTGGAACCTGTAAAATATCACTAAGAGTATCATAAGAGATGTTACTTTTGACCGAATTTTAATGTTTGACCGAATTTCTGAATTCTTGATTTTTTGATGGTTTTAACTTAATTTATTTGTATATTTGCATTTAAATTTTTTTTTAATTAAAAACAAATTTTCGTTCCTGTATATATGATTATAGAGATTATAAAATTTTTGACTGAAAAAAGACAAATAAAAAATTGTAAAAACATGTCATTTTAATTTATTTTTATTTTACACCTCATCACAGTTTCATGATTTTGAAACGCCCAAAAAAACCTATTTGATGCACATAGTTATAATTTTTTTAAATTATTTGCTTTTATCTAATATTTTCGAAACTTTTTTAAATATTGGATATATTTGGCGTTAATTTTGTTGAAATCCTTTGTTCACAATTAAATGAAACTACGTGATGTAGTATTATTTCTACTTTATTTAAATTCTTTACCACGACCTAGATTTCGTAGTATTACAACATTTTCAGGAGGGCAATCAGCAAAGATCTATGCATATAATAAAATTATATAATTGGCTTTACATTGAAAATACAATAAAATGTTAGAGGGACTTAATAAAAGACAAAAATATGTTTTTGTGTTTTTGTATGTTTATTTTTTTTCACATCATGCAAAAACCATGTACGGAATTCCGACAAAATTTGTAGTCTTTAGGTTTTTTAGTTGCTATAGTAATATATGGGCTTTTTTTATTGCAATCAACCTATAAGGAAATTAGATATGATAATTTGAAATTTTAATACGAAACGCACTTAGAAGAAAAACATTTATTTTATAACTATTATTATGGATGATATCGCGTCTTATCATAAGTATTACAATTAAATTAATAAAACATTCCAAAGGTCTGAGTGAACGAAGTCACCTCACACCTAGTCAATAATAATAACAAAAATAATTTTTGTGATTTTTAGGCGATTTATTTATAGACGAGTTACATTTAAATGTATACAAGTAGGTGTTAGCCCGAAAGCCACTTACTAGTAAATAGGTATTATCTTTAATGACGTTCAGTAGTGATAGCCGTTTTGCTTGTTGAACTGGCCTTGAGCCCTCTGTGGCGCACCGTATTGCCGCGAGAGACCGCTGTACCGACCTTCAGATCCACCATATTTGCCCTCATTGTAGCTCCCTGTGAATAAAAAACACAGTGTTAAATCTGCATTTCTGTTTCTTTCCCTTATACTTCTTAATTCAAAGTATTTAATTAAAAATGTATTTTTTTTGAAGTTCCTTACTAAAAACTGGATAAAAGAGTGGTTATAGAATCCACCTACTATCTGTCTATTCGCCTGTTTGTCAGTCTATTTTCCCAAAGACCATGCAACCCAGTGAAGTAAATTTTTATAATGTTAAAAAAAAATTCAATCCGCACGTTCCCTTTAATAGTTTTCCAAAAATATCGACTGTATCATCAGTCAAAGAACATCTCGTGTCTTTTACAGCGAAATTCATGAAATGAAGTATATATATATATATATATATATATATATATATATATATATATATATATGTATATATATATATATACATATATATATATATATATATATATATATATATATATATATGCTGCCTTATAAACTTTTGATGGCAGTTTCTCTTGTCATGATAACAGGAAATCAGAGTTTAGTTCTCGAGAATGAATTTAGAAAACAGCCACCAAATTCAAGAAAAACGGTTAATCATATTTTGATCTTATTTTATCAAATTTGATACTCGAATGCAACATACACAGTAAGAATAATGAATACAAATAAAATAACAACAAGTTAGTTTTTAGTCTGCGATCAGTTCGACTCCGATTACGCCCCCTTCAGGTTTAGCAGACCCTTATTCATAAAACATCGATTACTCGTTTTCTATATACTCACCATCGTCGATGATGCCAGCAGCCTCATCCCTAGCGTTCTGCTCTAGAGCTTTCAGGATCTCTTCAGGAATTGGCGGGGAAGTTGGGAGGTGAGCACCTTGAGGCTGGAAACCATTTTCATCGGCCGTGTAAGTGATGCTGTATTGCTGACCGTCATCTCCGGTGTACGAAAAACCGCCCTGAGCTTGGACACCGTTCAACGTCTGCGCGGTTTCTTCGGCTCTAAAAAGAATTATTTTATGTATTTTTAGAAACCTTTTACTATAAATAAAAAGCTTCATTCCTTATTTAGAAAAAAATACAGTATCTATTATTTTCCCACTCGTATTTTTTTATTTTTCACGAAAATCTCAAACTGTTAATCTATGTCTTGAAAATTTTAGAAACAACATTAGAGAAACCAATCTAATTTGCTTCCTTTTGGTTGCTTGTCTTTATGCATTTGACATTACCATTTACTAAGTTCAGAGCCTGACAAAATATGTCACGAAGAAATAAAAATATACTTTTTAAAAATATGTATAATTGCAAATCCACATAGAAGACATATTGTATAAATCTGCAAATATTTGCACAAATGTTAATTTTGAGAAGCAGAATATTAAGGAAATCACATCTTATTTAAGAATATATTATATGGTTATTATGGTAATTATAACACATTGATGGATAGAAAAAAATTCCATCAATATACTTCATTCCTTAAATTTAATTTACTAACTTGATTCCATTTTCAGTTTCATAACTGGTATGATATCCGTCGGCGGTGATGTCACTGTTCTGTTTGAGAATAGCGGCATAGCTCTCGGAGCCCGACTGTGCAAGACTGTTTCCCTGTAAATGTGCTGGTGGTCGCGAAAAGACTCCTTGACCATCATTGCTACCGCCCGAGTAGGTTGGACCCCTCGAGGATACTGAACCCCTCGATAAACCAGATCCTTGTGGTACCCCAGAAAATATGGGTCCTTGAGCACCCCGATAAACCCCTGATGAAGATTGTGAATTGGGTGGGAGGTAGGTCTTGTTCAGTACTCCAGCTGAGCAGATTCCAAGAACAGTGGTTAATACGATCTACAATTAAAAAACAATTAGGTTCTTTAGTAAAGTGAACGATTTTCAAACATAGCTGATCAAATATAATCTATTGTGACTTATTTTGAGCACTCAGTTAGTGCTTCTGATTAATTACGATCTAAGCAACTAGTAGAAGGAAAGAAAGAAGGCCAAATATTGATGCTATTTCCATGAAGAACTAACTTTTTTATACCTTATTATAATGCTAAATGTATATAGTGAAATAATAAAAATTGTATAATCCCTAATGGTTAAAATAATGTAATTGGTACGTATAAAAATAGTACCATAATCCTCTATCATTCGATGTATAAAAATATATTACAGCCACGATACTCACACTCTCATTGATTGTTTAAAATTATCTTCTCATTAAAAGAGTTGCTTATTCTGAACATTTTTATTAAAAAAAATTAAGTAATATAAAACGTAAGGAAATATAGGAAAAATATATTATTAAATCATAATTATATTAAAAACTCGTATAAATTTCGGTTTATTGAATTGCACGACGAAGTGAGGTATTGAAGTAAAAGTTCCTTTATCCGAGTACACATTTTTGTACCCGACTTCTAAGAAGTCAATGGTATGAAAGTATTGAAAATACGCTAATTTAAATTATAATCAATTATATTTTATTTTATTATCAAAACAAATGACGTTTATAAATCTTCCAGAATCGATGTGATTACGTCAATAAACTAATATAAACGAACATAGCAAATTACCAATTTCATCTTGAGATGTGATGTGTTAACTGAACTTGCTATGGCACGAATGATAATAAGTCGAGCGGCCCATCTTCTTTTATACCGCTCGCTACTGGCGGAATTCACTCGGTCAATGAGTGAACTCATTAAAATATTGACCTTAAAATGATCTGTCAGTCAATTCCTTTCTTTCCCTTTTATTTTTTGTTTTACATATGATTTGTCTCAATTATGATAGCAAAACATGTGCAAATTTTTGCGTTAATTAGCCCCACTTCCAATTTAATTGTCCTCCATTGCAAATGTCAGTAAATAAGTAGTTGATTCAACTCTTCCCATTGAGTATAACTTTAGTGCAGAATTGGATTTCTGCGTTACGCTTAATAATTTTCTGCTTTATATATTATCTATGGGAATAAGTTTATTTGATAAAATAGTTCCTTCTCTCTACTTTATTTGCGTGAAGTACAGAAATATAGTTCATGTATCAGTATTGTCTATAATTTATCTCTGTTCAATTTTATTCAAAATCCGCCCACGTCTAGTAGTGATAACATCGTGATTGATTTATAAAGGAAAGGTAATGTTGTATGCTATATCTCGAGACCCGCCGGAAAATTTGGTAATAAGTTAATATATACTACAATAAAACTTGACTGCTATGTGACAAAAAAGCAACGTAGTGAACATCGTAAAAGATGAATGTTATCCCTCAAGAACCATTTAGATTACGGAGTAAATAGTCTATATGTTAATCTGGGCTATAATTTATTCGTGTACTAAGTTTTGTATAGATCCTTTCAGAAATTACGGAGTTACAGAGTGACAAACACGTATCCATTTAGGCATTTTACGTTTATAATGTTAGTAACGATTTATGTAACAAATTTGACTTTAATCAATTCAAGAGTTTCTGATGATCTACGAAACTATGAACGGCAACATCACGTTTAACAATAAATCACAAATTTTTAGGTATAATTTTTTTTTCAATGTAAAAAACTAGTAATGCTCACTTAAATTAATTTACAATCTTTCTAGTCCCACAGCAATAAATTGCTTCAACTCTTATGTAATTATAACATAAAGGCTGACGACAAAACAAAAATCTTTCACTTCTATATTTAATCTCGTAATTTCTTTTTTTGAAATCCATGACTTGCTATATCCTTACATACTAGTAAATTTACTCGAAATTAATACCTTCTTAATATTCGACTATTTTCCGATTACATCTTCATAGTCTTATAAAGAGGGAAGAACAATTTTTTCATACATACATATACATACACACATATATATATATATATATATATATATATATATATATATATATATATATATATATGTATATATTTATGTAAAATATAATAAATATTCACTGTCCACCAGTTAATAATTTCGTCGAGCAACATCGGTTTTTGTGTGAAAATAATATTATCGTTTTTGTTTAATTAATCAATATTTTCAGAAAAATCTATTTTTTCGAGAAACAATAAAAATGTCAATAAATACAATAAGTTTCTAATTATACACAGGAGTGCAGTTTGTATCTTATCGTTATATGATTCAATAATATGTTCGTAGACGGTTGCCATAAATCCTATACTATAATTCGTTTACTGGTGGTAACCTCCAACATTTTGATAATAGTAATACGATACCTGTTAATACAGACGAAATGAAGTTTATTACGCAGTAAAATAAATGACATGCTTTTTAACACTCAAAGAATGTTTTATTTTCATTTGAGACTGATATAGTATTAAAAAATTCTCAAACTTATATGGACCACTTTTCGTAGAATTTGTACATGAGACATATACACTTACACGAGAAACAATTTTAGAAAAAATCGGGGCTGCAGAAATCCAGTGTTTACTAGATGAAGGAAACATTGTGACATTAGAGGACAAAACTAATCCTGTTGCATATTGGAAACGTGGAAAGAAAAAAATGACTTACTTTAGAATCAGCCCAAAATAAATTCCAAGTAGTTTCATTTCTTGTCAATGAGAAGAAACAGTGAAAACAGAATAAATACGAAGGGCAAAACCGCCACAGATTTCAAAATATTTTCGTAGTAACTTTATTAAAAAATCAAGGCTGCAAAAAGACAGAGTTTACTAGATGAAGAAAACATTGTGACATTAGAAGACAGAACTAACCTTGTTCCGTATTAGTAAAGTGGAAAGAAAAAAAACGACTTACATTAGAATCAGTCCGGAATCAATTCCAGGTACTTTCATTTCTTCTAAATGAGAAGAAACAGTGAAAAAAGAATAACTACGAAGGGTAAAACAGCCACAGATTTCAAAATATTTTCATAGTAAGTTTATTAAGTTTAATTTCGTAATAAGTAGAACTGACATTTATGCAACTATTCATAATTTCAACCTGCAGATGAGGGTATTACAAGTTACGAAATAATAGGGTTGGATTTACAAAAAGGTTTAGCAGAAACAGCCCGGAATGTGGTAGGGAATTTTAAAAAACGTTATAAAATAGTTACATGAAAAATGAATAAATTGTTTAGGCAATCATATGTTACAAACCCCGTAAGTCCAAACGAAATTGATGTAACTTTTATTAATAATGTATAAGGTATACGAAAAATATCAGAATAGTTAATACGTTCAATGCTGATGAAAAAGGGGTTTATGGCTGCACTTTACCTGCGCAAGGGTCCAAAATGTCTCGGCGATTGAGCAGTCTACATCCACAACCTGTAATATCAGCTTCTGAAAATCTATTTTGATCCCTATTATTGCTTCAAAAGAACAAAACATTAATTCAAGTTATCGTATAAGAATCGTTGTTTCAGCACTGGAATATTTATTTCAAGTCTATGTATGGAAAATTATTAAAATAATTTTTCATCGAATGGCTAACCGATGTCACTTTGCCAAGTGCCGAATCTTGAAACTGGACTTTGACTATTCACCATAAAACAATACACAATTTATTAAAGATTTCGAAATGTTGACAATTGCGATAAAAACTGCGGCGATGATTACACCATTTGATGTCTGTACCATAGTTGTCGTTTATGGAAAAAAACTTTGTAAGTGCTTTGTGTGTACATTTTCTGATTTTGTTTTATTGTTTTATTAGAATGTCAATTTTTACAAGTAATAATATAATTAAACCACTATTTCTCGTTCACATTCCACTCTAGTCAACTAATTATAACAATTTATTTTCTTAATAATGGTGTAAAATTGGATATATTGATAGAAGTCAAATAAGTTTACAAACTCGCTATATCTCATTGGCAATCAAAAAGATTTTCAGATATTCTTGTTGATGATTCACATGTGACGACCGTGCCATCATACGATATGTGCCGTATAGAGAATTGCTATGTTTTAAACATTTATCTGAGGTGTTTCACCATCATGCAGAATCAATTATTGTTTTCATATCAAGTATAAAATTTATCATGTTTTAGTTCGCATGTTTTCTCAATCTCATCGTTTTAACGAGTTAAAAGGTTAATTCGAAAAATAGCCGATTATTGAGAAGTTAATTTTTCCCAATTATCGTTAGTGAATTTCATATTATAAACAACCAATTTGTTTTTTATAAAGTATCATAAAAGTTGGAATTTTCAGTTTCGTTACTACTCTTGTCAAAAAGCAGGAAAAATTTTAATTAGGCTGCAGTAAGAATGAGCCTTAAAATAATAATTTGGAATTGCTTTTTCTATAAAAGAAATGACATTTTCATTGTTGCTCATTTATTTGAACGTAGTGTAACCATAAATTGATGGCTGTGCACCCTTAACATGAGTTAGAGTTGTTTTTTACCGATTTTATATCAAACATAATTTCTAAAATGTTTGATGTGACTATTTATGTTGTGATTTTGTATAATTTTTGCGTAAATGCTAGTTATTAAATGAAAAGTAAAAAAATCCTTGAGAACGAGTTGCTAAACTCCATGCGTAAATTATACAACCATCAAATTTTGGGTCAAAAAATATTGTTTTGAATGCCAAATAAATTGTAAATATCGCTTAATCTGGTTGAGCCACTTTAAATGCATATAAATAATATATTACGAGCAAATATTTGCCCTTGGCTCAATAATCTCACGCATAAATGTTCATTATCTCTCGGCCGCGCTGTAGTACCTCATCATATAATTAAAAGATCGCACACTGCGTGCGTATCGCTACTCTTAAAAGCATCAGCGATATTAAACCACCGAAATGTTTAATGAATGGCTAACCTTGATGAATGAACTTTACAACTGTTGATGGCGTCCTATTTCACGGAACGTATAATAGTCTAGCAAGTGTTGTTATAGTTAAGTGTCAACTACAACAGAAGAATCTAATTAGAGCGAGAGTTTTGTTCCGGAATTTAATATTCTTTACAACTCTAATGACGATTAACTTGTTTGATAAATAAACATCCATAATTGTCTTTACTCTCTCAGACAAACCAATTCAGTCAAATAAAATGAATATAGAAACGAATATATGAAAATTATTATTTAGTTTAGGCTTCCGTCCCTTAAAAAGAAAAATAATATCCTTACAAGATCACTAACTTGTCAGTGATCTTGTAAGGATATTATTTTTGTAAAAAGCATATTATCCCTCACATATCGCAATGGCTAACAAATATGTCTACAGAAGTTATAGGAATAATTTTAAAGTTGTATACCCCTAAAAAACACCAATTACTAATTCTAGTAAAAATTGTTTTAAAATCGAGGTATAGCTTACCTATATAAGAGTTTCTGAGTTTCAGATACTGAAACGTGGTCATATTTGATGGGCGTATAACACCTTGTACAGTTTATGTTACATAGCTAGTTGAAATTATCACACTGGCCACATCCATCAGTTGCGGTCAGGAGACCCCAAATTCCATGGAATCTCTTGCATCAAGCAAATTTTCTCTTTGGCCAAGCCCAGATAATAGACAAGAAGAATGTAGAAGAAATATAAATGAAAATAAACGAGGGAGGTGCAAATGAAATGGGCAATTTTTCTTTCAATTCCCTTTACATTGTGAGGTATCTTTAAAAGCTAGTAGAAAGTAGTTCCAAGAGTCTCGGAAACATTTAGTTAGTGTATTTTCAAGGATATAATGAAAATTATGCAAAAAAAACATATCGCTATTTAACTTAAAATTATTTTTTTGAAACCTACACAAAGGTTGTCGTGAAAATCTATAGGTGATTACAGATGTTATAATTTATGGGATGTTCAAGATAACATATATGTTCCCCTTCTAAATTTTATAAAGTATCATTAAATAGTCCTTGCCCTAAAAATCGATAATAGTGATGACCCATATTAAATATTATTAGGCGGAAACTAAGTATTAAACCCTCAATACGCGAGCCACGTTGACGGCTCTTTTTTAAATGGCGAAGTATTCATTGTTTACTAAAAACTACTTGTTAGTTAAACTCTTGCTATTAAATTTTCTAATAAAATTTTATTTCTTCTATCTAAATGCACAAACACATCACTTCTATATACGCAGGAAAGATATTGCAATTTATCATTCCGATAAAAAACATTGTCAAAAACTTAAATAACCTCCTTTCTTTGTAAGTTTGCAATCAGCAATTTCCTTCAATATTCGTCAGTGAGGGTTTTTTTAATAATATCATCTAGGTGTGGACGCGAATGTCTTTTTAAAATATTTTTATTTTCAATACTCTGTTTCAAAACCACATAAAGATATTAATTTCCGCTTACGTTACAAGTAACGCAATTTTTTATTTCCATTGACATTCTTATTAACAATTAGCTGTGTCTGCGACTTTGTACAATATTTGTGGAATATTCTTAACACCATATATTGCTATAAGCGAGCATACTATACATTTAGGTAATTTCTACACATCGAATAGCTAAGCCCCTCTTTTTTGTTGTTGTACTAATGCAATATAATTCATAAAATATTAAATTCGCATATCTTCTCATTGAGTAAACCGATTACGATGAAGTAAAAACTAAATATTACTTTAAGTTAGTTACTATGTATTTCTGTTAAACTTTACTTAAATTGCGCTAATGGTTTCTACATAATGCGTCGTCAAACAAACACACTCTCAGACAGCCAAACATTAAATCCTCCTGTATTTAGTTATCCTCCATACGGCAATTATTTTCTTTCACAAATACTTTTAATGTTTCAGACATGTAAATTTACAGCTTTAATAGATTACATTTTTTTTTAATCTACATTAAATTTAAAATTAATCCTTACCTAGAACATCATATTCTATAATCCTTACCTAGAACATCATTATATATTGTGCCGTCACGTTTTGAAAGACAATTAATTAATTTAAAATCTTTTCAGTTTTACAATGTTTAAAATATCCTCTATTTCGTTAAAATGGCTAATAGCTCAAATTTTATTTCCACATATCCCAATTGGTAAAACTTGCAGTAATGTGTAAAAGAAATTAAAGGATCGTTCCAGTTGTTTTAAAATATTAAAAACATGTAATCTGGTATCCATCTTTTAAAATTTATCATATTCCGTTTTTTTATAATAAAAGTGTTGAAATTAAATTTAAAACGAGGTTGAGAAAAAAATCCATTGTTTAATAACGATTAAATTATCGAAATTAACTTTGATTTCTATGAGGAAAATCTATGAAATTCCTTGCAATATTTCTAAATAAAAAATAAATTAGGAATTTTTCTATTTTCCTTGTTAATTACTTTGTGGAAATAGTACGTAAAAAATATCTAAATAATACACACACATATATATATATATATATATCGATGGGTAATTACAAAACCGTTTTCAATTTTGGTAATGTTTAGACAGTATATTTACATAGTAACTACACATAGACACAATAATTACATTTAAATACCTACAAAAAGGCATTAAACCGAAGAACATGAATAAACAAATAAATTCAGTATTTAGCGGTGGTTAGTTGTAGTAACCGGACTGCTCGTGGCCTTGCGTCCGCTGCGGAGCGCCGTACTGTCGTGAGGGACCACTATACTGGCTCTCGGGCCCGCCGTATTTACCCTCATCGTAGCTTCCTGGAAATAAAAAAAACCATGTGACATCTATATTTATGTTTCATTTCTTCCTATTTATCAATACAAAAACTTTAATAAGCGCCTAAAAATAGCACTACGTACAAAAATGAATGATTTAACAAAGATTAGACAACACGTTTAATAAATTAATCATTAAACCTATACTCTATTAAACTTACACCCTAACTATAACCTTTTTTTTCATATAAAATATTTTAACATATAACCTTATTGTTTTATTTTACAAAGTATTTTGCATATCTTATAAAGGATAAAATAGCCCCACTTCCTACACTTTCTTCCCAAACTTTTCTGATACAAGATTGCTCCATTTCCCATACATTCCTTCTTAGATATTTGCAAAGATCTCTACTCGAATAAAATTGTTCCACTTCCTATGCTTCGTGTCCAGATATTCTCAAAGACGTCTTCTCCAACAAAACTGCACCATACTCAACGCTTCCTCTCCAGATCAGCAGAGACCTCTTCTTGAACTAATTTACGCCACTTCGTACTCATTTCTTCCAAGATGTCACGAAGACCTCCTTTCAAAAAAATTGTGCCACTTACTTCGCTTCCTTCTCGGACATTCGCAAAGACCTCTTCTCGAACAAAATTGGTCTAGTTCCGAAGCTTCCTCCCCAGATATTAACAGAAAACTCTTGTATAATAAAATTACGCCGCTTTACATACATTCTTTCCAAGACATTTAAATAATAGTTCGTTTCGAAAAAAATTGTGCCAATTCTTACGCTTCCTTCCCCGATATTTGCAAAGACTTCTTCTCGAACAAAATCGTAATACTTCCAACGCTTCCTCCCCAAAAAGTTTCAACATTCACAAAGACCTCTTTTCAAAATAAGTTGTGCCCTTTCCTACGCTTTCTTCCCAAACATTCCCAAAAACCTCCTTTTGAAACAAAATTGCACCACTTCCCTGTGTCTTCTCAGGCAAAAACCTCTTCTCAAATAAAATTACGCCAGTTCATATCCATTCCTTCCAAGACATTTACAAAGACCTCTTTTCAAAAAAATTCTGCTACTTTTTATACTTCCTTTTAAGACTTCGGGAAGACCTCTTCTCGGACAAAATTGCATCACTTCCCGCTTTCTCCTTAGAAATTGGCAAAGGTCTCACAACAACAACGAACAAAATTACGTCACTACCCACGCTTCCTACCTAAGCATTGGCAAAACTTTTTTTCGAACCTCCTATAATACCCTTATTATATATTCCTAACTGGTCATACCATGCATTACGTGGTCTCCAATTAAATAATTTCCATTCGCATTTTGTTTGAAAATATTAGTTTCACTAGGCATACATTTTCGTTTTTGCTTTATTAACATAAAATGGATAAATTATCCTTTTAAAGGTTCGGTATCCTAAAAAGAAAAGTGAAACCTTATAAGATCTTTCACCCGTTCATTTGTTTTTCTTTCAAAGTTTTTTTTCTCAGAAAGAACTTGATGTTGAAACTTTATGTTGAAATTTGGCATATAGATAAAGTATATTAACACACATTTTAATAACTCAAAAATATTTAGATATAAATATTAGGAAGCAAATTAAACATTGGAAAAAAAATTTAAATATATAATCTAGGGTACGGTTGGAAAAGATTAATTTGAATGAACTAAAAAGTATTTTTTCCAAAAATTATAAAAACAGGGTTTTTAGAAATCTACAAGAAAATTTTAGGGAAACTCTAACGATGATTACAGTTTATAAGAAATTCCCGATAACTTATGCCCCCCGTTTTATTTTTATAACCGCCTCCTCAACAAGTTTAACTTTCTTAATTACCATGTTTCGTGGTTATTCCTCAGAAAATGTTTTTAGAATAATATCGTTTGCAAAGAGACATAAAAGTCAAATTTTAACTTTTTTTTACACTATTTATTTCAATGCAGCGTCAAGGAAGGAGGTCTTCTTTATGTATAATGTTTTCAATAAAACTTCTTTAGTGACTTATGAGTCATTCCGTCACGTTAAAACTGTGTAACGCTTTAAAAAAACGAATATCGAACGGATCCGATCGACAGATGGATAGGCCGAGGGTTAGCGACATGGCGGTGGAAAATATCAAAATGTTTTTTCATGTATTTACCTAAAAATGGACGGCAGGTCTCCATCGATATTCACACCTTTATTGGTGTATTTAGTTTCATGTATGGCATAATCATAAAATGTTAAGTGTGTGTAATATTATTAATATTATAACTATAGCTATTTCTTATCTTTTACTTCTATAGTATTTCTTACATAACATGCTAATAAGTAACTTTCTGAAAAATCGTAGTTTTTTTTAATACGTTGAAATATTTTAGGGTATGAAATAAGTATTTCCCGTAAAATTCATTTAATCTTCCACGATCAATTATGATGGAGTTAATAACTGTTAATTAAAAAGTTTGTTTTCTACTTTGACCGTTCATAACTCGTGATCAAATTATTACAAATACGGGCATTTTCAATAATCAAAATAATTATTATTGCGAATCTCGTTTTTTTCACATATTTTAAAAAATACTACATTAGATTTGAAAGGCGAAATTAATAAAATCAACAGTTTCTTTTACTAAAAATATGCCTAAAAACTAAAAATATTCCTGAATTAAAGTTATTAAATTTTTTAAAAATGTTGTGTAAAATAGTGACCAAAATTTTAGAAATCTCTTAGGCCTACTGATAGGAGTCTCTTAGATCTCAAAGAATTTCACGAGAGAAATCTATTTCAACCAAATATGTTGGAAAATTAAAAATAATAGTCATTTTTTAATTCGTATTGTCATGTGTTCTCCCTTAGATATAATGAAGAAAAAAATATATTAAGAGTTCAGTAAAAATAACAAAATGTTGCTAAACAAATGGCACTTACCTTCTCCAAATTGGAACTATTATACAACAACCAAATTTTGTTCTTAATTTTTGGTTATACACTGAACTTTATTCTATTGAGTATTTTATTGGTATTTATAGAATGTGCTACTTCTGGAAAATTCAAATTGGAAAGAGACCATAACCCACTATAGAGAAATACTCAAAATCAAGAAATTTCACTGCAAATCGCAGATCAGACCGGAAATATATTGATGTACATACCAAGACTGCACAGTATCCGTGACATCACTGCTTGTTGTCAAAGCCTATCGGAAGAAGATAGTGTGACGAGGCAAATTCATATTTCAAATGGTAATAACAAAATCGTTTTTAATTTTTATAATGGTTAGACCCTATATTTGCAAAATAATTACATATAAATATGTACAAATAAGCATTAGCCCGAGGACCATGAATCAAAATAGAAATATATTATTTAACGGTAGTCAGTAGTGGTAACCGGTCTGCTCGTTGAACTGGCCTTGCGCCCGTACTGTCGTGAGGGACCACTGTAATGGCCCTCGGGCCCTCCGTATTTACCCTCGTTGTAACTTCCTATAAATAAGAAGAAGCCCATATTATGTCTATATTTATATTTCATTCATTCATAGTTGTCAACTATAAAAGGTAAGCACAGTACTATTTACCAAAACTATAATAAAACCAGTTAAGTTGGTATCGTACCACACATACGAATAATAAGGGTTCGATAGTCATTTCCCAAAATATAAAACTAAAAATAGTTCGTAAGATCTTATATCATGTCTTCGTTCGTCTATTGGATTTTTTTTTAATTGAATTCTGCAAATTCTATTTTAATAATTCGTATTAATTTATCTCAAGAATACTGACAAGCTCTGTAGTAAAGTAATTTCTATTTGCGTTATATTTGCATACTTAAGAGTATTTTTATAGTTCCAAAACTAATTAATTTTGGATTACTCGAAATAATTTATTTAGAAAAACCTAGTTCCCAATACTTTTCGAGAAGAGATTCAACTCCGAATTAAGCCAAATGACTTTTGGAAAGTATCTAATGGCTTCAATTTTAGTCACCTAAAATTCATGACTTATTCCTCACACAGTTTCAGTATTCTCACCGTCATCAACGATGCCAGCAGCCTCATCTCTCGCGTTCTGCTCGAGAGCCCTCAGAATCTCCTCGGGGATTGGAGGAGAGGTGGGGAGGTGAGCGCTCTGAGCCTGGAAGCCGTTCTCGTCGGCCGTGTAAGGGATCCTGTACTGCTGCCCGTCATCTCCGATGTGCGAGAAACCACCTTGAGCTTGCACGCCGTTCAGTGTTTGCGCAGATTCTTCAGCTCTGAAATGGGTAATTTTTCGATTTTTTAAAAGTTTTTCCCATTGCCTAAAAAGCTTTTTTTTCTCTTTGAAGTAACGTATTCAATTTTTGTTATTTTTCAAAAAATAACTTAATTTTCCTTCTTTTTCCGGTCAGTAACTGTTAATTTCCATGGAAAAATATAAAACGTTTATTTCGATAATTTTCCAAAAAATTATTCTGAAATGAAAAATTTCAACTGTTAATTTCCATAGAAAAATATAAAACATTTATTGCGATAATTTTCCAAAAAATTATTCTGAAATGAAAAATTTCAACTTGTCAATATTTCATGCAACAGTGCACAATCTAATTATCTCGAGTGAATAGTATGATCACTTTATGATTTGTTGTTACTAATAAATTTGAAATTAATATTTAATAAATTTAGAGCAGAAACATTTAAAGAATCTACACGAGGTAAACTAATTTAGAAAATTTATAGACAAATATTTAAAACATTTGAACAATCATATACTGACGTCAGTCATGTTGTGTTGATGTTATATGAATTCAAAAATATTTCAAAAACAATAGATAATAAAACAAGATGTGATTTTTGCACTTTAGAAAATGTTACCATCAATTTACGAATGTAATACCATCAAAAAAATTTAATTTTTTACAATACATTTACTAACTTGATTCATTGTGAAATTGTGAAAATTGTTCCATTCCCTACACTTCTTTACCATATATTCGAAAAGACATCTTCTCAAAAATAATCTCACCACTTAGTACATTTCTTCCCCAGACATTGGCAAAGATCTCTTCTCGAACAAAATTACGTCATTTCTTACGCTTCCTACCCAGACGTTGGCAAAACCTCTTCTCAAGCCTCCGATAATATTCTTATTATATATTCCTAACTGGCCTGACCCGAATGTGGGCAGAGGCGTAAGGACAGACGCCCCAGAGATAAAAAAAACGCTTTCTATCCCGGAAAGTTTTGATAATCAGGCCGACGATATGTAGACATGATCTGGATCAGAATAAAGAATACCTACATAGCAAACGATGTCATTTTCCTACGTCCACGTGGGCGAAGCCGCGAGCAAAAGCTAGTTGTAGTCTATGTATTATTCTGATGTATAATCTATAACACTGCAGAGTTTCATCAAAATCGGTTCAGTAGTTTTTGCGTGAAAGAGCATCAAAATCGATCCAAACATCCTCAAAACTTTTGCATTTATAATATTGGTAGGATTATTAACCGTTAAAAATAGTTCAATCAAATTGAAAAGAGACTGATTCCGTAGTATTTTTACATAACATACTAAACGGTAACATTCTGAAAAATCGCAATTTTTTTATTATTCTGAAATATTGTACGGTACGAAATGAATATTTCCCGTAAAATCTACTTAATTGTTACACGATCAATTATAATGGAGTTAATACCTATTAACTAAAAAATTCGTTTCTTACTTTGACTTTTCATAACTCGTGATCAAATGATCACATATACGGACACTTTCGATGATGAAATGATTATATCAAACATCGTATTTTCCACATTTTTATAAATTATAATATTACGTTTTGAAAGACGAAATTAATAAAATCACCAGTTTTATTTAAGTTAAAAATGCGCCTAAAACAAAAAATATTCCTAACTAAAATTGGAAAATAAAAAAAAATTGTGTATAAAATGGTGAATAAATTATGGAAAGTAACTCTGTTGACAAGAATCTATGGGTCTCAATAGGCTTTACGATAAAAATTTATTTCAACCAAAAATGTTTTAAAATTAAAAATAACAGGTATTTTTTTATTTTATTTCGTAATGTGTAGCCCCTCAGATATAATACACAAAAATATATTAAGGATTCACTAAAAGTTACGAGTTGTTACTAAAGAATGGCATTTTTATCTCCAAATTATAGCTGTTAAACAACAAATCAAAATTTTTCCCAATTTTTAGTTATACACTTAACTTCCATTTAATTGCGTAGTGTATTTATTAAATGTGCTACTTAAGGAAAGTTCAAATTGGAAAGAGACTTTAATCCACTAGAGATAAATACCCAATACTAGAAACTTTAACTTTGAAACTTTAAAAGCAAATCGCGCATCAGACCGGAGATAGGTGGATCGGAGATGAGATATCAAGACTACCCAGATGTGACATCACCGCTTGTTGTCAAAGCCTATCGGAAGTCGAACGTATGACGAAGTAAATACATCTTTCAATGGGTAATGATAGTTGTTTTCAATTTTTATAATAGTATTATTAGATTATATATTTACACAATAATTATAATTAAATATGTACAAATAAGCATTAGCCCGAAGACTAAGAATCAATAAAGAAATATATTATTTAATGGTGGTCAGTAGTGGTAACCGGTCTCCTGGTTGAACTGGCCTTGCGTCCGCTGCGGCGCTCCGTTCTGTCGTGCAGGACCACTGTACTGCCCCTCGGGCCCGCCGTATTTACCCGCGTTGTAGCTTCCTGGAAATAAGAAAAAGCTATGTTATGTCTACTTTTATATTTCATGCCTCGACAATGAAAAAAGTGAATAAAATGTAAGCGGCGTTTTATAATAATGATATGGCCAAAACTAAAATAAAACCAGTTAAGTTGGTATGGTACCACAAATAAATAAGGATTCGAAAAAACTAAAAATACTTTGAAAAATTTTATATCGTGTTCACACATGTACTTATAATAGCATCGTCTTCGTTCGTATATTTCATTTTTTTTTCAATTCAATATTGCAAAACCTATTTTACTAGTTCGTATTAATATATCTGCCAGTGTTCTGGCAAGCTCAGTCGTAAAGTAATTTCTATTTGCCTTATTTTTGCATGCTTAAGACAATTTTTATAGTTCTAAAACTAATTAATTTGGATTACTCGAAATAATTTAATCAGAAAAATCTACATTCCAGTATTTTTCGGAAAGAGATTTGACTCCGAATTAAGAAAAATTACTCTTGGAAAACTTCAAATGACTTCAATTTTAGTCAGCTAAAATTAACAATTTGTTTCCCACACATTGTCAGTATTCTCACCGTCATCAACGATGCCAGCAGCCTCATCTCTGGCGTTCTCCTCGAGAGCCCTCAGAATTTCCTCGGGGATTGGAGGTGAGGTGGGCAGGTGAGCGCCCTGAGGCCGAAAACCGTTCTCATCGGCCGTGTAAGTGATGCTATACTGCTGCCCGTCATCTCCGGTGTACGAGAAACCACCTTGAGCTTGCACGCCGTTCAGTGTTTGCGCAGATTCTTCAGCTCTGAAATGGGTAAACGTAAATTTTTTTCCCATTGCATAAAAAGCATTTTCTCTTTGAAGGAACGTATTCAATTTTTTATTATTTTTCAAAAAATAACTTAATTTTTCATCTTTTTCCGGTCAGTAACTGTTAATTTCCATGAAAAGATATAAAACGTTTATTTCGATAAGTTTCCAAAAAATTATTCTGACATGAAAAAATTTAATCTTATCAATATTTCATGCAACAGTGCACAATATAATTATGCCGAGTGAATAGTATGATCACTTGATGATTTGTTCTTGAACCTCAGAAATGATACCATAAATTTACGAATGTAATACCACAAGAAACTTAATTTCCTAAAATACATTTACTAACTTGATTCCGTTTTCAGTCTCGTAACTGATATGATAACCCTCGGGGGTGATGTCACTATCTTGTCTGAGAATAGCGGCCTGACTCTCGAAGCCAGCTTGCCCGCGACGACCTCCTTGAGAGTAGGCTTGCTTTCCTTGCGAGTAAGCTCCTTGTCCGTCGTCGTTACCGCCAGAGTAGGCCGAACTGCCCGAGGATACGGGGCCCCTTGCGAAGCCAGATCCTCGTGATCCTCCGGATGCTATAGGTCCTTGAGCACCTCGATAGGCTCCCGCTGCTGATTGGGATTTGGGTGGGAGATAGGCCTTGTTCAGCACGCCAGCTGAGCATACTCCCAGTATGGTGGTCAATATCAACTGAAATTTAGTAAGATAATACGCTTTAGTAAAATTGATACGACACTATCTCAATTTCAGAAGCAAACATTGTATAAAATTGTTTAAACAATTAATTATAAATTATTAGAAATAAATACCTTGTCATTACTTATTTTAAACATTATAAAATTACTTCCGCCTGAAATTAAATTTTTACATTAAAATATTAAATTTTCGAAAGGAAAGCAATAAATATAATTCAGTAGATTATGGAAACAAAAAATTGGTTTGTGATCTGTGACAAAAATATCATCATTTGCCCACGACTCTAGCGGATAAATATATATTATCGCCAAAATGATAGTAAAACGTTACAAATTCTACTTTGTTGAATTTCAATACATCGAGAGATATTAAATTAAAACACGAATACTTCGATTTTAAAGTAAAATAAAATAAATTATCAAATCTTCTGAGAAGCTTAAATTTCTGAAGTGAGGAAAAATAAGTTAACTTCAATTATAGTCAATCAAATTTTCCTGCATTCCCACAAATAAATTACGTTTTGTGTTAATCATTCAGATTTAACATATTCACATGATTAATCATTCAGATTTAACATAATCACATATAAATGAACATATCAAATTACCAGTTTCATCTTCAGATGAGATGTGTTAAATGAACTTGCTATGTTACGAATGATAGTTGGTCAAACGGCCCATCTTATTTTATACCGCTCGCCACTCGCGGAATTCACTCGGTTAATGAGTTCAACTTGCAAAGTATTGACCTTAGAATGATCCATCGGTCAATTCCTTTCTTTCGCTTTTATTTTTTTATAAATAACGTGTTAGGAATTTGTTATCTCTAGTCTCCATTTAACTTTACTTTTTTTATATACCAAACATGAATACCAAAATAACTTGGTTTGGTTCTATCTCTGTGCTTCCTATATACGGAAATAAATCCATTTGAGAAATTTCCAAATAGATTTCATTTTCGTCGATTAACGAGTTCTCAGTGATCAACGAAACCTTGAATTTTAATTATTTTTTTTTCAATGTTCATGAAAATCAGGTCAGTTTATATTCTCGTATATTCTCGTGAAATCTAGTAAATTAAAAAATTTAAATCATATTTAGTTGCACTGCAAAAACGAAAAGACGCGCTATAATTATTGAACTGCAATTTTAAATATATTTCGATCAAAAAAACACTACATGTAAAGCAAGACGCATTTATATAAAATATAACTCCAACAATATTGTGATTTTACATAGATGTAGTTTCAAACGTTCAACCTGGCTTTATTTACTTAATTATGTCAAATATATTGTAGGGTAAATTTTGTTTTGTGCATATATGTTTATGTAAGTTTTGTTATGTGTATTATTTAATTATATTGTGTAACTTTTATTATGTGTATATTTTGTTTTGTGCACATATGTTTGTGTAAGTTTTGTTATATTTTGTTTTATGCATATATGTTTGTGTATGTTTTGTTATGTGTTTTGTTCATATATGTTTGTGTAAGTTTTGTTATGTACATAATTACAAGATTATGTTGTATAATTTTTATATACAGAACTATAATCATCTTAAATAATAAATCAATCACCGTAGACAAAAATTGTACTCTACTGAATGGCGAATATTTTATGGATATTCTTAAATCAGTACGAACAACTTTTCATTCAAACAAAATATATTCTTAAAAATAAAATTTAAGTTCTTTTTAAATTATGTACAAAACATTGAAAAAAAAATTAAAGTAATGCAATTTATAGGTTTGAATTTATTTATTACAATTTTTTGTGTTAGGTATCTAAAAGGTAAAACTGAAAACTTTATAGGGAAACTTCGGTACCTCTCGCTTTTTTCCGATAGCCTTGAATGAGTGATTGAAAAATCTGACTATTTCTGGCAGCTTGAAATTGGGCACAACTGTATGTTGAATTTGCACGTTGACTTATATTTTCGGAAGGATTCGTGGAAAGATTTTCATTTTTATTAAAAATGGGGTCTAAAATTAAACGAAGTTTCACACATTTATAATTTTCAAGATTAACAATAAAAATCTTAATTACTTTTTTCCTTTTTGACTCCTTAATTTCTAGACTTTAATTATATAGATATGTATATACTGTTATAGTATTGTGAGGACAAAACACTAATTTGCGATGTAATGTACACTCTAAAAAATGCTTTCCACAAATATTAAACCGACCACAGTAGAAGCGACTATAACAATAATATATTACTTAATATACAGTTTAAAGGTCGGCGCGGATAGCGAACGTTATGCGTGCGGCCAGTTTTTTTTTGAGAACTTGCCATTTCTTAATATTAGAAACTAATATTTGCTCTTGATTCAATATTCTCGTGTGTAAATGTCCTTTATTTCTCAACTGTTCTGAGTAACTATTCGTGTAATTGTATAATCTCACGCTGCGTATTACTGCCATTTAAAAACTGTACATATAATTAAACTGTCGAATTACTTAAATTCCTTAATGAATAAACCTAGCAGCTGTTGACACCGTTGAGCTTTAAGGAACTACTGGATGTACATAGGTAAGGGCCAAATGGGAGAGGAGAGTCTGGCCATACTTGCCATGCCAGTTATATTTTTTTGCAATTTTACTACTCATTCAATCGTTTGTTTACAAATACCAAAAAATATCTTTTCTCTTCAGGACAAACCAAATTGGTAATACCTGTAGTCTAAATATACTAACGATTAGACAATAATCGAATACTTTGTAATTAGGAAATCATAAACCATCGTAGTTAATCTTATCTTTTTTGCCTTTTTGTGCTTAATAAAAATATTACCTTCACAATTTTTTTACGCCACTTGATATGTTTTTTTCTTCTATTATCATTACGATACTTTACAAGATATTACGTTTTTGGATATTCTAAGGTATTTAAGAAACTAAGAATACTCTAGTAAATATTGATACAGATAAAAGAATTACTCTACTAGGTATTGGTATAGATAGATGATTACAAGAAAAAAACCAAGCCAATGTGGAAAATTATCTTCTGAAAACATATTTTTTTTTAAATTAACGCCGATTCTCCTGTTTAATAAACAAAAACCAATTCCTTCCTTCAAACCAACCTTCACTCTTCGAGACAAACTACATCTGTCATACAATGGATTACGGAATAATTATTTTAGTTACTCTTCGAATACTGTAACTATATTTAAATGTTTGTAATGACACGTATTATTAACGAAATGTACACGTGTGAAAGAAAAGATAAACGAATCTACTTCTTCGAAAAATAAGTGAGACTGAGGAACATAGTTTTCTTCGGAACCGAAGAGTGGGAAACGTCATATGAAAACTTACAAAATAAAATAACCCACTTTATAAATGAAGGCTTTACTATTAACATAGAACTCAGGAGTATACAAGTGATAAAAAGAATAGGGAAATTAGGGATAAACCTCGTCCAATAATTGTAACCTTCTTAACTCTTTCCACGAAGATTAACATTTTCCAACAGATAGGAGTTGTAACGGGCACTCAATATTATTTGAAGGAACATTACCCACAACAAGATTTGGAGAAGAGGAGAAAATTGCAAGGGCAAGTGAAATTGAAGAAAGAGAAGATTAATAAAGTGATAATAAAATATGACAAACTGGTCGTCATAAAACCCAAACGTAAAAGATCTCTTCCCTATTCACTATTATGTAACTCCCGACTTGAAAACACACTCTCCTGTGCGAAGATCACACAGTTTTCCAGAAGGAGTCCTGAAACCAAACATGTTGGACTTTCTAGTTAAAAAAATACAAGCAACGCAATACATAGGCAGGAAAATGTAAACATAGGAAATAACTTATAACAATGAAGGCCCCCCTCCCGAATGGTTTAGTTACGAACCAATTCAAACAAACAACAATAGACATCTTCCAACCCGGTTGATCGCCATGGAAGATCATGACCACAACCAGGATCACAAAACGTCGATTATATAAGCGTATGCGCACAAAGAAGCAGCAAGAGATGAAGAGACTGAATTTTTTTTATATTCTATATAAAACCTTGCACATAACACGTGCACGATGAAGAGACTGATTTTTTTGTATTCTATATAAAACCTTGCACATAATACGTTTTTAATTATGGGTAACTTAAATGCCAAAATAGACCAACCTAGAGTTGATGAACATCTGATAATGAAATCAAATGTTCATAGTGTCAGAAATCTGAGAGGTCACAAAATTATCGACTTCGCGCTAGAAAATAAAATAGGAATTTTAAATACATACTTTATAAGGAATCCAAACCGACGATGGACGTGGCGTTCACCTAATGGTGAATATAAAAATGAAATTGATTACATCGTCTCAAACAAACCTGGTATGGTAAAGAACATTGAAGTATTGAATCTCAAATTTTCTTCAGATCATAGACCAGTTAGAGCAACAATAACACTGTCAAAAATAAAAAAGAACCGAACTGCATTTAAAAATAATCGAAGCTCCACATTGAAGAGGGAGGAAGAAATAATAAGAAGCAAAGAGTGCATTGCAGCTCACCTACCAAACCTACTCAATCCTCAAGAAAATGTTTCAGTTCAAATCTTGTATGATGAAATACTAAAAGCAATCATTCAAAGCTTCCAGGAAGCTCAAAAATCCAACAAAAATAAAAAAAGCGCATAAAATATTATCAGAAAGCACTTATAGCAAAGACAGTTATTACAAAATACCAAAAACGAAACTAGGTTCATGAAAAATGAACTCTCAACATTACACAAGCTAAGAGCAAGAGTATAAATTGCGACTATACAAGGTACAGTTCGGACATTGTAGAGAAATATCTAGCATAATCAGGCAGTTCAAAAAAACTTTCAAAAAGTTACGAATAAACAAGACATGATTGATGGATTAAATAGCGAAGAAAAAACCCTAAATGAAGTTATAGGAGTTGCAACAGAATTCCAAAACACTTTATAGTGCTCAACAATGATTCTATGAAAATTTAGATGAAAATTTCGACAATAACAACAACAATTATCTGACGGACGTAAATTCAACGACATGTACACCATTCAGTGTAACAAAGGTTGTCCAAGCAATAAATAAGTTAAAAACAAATTAATCCCATGTTCTGACAGCATCACCAATAAAGCTATAAAATTGGCTCATTCACCACCAGTTGTTGCAAAGTATAGGCCAATAAGATTATTACCATATATATATATGTATATATATACATATATACATATTATTTTATATCATAAACCAAAGAATAAGTACAACGCTGAAAGCAAAACAACCTATGAAACAAGCGGAATTTAGGAAAAAATTCTCGACAATATACCATATCCATACACAGGACCTACTGATTGAAAAATACTAGGAAAGACAGAGAGCTATACGGTATGACATTCAAGTATCTGGAAGGCGCTAATCGAGCAAGGGTAGAGAACGAGTATATACAGGTAATAAAAAGTATTTATAATAAAAACACGGTAGAATCAAATTAGAAAGAGTCGAACCAAGCTTTCCCATCGAAAAAGGAGTGAGACCAGGTAACCCGACCTTCCCGAAGCTATTCTTTGCAACGCTAGAGTCAATAATAAGAAAGCTGGATTGGAAAACCAGCGGTCTATACATAGACGGAATTACTTCAGCACCTCCGATTTGCGGACGACTTGGTGCTATTATCGGAATCAAGCTCGCAATTACAATTCATGATCCAATCGTTAAATGAAGCTAGTAAAGAGGTAGGCTTAGAAATGAACCTCACAAAGACTATGTTAATCACAAACAGTACGGAAGAGATAATTTCTGTGAACAACGAAATACTGAACTTTACAAACAAATACGTATACTGGGGCAAACAAATCAGCTTCGACAAAAAGAGCAATTACCTATAAATCGAGAGGCGTGTTCTACTTACTTGTTATAAATACTGGAGCCTGATGGAAGTTTTTAATAACATTATGCCAGTAAAAACGAAAACAAAGATCATGTTGAGCTACCTTTTAGCGTACCTAACTTATGTTTGTCAGACCTACAAGTACACAGCTAAAATAAAGAAAAAAATTACCATGACCTAGAACGAAGCGTGCTAAATTCAAAAAATACGACCCGCAAAAACCAGAAATATATCTAAAGCTTCCGATGAGCTAAACTATTCTCAAAAACTAAAATGGAAATGGGCGGGGAATGTAGCGAGACTGACAGATGAGTGATGGAGCAAAACGCTACAGGAGATGACCACTTATGAGATGGGCAGACGATATTAGCAAAAGAGCTGGCCCGGGCTGATTGCAAATAGTCCAAATATTCTTCTAAAACAAAATTGCCCCATATTCGCAAAGATCTCATCTCAAATAAAGTTGCCCCACTTCCTTCTTTTTTTTCTCAAATATTCATAGACTCCTACATTCCTTCCTAAATATTTGCAAAGACTTCTTTTTGAAAACAATTGTTGCACTTCCTACGCTCAATTCCCATACATTCGGAAACATCTCTTCTAAAAAAAATTGCACCACTATCCGTTTTTTCTTCAGACATTGACAAAGACCTCATCTCAAATAAAATTACGCCAGTTCCTATACATTCATTCCCAAATATTCGCAAAGGCATCTTTATTAACAATGTTCTTCCATTCGCTACGCTTCTTTCCCATATATTCGAAAAGACCTCTTCTCGAACATAATTGCACCATATTGAATATATTTGGCGTTAATTTTGTAGAAATTCATTATTCACAATTAAATGAAACTACATGATGTAGTATTATTTCTACTTTCTTTAATTTCTTTACCACGACTAGGTTTCGTTGTATTACAACATCTTCAGGTGGGATATTAGCAAAGATCAAAGACAATCTTTGCTAATATCCCATCTTAAGATATTGTAATACAACGAAACCTAGGTCGTGGTAAAGAAATTAAAGAAAGTAAAAATAATACTACATCACGTAGTTTCATTTAATTGTGAATAATTGCACCACTTAGTACATTTCCTGCCCAGAAACTGGCAAGGCCTCTTCTCGAACAAAATTACGCGACTTCCTACGCTTCCTTCCCAGACATTTGCAAAACCTCATCTCGAGCCTCCAACAATACTCGTAATTGAAAATCTCTCCAATTAAATAATTTCCAGTCGCATCTTGTTTGAAAATAATAGTTTCACTAGGTGCATATTTTCATTGTTTTATTCGTTTCTGGTTTATTATTATTATTCTTGCTTCTATTTCTATAGTATTTCTTATATAACATGCTGAAATGTAATATTCTGAAAAATTGCAATTTTTTTTATTATTATGGGCAATTTCGAATATCAATGATTATTTCAAAACTGTTTTTTCCAAATTTTTTCATATTATATAACATTACTATTTGAAAGACGACATTAATAAAATCAAGAGATTTCAAGTTAAAAATGAGCCTAAATAAAAAATGTCCCTAAAGTAAGAAAATTGTATATAAAATAATAAATAAATTATAGAAAAAAACTCTGTTTACAGGAATCTCTTAGGTCGCAATGGGTTTAACGAGAGAAATTAATTTCAAACAAAAATGTTTAAACATTAAAAATAATAGGCATTCTTTATTTCTTTTTGTCATGTGTAGCCCCTTAGATATAATACAAAAAATATATTAAGAATTCACTAAAAATTATGAAACGATACTAAACAAATGGCATTTATCTTCTCCAAATTGGAATAATACCAAGACTATAAGACTATGGAATAATACCAATAGGAATAATACCAATATATTACCAAGACTGCACAGCATCTGTGACATTACCGCTTCCTATCAATGCACATCGGAAGAAAACAGTGAGAAGACAGATAAATTCATATTTCATTGGGTAATGATAAAGTCGTTTTAAATTTTTATAATGGTTAGACTCTATATTTACAAAATAATTACATTAAAATATGTACAAACAAGCATTAGCCCGTGAATCAAAAAATAAACATATTATGTAACGGTGATCAGTAGTGGTAACCGGTCTGCTCGTTAAACTGGCCTTGCACCCGCTGCGGGACGCCGTACTGTCGTGAGGGACCACTGTACTGGCCCTCGGGCCCACCGTATTTACCCTCGTTGTAGCTTCCTATAAATAAGAAGAAGCCCATATTATGTCTACATTTATATTTAATTCCTTCATAGTTGTCAATAATAAAAGATAAGCGTTTTAATGTACTACGTACCAAAACTATAATAAAACCAGTTAAGTTGGTATCGCACCACACATACGAATAATAAGGGTTCGATAGTCATTTCATAAAATATAAAACTAAAAATAGTTCGTAAGATCTTATATCATGACCACACATGCCAATTAAGATTTATGGTAGCAACGCCTTCGTTCGTCTATTGGATTTTTAAAAAATTAAATACTGCAAAATCTATTTTAATAATTCGTATTGAGTTATCTCAAGAACGCTTGCAAGCTCTGTCGTAAAATAATTTCTATCTGCGTTATATTTGCATACTTAAAAATATTTTTATAGTTCCAAAACTAATTAATTTGGATTACTCGAAATAATTTATTTGGAAAAACCTAGTTCCCAATACTTTTCGAGAAGAGATTCGACTCCGAATTAAGCCAAATAACTTTTGGAAAGTATCAATTGGCTTCAATTTTAGTCATCTAAAATTCATGACTTATTCCTCACACAGTTTCAGTATTCTCACCGTCATCAACGATGCCAGCAGCCTCATCTCTCGCGTTCTGCTCGAGAGCCCTCAGAATCTCCTCGGGGATTGGAGGAGAGGTGGGGAGGTGAGCGCCCTGAGGCTGGAAACCGTTCTCATCGGCCGTGTAAGTGATGCTGTACTGCTGCCCGTCATCTCCGGTGTACGAGAAGCCACCTTGAGCATGCACGCCATTCAGCGTTTGCGCAGATTCTTCAGCTCTGAAATGAGTCATTTTACGAATATTATAAAGTTTTTCCCATTGCATATAAAGCTTTTTTTCCTCTTTGAAGTAACCCAATCAATTTTTATTATTTTCAAAAAATTTACTTAATTTTTCTGCTTTTTCCGATCAGTAACTGTTAATTTCCGTGGAAAGATATAAAACGTTTATTTCGATAAGTTTCGAAAAAGTATGACATGAAAAAATTTCATCTTGTCAATATTTCATGCAACAGTGCACAATTTAATTGTGCCGAGTGAATAGTATGATCACTTTATGATTTGTTGTTATTAATAAATTTGAAATTAATATTTAATAAATTTAGAGTCAAAAAATTTTAAAAATCTGCATGAGGTAAACTAATTTCGAAAATGATGTACTGATGTCTGTCATGTTGTGTTGATGTTTCATGAATTCAAAAATATTTCAAAAACAATAGATAATAAAAAAATTGTGATTTTTGCACCTCAGAAAATGTTATTATCAATTTACGAATGTAATACCATTAAAAAAAATTAATTTTTTAAAATACATTTACTGACTTGATTCCGTTCTCAGTCTCATAACTGATATGGTAGCCCTCAGGGATGATGTCACTGTCTTGTCTGAGAATAGCGGCCTGGCTCTCGAAGCTAGCTTGCCCGCGACGACCTCCTTGGGAGTAGGTCTGCTTTCCTTGCGAGTAAGCTCCTTGTCCATTGTCGCTACCGCCAGAGTAGGTCGTATCGCCCGAGGATACAGAGCCCCTCGCGGAACCAAATCCTCGTGATCCTCCAGATGATACTGGTCCTTGAGCGCCTCGATAAGCTCCCGCTGCTGATTGGGAATTGGGTGGGAGATAGAGAAAATATATGACCTCCATTTATAGTCAGGGAAATTTTCCCGCATTCCCACGAATAAATTATATTTTGTATTAATCATTCACATTTGACATAATTGCATAAATATATTAATAAAAATAAACATATCAAATTACCAGTTTCATCTTGAGATGAGATGTGTAAACTGAAATTACTATGGCACAAATGATAATAAGTCGAACGGCCCATCATCTTTTATACCGCTCAACACTCGCGGAATTCACTCGGTCAATGAGTTCAACTTGCAATGTGTTGACCTTAAAATGATCGATCCATCAATTCCTTTCTTTCGCTTTTATTTTTTGTTCACGAATGATTTGTCTCATTTACGATAAATAACGTGTTAGGAATATGTTAATTATCTCTAGTTTCCACTTAACTACCCCTTTTTAATATTCCAAACGTTAATATTAAAATAACGTTCGGTTTCGTATTATCCGTTTGCATGACATATATCTAGCTTCAGGTTTGTGGCTTATATCTAAGGATCATTTTATCTATACTTTCTATATTTGCATACATAGACTAATCAAGTAAACTCATTCGAGAAATTTCCCAACAGAAACCTAATGATTTCTCAGTAATTTACGAAAACCTTAGATTTTAATTAATTTTGTTTTCTACTTATATTTTTTATCAATATTCATGAAAGCCGGGTCAGATTATATGCTGTTGAATCTAGTATATTAAAGAGCCGATTTAATATTTAGTTATGCTGCGAAACCAAAAAAAAATCAATATTTACTTGAACTGCATTTTTAAATCCATTTAGATAAAAAAAAACGTTATATAAAAAGAATCATTTACATAAAGTGAGGCTACAACAATATTATAATTTTATATAGACGTAGTTTCAGATGTTTTATCTGCCTTTATCTATTTATTTATGTCAAATATCTGGTAGGGTAAAGTTTATTTTGTATACCTATGTTAATTATAAGTTAATATTGAGTATTTTTTTGTAATGAATTATTATCACCTTAGGAAAATTCCTGGATAACTAGTTGCTCTAAGTAATAAATTAAACACCTAATAATAAAAAGGCATAAAAAAAATATGCTCTACTGTTTACGGTATAATCTATAGATATCCTTCAATCAGTATGAACCACTTTGAATTCAAGTAACATATTGTCTCGAAATATTAATTGGAAAAGTTTGAGAAATTATCTTTAAATTATGTACAGAATATTGAAAACAAAATTGAAGTAATGCAATGTTTAAGTTTAAACGTTTTAATGTAATTTCTTTAATGTTACGCATCATAAAGTGAAACTTCGATGAAACCTTTAGGTGAGACTTCCGTGTCCCTCGATTTTTCTGACAGTTTTGACTGAGCAATTGAAAAAACTGACTAAACCTAGCAGCTTGAAATTTGACACAACTGTAGAATTTGCATGTTGATATCAATTTGAAAAAAATTCGGAAAGATTCATAGAAATATTGTTAAATAAGTTTAAAAGAAGGCTAATATGTTCAAATGGGACAACATCTTTACTTACACCTTTTAAAACTATTTCGAACCTTTTATATATATATATATATATATATATATATATATATATATATATATATACATATATATATATATACGTATATACATAACTTCTTTGTATTTTGTTCTCTTAGAAGAGATTTTTCTCTTGTAGGAAAATAAATCCTCGTCCATTATTACAAATCACCTAAGAATAGATAAAGGCTCGGCAACATATCGTGAAAGAATTCCAAATAAATTTAAGTGAATAAATTCTCTCATTCGCTTGATTATTTCCGATGGCAAAATTAGAAAAAATACTGAAATTAATTTTTATTACCACGTTACAATTGTGGTTATCTGATCCCTTATGATTATCTCAGTTCGTGCAGTATCCTAATTTAGAACAAAATTACGCCACTTTATGCGCATTCCGCCCCAGACATTCGCAACGTAATCTTTTAGGGTAAGATTGTCCCACTTTCTTCCCAAATATTCCTAAAGACTTTTCCGTACAAGATTGCACCACTTCCCATACATTCCTTCTTAGATATTTGCAAAAACCTCTTCTCGAACAAAATTGTTCCACTTCCTACGCTTCCTATCCAAATATATTGCCAAAGACCTCTTCGTGAATAAAATTACTCCACTTCCTGTACGAAGTCCATTATATGCATTCCTTCCCAGACAGACAAGTTAAGGCCTCTTCTTATTCAAAATTGTTCCACTCCCTGCACTTCTTTACCATATATTCCAAAAGACATCTTCTCACAAATAATGTCACCACTTAGTACATTTTTTCCCCAGACATTAGGAAAGATTTCTTCTCGAACAAAATTACCTCACTCCCTACCCTGACGTTGGCAAAACCTCTTCTCAAGCCTCCAATAATACTCTTATTATAAATTCCTAACTGGCCCAACCCGAACGCGAGCCGAGGCTTGAGGTTAGATGTTCCAGAGGTGAAAATAAAATGTTTTTTATCCCGGGAAGTTTTTATAATTAGGCCGACGACATGTAGATATGATTTGTATATGAAATACCTACATTTTATTCCCATACCCTGGGGATAATTATTTCCGTGGGATAATTACAGGAAACGACGTCCATGCGGGCGAAGCCGCGAGCAAAAGCTAGTTATAGTCTATGTGTCATTTGATGCAAAAGCTATATGAATGTAAAGTTTCATCAAAACCCGTTCAGTAGTTTTTGCGTGAAAGAGCAACAAAATCCATTCAATCATCCTCACAAACATTCGCATTTATGATATTAGTAGGATTATTAATCGTCAAGAGACTTCATTTTAAACCATTGTAACCTAACTAAAAATAGTTTAATGGAAATGAAAAGAAACCACTTTATAACTATAGTTTGTTCTTGTCCTCTACTTCCATAGTATTTCTTATATAACATACTAAAAGATAACATTCTGAAAAATCGAAATGTTTGTTTATTATTCTGAAATATAGTACGATATGAAATGTGTATTTCCCGTACAATATATTTAATCGTTCCACGATCAACTGTAATGGAGTTAACATCAATTACCTAAAAAAATTGTTTTTTAATTTGACTGTTCATAATTTGATTAAATGATTTTTGGTAATAATCAAAATAAATATATTAATGCTAACTCCCCTGAACATGTAATACAACAAAACCTAGGTCGTGGTAATGAACTTAAAGAAAGTAGAGATAATACTAAATCACGTAGTTTCATTTAATTGTGAATAATGAATTTCTACAAAATTAACGCCAAATATATTCAATATTTAAATATAATGTTAAATTTTGAAAAACGAAACTAATAAAATCAACAGGTTTATTTAAATTAAAAATTTGCCTAAAACAAAAAATATTCCTAACTAAAGTTAGGAAATTATGAAAAAAATTGTGTATAAAATAATGAATAAATTATAGAAAATAACTCAAATTTTCCTGCATTCCCACAAATAAATTACGTTTTGTATTAATCATTTAACATATTCACATGATTAATCATTCAGATTTAACATAATCACATATAAATGAACATATCAAATTACCAGTTTCATCTTGAGATGAGATGTGTTAAATGAACTTGCTATGATACGAATGATGGTAGGTCGAATGGCCCATCTTCTTTTATACCGCTCGCCACTCGCGGAATTCAGTCGGTCAATGAGTTCAACTTGCAAAGTATTGACCTTAGAATGATCCATCGGTCAATTCCTTTCTTTCGCTTTTATTTTTTTATAAATAACGTGTTAGGAATTTGTTATCTCTAGTCTCCATTTAACTTTACTTTTTTTATATACTAAACATGAATATTAAAATAACTTGGTTTAGTTCTATCTCTTTGCTTCCTATATACGGAAGTAAATCCATTTGAGAAATTTCCCAATAGATTTCATTTTCGTCGATTAACGAGTTCTCAGTGATCAACGAAACCTTGAATTTTAATTAATTTCTTTTTCAATGTTCATGAAAATCAGGTCAGTTTATATTCTCGTATATTCTCGTGAAATCTAGTAAATTAAAAAATTTAAATCATATTTAGTTGCACTGCGAAAACGAAAAGACGCGCTATAATTATTGAACTGCAATTTTAAATATATTTCGATCAAAAAATCACTACATGTAAAGCAAGTCGCATTTATATAAAATATAACTCCAACAATATTGTGATTTTACATAGATGTAGTTTCAGACGTTCAACCTGGCTTTATTTACCTAATTATGTCAAATATATTGTAGGGTAACTTTTGTTTTGTGCAAATATGTTTGTGTAAGTTTTGTTATGTGTATTATTTAATTATATTGTGTAACTTTTATTATGTGTATATTTTGTTTTGTGCACATATGTTTGTGTAAGTTTTGTTATGTTTCGTTTTATACATATATGTTTGTGTATGTTTTGTTATGTGTTTTCTTCATATATGTTTGTGTAAGTTTTGTTATGTATATAATTACAAGATTATGTTGTATAATTTTTATATACAGAACTATAATCATCTTAAGAAAACACCACGACAAGTTGCTGTAAATAATAAATCAATCACCGTAGACAAAAATTGTACTCTACTGAATGGCGAATACTTTATGGATATTCTTAAATCAGTACGAACCACTTTTAATTCAAACAAAATATATCCTTAAAAATAAAATTGAAGAAGTTCTCTTTAAATTATGTACAAAACATTGAAAAAAAATTAAAGTAATGCAATTTATAGGTTTCAATTTATTTATTACAATTTTTTGTATTAAGTATCTAAAAGGTAAAACTGAAAACTTTATAGGGAAACTTCGGTACCTCTCGATTTTGACCTTGAATGAATGTTGAAAAATCTGACTATTTCTGGCAGCTTGAAATTGGGCACAACTGTATGTTGAATTTGAATGTTGACTTTTATTTTACACTCTAAAAAATGCTTTCCACAAATATTAAACCGACCACAGTAAAAGCGACTACCAACAATAATATATTACTTAATATACAGTTTAAAGGTCGGCGCGGATAGCGAACGTTATGCGTGCGGCCAGTTTTTTTTTTGAGAACTTGCCATTTCTCAATATTAGAAACTAATATTTGCACTTGACTGAATATTCTCGTGTGTAAATGTCCTTTATTTCTCAATTGTTCTGAGTAACTATTCGTGTAATTGTATAATCTCACGCTGCGTATTACTGCCATTTAAAAACTGTACATATCATTAAACTGTCGAATTACTTGAATTCCTTAATGAATAAACCTCACAGCTGTTGACACCGTTGAGCTTTAAGGAACTACTGGATGTACATAGGTAAGGGCCAAATGGGAGAGGAAAGTCTGGCCATACTTGCCATTCCAGTTATATTTTTTACAATTTTACTACTCATTCACTCGTTTGTTTACAAATACCAAAAAATATCTTTTCTCAACAGGACAAACTAAATTGGTAATACCTGTAGTGTAAATATACTAACGATTAGACAATAATCGAATACTTTACAATTAGGATAATACTTTACAAATCGTAAACCATCGTAGTTAATCTTATATTTTTTGCGTTTTATGCTTAATAAAAATATTACCTTCACAATTTTTTTACGCCACTTGACATGTTTTTTTTCTTCTATTATCATTACGATACTTTACAAGATATTACGTTTTTAGATATTCTAAGGTATTTATGAAACTAAGAATACTCTAGTAAATATTGATACAGATAAAAGAATTACTCTACTAGGTACTGGTATAGATAGATGATTACAAGAAAAAAACCAAGCCAATATGGAAAATTATCTTCTGAAAACATATTTTTTTTTAATTAATGACGATTCTCCTGTTTAATAAACAAAAACCAATTCCTTCCTTCAAACCAACCTTCACTCTTTGAGACAAACTACATCTGTCATACAATGGATTACGGAATAATTATTTTAGTTACCCTTCGAATACTGTAACTATATTTAAATGTTTGTAATGACATGTATTATTAACGAAATGTACACGTGTGAAAGAAAAGATAAAAGAATCTACTTCTTCGAAAAATAAGTGCAACTGAGGAACATAGTTTTCTTCGGAACCGAAGAGTGGGAAACGTCATATAAAAACTTACAAAATAAAATAACCAACTTTATAAATAAAGGCTTTACTATTAACATAGAACTCAGGAGTATACAAGTGTTAAAAAGAATAGGGAAATTAAGGATAAACCTCGTCCAATATTGTAACCTTCTTAACTCTTGGCACGAAGATTAACATTTTCCAACAGATAGGAGTTGTAACGGGCACTCAATATTATTTGAAGGAACATTACCCACAACATGATTTGGAGAAGAGGAGAAAATTGCAAGAGCAAGTGAAATTGAAGAAAGAGAAGATTAATAAAGTGATAATAAAATATGACAAACTGGTCGTAATAAAAACCCAAAAGTAAGTAAAGAGATCTTTCTCTTCCCTATTCACTATTATGTAACTCCCGACTTGAAAACACACTCTCCTGTGCGAAGATCACACAGTTTTCCAGAAGGAATCCTGAAACCAAACATGTTAGACGTTCTAGTTAAAAAAATACAAGCAACGCAATACATAGGCAGGAAAATGTAAACATAGGAAATAACTTATAACAATGAAGGCCCCCCTTCCGAATGGTATAGTTACGAACAAATTCAAACAAGCAACAATAGACATCATCCAACCAGGTTGATCGCCATGGAAGATCATGACCACAACCAGGATCACAAAACGTCGATTATATAAGCGTATACGCACAAAGAAACAGCAAGAGATGAAGAGACTGAATTTTTTTTATATTCTATATAAAACCTTGCACATAATACGTTTTTAATTATGGGTAACTTAAATGCCAAAATAGACCAACCTAGAGTTGATGAACATCTGATAATGAAAACAAATGTTCATAGTGTCAGAAATCTGAGAGGTCACAAAATTATCGACTTCGCGGTCGAAAATAAAATAGGAATTTTAAATACATACTTTATAAGGAATCCAAACCGAAGATGGGCGTGGGGTTCACCTAATGGTGAATATAAAAACGAAATTGATTACATCGTCTCAAACAAACCTGGTATGGTAAAGAACATTGAAGTATTGAATCTCAAATTTTCTTCAGATCATAGACCAGTTAGAGCAACAATAACACTGTCAAAAATAAAAAGAAACCGAACTGCATTTAAAAATAATCGAAGCTCTACATTGAAGAGGGAGGAAGAAATAATAAGAAGCAAAGAGTGCATTGCAGCTCACCTACCAAACCTTCTCAATCCTCAAGAAAATGTTCCAGTTCAAATCTTGTATGATGAAATACTAAAAGCAATCATTCAAAGCCTCCAGGACGCTCAAAAATCCAACAAAAATAAAAACAACGCGCATAAAATATTATCAAAAAGCACTTATAGCAAAGACAATTATTACAAAATACCAAAAACAAAACTAGGTTCATGAAAAATGAACTCTCAACATTACACAAGCTAGGAGCAAGCGTATAAATTACGACTATACAAGGTACAGATCGGACATTGTAGAGAAATATCTAGCACAGTCAGGCAGTTCGAAAAAACTTTCAAAAAGTTACGAATAAACAAAACACTTTATAGCGCTCAACAATGATTCTATGAAAATTTAGATGAAAATTTCGACAATAACAACAATTATCTGACGGACGTAAATTCAACGACATGTACACCATTCAGTGTAACAGAGGTTGTCCAAGCAATAAATAGGTCAAAAACAAATTAATTCCATGCTCTGACAGCATCACCAACAAAGCTATAAAATTGGCTCATTCACCACCACCGCCAACTCACGTTTTTAATCGCATTTTAGAATCTTTTAAAACACCGATGTAACAGTCAGAATCAGATATAATTCTAATTCATAAAAAGGGCGACCCATACGTTGTCGCAAAGTATAGGCCAATAAGATTATTGCCATATATATATATATATATATACATATATATATACATATAAATATATATATATATATATATGTATATGTATATATATATATATATATATATATATATATGTATGTATGTAGGTATATATGTATATATATGTATATGTGTGTGTATATAAATATATACATATATATATATATATATATATATATATATACATATATACATATTATTTTATATCATAAACCAAAGAATAAGTACAACGCTGAAAGCAAAACAACCTATGAAACAAGAGGGATTTAGGAAAAATTTCTCGACAATATACCATATCCATACACAGGACCTACTGATTGAAAAATACTAGGAAAGACAGAGAGCTATACCGTATGACATTCAAGTATCTGGAAGGCGCTAATCGAGCAAGGGTAGAGAACGAGTATATACAGGTAAAAAAAGTATATATAATAAAAACACGGTAGATTCAAATTAGAAAGAGTCGAACCAAGCTTTCCCATCGAAAAAGGAATGAGACCAGGTAACCCGACCTTCCCGAAGCTATTCATTGCCACGCTAGAGTCAATAATAAGAAAGCTGGATTGGAAAACCAGTGGTCTATACATAGACGGAATTACTTCAGCCACCTCCGATTTGCGGACGACTTCGTGCTATTATCGGAATCAAGCTCGCAATTACAATTCATGATCCAATCGTTAAATGAAGCTAGTAAAGAGGTAGGCTTAGAAATGAACCTTACAAAGACAATGTTAATTACAAACAGTACGGAAGAAATAATTTCTGTGGACAAAGAAATATTGAACTTTACAAACAAATACGTATACTTGGGCAAACAAATCAGCTTCGACAAAAAGAGCAATTACCTATAAATCAAGAGGCGTGTTTTACTTACTTGTTATAAATACTGGAGCCTGACGGAAGTTTTTAATAACATTATACCAGTAAAAACGAAAACAAAGATCATGTTGAGCTACCTTTTACCGTACCTAACTTATGTTTGTCAGACCTGCAAGTACACAGCTAAAATAAAGAAAAAAATTACCACGGCCTAGAACAAAGCGTGCTAAATTCAAAAAATGCGACCCGCAAAAACCAAAAATATATCTAAAGCTTCCGATGAGCTAAACTATAAACTAAAATGGAAATGGGCGGGGAATGTAGCGAGACTGACAGATGAGTGATGGAGCAAAACGCTACAGGAGATGACCACTTATGAGATGGGCGGACGATATTAGCAAAAGAGCTGGCCCAGGCTGGTTGCAAATAGCCCAAATATTCTTCTAAAACAAAATTGCTCCATATTCTATACCTTCCTTCCCAAATATTCGCAAAGATCTCATCTCAAATAAAGTTGCCCCACTTCCTTCTTTTTTTTCTCAAATATTCATAGACTCCTACATTCCTTCCTAAATATTTGCAAAGACCTCTTTTCGAAAACAATTGTTGCACTTCCTACGCTCAATTCCCATACATTCGGAAAAATCTCTTCTCAAAAAAATTGCACCACTATCCGTTTTTTCTTCAGACATTGACAAAGACCTCATCTCGAATAAAATTACGCCAGTTCCTAGACATTCATTCCCAAATATTCGCAAAGGCCTCTTTATTAACAATATTCTTCCATTCGCTACGCTTCTTTCCCATATATTCGAAAAGACCTCTTCTCGAACATAATTGCACCATATTGAATATATTTGGCTTTAATTTTGTGGAAATTCATTATTCACAATTAAATGAAACTACGTGATGTAGTATTATTTCTACTTTCTTTAATTTCTTTACCACGACCTAGGTTTTGTTGTATTACAACATCTTCAGATGGGATATTAGCAAAGATCAAAGACAATCTTTGCTAATGTCCCATCTTAAGAAGTTGTAATACAACGAAACCAAGGTCGTGGTAAAGAAATTAAAGAAAGTAGAAATAATACTACATCACGTAGTTTCATTTAATTGTGAATAATTGCACCACTTAGTACATTTCCTGCCCAGAAACTGGCAAGGCCTCTTCTCGAACAAAATTACGCGACTTCCTACGCTTCCTTCCCAGACATTTGCAAAACCTCATCTCGAGCCTCCAACAATACTCTTATTGTATACTGGTCGTACCATGCAATGCCCGATCTCCAATTAAATAATTTCCAGTCGCATCTTGTTTGAAAATAATAGTTTCACTAGGTGCATATTTTCATTGTTTTATTCGTTTCTGGTTTATTATTATTATTCTTGCTTCTATTTCTATAGTATTTCTTATATAACATGCTGAAATGTAATATTCTGAAAAATTGCAATTTTTTTTATTATTATGGGCAATTTCGAAAATCAATGATTATTTCAAAACTGTTTTTTCCAAATTTTTTCATATTATATAACATTACTATTTGAAAGACGACATTAATAAAATCAAGAGCTTTCAAGTTAAAAATGAGCCTAAATAAAAAATGTCCCTAAAGTTTTGAAAATTCTGAAAAAATTGTATATAAAATAATAAATAAATTATAGAAAAAAAACTCTGTTTACTGGAATCTCTTAGGTCGCAACGGGTTTAACTAGAGAAATTTATTTCAAACAAAAATGTTTAAACATTAAAAATAATAGGCATTCTTTATTTCTTTTTGTCATGTATAGCCCCTTAGATATAATATAAAAAAATATATATAAAAAAATATATTAAGAATTCACTAAAAATTGCGAAACGATGCTAAACAAATGGCATTTACCTTCTCCAAATTGAAGCTGTTAAACAATAACCCAATTTTTTCGAAATTTTTGTTTCACTGAACTTTAATTTCATTGGGTATTTTTTATGGATATTTATAGAACGTGCCACTTCTGGAAAATTCAAATTGGAAAGAGACATCAATACACTATAGAAAAATACTCAAAACGAGGAACTTTTAGTTAAAATATATTACCAAGACTGCACAGCATCTGTGACATTACCGCTTCCTGTCAATGCACATCGGATGAAAACAGTAAGAAGACAGATAAATTTATATTTAATTGGGTAATGATAAAGTTGTTTTAAATTTGTATAATGGTTAGACTCTATATTTACAAAATAATTACATTTAAATATATACAAACAAGCATTAGCCCGTGAATCAAATAAGAAATATATTATTTAACGGTGATCAGTAGTGGTAACCGGTCTGCTCGTTGAACTGGCCTTGCACCCGCTGCGGAGCGCCGTACTGTCGCGAGGGACCACTGTACTGGCCCTCGGGCCCACCGTATTTACCCTCGTTGTAGCTTCCTATAAATAAGAAGAAGCCCATATTATGTCTACATTTATATTTAATTCCTTCATAGTTGTCAATAATAAAAGATAAGCAGCGTTTTACAGTACTACCTACCAAAACTATAATAAAACCAGTTAAGTTGGTATCGTACCACACATCCGAATAATAAGGGTTCGATAGTCATTTCATAAAATATAAAACTAAAAATAGTTCGTAAGATCTTATATCATGACCACACATGCCAATTAAGATTTATGGTAGCAACGTCTTCGTTCATCTATTGGATTTTTTTAAAATTAAATACTGCAAAATCTATTTTAATAATTCGTATTGAGTTATCTCAAGAACGCTTGCAAGCTCTGTCGTAAAATAATTTCTATCTGCGTTATATTTGCATACTTAAAAGTATTTTTATAGTTCCAAAACTAATTAATTTGGATTACTCGAAATAATTTATTTGGAAAAACCTAGTTCCCAATACTTTTCGAGAAGAGATTCGACTCCAAATTAAGCCAAATGATTTTTGGAAAGTATCCATTGGCTTCAATTTCATTCATCTAAAATTCATGACTTATTCCTCACACAGTTTCAGTATTCTCACCGTCATCAACGATGCCAGCAGCCTCATCTCTCGCGTTCTGCTCGAGAGCCTTCAGAATCTCCTCGGGGATTGGAGGAGAGGTGGGGAGGTGAGCGCCCTGAGGCTGGAAGCCGTTCTCATCGGCTGTGTAAGTGATGCTGTACTGCTGCCCGTCATCTCCGGTGTACGAGAAGCCACCTTGAGCTTGCACGCCATTCAGCGTTTGCGCAGATTCTTCAGCTCTGAAATGAATCATTTTACGAATATTTTAAAGTTTTTCCCATTGCATAAAATGCTTTTTTTCCTCTTTGTAGTAACCTAATCAATTTTTATTATTTTTAAAAAATTAACTTAATTTTTCTTCTTTTTCCGATCAGTAACTGTTAATTTCCGTGGAAAGATATAAAACGTTTATTTCGATAAGTTTCGAAAAAGTATGCTGGCATGAAAAAATTTCATCTTGTCAATAGTTCATGCAACAGTGCACAATCTAATTGTGCCGAGTGAATAGTATGATCACTTTTTGATTTGTTGTTATTAATAAATTTTAAATTAATATTTAATAAATTTAGAGTAAAAAAATTTTTAAAATCTGCATGAGGTAAACTAATTTAGAAAATGATGTAGTGATGTCTGTCATATTGTGTTGATGTTTCATGAATCCACAAATATTTCAAAAACAATAGATAATAAAAAAATTTTGATTTTTGCACCTCAGAAAATGTTATTATCAATTTACGAATGTAATACCATTAAAAACAAAATAATTTTTTAAAATACATTTACTGACTTGATTCCGTTCTCAGTCTCATAACTGATATGGTAGCCCTCAGGGGTGATGTCACTGTCTTGTCTGAGAATAGCGGCCTGGCTCTCGAAGCTAGCTTGCCCGCGACGACCTCCTTGGGAGTAGGTCTGCTTTCCTTGCGAGTAAGCTCCTTGTCCATTGTCGCTACCGCCAGAGTAGGTCGAATCGCCCGAGGATACAGAGCCCCTCGCGGAGCCAAATCCTCGTGATCCTCCAGATGCTACTGGTCCTTGAGCGCCTCGATAAGCTCCCGCTGCTGATTGGGAATTGGGTGGGAGATAGGCCTTGTTCAGTACTCCAGCTGAACACACTCCAAGTATGGTGGTCAACATTAACTGAAATTTGGAACGATAATACGCTTCAGTAAAAGTAAAGTGACTCTATCTCAATTTCAGAAGCAAATATTCTAACTAAATTTTTGAAACATTTAATTATAAATTTAATTATAATTAAAAATAATCTGCCATTATAATATGTCGGAGTGAGAAAAAATATATGACCCTCATTTATAGTCAGGGAAATTTTCCCGCATTCCCCACAAATAACTTGTATTTTGTATTAATCATTCACATATAAAAATAAAAAAAATAAACATCAAATTACCAGTTTCATTTTGAGATGAGATGTGTAAACTGAAATTACTATGGCACGAATGATGATAAGTCGAACGGCCCATCATCTTTTATACCGCTTACCACTCGCGGAATTCACTCGGTCAATGAGTTCAACTTGCAATATGTTGACCTTAAAATGATCGACCCATCAATTCCTTTCTTTCGCTTTTATTTTTGGTTCACGAATGATTTGTCTCATTTACGATAAATGACGTGTTAGGAATATGTTAATTATCTCTAGTTTCCACTTAACTAACCCTTTTTAATATTCCAAACGTTAATATTAAAATAACGTTCGGTTTCATATTATCCGTTTGCATGACATCTATCTAGCTTCAGATTTGTGGCTTATATCTAAGGATCATTTTATCTTTACTTTCTATATTTGTATACATAGACTAATGAAGTAAACTCATTCGAGAAATTTCCCAACAGAAACTTAATGAATTCTCAGTAATTAACGAAAACCTTAGATTTTAATTAATTTTGTTTTCTACTCACATTTTTTTTTCAATATTCATGAAAGTCGGGTCAGATTATATGCTGTGAAATCTAGTATATTAAAGAGCCGATATAATATTTAGTTATGCTGCGAAACCAAAAAAAATCAATATTTACTTGAACTGCATTTTTAAATCCATTTAGATAAAAAAAAAGTTATATAAAAAGGAAGAACCATTTACATAAATTGAGGCTACAACAATATTATAATTTTATATAGACGTAGTTTCAGATGTTTTATCTGCCTTTATCTATTTATTTATGTCAAATATCTGGTAGGGTAAAGTTTATTTTGTATACCTATGTTAATTATAAGTTAATATTGAGTAATTTTTTTGTAATGAATTATTATCACCTTAGGAAAATTACTGGATAACTAGTTGCTCTAAGTAATAAATTAAACACCTAATAATTAAAAGGCATAAAAAAATTATGCTCTACTGTTTACGGTATAATCTATAGATATCCTTCAAGCAGTATGAACCACTTTGAATTCAAGTAACATATTGTCTCGAAATATTAATTGGAAAAGTTTGAGAAATTATCTTTAAATTATGTACAGAATATTGAAAACAAAATTGAAGTAATGCAATGTTTAAGTTTAAACGTTTTAATGTAATTTCTTTAATGTTACGCACCATAAAGAGAAACTTCGATGAAACCTTTATGGTGAGACTTCCGTGTCCCTCGATTTTTCTGACAGTTTTGTCTGAGCAATTGAAAATTCTGACTAAACCAGGCAGCTTGAAATTTGACACAACTGTAGAATTTGCATGTTGATATCAATTTGAAAAAAATTCGGAAAGATTCATAGAAATATTGTTAAATAAGTTTAAAAGAAGGCTAATATGTTCAAATAGGATAACATCTTTACTTACACCTTTTAAAACTATTTCGAAACTTTTATATATATATATATATATATATATATATATATATATATATATGTATATATATATATATAGATATACATATATATATATATATATATATATATATAAAAGAGGTTTTTCTCTTGTAAGAAAATAAATCCTCGTCCATTATTACAAATCACTTAAGAATAGATAAAGGCTCGGCAACATGTCATTCGCTTGATTATTTCCGATGGCAAAATTAGAAAAAATACTGAAATTAATTTTTATTACCACGTTACAATTGTGGTTATCTGATCCCTTATGATTGTCTCAGTTCGTGCAGTATCCTAATTTCGAACAAAATTACGCCACTTTGTGCACATTCCGCCCCAGACATTCGCAACGTAATCTTTTAGGGTAAGATTGTCCCACTTTCTTCCCAAATATTCGTAAAGACCTTTTCCGTACAAGATTGCACCACTTCCCATACATTCCTTCTTAGATATTTGCAAAACCTCTTCTCGAACAAAATTGTTCCACTTCCTACGCTTCCTATCCAAATATTCTCAAAAACTCCTTCTCGAACAAAATTGCATCACTTCCCGCTTTCTCCTCTCATATTGCCAAAGACCTCTTCGTGAATAAAATTACTCCACTTCCTGTACGAAGTCCATTATATGCATTCCTTCCCAGACAGACAGGTTAAGGCCTCTTCTTATTCAAAATTGTTCCACTCCCTGCACTTCATTACCATATATTCCAAAAGACATTTTCTCACAAATAATGTCACCACTTAGTACATTTTTTCCCCAGACATTAGGAAAGATTTCTTCTCGAACAAAATTACGTCACTCCCTACCCAGACGTTGTCAAAACCTCTTCTCAAGCCTCCAATAATACTCTTATTATAAATTCCTAACTGGCCCGATCCGAACGCGAGCCGAGGCTTGAGGTCAGATGTTCCAGAGGTGAAAATAAAATGTTTTTTATCCCGGGAAGTTTTGATAATTAGGCCGACGACATGTAGATATGATTTGTATATGAAATACCTACATTTTATTCCCATACCCTGGGGATAATTATTTCCGTGGGATAATTACAGGAAACGACGTCCAAGCGGGCGAAGCCGCGAGCAAAAGCTAGTTATAGTCTATGTGTCATTTGATGTAAAAGCTATATGAATGTAAAGTTTCATCAAAACCCGTTCAGTAGTTTTTGCGTGAACGAGCAACAAAATCCATTCAAACATCCTCATAAACATTCGCATATATAATAGTAGGATTATTAATCGTCAAGAGACTTCTTTTTTAACCATTGTAACTTGACTAAAAATAGTTTAATCGAAATGAAAAGAAACCACTTTATAACTATAGCTTGTTCTTGTCCTCTACTTCCATAGCATTTCTTATATAACATACTAAAAGGTAACATTCTGAAAAATCGAAATTCTTTTTTATTATTCTAAAATATAGTACGATATGAAATGTGTATTTCCCGTACAATATATTTAATCGTTCCACGATCAATTGTAATGGAATTAATATCAATTAACTAAAAAAATTGTTTTTTAATTTGACTGTTCATAATTTGATTAAATGATTTTCGCTAATAATCAAAATAAATATATTAATGCTAACTCCCCTGAACATGTAATACAACGAAACCTAGGTCGTGGTAATGAACTTAAAGAAAGTAGAGATAATACTAAATCACGTAGTTCCATTTAATTGTGAATAATGAATTTCTACAAAATTAACGCCAAATATATTCAATCATCATCATCATCATCATCATCATCATATATATCAATACGTTAAGGTTAAAATGTTACTCTCCCTTTTTAGAAAAAACCTCACAACTAATCCACATAAATTATATATCATTTTATAGATAATTGTTTGCTCTACCGGCATCCACAACTAAAAAAATTATTATTGCTATTGTTTTTACCAATTAATTAATTATTAAAATTATATACACAAAACAGCAATGCTGCCATCTAACGGCTCAACGTCAATATGATTGACGGTCGGTAAAATTTTTGTTTAATTTCAAATCCACTCACGTATAAATAAAGTGGCGCTTTAGCTCAATGCTTTTGATAATTGCGCCTCTATATGTCAATTTTAGTAAAATATTTGTTTGATCTGTCATCTGAGCTTCATAATGGAATAAATAATGCGAAGACTTCGCACGGGTCACGCTAGTATTTAAATTTAATGTTAAATTTTGAAAAATGAAGGTTTATTTAAATTAAAAATTTGCCTAAAACAAAAAATATTCCTAACTAAAGTTACAATATGTAGTAATAATAGTAATAGTGTGTAATAGTATACAAAAAATATTCTTAATGAATAAATTATGGAAAATAACTCTGTTGACAAGAATCTATTGGTCTCAATAGGCTTTACGATAAAAATTTATTTCAACCAAATGTTATAAAATTAAAAATATATATTTTTTATTTAATTTCATAATGGTAGACCCTTAGATATAATACACAAAAATATCTTAAGGATTCACTAAAAGTGACGAGTTGTTACTAAAAATGGCATTTTTTTCTCCAAATTGGAGCTGTTAAACAACAACCCAAAATTTTTCCAAATTTTTGATTATACACTCAACTTACATTTTATTTTATACTGTATTTATTAACCGTGTCACTTATGGAAAGTTCAGATAAGAAAGAGACTTTAATCCACTAGAGATAAATAGAAGAAACTTTAACTGAAAATCGTACTTCAGACCGAGAATAGATGGATGCACATACCAAGACTGCAAAAATGTGACATCACCGCTTGTTGTCAAAGTCTATCGGAAGAAGACAGTATGTTAAGGTAAATAGATGTTTCAATGGGTAATGATAGTCGTTTTCAATTTGTATAATGATTAGGCTATATATTTACAAAATAATTACAATTAAATTTGTACAACTAAGCATTAGTCCAAAGACTATGAATCAGTAAAGAAATATATTATTTAACGGTGGTCAGTAGTGGTAACCGGTCTGCTCGTTAAACTGGCCTTGCGACCGCTGTGGCGCACCGTACTGTCGTGAGGGACCACTGTGCTGTCCCTCGGGCCCGCCGTATTTACCCTCGTTGTAGCTTCCTGAAAATAAGAAAAAGCTATAGTATGTCTATATTTATGTTTCTTTCCTTCATAGTTGTCAATGAAATAAGTGAATAAAACTGTAAGCGGCATTTTATAATAGCGCTATGTACCAAAACTAAAATAAAACCAGTTAAGTTGGTATGGTACCACACATAAATAAGAGTCCGATAGTCATTTCACAAAATATAAAACTAAAAATAGTTTGAAAAATCTTATATCCTGATCACACATGCACATAAAGATTTACAATAGCGTCGCCTTCGTTCGTCCATTGGATTTTTTTCAATTGAATATTGCAAAACCTATTTTAATAATTTGTATCGTATATGCCAAGAACACTGGCAAGCTCAGTCGCAAAGTTATTTCTATTTTCGTTATTTTTGCATACTTCAGAGTATTTTTAAAGCTCTAAAACTAATTAATTTGGATTACTCGAAATAAATTAATTAAAAACCTACATCCCAATATTTTTCGGAAAGAGATTCTCTTGGAAAATTTGAAATGACTTCAATTTTAGTCAACTAAAATTCACGAATCAATCTTTCAATATTCTCACCGTCATCAACAATGCCAGCAGCTTCATCCCTGGCGTTCTGCTCGAGAGCCCTCAGAATTTCCTCGGGGATTGGAGGAGAGGTGGGAAGGTGAGCGCCCTGAGGCTGGAAACCGTTCTCATCCGCCATGTAAGTGATGCTGTACTGCTGCCCGTCATCTCCGGTATACGAGAAGCCACCTTGAGCTTGCACGCCGTTCAGTGTTTGCGCAGATTCTTCAGCTCTGAAAAGGGTAAACGTAAAAATTGCATTACATAAAAAGCATTTTTTTCTCTTTGAAGTAACGTATTAAATTTTTATTATTTTCTAAAAATAACTTAATTTTTCATCTTTTTCCATTGAGTAACTGTTAATTACCATAGAAAGATATAAAACGTTTATTTCGATAAGTTTCCAAAAAAATATTCTGACATAATATCTTGTCAATATTTCATGCAATATTGCACAATATAATTATGCCGAGTGAATAATATGATCACTTCATGATTTGTTGTTATTAATAAATTTTAAATTAATATTTAATAAATTTAGAGAAGAAACATTTAAAGAATCTACACGAGGTAAACTAATTCAGAAAATTTATACATAAATATTTAAAACAATTGAACAATCATCTATTTATGTTAATTACCTATGTCGATGTCACATGAACTCAAAAATATTTCAAAATCAATAAACAATAAAAAAATCGTAATTTTTGAACCTCAGAAATGATACCATAAATTTACGAATGTAATACCACAAGAAACTTAATCTCCTAAAATACATTTACTAACTTGATTCCGTTCTCAGTCTCGTAACTGATATGATAGCCCTCGGGGGTGATGTCACTATCTTGTCTGAGAATAGCGGCCTGACTCTCGAAGCCAGCTTGCCCGCGACGACCTCCTTGAGAGTAGGCTTGCTTTCCTTGCGAGTAAGCTCCTTGTCCGTCGTCGTTAGCGCCCGAGTAGGCCGAACTGCCCGAGGATACGGGGCCCCTTGCGAAGCCAGATCCTCGTGATCCTTCAAATGCTATAGGTCCTTGAGCACCTCGATAGGCTCCCGCTGCTGATTGGGATTTGGGTGGGAGATAGGCCTTGTTCAGCACGCCAGCTGAGCATACTCCCAATATGGTGGTCAATACTAACTGAAATTAAGTAAGATAATACGCTTTAGTAAAATTGATACGACACTATCTCAATTTCAGAAGCAAACATTGTATAAAATTTTTGAAACAATTAATTATAAATTATTAGATAGAAATAACCTGAAATTACATATTTTAAACGTTATAAAATTACTTCCGCCTGAAATTAAACTTTTACATTAAAATATTAAATTTTCGAAAGGAAAGCAATAAATATAATTCAGTACATTATGGAAACAAAAAATTGGTTTGTGATCTGTGACAAAAATATCATCATTTGCCCACGACTCTAGCGGATAAATATTTATTATCGCCAAAATGATAGTAAAACGTTACAAATACTTTGTTGAATTTCAATTCATCAAGAGATATTAAATTAAAACACGAATACTTCAAATTTAAAGTAAAATAAAATAAATTATCCCATCTTCTAAGAAGCTTAAATTTTTGAAGTGAGAAAAGATATGTTAACTTCAATTATAGTCAATCAAATTTTCCTGCATTCCCACAAATAAATTACGTTTTGTATTAATCATTCAGATTTAACATATTCACATGATTAATCATTCAGATTTAACATAATCACATATAAATGAACATATCAAATTACCAGTTTCATCTTAAGATGAGATGTGTTAAATGAACTTGCTATGATACGAATGATGGTTGGTCAAACGGCCCATCTTATTTTATACTGCCCGCTACCCGCGGAATTCACTCGGTTAATGAGTTCAACTTGTAAAGTATTGACTTTAGAATGATCCATTGGTCAATTCCTTTCTTTCGCTTTTATTTTTTTATAAATAACGTGTTAGGAATTTGTTATCTCTAGTCTCCATTTAACTTTACTTTTTTTATATACCAAACATGAATACCAAAATAACTTGGTTTGGTTCTATCTCTGTGCTTCCTATATACGGAAATAAATCCATTTGAGAAATTTCCCAATAGATTTCATTTTCGTCGATTAACGAGTTCTCAGTGATCAACGAAACCTTGAATTTTAATTAATTTTTTTTTCAATGTTCATGAAAATCAGGTCAGTTTATATTCTCGTATATTCTCGTGAAATCTAGTAAATTAAAAATGTAAATCATATTTAGTTGCACTGCGAAAACGAAAAGACGCGCTATAATTATTGAACTGCAATTTTAAATATATTTCGATCAAAAAATCACTACATGTAAAGCAAGACGCATTTATATAAAATATAACTCCAACGATATTGTGATTTTACATAGATGTAGTTTCAAACGTTCAACCTGGCTTTATTTACTTAATTATGTCAAATATATTGTAGGGTAAGTTTTGTTTTGTGCATATATGTTTGTGTAAGTTTTGTTATGTGTATTATTTAATTATATTGTGTAACTTTTATTATGTGTATATTTTGTTTTGTGCACATATGTTTGTGTAAGTTTTGTTATATTTTGTTTTATGCATATATGTTTGTGTATGTTTTGTTATGTGTTTTGTTCATATATGTTTGTGTAAGTTTTGTTATGTACATAATTACAAGATTATGTTGTATAATTTTTATATACAGAACTATAATCATCTTAAATAATAAATCAATCACCGTAGACAAAAATTGTACTCTACTGAATGGCGAATACTTTATGGATATTCTTAAATCAGTACGAACCACTTTTAATTCAAACAAAATATATCCTTAAAAATAAAATTGAAGAAGTTCTCTTTAAATTATGTACAAAACATTGAAAAAAAATTAAAGTAATGCAATTTATAGGTTTCAATTTATTTATTACAATTTTTTGTGTTAGGTACCTAAAAGGTAAAACTGCAAACTTTATAGTAAAACTTCGGTATCTCTTGATTTTTGCGATAGCCTTGAATGAGTGATTGAAAAATCTGACTATTTCTGGCAGCTTGAAATTGGGCACAACTGTATGTTAAATTTGAATGTTGACTTTTATTTTCGGAGAGATTCGTGGAAATATTTTCATTTTTATTAAAAATAGGGTCTAAAATTAAACGAAGTTTCACACATTTATAATTTTCAAGATTAACAATAAAAATCTTAATTACTTTTTTCCTTTTTGACTCCTTAATTTCTAGACTTTAATTATATAGATATGTATATACTGTTATAGTATTGTAAGGACAAAACACTAATTTGCGATGTAATGTACACTCTAAAAAATGCTTTCCACAAATATTAAACCGACCACAGTAGAAGCGACTATAACAATAATATATTACTTAATATACAGTTTAAAGGTCGGCGCGGATAGCGAACGTTATGCGTGCGGCCAGTTTTTTTTTGAGAACTTGCCATTTCTTAATATTAGAAACTAATATTTGCTCTTGATTCAATATTCTCGTGTGTAAATGTCCTTTATTTCTCAACTGTTCTGAGTAACTATTCGTGTAATTGTATAATCTCACGCTGCGTATTACTGCCATTTAAAAACTGTACATATAATTAAACTGTCGAATTACTTAAATTCCTTAATGAATAAACCTCACAGCTGTTGACACCGTTGAGCTTTAAGGAACTACTGGATGTACATAGGTAAGGGCCAAATGGGAGAGGAGAGTCTGGCCATACTTGCCATTCCAATTATATTTTTTTACAATTTTACTACTCATTCAATCGTTTGTTTACAAATACCAAAAAATATCTTTTCTCATCAGGACAAACTAAATTGGTAATACCTGTAGTCTAAATATACTAACGATTAGACAATAATCGAATAATTTGTAATTAGGAAATCCTAAACCATCGTAGTTAATCTTATCTTTTTTGCCTTTTTGTGCTTAATAAAAATATTACCTTCACAATTTTTTTACGCCACTTGACATGTTTTTTTTCTTCTATTAACATTACGATACTTTACAAGATATTACGTTTTTGGATATTCTAAGGTATTTATGAAACTAAGAATACTCTAGTAAATATTGATACAGATAAAAGAATTACTCTACTAGGTATTGGTATAGATAGATGATTACAAGAAAAAAACCAAGCCAATATGGAAAATTATCTTCTGAAAACATATTTTTTTTAAAATTAACGCCGATTCTCCTGTTTAATAAACAAAAACCAATTCCTTCCTTCAAACCAACCTTCACTCTTCGAGACAAACTACATCTGTCATACAATGGATTACGGAATAATTCTTTTAGTTACCCTTCGAATACTGTAACTATATTTAAATGTTTGTAATGACATGTATTATTAACGAAATGTATACGTGTGAAAGAAAAGATGAAAGAATCTACTTCTTCGAAAAATAAGTGAGACTGAGAATATAGTTGTCTTCGGAAGCGAAGAGTGGGAAACGTCATATAAAAACTTGCAAAATAAAATAACCAAGTTTATAAATGGAGGCTTTACTATTAACATAGAACTCAGGAGTATACAAGTGATAAAAATAATAGGGAAATTAAGGATAAACCTCGTCCAATATTGTAACCTTCTTAACTCTTGGCACGAAGATTAACATTTTCCAATAGATAAGAGTTTTAACGGGCACTCAATATTATTTGAAGGAACATTACCCACACCACGATTTGGAGAAGAGGAGAAAATTGCAAAAGCAAGTGAAATTGAAGAAAGAGGATTAATAAAGTGATAATAAAATATGACAAACTGGTCGTCATAAAACCCAAACGTAAAAAGTCTCTTCCCTATTCACTATTATATAAGTCCCGACTTGAAAACACACAATTCAAACAAACAACAATAGACATCTTCCAACCCGGTTGGTCGCAGTGGAAGATCATGACCACAACCAGGACCACAAAACGTCGATTATACAAGCGTATGCGCCCAAAGAAACACCAACCTTGCACTTAATACGTTTTTAATTATGGGTGATTTAAATGCCAAAATAGACCAACCTAGAGCTGATGAACAACTGATAATGAGATCAAATGTTCATAGTGTCAAAAATCTGAGAGGTCACAAAATTATCGACTTCGCGCTCAAAAATAAAATAGGAATTTTAAATACATACTTTATAAGAAATCCAAACCGAAGATGGACGTGGCGTTCACCTAATGGTGAATATAAAAACGAAATTGATTACATCGTCTCAAACAAACCTGGTATGGTAAAGAACATTGAAGCATTGAATCTCAAATTTTCTTCAGATCATAGACTAGTTATGGCAACAATAACACTATCAAAAGTAAATAAGAACCATACTGCATTTAAAAATAAACGAAGCTCTACTTTGAAGTGGGAGGAAGAAATAATAAGAAACAAAGAGTGCATTGCAGCTCATCTACCAAACCTACTGAATCCTCAAGAAAATGTTCCAGTCCAAATCTTGTACGATGAAATACTAAAAGCAATCATTTAAAGCCTCCAGGACGCTGAAAAATCTGACAAAAATAAAAACAAAACGCATAAAATATTATCAGAAAGCACTTTAGCACTCATGGAGAGGAGACAGTTATTACAAAATACCAAAAACAAAACTAGGTTTATGAAAAATGAACTCTCAACATTACACTAGCTAATAGCAAGCATATAAATTACGACCATACAAGGTACAGATCGGACATTGTAAAGAAATATCTAGCACAGTCAGGCAGTTCGAAAAAACTTTCAAAAAGTTACGTATAAACAAGGCATGATCGATGGATTAAATAGCGAAGAAAAAACCTTAAATAGTCGTAATAAAGTTGTAGGAGTTGCAACAGAATTACGAAACACTTTATAGCACTCAACAATGATTCTATGAAAATTTAGATGAAAATTTCAACAATAACAACAACAATTATCTGACGAACGTAAATTCAACGAGATGTACACCATTCGGTGTAACAGAGGTTGTCCAAGCAATAAATAGGTTAAAAACAAATTAATCCCATGCTCTGACAGCATCACCAACAAAGCTATAAAATCGGCTCATTCACCACCACCACCAACTCACCTTTTCAATCGCATTTTAGAATCTTTTAAAACACCGATATAACAGTCAGAACGTATATACGTATATACATATTATTTTATATCATAAACCAAAGAATAAGTACAACGCTGAAAGCAAAACAACCTATGAAACAAGCGGGATTTAGGAAAAATTTCTCGACAATATACCATATCCATACACAGGACCTACTGATTGAAAAATACTAGGAAAGACAGAGAGCTATACCGTATGACATTCAAGTATCTGGAAGGCGCTAATCGAGCAAGAGTAGAGAACGAGTATATACAAGTAATAAAAAGTATTTATAATAAAAACACGGTAGAATCAAATTAGAGAGAGTCGAACCAAGCTTTCCCATCGAAAAAGGAAGAGACCAGGTAACCCGACCTTCCCGAAGCTATTTATTGCCACGCTAGAGTCAATAATAAGAAAGCTGGATTGGAAAACCAGTGGTCTTTACATAGACGGAATTACTTCAGCCACCTCCGATTTGCGGACGACTTGGTGCTATTATCGGAATCAAGCTCGCAATTACAATTCATGATCCAATCGTTAAATGAAGCTAGTAAAGAGGTAGGCTTAGAAATGAACCTCACAAAGACAATGTTAATCACAAACAGTACGGAAGAGATAATTTCAACACTGAACGACAACGAAATACTGAACTTTACAAACAAATACGTATACTTGGGCAAACAAATCAGCTTCGACCAAAAGAGCAATTACCTATCAATCGAGAGGCGTGTTCTACTTACTTGTTATAAATACTGGAGACTGACGGAAGTTTTTAATAACATTATGCCAGTAAAAATGAAAACAAAGATCATGTTGAGCTACCTTTTAACGTACCTAACTTATGTTTGTCAGACCTGCAAGTACACAGCTAAAATAAAGAAAAAAATTACCATGGCCTAGAACGAAGCGTGCTAAATTCAAGAAATACGACCCGCAAAAACCAGAAATATATCTAAAGCTTTCGATGAGCTAAACTATTCTTAAAAACTAAAATGGAAATGGGCGGGGAATGTAGCGAGACTGACCGATAAGTGATGGAACAAAACGCTACAGGAGATGACCACTTATGAGATGGACGGACGATATTAGCAAAAGAGCTGGCCCGGGCTGGTTGCAAATAGCCCAAATATTCTTCTAAAACAAAATTGCCCCATATTCTATACCTTCCTTCCCGAATATTCGCAAAGATCTCATCTCAAATAAAGTTGCCCCACTTCCTTCTTTTTTTTTCTCAAATATTCATAGACTCCTACATTCCTTCCTAAATATTTGCAAAGACCTCTTTTCGAAAACAATTGTTGTACTTCCTACGCTCAATTCCCATACATTCGGAAAAATCTCTTCTCAAAAAAATTGCACCACTATCCGTTTTTTCTTCAGACGTTGACAAAGACCTCATCTCGAATAAAATTACGCCATTTCCTATACATTCATTCCCAAATATTCGCAAAGGCCTCTTTATTAACAATGTTCTTCCATTCGCTACGCTTCTTTCCCATATATTCGAAAAAACCTCTTCTCGAACATAATTGCACCATATTGAATATATTTGGCGTTAATTTTGTAGAAATTCATTATTCACAATTAAATTGAACTACATGATGTAGTATTATTTCTACTTTCTTTAATTCCTTTACCACGACTAGGTTTGTATACAACATCTTCAGGTGGGATATTAGCAAAGATCAAAGACAATCTTTGCTAATGTCCCATCTTAAGATGTTGTAATACAACGAAACATAGGTCGTGGTAAAGAAATTAAAGAAAGTAGAAATAATACTACATCACGTAGTTTCATTTAATTGTGAATAATTGCACCACAGTACATTTCCTGCCCAGAAACTGGCAAGGCTTCTTCTCGAACAAAATTACGCGACTTCCTACGCTTCCTTCCCAGACATTCGCAAAACCTCATCTCGAGCCTCCAACAATACTCTTAATTGAAAATGTCTCCAATTAAATAATTTCCAGTCGCATCTTGTTTGAAAATAATAGTTTCACTAGATGCATATTTTCATTGTTTTATTCGTTTCTGGTTTATTATTATTATTCTTGCTTCTATTTCTATAGTATTTCTTATATAACATGCTGAAATGTAATATTCTGAAAAATTGCAATTTTTTTTATTATTATGAGCAATTTCGAAAATCAATGATTATTTGTCCTAAAGTAAGAAAATTGTAAAAAAATTGTATATAAAATAATAAATAAATTATAGAAATAAAACTCTGTTTACAGGAATCTCTTAGGTCGGTGGGTTTAACAAGAGAAATTTATTTCAAACAAAAATGTTTAAACATTAAAAATAATAGGCATTCTTTATTTCTTTTTGTCATGTGTAGCCCCTTAGATATAATATAAAAAAATATATTAAGAATTCACTAAAAATTACGAAACGATACTACACAAATGGCATTTACCTTCTCCAAATTGGAATAATACCAAGACTATAAGACTATGGAATAATACCAATATATTACCAAGACTGCACAGCATCTGTGACATTACCGCTTCCTGTCAATGCACATTGGAAGAAAATAGTGAGAAGACAGATAAATTCATATTTCAATGGGTAATAATAAAGTCGTTTTAAATTTTTATAATGGTTAGACTCTATATTTACAAAATAATTACATTTAAATATGTACAAACAAGCATTAGCCCGTGAATCAAAAAAGAAATATATTATTTAACGGTGATCAGTAGTGGTAACCGGTCTGCTCGTTGAACTGGCCTTGCACCCGCTGCGGAGCGCCGTACTGTCGTGAGGGACCACTATACTGGCCCTCGGGCCCACCGTATTTACCCTCGTTGTAGCTTCCTATAAATAAGAAGAAGCCCATATTATGTCTACATTTATATTTAATTCCTTCATAGTTGTCAATAATAAAAGATAAGCGTTTTAATGTACTACGTACCAAAACTATAATAAAACCAGTTAAGTTGGTATCGTACCACACATATGAATAATAAGAGTTCGATAGTCATTTCATAAAATATAAAACTAAAAATAGTTCGTAAGATCTTATATCATGATCACACATGCCAATTAAGATTTATGGTAGCAACGTCTTCGTTCGTCTATTGGATTTTTTAAAAATTAAATACTGCAAAATCTATTTTAATAATTCGTATTGAGTTATCTCAAGAACGCTGGTAAGCTCTGTCGTAAAATAATTTCTATCTGCATTATATTTGCTTACTTAAAAGTATTTTTATAGTTCCAAAACTAATTAATTTGGATTACTCGAAATAAATTATTTGGAAAAACCTAGTTCATAATACTTTTCGAGAAGAGATTCGACTCCGAATTAAGCCAAATGACTTTTGGAACGTATCAAATGGCTTCAATTTTAGTCACCTAAAATTCATGACTTATTCCTCACACAGTTTCAGTTTTCTCACCGTCATCAACGATGCCAGCAGCCTCATCTCTCGCGTTCTGCTCGAGAGCCCTCAAAATCTCCTCGGGGATTGGAGGAGAGGTGGGGAGGTGAGCGCCCTGAGGCTGGAAGCCGTTCTCATCGGCCGTGTAAGTGATGCTGTACTGCTGCCCGTCATCTCCGGTGTACGAGAAGCCACCTTGAGCTTGCACACCATTCAGCGTTTGCGCAGATTCTTCAGCTCTGAAATGAGTCATTTTACGAATATTTTAAAGTTTTTCCCATTGCATAAAAAGCTTTTTTTCCTCTTTGAAGTAAACTAATCAATTTTTATTACTTTTAAAAAATTAACTTAATTTTTCTTCTTTTTCCGGTCAGTAACTGTTAATTTCCGTGGAATGACATAAAATTTTTATTTCGATAAGTTTCGAAAAAGTATGCTGACATGAAAAAATTTCATCTTGTCAATATTTCATGCAACAGTGCACAATCTAATTGTGCCGAGTGAATAGTATGATCACTTTATGATTTGTTCTTATTAATAAATTTTAAATTAATATTTAATAAATTTAGAGTAAAAAAATTTTAAAAATCTACATGAGGTAAACTAATTTAGAAAATTTATACAAAAATATTTAAAACATTTGTATAATCATGTACTGATGTCTGTCATGTGTTGATGTTTCATGAATCCAAAAATATTTCAAAAACAATAGATAATAAAAAAATTTTATTATCAATTTACGAATGTAATACCATTAAAAAAATTAATTTTTTAAAATACATTTACTAACTTGATTCCGTTCTCAGTCTCGTAACTGATATGGTAGCCCTCAGGGGTGATGTCACTGTCTTGTCTGAGAATAGCGGCCTGGCTCTCGAAGCTAGCTTGCCCGCGACGACCTCCTTGAGAGTAGGTCTGCTTTCCTTGCGAGTAAGCTCCTTGTCCATTGTCGCTACCGCCAGAGTAGGTCGAATCGCCCGAGGATACAGAGCCCCTCGCGGAGCCAAATCCTCGTGATCCTCCAGATGATACTGGTCCTTGAGCGCCTCGATAAGCTCCCGCTGCTGATTGGGAATTGGGTGGGAGATAGCCCTTGTTCAGTACTCCAGCTGAACACACTCCAAGTATGGTGGTCAACATTAACTGAAATTAGGAACGATAATATGCTTCAGTAAAATTATAGTGACGCTATCTCAATTTCAGAAGCAAATATTGTAACAAAATTTTTGAAACATTTAATTATAAATTTAATTATAATTAAAAATAATCTGCCATTATAATATGTCGGAGTGAGAAAAAATATATGACCTTCATTTATAGTCAGGGAAATTTTCCCGCATTCCCACAAATAAATTATATTTTGTATTAATCATTCACATTTGACATAATTGCATAAATATATTAATAAAAATAAACATATCAAATTACCAGTTTCATCTTGAGATTAGATGTGTAAATTGAAATTATTATGGCACGAATGATGATAAGTCGAACGGCCCATCATCTTTTATACCGCTCAACACTCGCGGAATTCACTCGGTCAATGAGTTCAACTTGCAATGTGTTGACCTTAAAATGATCGATCCATCAATTCCTTTCTTTCGCTTTTATTTTTTGTTCACGAATGATTTGTCTCATTTACGATAAATAACGTTTTAGGAATATGTTAATTATCTCTATTTTCCACTTAACTACCCCTTTTTAATAAACGTTAATATTAAAATAACGTTCGGTTTCGTATTATCCGTTTGCATGACATCTATCTAGCTTCAGATTTGTGGCTTATATCTAAGGATCATTTTATCTATACTTTCTATATTTGCATACATAGACTAATGAAGTAAACTCATTCGAGAAATTTCCCAACAGAACCTTAATGATTTCTCAGTAATTAACGAAAACCTTAGATTTTAATTAATTTTGTTTTCTACTTATATTTTTTTCCAATATTCATGAAAGTCGGGTCAGATTATATGCTATGAAATCTAGTATATTAAAGAGCCGATATAATATTTAGTTATGCTGCGAAACCAAAAAAAAATCAGTATTTACTTGTACTGCATTTTTAAATCCATTTAGATAAAAAAAAACGTTATATAAAAAGGAAGAACCATTTACATAAATTGAGGCTACAACAATATTATAATTTTATATAGACGTAGTTTCAGATGTTTTATCTGCCTTTATCTATTTATTTATGTCAAATATCTGGTAGGGTAAAGTTTATTTTGTATACCCATGTTAATTATAAGTTAATATTGAGTAATTTTTTTGTAATGAATTATTATCACCTTAGGAAAATTCCTGGATAACTAGTTGCTCTAAGTAATAAATTAAACACCTAATAATTAAAAGGCATCGAAAACTTATGCTCTACTGTTTACGGTATAATCTATAGATATCGTTCATTCAGTATGAACCACTTTGAATTCAAGTAACATATTGTCTCGAAATATTAATTGGAAAAGTTTGAGAAATTATCTTTAATTATGTACAGAATATTGAAAAAAAAATTGAAGTAATGCAATGTTTAAGTTTAAACTTTTTAATGTAATTTCTTTAATGTTACGCATCATAAAGTGAAACTTCGATGAAACCTTTATGGTGAGACTTCCGTGTCCCTCGATTTTTCTGACAGTTTTGACTGAGCAATTGAAAAATCTGACTAAACCTGGCAGCTTGAAATTTGACACAACTGTAGAATTTGCTTATCAATCTGAAAAAAAATCGGAAATATTCATAGAAATATTGTTAAATAAGTTTAAAAGAAGGCTAATATGTTCAAATGGGATAACATCTTTACTTACACCTTTTAAAACTATTTCGAACCTTTTATATATATATATATATATATATATATATATATATATATATATATATATATATATATATATATATACATACATAACTTCTTTGTATTTTGTTCTCTTAGAAGAGATTTTTCTCTTGTAGGAAAATAAATCCTCGTCCATTATTACAAATCACCTAAGAATAGATAAAGGCTCGGCAACATATCGTGAAAGAATTCCAAATAAATTTAAGTGAATAAATTCTCTCATTCGCTTGATTATTTCCGATGGCAAAATTAGAAAAAATACTGAAATTAATTTTTATTACCACGTTACAATTGTGGTTATCTGATCCCTTATGATTATCTCAGTTCGTGCAGTATCCTAATTTCGAACACAATTGCGCCACTTTGTGCGCATTCCGCCCCAGACATTCGCAACGTAATCTTTTAGGGTAAGATTGTCCCACTTTCTTCCCAAATATTCGTAAAGACCTTTTCCGTACAAGATTGCACCACTTCCCATACATTCGTTCTTAGATATTTGCAAACACCTCTTCTCGAACAAAATTGTTCCACTTCCTACGCTTCCTATCCAAATATTCTCAAAAACTCCTTCTCGAACAAAATTGCATCACTTCCCGCTTTCTCCTCAGACATTGGAAAAGACCTCTTCGTGAATAAAATTACTCCACTTCCTGTACGAAGTCCATTATATGCATTCCTTCCCAGACAGACAGGTTAAGGCCTCTTCTTATTCAAAATTGTTCCACTCCCTGCACTTCTTTACCATATATTCCAAAAGACATCTTCTCACAAATAATGTCACCACTTAGTACATTTTTTCCCCAGACATTAGGAAAGATTTCTTCTCGAACAAAATTACCTCACTCCCTACCCAGACGTTGGCAAAACCTCTTCTCAAGCCTCAATAATACTCTTATTATAAATTCCTAACTGGCCCGATCCGAACGCGAGCCGAGGCTTGAGGTCAGATGTTCCAGAGGTGAAAATAAAATGTTTTTTATCCCGGGAAGTTTTGATAATTAGGACGGCATGTAGATATGATTTGGATATGAAATACCTACATTTTATTCCCATACCCTAGGGATAATTATTTCCGTGGGATAATTACAGGAAACGACGTCCATGCGGGCGAAGCCGCGAGCAAAAGCTAGTTATAGTCTATGTGTCATTTGATGCAAAACCTATATGAATGTAAAGTTTCATCAAAACCCGTTCAGTAGTTTTTGCGTGAAAGAGCAACAAAATCCATTCAAATATCCTCACAAACATTCGCATTTATGATATTAGTAGGATTATTAATCGTCAAGAGACTTCTTTTTAAACCATTGTAACTTGACTAAAAATAGTTTAATCAAAATGAAAAGAAAAAAAAAACCACTTTATAACTATAGCTTGTTCTTGTCCTCTACTTCCATAGTATTTCTTATATAACATACTAAAAGGTAACATTCTGAAAAATCGAAATTTTTTTTATTATTCTGAAATATAGTACGATATGAAATGTGTATTTCCCGTACAATATATTTAATCGTTCCACGATCAATTGTAATGGAGTTAATATCAATTAACTAAAAAAATTGTTTTTTAATTTGACTGTTCATAATTTGATTAAATGATTTTTGCTAATAATCAAAATAAATATATTAATGCTAACTCCCCTGAACATGTAATATAACGAAACCTAGGTCGTGGTAATGAACTTAAAGAAAGTAGAGATAATACTAAATCACGTAGTTTCATTTAATTGTGAATAATGAATTTCTACAAAATTAACGCCAAATATATACGATATTTAAATATAATGTCAAATTTTGAAAAACGAAACTAATAAAATCAATAGGTTTATTTAAATTAAAAATTTGCCTAAAACAAAAAATATTCCTAACTAAAGTTAGGAAATTATGAAAAAAATTGTGTATAAAATAATGAATAAATTATAGAAAATAACTCTGTTGACAAGAATCTATGGTCTCAATAGGCTTTACGATAAAAATTTATTTCAACCAAATGTTATAAAATTAAAAATAGGTATTTTTTATTTAATTTCATAATGGTAGACCCTTAGATATAATACACAAAAATATCTTAAGGATTCACTAAAAGTGACGAGTTGTTACTAAAAATGGCATTTTTTTCTCCAAATTGGAGCTGTTAAACAACAACCCAAAATTGTTCCAAATTTTTTATTATACACTCAACTTACATTTTATTTTGTAGTGTATTTATTCACCGTGTTACTTATGGAAAGTTCAGATAAGAAAGAGACTTTAATCCACTAGAGATAAATACCCGATACAAGAAACTTTAACTGAAAATCGTACTTCAGACCGAGAATAGGTGGATGCACATACCAAGACTGCAAAAATGTGACATCACCGCTTGTTGTCAAAGTCTATCGGAAGAAGACAGTATGATAAGGTAAATACATCTTTCAATGGGTAATGATAGTCGTTTTCAATTTTTATAATGATTAGACTATATATTTACAAAATAATTACAATTAAATTTGTACAAATAAGCATTAGTCCGAAGACTATGAATCAGTAAAGAAATATATTATTTAACGGTGGTCAGTAGTGGTAACCGGTCTGCTCGTTAAACTGGCCTTGCGACCGCTGCGGCGCGCCGTACTGTCGTGAGGGACCATTGTACTGTCCCTCGGGCCCGCCGTATTTACCCTCGTTGTAGCTTCCTGGAAATAAGAAAAAGCTATAGTATGTCTATATTTAAGTTTCTTTCCTTCATAGTTGTCGATGAAATAAGTGAATAAAACTGTAAGCGGCATTTTATAATAGCGCTATGTACCAAAACTAAAATAAAACCAGTTAAATTGGTATGGTACCACACATAAATAAGAGTCCGATAGTCATTTCACAAAATATAAAACTAAAAATAGTTTGAAAAATCTTATATCCTGATCACGCATGCACATAAATATTTATCATAGCGTCGCCTTCGTTCGTCCATTGGATTTTTTTCAATTGAATATTGCAAAACCTATTTTAATAATTTGTATCGTATATCTCAAGAACACTGGCAAGCTCAGTCGCAAAGTTATTTCTATTTTCGTTATTTTTGCATACTTCAGAGTATTTTTATAACTCTAAAACTAATTAATTTGGATTACTCAAAATAATTTAATTAAAAACCTACATTCCAAAATTTTTCGGAAAGAGATTCGACTCCGAATTAAGCCATATGACTCTTGGAAAATTTGAAATGACTTCAATTTTAGTCAACTAAAATTCACGAATCAATCTTTCAATATTCTCACCGTCATCAACAATGCCAGCAGCTTCATCCCTGGCGTTCTGCTCGAGAGCCCTCAGAATTTCCTCGGGGATTGGAGGAGAGGTGGGAAGGTGAGCGCCCTGAGGCTGGAAACCGTTCTCATCCGCCGTGTAAGTGATGCTGTACTGCTGCCCGTCATCTCCGGTATACGAGAAGCCACCTTGAGCTTGCACACCGTTCAGTGTTTGCGCAGATTCTTCAGCTCTATTATCATTACAAGAATTTTTAAAAGCTTTTTCCATTCCACAAATAGCTTTATATTTCCTATTTGAAGAAAAGTATTCAATGTTTTTTGTTTTTCAAAAATTTACTAAATTTTCCTTCCTTTTCCTGACGACATATTTTAATTTCCATACAGAGACATAAAACATTTATGTCGATAACTTTCGAAAAATTATTCTGCTCTGCAAAAGATTTTCTTGTCAATATACCACGCAACAGCGTACTAATTAGTCCAGTAAATAATATGGTCACTTTATGATCGGTCGTTATCAGTACACAGCAGAAAAGTTGAAAGAATCTACATGAGGTAAACTAAATTAGAAAATTTATACACAAATGTTTAAAACAATTGAACAATCATCTATCGATGTCAGTCACCTATGTCGATGTCACATGAATCCAAAAATATTTGAAAAACAATAAATAATAAAGAAATCGTGATTTTTGTACCTCAGAAATATTACGATCAATTTACAAATGTAATACCACAAAAAACTTAATTTCCTAAAATACATTTACTAACTTGATTCCGTTCTCAGTCTCGTAACTGATATGATAGCCCTCGGGGGTGATGTCACTATCTTGTCTGAGAATAGCGGCCTGACCCTCGAAACCAGCTTGCCCGCGACGACCTCCTTGAGAGTAGGCTTGCTTTCCTTGCGAGTAAGCTCCTTGTCCGTCGTCGTTACCGCCAGAGTAGGCGGAACCGCCCGAGGATACGGGGCCCCTCGCGAAGCCAGATCCTCGTGATCCTACAGATGCTACAGGTCCTTGAGCACCTTGATAGGCTCCCGCTGCTGATTGGGAGTTGGGTGGGAGATAGGCCTTATTCAGCACGCCAGCTGAACATACTCCCAGTATGGTGGCCAATATCAACTGAAATTAAGTAAGGTAATACGCTTTAGTAAAATTGATACGACACTATCTCAATTTCAGAAGCAAACATTGTATAAAATTTTTGAAACAATTAATTATATATTATTAGAAATAAATAATCTGCCATTACATATTTTAAACATCATAACATTACTTCCGTCTGAAATTAAACTGTTACAAATTGAATTGAATTTTCGAAAGGAAAGCAATAAATATAATTCAGTAGATTATGGAAACGAAAAATCGGTATGTGACCTGTGACAAAAATAATATCATTTGCCCACTACTCCAGCGGATAAAAATCTATTATCGCCAAAATCATAATTAAACTTTACAAATTCTAGTTTTTTGAATGTCAAGACATCAAGATGTATTAAATTAAACAAACATTCTAAGAAGCTTTTGAAGTGAGAAAAAATATGTTAACGTCAATTATAGTCAGTGAAATTTTCCTGCATTCCCACAAATAAATTACGTTTTGTATTAATCATTCAAATTTAACATAATCACATGAATATATTAATATAAATGAACATATCAAATTACCAGTTTCATCTTAAGATGTATTAACTGAACTTGCTATGATACGAATGATGGTAGGTCGAACGGCCCATCTTCTTTTATACCGCTCGCCACTCGCGGAATTCACTCGGTCAATGAATTCAACTAGCAAAGTATTGACCTTAGAATGATCCATCGGTCAATTCCTTTCTTTCGCTTTTATTTTTGCTTCACGAATGAATTGTCTCATCTAATATAAATAACGTGTTAGGAATTTGTTATCTCTAGTTCCCACTTTACTTTTTTATATACCAAACATGAATATCAAAATAACTTGGTTTATTTCTATCTCTGTGCTTCCTGTATATGGAAGTAAATCTATTCCAGAAATTTCCCAATAGATTTCATTTTCGTCGATTAACGAGTTCTCAGTGATCAACGAAACCTTGAATTTTAAAAACTTTTTTATTCTACTCTATGAGATTTTTATTAATTTTTGTTTAACGGTAACGAAAATCAGGTCAGTTTATGAGCTTGTGAAATATAGTAGATTAAAAAGTAGAAATTATATTTAGTTACGCTGCGAAAACGAGAACACGAGCATTAATTACTTGGACTGCAATTTTAAATGTATTTCGCTCACAGAAATTTCACATGTAAAGCGAGGCGCATTTATATAAAATGAAGCCCCAACGATATCGTGATTTTACACAAATGTAGTTTCAGACGTTCAACCCGGCTTAATTTATTTAATTATATCAAATATATTGTAGGGTAAGTTTTGTTTTGTGCATATATGTTAATTACAAGGTTATGTTGTGTAATTTTTATATGTAGTGAATTATAATCATCTAAAGAAAACACCACGATAAATTGCTATAAATAATAAATTAATCACCGTAGAGAAGAATTGTACTCTACTGAATTGCGTATAATCTATAAATATTCTTCAATCAGCATGAATTTATCAGAATTAAATTCAAATAAAATATTTCCTCTTAAATATTAATGAGAAAAATGTGAGAAGTTATCTTTAAATTATATGCAAAATGTTAAAAAAGTTATTTTTTTACTGTTATGTATGTAAAAGATAAAGCCGAAAACCTTATGGTAAGACTCGGTGTCCCTCGGTTTTCTGATAATTTTTCTAAGCAGTTAAAAGATCTATCAGTTCAGCAGTTGAAATATCTTATTACTATCGGTTTGAAATGTAGCACAACTATAATATTTGTATCCGGAATTTTCCGATAGATTTATGGAAATATTTTCATTTTCTTTAAAAATATTGTCCAGATATGGAAGATTGAAATTGAAAAGCGGGGCAACATGGTCAAGCGGGGTATCATCTTTATTTACAAATTTCAAAACTATTAGAAACCTTTTTTTGTGTAAAGCTTTATTATTGACTTATGATCAAAAATGGGCGAAAAATATTTGCTTCCCCTCCCTTCCTCTACTTATCTCCGAAGTTTATAAGTTAAAAAATCTGAAATACTTCATGGGAACAGAAAGTCTTATATACATTGCAGAAAACACTCGTTTATAATTTTCCATATAAGGATATATTTTTACATATGCACATACTGGTACTGTGTTGGAGAGCTTTTTTAATCAATAGATAATTTAGAAAATATTTTGGAGGATCGGATTGAGCATATTACAACCAGCATATATTTAAAACTAGCAAACTAATTTTCAGAGAAATTTAAAGAAAGCAACTGGACTAATAACTTTGTAAAATTATCCAATTACTGTTGCTCAATTTCAAACTTATTTTTTTCTTATACGAATAAAACATCTTTGTATCTACTGGGAGTAACATAAACCATAAATATAAATAAAAAAGCGAAATTCCACACGTTTATAATTTTCCATACAAGAATATAATTTATGTTATAATGGTACTGTATTGTAGAGCTTTTTTGATCAATAGATAATTTAGAAAACATTTTGAAGGATTGGATTGAGCATATTACAAACAGCATATAATTAAAACTAGCAAACTAATTTTCAGAGAAATTTAAAGAAAGCAACTGGACTAATAACTTTGTAAAATTATCCAATTACTGTTGCTCAATTTCAAACTTATTTTTTTCTTATACGAATAAAACATCTTTGTATCTACTGGGAGTAACATAAACCTTAAATATAAATAAAAAAGCGAAATTCCACATGTTTATAATTTTCCATACAAGAATATAATTTATGTTATAATGGTACTGTATTGTAGAGCTTTTTTGATCAATAGATAATTTAGAAAACATTTTGAAGGTTCCGATTTAGCATATTGAAAACAGAATTATATTTAAAATAGTAAATTAATTTTCAGAGACATTCAAAGTAATCGACTGCACCAATAACTTTGTCAAATTATGCAATTACTCTTCATGAATTTCATACTTTTTTTTCATATACGAACAAAACAGCTTTGTACCGACTGCAAGTAACGCAAAATTCCCATGATCTGAAAAAATTGGCGCCGATTTTTTGTGATCTATAAAGCTTGATTTATGTGGAAATAAATGTCATATATACAGTTTATTGTTAAATTGGTATAGCAAACCGGAGACCTGGGTATCAGATAGGACTACAATAATTAATATTATTTTTCGTAACTTATCCTATTCTAGAGACACCCTAATTCAACTTTAACGCAATGATTAACGTCCTGCAGCACACGCACACCGATTGTACTGCTATACTGAGTGTATACTGTTATATTCGTAACACGGTATATCTGCTCCACTGTCGCACGGCATTATGAAAAGGACCTCATAGACACTATATTCAGTTACGAATATTGAGCGATACAAGAATTACTTCGCTTGAGAAAAATTGATAATACGGTAATACAGTATTTTCTTAAGATTTCTTTTCCGGGAGATTCTATTTATTTTTATGGAAGCTTTAATTGTAATTACATTTCAAAATTTTTGAAAATATTTGTTATTGAAAGTAGATTATTTCTGTTGTGTTTTTCTATTGAAAAATAGATTATTTCTAATTAATATAGGCGCAAATACGAAAATGTTACAAATTATTTTTGTCTCAGATTATTAAAACCACTGCATATTGAATCTTTCATAATAACTTTGCATATCATATAGTTATTAAGTTTGCGGTAGAAGTGAGATAAAAAATGACCCTAAATTATTCGTGTGAATAGTGCACGATATGCGTGCGGCCGCATTTTTTTGAGGAGTTGCCATTTCACTGCCGTACGCTTCAATATTAGAAACTAATATTTGCCCTTGACTCAATATTTTCGTGTTTAAATGTCCTTTATTTCTCGACAACTCTCAGTAACTATTCATGTAGTTGTACAATCGAACGATGCTTATGTATCGCTGCGTTTAAAGACTACATATAATTAAGCTGTCGAATTACTTAAAGAGAGCTTACCGCTACCGACACCGTTGAACTTTGAGAACCTTATAATTCTCGAGTTTCTGCATTTGGGATCTGGCCAGTGTTGCCATTTCGGTATTTTACATTTTTTGTCCCATTTTACCACCAATTGACTCATTTGTATAAAGACACCAAAATTTGTCTTTACTCTTCAAGAAAAAATAAACTGATTAAAGGCGTATTATAAATATACAAACGATTAAGGAATAATCGAATAAGTTATCATTTGACTGTCTTAAGTTTTTATAATTTATCACATCATTTTACCTTTTTATGCCGAACATAAATATTTTATGGATAATTTTATTCATGGCAATTTACATCTTTTCTTTTTCTTTTAATCATTATGTTGGTCACAATTAAATGAAACTACGTGATGTAGTATTATTTCTACTATCTTTAATTTCTTTACCACGACCTAGGTTTCGTTGTATTACAACATCTTCAGGTGGGATATTAGCAAAGATTGCTAATCTTGAAAACCTGAAGATGTTGTAATACAACGAAACCTAGGTCGTGGTAAAGAAATTAAAGATAGTAGAAATAATACTACATCACGTAGTTTCATTTAATTGTGAATAATGAATTTCTACAAAATTAACGCCAAATATATTCAACATTATGTTGGTCTTTAATATAATCCATTTTAGGATATTCCAAATTAAAGTAGATAGAGCTTATTTAATTTTTGGCTATTCCATAATACAATTGATATTCCATATTAGATAATGTTGCATATTCCACTTTCAGACGAATTATTCTCATCATTTAAAGAATTATATCCTTTCTTCTTTATGAAATTATATAAAATTACAAATGAGCATGGGAAACTGATCTGAATTGATATAAATTTCAGGATTCGAATCCTCTTTTCTTTCCATCAATTACAAAGGCAGAATTGTAACAGATTACTGAAATTAATTTATATTTTATTATATAAACTAGTAACTCTTACTACGATGAGGGAGAAGCGCATGCCACGTTAGACTATCTGTTCAAACAAAAACGAACGTGACTGCCCGACCGGTTCGCACTCTGTACGAGCACACGTTGCTGAGTGGATGTACTATGTTGTAAATCATTATTTTACAACTTTGCTTTTTTTTCTTCAATTTTAATATATGAAAGGAAAAACGGATCCCTTATAGGAGGATGTAAGTATCCGTCTCTCCGTCTGTCATAATCACTAACACTCAAAAATAATTAAATGGAAATTTTATAGAAATCATTTCAAATATGTATCATTTAAAAAAATAGTTATGAGGGTCTTGCAAAAATCATTTCGTAATTTTTAGTGTTATGCAAAAAAGTTTCCCTCTCGCGTATCTACGTTACGAATGTACCAAAATTATGAAAAATAAGGTTTTTAGAAGGCTATAAAAATATTATAGAAGTCATTTCAAATCTTTCATAACTCTTTCAAATGATACATTTGAAAGAATTATGAGTGTCTCGAAAAAATTGTTTCGTAATTTGTAAATAATGCAAAAAAAATGCAAAAAAAATTATGAAAGAACAAGGTTTTTAAAAGGATACACAAATTGTATAGAAATAATTTCAAATTTCTCATTTTTTTTTCAAATTATACATTTGAAAAGATTATGAGGGTCTCGAAAAAAATATTTCGTAATTTTTGGCATTATGCAAATTATGCAAAAAAAATCCCCTTCGCGTATTTGCGTTACGACTGTAACTAAAATTATGAAAAAACCAGGTTTTTAGAAGTCTACACAAAGATCGTCGGAAATACGTCGGCCATGACAATAACGATTATCCCTGTTTTCGTTTTATGAGATATTGACTATGATATTGACTATCTGGAATCGCTCCAACAAGCTCTTGAGGTAATCGTAATCACAGTAATTTGTAGCAGAACTAGCCAAATAGAAGAATGATCGTTAAATTACAATTTATATTTCACAATTTTGCTTAAAATTTTTACTACTAAGTATTTCAACTTTCTTAATAAACGCGATGAGATATATTTTCACAAATATTCCTTAGCAGGTCTCACTACAATTTTATGATCCAAAAAAGACAACAATGATGTAGTTTTAATAGGACAGACGCTCATTTCTTATAGATAATGATTCAATCTTAGCGTGTAGTGTATATACTTTAATTAATTGAAGGACACCATCACATATAATTAGCATTATTTCCATGATAGACATAATTTCCTCGTCACTCTCTATAGTGATGAAAAATAAATCTATTTATTGAAGGTGGTGGATATTTTCTTCTATCGACCACCTAACTCACGTCATTAAATATACTGAAATGACTGGAAACATTCCCCAATTTACTAGAATGAAGTTAATTGGGAAAAGAATATCTAGAATGTTTTGGAATGCCCTCGAAAATAGAGAAGCATTGCGTATAACTGTATTAGAATGCGTGAGAACGAACTAGAATATATATATATATATATATATATATATATATATATATATATACATATATATATATATATATATATATATATATATATATATATATATATATATATATATATATATATATATATGTGTGTGTGTATATATATGGAGGGGACGAGACTATTCTCAAATGTTCGAAAATATTATCAGCTAGTTTGAAAATAAATTTGAGGGAAACTCCAATGTAGACTTGTATCTAAATGAAAAACATAATACTTAATATTTCAAGGTGGTATTTGGAGGTGATAAAAATTATTTTTCTACTTTATTTAATGTCTTTACCACGACCTAGGTTTCGTTGCATTACAACATCTTCAGGTGGGATATTAAATTAGGTGAGATATTAGCAAAAATCTTTGCTAATAGCCCACCTGAAGATGTTGTAATACAACGAAACCTAAGTCGTGGTAAAGAAATTAAAGAAAGTAGAAATAATACTACATCACGTAGTTTCATTTAATTGTAAACAATGAATTTCTACAAAATTAACGCCAAATATATTCAAATTATTTTCTATGTAATTGTGTAGTATCAATATGTAAAATAATACAGTTATAGAATCAACATTTGCTTAAAACGTTACATAAAACTTTGCTTAAAACTGAAATTGTTTATTCCAAATTCTAAACATTTAATAAACCACTCGATGAATTAAGTAGCAGTTTCCTCCATAAGCGTGAGCAAAGCAAGAGAGCACTAAACGCCATAGAACTTATTAAAGAAAATCTTTAATCTTAGAAGGTATTACTTCTCGTGCACATTGAACTAAATCTTTGTTCGACGTTTTAGTTTTTCTTATTTAAGTTGTACCCCTTTTTTGGTTTCTCTCAAAGGAACGGCATAAGATAAATGAAATGTTTAAAATAAATAATGTGTTTAATGGCAACTTTTCCGATTAGTATCGAATACTTAAAAGCCGGATGCATTGCAAATATTTACTTTTACTGAAAATGATTCTCAAAAATTTAAAAACACTAACAGTGATCCACGAAACCCAAATGTGGAAATAATAAATGCACGGTTTAATTTGTATAATGTATAGGCGATTTATTTACATAATAATTACATTTAAATATGTACAAGTAGGCGTTAGCCCGAAGGCCATTAATAAGTAAAGAGATATGGCATTTAGTGACGTTCAGTAGTGATAGCCGGTTTGCTCGTTGAACTGGCCTTGCGCCCGCTGTGGCCCACCGTACTGCCGTGAGGGACCGCTATACTGGCCTTCAGATCCGCCATACTTACCCTGGTTGTAGCTCCCTGTAAAAATATTATTGCATTCATGTGAAAGGCGAAAACAACATGAGATGTTTTCTCATTTTATTACTTTTTTATATAAAGATATATATATATATATATATATATATATATATATATATACTATTACTGTTACAATACGAAATTTTATCGAAATCTGTCCAGTAGATTTTGCGTGATACTCGTACATCGATACTCATACTCATACTTCTGTGTTTTTTGTTGTCATTCTATGCGCTAAATCAATCACTTTTTTAAAAATATTTTCGATGTACAGAATTCACAAGTTACAGTTACAGTCAGTTACAATTTTATTATATCTATAGATGATAATTCTAAGTTAAATCTCATGATGAAAAATAAACATTAATGCCTATTACCTGATACCATGCTAATTATTAGCTCCTACCCAGTATGTAATACAATTTGGCGCAACGAAACTTTCGCGAAACCCTAATTTATGATACCATCCATGAGTTACAGCTGATTATATTCTTACCATCATCGATGATGCCAGCAGCTTCATCCCTGGCGTTCTGCTCAAGAGACCTCAATATCTCCTCGGGGATTGGCGGAGAGGTGGGAAGGTGAGCACCCTGTGGCTGAAAACCGTTCTCATCAGCCGTATAGGTGATACTGTACTGCTGCCCGTCATCGCCGGTGTAAGAAAATCCACCTTGAGCTTGAACGCCGTTCAATGTCTGTGCGTTCTCTTCGGCTCTGAAATTGATTAGATATTTTGCATTTTGTTTTTTCGATGGCTTTGAAAGGTCTAAAATAAAAACCATAGTATAAAATGCTTATTAGACAAATTTAACTTATTTTCCGCAACATTCGAAGCTTTTGGTAAGTTCATTTGTCATTTGAAAATTTAGATGTTATATTTTTGAAGTGTTTTTGTACTCAACTGAATTTTAAACTAGTTTCGTTAAATTTTCAAGTTATATTATCGTCAATATTATAGTTTGGATTCAATAAACGACTTAATCTCTTGCAAAACGTGCGGTAACCAATATGATTATTGGAGTTAAAAAATAATTTAAAGTTATAAAAATTCTCTACTGTGGACCACAACTTACTTAATTCCATTTTCAGTCTCATAACTGAAATGGTAACCTTCAGGAGTAATTTCACTGTCTTGTCTGAGGATAGCGGCGTTACTCTCAAATCCACCTTGTGCGCGGCCACCTCCCTGAGAGTAAGCCGGTCCTTGTGAGTAAGCTCCCTGACCACCATCGCTACCCCCTGAGTAAGCCGAACCACCCGAGGATACCGGGCCTCTTGAAAAGCCAGGTCCTCGTGGACCTCCGGAGAATGAGGGCCCTTGAGCACCCTGATAGGCTCCAGCTGCTGATTGGGAATTAGGCGGAAGGTAGGCCTTATTCAGCACTCCAGCTGAACAGACTCCAAGCACGGTGGTCAGTATTAACTAAAAATTGAACATAGTTATGCGTAACTTTGAACAACAACATTATTCACAATTAAATGAACCTACGTGATGTAGTATTATTTTTACTTCCTTCAAGTTCTTTATCACCACCTAGGTTTCATTGTATTACAACATCTTCAGACGGGCTATCAGCAAATATTAATAACATTATCATTAATTTAACAATAGTATGAAATGTCTTTACCATAGTAAATAATTGGTAATAATATTTCAATTCCTAAGAATAACTTTGATGTTACTAAACTTTGTCATGGGAAATTCACTGTTTCAAATTGTTCTAAAAACAGTGAATTTCCCGTTAAGCATCAATTAAATATTGCGGAATACAATTCTTTCAAAATGGGTTAACAATTCTGTAAAATGTAACTGCAAAATATACTTTGAAATATACTTTTAAATCAGTCATCGTACAAAAAATTAATTTATGCAATACCAAGATATTTTAAACGCAAAGCTAAAATTTACCGCTGAATACATTATAGCTATCTACAGCTCCGAGCAGAAATCAAAGTAATTATGCGTCTTCGGTCCATCGCATTGCACCACATTTATATAAAAGGATGTTAACTTATTCATCTCCACTTTTAATGTTACGAAATTATATATAATTTGCAAATAAATATGAACTCGTTCAATTTGTCTCTTTTTGTTATTTTTTTCTTTCAAGGTTTATGCCAATCAATTTATATTTGAAATTTTCATGTCAGATGTTATTATGGATTAATTTATAGAAATAAAAACATCGATTACTTTAAATTTTATTAAATAAATATCGTTCGCAATTCAAGTTAATCAATAGATAAGCAGGAAATTGTCATCTCGGAATATCATGTTAGAATGTCAGAATATATAGACATAAATAACATTTTTTTTTTTAAATTTCATCATCTCTTATTCATCAAATTTATCACATAACTGGCTTTGCCTGTGACTTTGTTCGCGTGGAATTCGGACTAAGAAAAGTTATTAGGAATTTTTTTGTGTTTTTTCTCTTTTTGTCTCAGAATTCCATGAGCATAAAGTTTGCTAACAACGCTAATAGATGGCGTTGGCAAAATCGCTTCCTCTGACTCTGATATTAGCATGCACAATGAACATAAAATTAAGATTGACGTATCTTTTTTATTTCTGAACACATTAAAATTGAATCAAGCCTAAATGTTAGCCAAAGCTAATCTGAATATATCACTGAAAACCGCATCCAAGTCGATTCAGCCATTGCTGAGATTAGCGTAAAGTATACAAGGAAGTTACGCACAGACAAGCAAGCAAGTAGATAAACCGACAAACAAACAAACCAAAAAATTCAAAAAAATATTGTTTTTGGCTTAGTAGCATATCTTTAGTAGGTAGCACTTAGTTTTACTTGAAAATATTCAATATTTTATTGTATGTATAGACGTGGAAAAAACTTAATGAAAATGATTGAAGTATAATTACAACTAATTTTTCGTTAGCTTTTTTAATACACTGCGTAGGAAAATATTTTTTTAAATGTAAGCAACGGGGAAATTCTGAAAAATGTGTAATAAAAATCAATTCAAAGAAATAACAGTACTTTCAATTTTCACAAATCGTAAACTAACTGATAAACATTAAACTAATAGCAAGAAATATATCAAATTACCAGTTTCATATTGAGATGAGATGTGTAATCCAAACTTGCTAAAGCACGAATGATGATAGGTCGAACCGCCCATCTTCTTTTATACCTCTCGTTACTTGTGGAATTCACTCACTTGGTCAATAAGTGCAACTTGTGAAATATTAACCTTAAAACGCAGCCCGTCATGTTAGCGGCGATCGAAGTTAAAGATGGGTTCGATAACGCCGAAGTCACGAAGTTTGAAGCGAAAATTGGCCGATGTTTTACATATATATGTAGATGCCACGCGGTGAATTCGATTAGTACGAGATGAACTGTAGTGTAGATTGCACGCGATTGTTTATGGTTTGAAACTTATTTTCTCATGGCTTGAAAAGGAAATGCTACTTATGATAATTCCAAATAATACGTCCACAAAAGCTCAATTAAGTTTGTTCATTGGCAAAGCATCGCATTCCTAATTTAAATCGAGCATAAAACTTATATTCAATCTCTTTAGTTGAAAATTCTATTCCGTTTTATTATGGCATGTTTTTTGTTTTTCCGATGACATGTAATCATAACATTAATTATTGCGAAATATCATAATTAATGAAATTATATAAGTATAAATTAAAACAACAATCAATGTAAATACGTTTATGATATGAAAGAAGTATAACAATTTTATTAATATTTTTTTATGCCAAATACATAATTCCGAATGTATTTATGAAATACCATAGACATTAAATGAAATGCCACAAACACAGAAGCGGAACACGGTGTATCAATAGACAATTATAACAGGTCATTAACATCGATCAACTACCGGAATGGCAAGCGTAACTTGGATGATTGATATATTTGTTTTACACTTTGATAATAAATCGTGCAAATAATTTATGCGAATACGTGAACAAGTAAGAGTAATTGAATTAAATTATGATTAAGTGTTAAAGTGCGGCATAAAATTCGATAAAATAATGCATTGAACTGTTTAGAAATATTTTTAATACTACAATTCGTGTAACATTTTTTAAACATTTCCAAATATTTTTGAATATTTTTTATATTATAATTTTCATAAATTTGTATATCGAATCGTATTTAAATGTATGTAATAATACTGTGCACAATTTTCTTTTTTATTTACAATATTGTTAAATTGCAATGTTACATTTTGGTAAAACGAAGGAAAGTATTGTAAAATCTCTGTTAGCATTAAAGCAATGATGAATCGACTCGCCTCTTGATTTTTTTAATGATAATCTTCGCCTTCATTGCGATAATCACACGGTGATCAAAAAATTATAAACCAGAAAATTGCACTATGAGGCATATAGTAATAAACACATGATAAATATCGCTATTGTCACAATTTATATAACAAATTCTAAAATGCGTATTTAAACAGTTCAAGTTTACATAAAAAAATGTTATATTATATGAACAAATCCAATTTATACATAGTTTATGTAACAAATTATATATATTTATATGAATAGTTCTGTGAATATTTTCTGAATTATTTTTTTTTTCGATTTTTATATGAAGTTAAAAATCGATTGATGTTCAAGTTTATACAACAGTTACCGATATTGAAATAATTTAATTCGTTTTCTTCACAATATTCTACACTGACATTTAATCGTTTTATTAAATCAAAGAAAAGTATTCTAAAACCTCGATTACTACTGTAAAAATAATTTCCTATAATCTCTTCATTTTTAACAATTCTTCATTTTTTTGGTTAAAAATTTAAAAAAAACACAGTCTATATAATTACATCATCCGGGGTACGGTAGTAGTCATACAGGAAGTATCCCCCTTCAATGTATACACTACACTTTATGACTATACTTCACATTTAAATATTTCGTATGTAATGACCTGGATCTATAAAAACCTTTTGTTTTAAGTAATTCGTATTAATAAATAGCTTTATAAAGGTTCAAGCAGGTGCTCACCGTACATTTGTGAAAAACCTTGTCCGCTCTTGGCAACAGAAAATATAGACAAAAAATTAATTACATTCTGTGAAATATCATCATTATTGAAACAAAAAATTTTCATATTAATCAATATCAGGCAGCGACATCTTGATATTAGTCAGTCAATCTTTAAGATAAAACATTCATGCTTAGGAAATATAGATTTAAATTTAGTATATAGTATAGTATCCACGTAAACATATAGTAGTATCCACGTATACATATATAATATAGTATAGTATCCACTCACACTTTATTATTCATCATCATACTTTTATGCGAATAAACATTGATCATTTACCTATTTTATGTAGTAACTTTAATATGAAAGAATAATCAGGAAATTTCTCAAGCTTTTTTTATTTCAGAATACGTTTTTTTAGGAAAAAAATGGCGGTGTTTGTGACTTAAATACGTACCTCAATTTATTTAACGATTAATAGCGCAGTTAGCAGAAATGCATTCGTAATTGAAACCGGTTATTATAAAATATTGAATTTTAAATTTTAAGCGGCATAAGTTGACTTAGATACCAATGACATAGTCTAATGGCAACTAAATTGGAAATACTTTTTTTCATTTACGCCAGTTTATTTCTTCTTTTAATAATGTAAGACAATGTTCTAAACATTTTCCTTGTCGTTTCAAAAATATTATACTCTTATTACTGTATTATGTTAACGGAGAGTAAATTCAAAAATTAATTAATAAAGTACAAAACTTAAAACTATATTTTAAGTTGTAGAAATGTTTATATAATGCCTATGATATAATCAAACGTTGTTAAATATTTTGTATAATTTCATTCAGAAAAATACATTCAATGAGTAAAGTTTATTTACTGCTTTCATTCAAATTGGTATTGCCAACAGTAAGATGCAAGAATCAGGTGGTGCACTGCTTTCAGCGGACAAATAATTCAAGCATGATAATATTGAATATATTTGGCGTTAATTTTGTAGAAATTCATTATTCACAATTAATTGAAACTACGTGATGTGGTATTATTTCTACTTTCTTTACGTTCTTTACCACGACCTAGGTTTCGTTGTATTACATCTTCAGGTAGGCTATTAGCAAAGATATATGCTAATAGAGCTAGAATAATAGCTGAGAAAGAATCTTTGCTAATATCCCACCTGAAGATGTTGTAATACAATGAAACCTAGGTCGTGGTAAAGAACTTAAAGAAAGTAGAAATAATACAATATGACGTAATTTCATTTAAACATGGTAATGTGGTAAGATGGTAAAAATAAGTCGAACACGCGCTCTTGTGTTTTGTACCTCAATTAAAATTAAATAGATCACAGGATATCTTGCTATTGCTTTAAGTGATAGAGATACAAGTTGAAAATGTTTTTTTGGTTTTTTGAAAACTTTATTCAAAGTATATTTTGACACATTAATTAATATTACATTTTAATTTTTCCTATAATACAAGCTTTTATTTGTTTCAACTCCAAGATGAGACTGAGAGGGGGAAAATGGAGACGCATATGACACCCTTGAAAAGTTAACCTTAAATTAAGGAATTTACATTTTTGTGCTTCATTTCTACATTTATACTATAAGTAAGTATAGGTACGTCAAAATTAAGTTCCTTACTTTTTACCACCTTTAAGAAATGCATAATTTTATAGCTATAAATAGCTTAGGGGCTAAATTCATATGCTATCGTAAATTAAAAAATCTCCTTATTCTTCTCCTAAATTTCCCTTATTTGTCGAATGTTTTACAAAAGACACCATTGCAAATTCATATGGTGTTAGGTCAAAGAGTTAAACAAGATAAATTACACCCTTATGAATATACAAATGAAATAAAAAATAAGACCCTTAAAAATTGTCACGTTATTTTTCATAATAGATTTTAAATTTTTTAATGTTTTTAATGAAACAAGGTGGATATTGTGTCCCACTATGTTCTCCATACACAAATGTAAAATACCAATCAATGAAATCAACAGGTCCGACAGAGTTGTCCTGAAAACCACGTAATACTCGAAAAGAGGGAAGAAGATATTCGTTTTGGCAACACAGAATAACTTACAGAGCCAGGTAACAGTTTATTTTTAATTAATTAAGGCAGTGGCTACACGTCAAAAAAAAACCGATGTCAAATCGTTTTTAAAACGTTATTACGGACGTCATGAGATTTTTATTGTTATATTATTTCCTATTACAATTCTTTATATGTTATAAATATTATATATTAGAGTTTATGAGGACAGCTCTTTTTTGTTTTGCATCATGGTTACACATTTTATTTTGTCTTTTCCTCTTTCCTGATAGGCATTCAATTAAGTGCTTCTTTTTGTATATTACCACTCAAATATATTAATACTTTTTACTATTGTGTTTAAAAATAAATGTACTAATCTAATATATATATAATTTAAAATAAATTAAATTTAAAATATATATATATATATATATATATATACATATATATATATATATATATATATATATATATATATATATTTTAAATTTAATTTATTTTAAATTTTTCGGGTATTAATTATTATATATTCTTTCAGATTTTCTAAAGGACTTTTATATTTAAATCCTTAATTTTATATCTGAATGCAATATACGCGCATAAACTTATCTAAGCTACAAAAATTATAAATTTCTGTAGACGTCATTCACTGAATGCAACCTTCAAGTTATGTTCTCTTGACGTGATTTACAAATGCAACGATAAAGTCGTGCGAAAGTGCAAATATTGCTGCACCTTTTGATCGTATTTACACGATTATTTCTAAGTTAATTAGATATTTAACTGCAATGCAATCAACAATTACGAATGTTAAAATTTCGTTTAATGTTAGAGTTTTGAAATAGGTATTTAAACTTTTGAATAAACTGTTTATAAAAATGTAAATTAATTTATTGTCTATTTATGATTAAGCATCATAAACTGACAATGAATTAATTTATATGAAACAACATGATGCATATCAATCTCGAATGTTTTAGTTGCATACTTTCATAATGGACAATCTCACTTTGCGATGCAACATTCGCGGTGACGAAATATAATGAGAGAGCCAATATGGAAACTGAATGCGGCTGTATTTCAATCAATCAGACAATCCATTTCAACTACTGGTTTAGTAAAGATAACCGCCAATGCGTGCAGATAGCAAATCTGTAATAACTAATCATTACACACACTCGTGATTCTTGACTTGGGCAATTATTTAAGTTCTACACGCAGCTCATATCCAATATACCGCTACAGACTGCTTGCTTAATGTCGTTTCTAGATTTTATTCTTAAAAGATTTATTCTAAAGAAATGACGCCATTGAGCCTACTCGACAAATTTTCATATATTTCACTCTGTTTTCGCCAGGTGAAATATAATTCTAAAAAATTGGTTCCAAGCCATCCAGCATCACTCATTTACTGTCACAAAAGTTAAAGCATTCATATACACCCAATGGTGTGTGCTTTAAATCTATTGATATATTTTTTCTGACAGTTAATATGTCTGATATTACTTTACAAAAGTGCAACTAATTTCTGTAAATTGCAATACATGTGCGAGCGAAATCGAGGGCAATCTTTTGTTTTTGAATGTGCTATCAATAGACGTCAAACAACAATAATCTTATATCTCTGCTACATCAATTATGTTAATATTAAATTCGTTGTGCAATAGTTATATAACAACGAAGTAGACATAAATATATATCTTATTTCCTACTGAGAATATATGTAACTCAATGAACGTATCTTACAATCGATTGAATTGATTTACTTGAGAAATAAAGCGATTGTTTGCGTTTAGTTTTGCACACCCCGCGGGCGTGTGCTTACTTATCGACCGACGTGCCAGCCTCAAGTTGACGACAGATGTAATTATAGCTCAAGTAACTTTACAGATAACTTTTAATATATTTTTTCAGAAAGAGAAGATCTTGCACTAAAAATTATATCCATTTTGTAATGTTTGTAAATATTATCTTAATTTGTTGTATGTTGTATGTTATCTTAATTTACCTTTGGAAAGTGATATGGGTCTTTGTCCGTTGGTCGTATACGTATGAGATCATGCCACAAGTCGCAATTCTTAACGGACTTTGACGATTCTTCTTTCTATTATATTACTTAACTATGGAAATAGAATGTATTACATATAATATAGAATATATCAATAGATAAGATAATAGATAGAATATATCAATAGATAGAATAGAAGATAGAATATATCACAAAGATTTATCAAATAGTAAACAATTCTCTACAAAAGTTCCATTTTTTCGTACTCGGTTACTGTTCTCTGCCTCCGTTTTGTGTGTTGTTATATCTAGCTCTTTTTCTCTAGTCCTTGCTATTTTTAACTTTTTTTTTCTTTTTATCTTTTTTTTATAATTGTTTAATTAATAAACGAGAAAAAAGTAATTTGTACATTTTAACAATTTTTTTCGTCGCGTCCATTAATTGATATATTTACAAATTATAGTTTTTATATATATGTGTGTGTGTATGTATATATATATATATATATGTATATATATATATATATATATATATATATATATATATTATATATATATATATATATATATAGCATGTATGCATGCTATGTATATAACTTTGTACATCTCATACCAGTCTTGCTAGGGAAATGCATATCATAATCTGCGTGTTCCCATTCTTCCCTCAACTGAATATCACTGATTTAATATTAATCTGTTTAGGCTCCTATTGTAAACGAACCAATATATTTCTTGAAGATTAATATCATATAATATTTTTACTGTAATAATAAATATTTTACCAATTAAAAATTACTTAACAAATGATTTATCTAGTTCTATGAGTAAATATTTTCTGAAAACAACTCATGATATTTTTGAGGTATAAACTAGAAAAAGACTTGTGCAAAATTTAGGAACAAGAAAACCTATTGAAGAGTTCTTACAAAATTCCGGACTAATATACAGGGAATATTTAAGTTTATATTCACTTAATTTTACTAAAGGTTAAATTTCAAACTTTGGGTTTTATCTACGACTCTCGTGAACTACTCCAGGCAAGAGTTATTAACAATAGATACCGCGGTTTTGCTTAATGTCATTCGGAAAGAGACACTCCTGCGGCTATCAATTTGTTTCACTTGAGTCTACTTTTATACGCAATCACTTGAGTCATTGATTTTGTTTTCATTTAGCTTTGACAGCACTTAGCTTAGTGAATGTTATTATAAACAGGAATGCATGATAAACAAACTTCAAGAATTTGGTTGGTTAAATCCAGATGAAAACACATTTCATTACTAACATAAAAGTGTTATTACCCAAATATATACAAATAATACCAAACACATTCCTCGTAATCAGATCAATTGAATTCAAAATAAAAACTATAGAACATAGAAAGTAAATTTCAGAAGAGTAGTGTGTTGAAAAAAATTCTGGTAACCAATTAATTGATGAATTGTATTAATTTAGGTTGTGCACATGCTGAAATATGTTCAGATGATACTATCAGCATATTGGATAGGATGTGCATATAGTTTACTTGATACCAAACTTGATCCAGGCTCGATGGCTGTTGTCAATTTAAGCAAAAAATATTTTGAAACCAGGAAAGCTACAGGTATTTAGTTTAAATTTTAATAAAAATACCCTATTATAGACATTTAGCTAATGGACGAAAAAATTCGTGAAAAATCTAAAAAATTGACAAAATTATAAAGGTTTAAACTTAACGTGTAGCCAATGAGGGCAATATTAAATTGTGATATTATTTTTATTAATTATTGTTATATTCTACAACAACTAATGAGAGAGGCAAATATCCCTACCGTTAGATACTCGTAACTCGCTTATTTTTTCCAAAGGTTTTAATTTAAATGATGATATTTTAATATAAATTCTAAATAATATTTTTTTCTTGTTACAATTTGATTCTAAATTACGACAAAAATATTAATTTTACGAATTCTTTTGGTTAATATTAGCCAAAAAATGATTATTCATATATTTCTTAATGAATGATAATTGTTGACTATAATAAATGTTACTATCATTTTCTTCATATATTCGTTATTCTCGAAATTATTAATTGGCAATATTTTACATAACAAAGTGTATTTGTTTACTTTTTTGACGTCACAACGGACTGACTTGACTTTTTTGCACAGAGATAAATTGTGTAGGGAAAAATCATACAGCTCTTTTTAACTCAATAAATCTCACTCTTTCGGGAAAATTGTTATTTGAGGCTGAAAAAGTACACAAACGGAACAACAAAGCAACGCTGCAACTGAGCGATGGATCGACGTAATTTTCTGAAACAAATAATATATAAAAAGGAAATATTTTCGTATTCATTGTCATTTGTATCATACAGTCACAAAAATAAAGTCGTATTTAATTTCCCTTAATCATTCTAACTGATGCTGCATATTGTAAAATTTTCTTGAAAATTTTTTACCATGACCATGCGAGCGAAGCCGCGAGTAAAAGCCACTAAGTAATAAAAAAATGATCAACTACCAGATTGAATTTCAAGTCCATCGGTGAATTATGGATCAGCATAAAAATAAATTTAGGTTATCTATATATATCTTTTTTAATATAAACCCTTAGTATCATTCTACTGAAAGTATCGTATAAATCAATTTATTAAATCTTTCGTTATACTTAAATGAAGGAAATAAATAAAAGAACCGATAGATAAAAAGTCCCTTACAAAGTAATCAAAAGGGACAAAAAGAAGCCTAGCTTTTAATTAGAGCCTCAAATATTGTTTCGGTGAGACAAACGGTTCCATACAAACTACTCCAATTATTTTGCGTTAGAATTAGAGCGCGTACAACTCAGTACCCGTGATAAAAGTGAAACTTCGTTGGCCAATTAAAGCTCAATTTTTAATTATGTAGTAAAGGGTAAAAAGGCAGAAAAAGAGAGAAAAAATATCCTATATACAAGTACAAAGATTGCACTGAATTCGTATAAGAAGGTAATTTTTTATTATTATACATTCAGAAAAATAAAGAAAATGTCATTATAAATCGACGTAAACATCTCATTAAAACTTCATACAAATTTACATAAACAATTGCCAATTAAGAAATACCAACGATGCCTGTACCAGAACACGTCTAAAATCAGCTGAACGTATTGCTCTTATTGTAAATTATATTTATGACAAGTATATGCGCAGGTTCATAACAAATTTACAAATAAATAAGTATATATATTGTTAATCTTGTAATGAATGAAATACGGGCAAAATTAGTAATAAATCAATCATAGAAAAGTAAATAAAAAGATAAAATGTTGATAGTTTTCTTTTAACACACATAACATGCAAAACAACTGATAGCAGTCGTAAACACCATTTTTCTTTGTTTTCGCGCATACGTACATTTCTATAGTGTTCATCTATTTTCTGTCCTTCTTACAATCGATTATTAACGAATTTATTGCAAGAAAAACGAAAAATAAGCAATACTGAAAAACATTCAGATGTTACAACTAAACGTTGCATGAAAACTTTCCATAAAACATTGGAGGAAATTCGACCGTGACATTTTACTCTCATCGCGCCCAAAAAAGCTCCTAACAAAAAATTTCCAAAAATGTTGCACGAAATAAACGCTAAAGTATTTTATGTAACCGTAGTAATTACATTATGATGCAAGATATTATATGTCAACTAAACGATGATCTCATATTTGTAACTGAAATAAGTTAAACCAAAAGGTCAACAGAACTTAAATGGCATAGTGGTCTAGTGATACGAATGATCCAATCATGAGTGCACAAATCGAGTGCCAGTTGATCTTAACAATCATTTTTTCATCAACCTCACCACACCTCTATTTGGAGTGGATATAACACAGGAATATATTTAAATCAGCGTTTACAGATAGAAATGCACCAATGAATTGATCGCTGTTTTTTGTAGGAAGGTAATACTGTCCATAAAAAAAATATACGACAGTTTCAATGTTTACCTCTGCTGTCATTCAATAAAATAAAATTTAAATATTAACTTTTTATTACATTTTAATTGGCATCTAATGGTAACCACCATTGCCATGTAAGAGATTAAATTTCAATGACTTTTTTGTTTTTAAAAATATTTTTTTATATTTACGTGTTAATTGCATTTATTTAATAGATTTTTAAGTTCTTATTTTGTTAGTTTATATCCCGATAACTGCTTCTGTACCGATTTTCATTTTTCCTTCTCCTTTTATTATCAAAACGCTTTAACAATGTTTTCATTTTGTCTTCAATATTTTGCATAGTTTTTCTGCTTTCCTGGTACTGAAATGACATTCGTGACAAAATTCAAATTTATTTATTTATTTATCAACATCTTTAACGGACAGACCTATATATGGTGAACCCATAGCTATGAGAGCAATCTCTCATAGTTAAATATAATGAGAAATTTTGAAAAACTGGTAATTAATTAGATTGTTATATATGTAATAAAAAATATATGATTTAAAAAAAGGAAAGGAAACCTTAATAAATGAGAGTGATAATAAGGTCCACTTAAAAAGATCAAAACTTAGAATACAAATATTGACTTGAATTAGGATTGAAGGAGAAATGGTCAAAGAGAAAAACTGAAGGACTAGGGTTTAGAAGAAGGAGGGTTTAGGATATTTTCCCTATGTCCCAATTCAGTTGATATAAGTTATTGAAGGGAGTAGTGTCCGTATTTGGAAGATTATTTATGAGAGATGACTGAGGAGACAAGTAATATGTATGTTTTCAAAGTTATGGTAAGACATATCAATATTAAAATGTGTTTTTAAAAATATAATTTGTTTTTTATTGTAAATTTTGTAAGAAAATTTACGTGACGTTGCAGACTTTTCGTCAAAAAAATATTTATAGCGAAGTGTACATTAACAAAAAAATCATCAGAATCACATTAGCAGAGATAGTTTTCATCATATCCGTCAATTCATCTTTACATTCTTAGAGTGTCCATAATGTATTAATTTATATCTGGTTGTAATTTAAAGTAACATACTACACACATATATAGTGATGTAGTATTACTTCTAGTTTATATAAGTTCTTTACCACGACTTAGATTTCATTGTGTTGGTGAGCATTTAGCAAAGATCATAAAAATAATGGAAATAATACTACATCACGTAGTTTCCTTTAATTGTGAATAATGAATTTCTACAAAATTAACGCCAAATATATTCATTACTGCAAAATATTAAGGATAAATTAATGTACCGTAGCAAATGTGTAAAATGGTGTCAAACATTTTTTCCAGACATCCCACTGAGTCAGTTCAATAAGAGTCGTCGAGATGAAATTTAAGCTTCATTTTGACAGTCTTAATTTGTAAGCTTTCTTTCGATAATACTTATCTTCAGGAACATATTCAATACGGTGAAACCATCTCCCCTCCCTGTCATTTCATTTGATTAGAAGCATCACTTAAAGTTTCGGTTTATTTCCATCAGTAATATCAAGACATTTAAATAATTACAGAACCCTAATTCATGCACCACAAACTTATTATTTTCTTGTTAAAAACAATTAGGTTATTTGAATCTAAAGTGTAAGTATAATACTATTAATATATATATATATATATATATATATATATATATATATATATATATATATATATATAACTTTCGTTCTTGATGATGAATGAATGATGATTTAAACAAGCTAATTTTAAGAATAACTTCAATTACTTATTAAAGAATTAGATTAAAAAGAAAATTTAATCATTAGGGATCTCTCGACGAATATAAGCCTCCTACATCTGTATCCACTTTATCCAATTCTTTCCAGTATTCTTATTAATTTCATCTGACCATGTTCCCAGCAGCCTACCTCATTTTCTTCTTCCCGGGAAGGGGGGGGGCAACCCAAGTACAAACTGACTTTTCATTTTACGTTATTCATTCGTGTGATATGACTCGCTCATTTCCACCATAGTTTTTTGCAATATGGTGCAGCGTCTATGGCCTTCGTTTTTGACGTTATTCCAGTATTTCATTATCTGTCTTTAAGATTAAGATTAATTGTGCTCCTCTTCATGGGTCTTAATCATGTTTCAGTTTTTCTTTTGTGTATGTGTTGTAAATCCATTTTTCTTCTTGTATGAGACTTTTTGTATGTACAATGAACACAATAAACATTATATATTTCCCTATTTTTTTTTAAATTTTCTCTCCGTACACCATTGATTAAAACATTTTTTTCATGGATTCCATCAAATAGGATTTAGATAATAAAAAAAATAATAACAATGAGCACGATACAAATTCTAAATGCTATTATTTTTTTTAAAGTTTTATGTATACCTCAGAGAGTACAAAACTCTCATAGGGTAAGTTCTATTAGTACTTAAAAGGTTTTTTCAGTAACATCCGGAAATTCCCGAAAGAGAAATATTTATGACGTATCTCTTTAACAAACGACATTATATTACATATGGAACTCCAGCTCACGTTCAATACTCTCAATTTAAATGAAATACAAATGAACCGCAATTATCGGAACCATGGCAAATAATTATCTATATATTGAATAAGATTCGTTGTGAATAAGATTCTTTTAATATACTTCTTCATAATAGAAATAAATGCTCCCGATCCGAGAGCATTAGTCGTTGTCGGGTGACTTATTCGTCTAAATATTATGGAGAACGAAGCCGCATTCGTCTCTATCGTCACCTTGGGAGATAGTATGACAAGCAAGTGCAAATTATTAAGATTTTCGAGTGGCATAGAAAATTATAAGTAAAGGAAGATTTATTAATAAAATGCATCAAGTATTTCGAAAGAACGCCATTGAATGATATAGTGAAGCGCTGGGACCGCGTAAAGTAGCACTTGATCAATGCTGATTACCCCGACCCGGCGGGAGATAACGCGATGATTAAAATGTTTCAAAATGTACTCGTTGTTACATCACGGTACTCATTTTATCTCTTGCCTAATTATATGTACTCGTTTATTGCACAAATAAATATTCGTGCATTACCATTCTGCTATTTGGCTCAGCTATTTTTGCCTAATTACAATTGATAATACAGAGCTTTCGCAGTCATCCCGGTCACGATTTCTTTGTACAACACCTATCATATGATCGAACCTGCTTGCAATAATTAAATCCATATCAAATCATGAAGATATAATTTGAACTTGAAGTTTTAAACATTCACTTAAACATTTGCTGTGTTTTGGCTCCTAATCCTAATTTATTGCCAAGATCATCGGGTTGCATCAAATTATAGAACTATTTCACACTTGAAGGTCATCACTAACTATTCCAAGTCAAACGGCTTTTAGTTAACCTTATATTATACGGTGCGATAATTAATAAACACTAACTATAACCGATAAAACATTACTTGAATTGGCGCACCGCCCACTAAACATGATTTATTTTAGTGGATTAGGGCCCAATGATAGTTGTTACATATTAATCAAACAGTTATGAATCTTTTCCTCGTTTCGTTAGTTGATTTATTGTTCAGAATACTCGACCTTAAAAAATATTTAAGTCACATCGTTGACACTATTCGAGATGAGTTTTTTATTCAAAACATACGGCCGGAAATTTATTTATATTATAGAGACCAAAATATTTATTTTTTATTTATTTGCTTATAAAGATTTGGCTAATCCATTAATTCGTACTGATTCACAGGTTTATTATCAGAAATACTCATAGAATTATGAACGAAACCTTCATGACAAATGTGCTGATAAAATATTCAAACCAAAAATTCCGGAAAATCACCTTGAACTTAGTTATTGAATTAGCAAATTCAAGTTTGTTTTTAAATTTTCTCGATCTTTTGCAAACGAATAAGTTTTGTAAAATTTCAAAATTTTTAGTCCTTTTCAAATTCTTTATCTTAAAAATATTAGTGTTCTTTTCTATAGCTTATTTACGTCTATACCAGCGCACGAACTGAATACATTGGAATTAATTTAATTCTTGAAAGTAGTAGAACATGTTTCATTTAACAAGCCAAATTTTTGGTTTAATTACTGCATGGCGGTTTAATCTTTATTCATTTGAGTTATTATTTCTTATGACAAAAATATTTTTTTGTTTGATGATTTTATTGTTTTGTATACTCTACAAGGATAGAAGTATATTTAATTATAATTGCAGAATAATCAAGTCGTGCTTTCGTAATTAACTCTTTTAAATTTGAGGATATTTATATTTTTAACATTTATTTAATGAACTCTCATACGTAATTTATAGTACATAAAATTTACTCTAAATGGAATATATTTTTAAATTATTTCAAAATTCTAATTAACTATGTATACAATACTAATTAACTATGTTTATATATTTTTTTCTTTTCCATATTTTTAAACTATTATTTTTAAAATAATTTGAATTAACAAATTATTTTCAATATAAATGAAGTACTTCATAATCTTTAATTTGGTTGAAATCTTTAGCTATTTCTTTTAAATGAAAAAGTTTTTTTATATTATCCTTATATCGCGCGAGTGAAACTGCAAATAAAAGCTATTATATAAATAACAAAATCAATGACACGTTCGGGAAGTATCTAGATTTTGGGTTATAGGGGGGTGGAAAGTAACCTCAAATATTTCTTGTAAATATCCGTACGGTCAAGTTTTTTTTTTCTTTCCTGAGCTTAGCTGGTACGTTGTTCTGATCATATTTATTTTATATGGTGAAAACCTTGTTTGTTTATAGGATTTACTATGAAAACTACATATCCCATTAATACGAAACTTTCACGATCGGGTAACTTACAATGTCCAACAACAAAACAACAAAACGTAAACAACAAACAATCCATGCCGGAGCTTTGTTGGAGATTTCATTTTCTACTACGATTTTTTACTTACGGAACTGTATAACCCAATATTGTAAAAGAAAAATACTTACAACAAACAATTCATAGTAGCCAAACACATAACTGAACTTTGTTGTAGGTTTCTTTGTAGTTTACGATTTTTTCAAACATTATATTGATGATAGTCATAATTTTTTTGATAGTCATATTATTTATAATATTTTGTTACAATATTGGACTCTATAGTTCTGTAAATAAACATTATTGTATCTATAAACCGTAAACATTAATTTTGTAAAAAAAACTAATAAAACAAAATACAGTCATGTACCCTTGTTTGTCGGGATAAAGCCGAGAGGGGCAGCTAGTGTACAGTTGAAGAAATTTCAACTCAAAACGCATAACTTTCAGGTGCATGCCTTATACATATGTATAAAAATGATGTCCATAAGTTTTTTTTGCAGAATATCTAAAGTGAATTTGGAGAAAGAGTAAGTATAACTTTGAATATAGTAAGTTTTTTTTCTTTTTTTTATAATAATTCCCATGAAAATATGAACCTTTTTATCAAATTATATGTAAGTGAAAAATATCGCTTGGCACATATTTCCGCTAGGCAACAAATACACAGTGTTTTCTAGAAAATACTGACAAAGGAGCATATGAATCGCACAAATGCAGCAAAAAAGTTTTTAATTTTATTGCTATTTGGCGTTTTCCCAATGTTTTTTTTTACAATTCTTTTTTATTCTCAAATTTATTATTCAAAAATTTACTTTTGTTTGTTTTACAGAACCGCAGTTATTCAAAACACCACATACAAGTAACAATTAACATTTTATGTGAAATATAGTTCATAAGGTGCGATAATCTACTAAATCAAATACTATATGAAGAGGTATATGAGTTGATGTTTAAATTGCAAACTTAGAATGACAAAATAAAATTAAAAATTCAAATTTGTTCACGGCGTAAGGTAGTTCAGTAGGTGCGATAATCTTTGCTAAATCAAAGACCTATATGAAGGGGTATGTGAATAGATATTTAAATTGCAAAGTTAGAAGGACAAAATTAAATTAAAAATTCAAATTTGTCCACGACGTAATGTAGTTTATAAGGTGCGATAACCTTTGCTAAATAAAATAGCTATATGAAAAGGTATGTGAGTAGATATTTAAATTGCAAACTTAGAACGACAAAATTAAATCATAAATTCAAATTTGTTCACGAATTCAAATTTGTTCACAAATTCAAATTTGTTCACGAATTCAAATTTGTTCCCCATCACGTTTGAAATGAAATTGTATCTCCTCAAATTCAACTTCACTTACACACCGCACTCGATATGACAAATTGTTTTTGTATCATATCATCAACAAAATGTATGCTCGCCATTGCTATTAGCTAGATAAATTGCCTTTCGAATACTTTACATTCAAGTCAATGATGCTTAAACTGTATACTTCATTTATATCAAGCATGTTAACTTTTTTCCAGTGACTTTACTCTGCTCACTCAGTTTCAAGTAACAGTGAGATGTGTAATCAATGATTAATAACACAAAAAATATTTTTTGTGTACTATAGAAGTATTTCATTTTCTTTTTAATACTTAAATAAATAAAAACTGACCAAGTGCGAGTTCCACTCGCGTATTGAAATTCCTTTATTCTTTTAAATTGAAATTACTTTATTTGTTATAAATCGTCAATATCATGAACTTCTTAGCGCAAAATAAGTAGGGGTTAGGGCATATGTATTGTCATGAATATCTCTAAAACTATGACAACTATAAACATCGTTTTAACTTTAGGTTCAATAGTTTCTGAAAAAAGGGGACAGAAGAGGACATATTTTTTACACGTTTATCAATATAACTATGAAGATGTATCTGAAATGGTAAAAAAATATTTTTAGAACCTTATGACTAATCCTTTCAAACGATACCTCGCACGACATAAGAATTGAAAACAAAAAAAATTGTAATTAGAGTAAAACGTGTGTGACAGACAAACATACGGACACATGAGTGATCTTATAAAGGTTCTCTTTTTTTTTAGGGTACATTACGCAAAAAAGGCACTAAGGCCAAAACAATGGAAACAAAACGTAACTTAGCGTAATAGTTTCAGAGTTGTGTTAATAAAACAAGTAAGCATATTGAAAGACAAACCGAGAGGCAGGAAAAATCTAGAGACTAGTGAAAATATAATTTAAATTTATTTAGTAATCTGAATTGTATGGTATAAAATGGTATAAATTTTAATGGTATAAAAACCAACGAATATAATAATTCAAAATCGCTATATACTTACTAGTCCCTTCTAATATAAAAACATGAAACTTTAGTTGTTTAATTGTCTGTCATACTTTTTTTTTGCGTATAGGTAACACATACCTTGGACTGAAAGATAGGCTATATATATTAACCCAGCATTTACACAGTAGAATGATATACATAAGTGTCGAAAGAAATTATACCCGCACAAAAAAATTATAAGAAGAGTCGATGATTTGTTACTATTGGCATGTCGTCAGTTATTCACATAATAATCGTTTAGATGATAAATAAAATATTATTGCTGAACGTCATCATGTTTATTATGAAAACTTGTGAATACTTATATAAATGTATTGTCATTTACAGTTTAGTAGTTATTACGGCAATCATTTGTTATAATCATCATTTACAGTTTAGTAATTATAATGGTAATTATTTATTCTTGCGTGCACTTGGGCGGTACCTACGTATTCTTCGCGGACAGAGAATTCTAGCGGTAGAGCTTTGCGCGTGTACATGAAATCAAAAGCATATTTTCCTCTTACTACGCGGACGAAGCCGCAGTCATAGGCTGGAACCTAATATGCTCCTGCTCCTTTAAAGGATATTTTCATCCAAATTCATTTAATATTTTTTACTTAATACGCGGATAAACAAACAGATAAAAAATCCAAAAATAGCAGAATATTCATTAATTTTGCTAAAAAAATTAATTAAAGTTTAGATTGTTTAATAGTGGCATATTCCATACACTTTTTTATTTTTTTCGCTAGACAACATAAAATGTCACATAAAGAAGACAAACGCAACGTTTTTGCTACATGTATAGAGATTAAATAACTTTTTTTCTTAATAAGTTACTAATTATACACTGCATTCTGACTGGGTCACCCACGTCAACGTATCCGGTGTATATTTACGCTATGACCCAGTCTACGGGAGTAATTACGTAGACAGCTGGTGTAGCGTCGCACGCTCGCTCACGATTACGTCACTTCAGAAATAGGAAAGTCACGTCTGTCAAAACACGATGCACAGGACGTATCGAAACGTGCTGTTTGCGCATGTCGAGCTGTCGATCAGACGGGGCTAATGAAGGCATTGAACAAAGATTTCAGCAGAGAACATGCACGCTACGGATTGGCAAATTGCTGAATTGATGCAAAAATAGTAATAAACAATGTTTTGATTAATTCGTGTTTAATTTAATAGTGGTTTGTGATTAATGATTTTCAGATTTTAAATAACGATTTGTATCGTTCGTTTTTTTTAACCAATAATTCAGATAGTAAATTTGTCAAAGCTATAGCGGTGTAACAAATGTTATTTATCAAATTTGTAAAATAAATATAAAACTTCCAAAAATGTGTTAAAAAAAGTAGCTACCCCCCCTTATATTCTTGTAAATTCTTGTCAAGAAAATTAAAAATATTCATAAATAGGTAGGTAGATATTTAACAAATATAACAGTATCACATCACTAGATATCGTTTTTTGTCATTTGGAATCTCATTTGGAACCAAAATATTAATAGCAATTAAAAATTATAATTGAAATAAATTCATTCAAATTTAATAAGTTTTACAAATAATATAAATATACATTTTTTAGAATGTAATTTTCTCTAACAAAAATTTAAAGAAAATATCTACCATTTTTATAAGAATCGAAAATATTAACGATGTCCATCAAAAATATCAGTATCACCTTAATAGAGCAAGATTTTTTTACTGTAAGTTATTTAGTTATTTAAATCTAAATTACAACCATAATTTTTCCATTATCACTATTACGATAATGCAAAATTATAACGATTTTAAATTTGTCATTTAAATTTAATTAGTTTTACAAATTATACAACAACAATAAATAATTTGTATTTTCAAAACATTTTTTTAAAAACTCGCAAAAATATTTAATAACTGTTATCATTATGATATCGAACACTGTTGGTAAAAATATCGACAAATCGAAAATATTCATAAAAATTTCGATATTCATCAAAATAATATCGTCGATTTATCGGAGATAGTATTTTTGTCATAAATAATTTTGAAATTTAAATCTAAATTACAATCATAATGTTAATGAAAGTCAAAAAGTTAGGATTGATATAAATTGTTCATATCAGAATATATATAATATTTTGTAAAGCCATTTTTTCATATTTTAATATTCATTGAGTTATTACAGTGTTGACATAACACGATTAATACAAATTCTTACGAACAGACCGACAGGCAAAAATTGCCATATTAATAGGATTCACATTGAGCATCAAATCTAACAAATCTATAACTTAAACCTATGGTAAGATAACATTATTAGTCAAGGTAAATCGGTAGGGAGGATTCTAATGAAAGATAATTTAGTTACAAAAACGGATAAATTCCGTTTCTCTCATTCTGTCGAGCAAATCATGTGACAGACAATATATATTATAAAACGCAGCTTCCAAACTTTTAATTCAATATGTATACAGTGGGTATTGTCGCTTAAGAGACACTTTATTTGTTCATTTTGGAATATAAATACAGTTTTTCTCGCAATATTTTGCTTAGGACTAATATCGTTTTAAACGCCATGTTATCAGCAAATACATTCCACTAATAATTAGCATATGAAAAAGAAAAATAAATTATTATCTTTAAATATATGAATTAGAATCGTTTACTCTTCATACAATGAATCTTAAACGATTCTAATAATAAATATTGGATAGAATGTAACCAGTTGACACGTGACGTCAGAAATAACACGTCAGGACACGACACATCAGAATTTCATCGGTTAAAAACAATGGAAAAAAAATGAATGTACCCTTTTCTGTGTTCACACTTATTTCACACAAAATTGTTCTCAATTTAATAGAGGTTTTACACATCAAGATGTCAATTTTTTATCTTAATGTAATAAGCGCCATTAGTAGTTTAAACCAGGAGGCTATACCACATGATAGCATAATCAATGATGTAACAGAAGTATTATGTAAAATTGTGAAAATATTGCATTGAAAGTTAAAAAAATGTATATTATTGGAAAACTCAAATATTTTCGGTACGTGAGGTTTAAGAAGGAAGATGCATGCAGTATATTAAAAAAAACGTTAAAAATTTTGGGGCCAAATGTGTTAAAACGACACGTAAAAACATCCGAACTTATTGGAAGATTTTATTCCTTCGTTTAGAGGGTAAATGCAAATTATTTCTACAAATATTTCCAATTTTATGATTAATAAACTATATTTTCTCCTTATAAAATAACTTCTTACAAACTAATAAAAGGGAAAGTAATACGAAAAACGAGATTTGATACGAACAAAAAGGACATAATACAAAAAAGGGAATATAATACTAATAAAATGCAATATAATGACATACAAAATTAATGAATTAAATATCACTTTTATTTATTTACATACATCACTAAATTATATATAGACTACTACACAACAATATACATAAGCTAAAATCACTAAGTATTTACAAGAGCGTTATCGGTATATCGGTCAGTAGCGGTAGCCAGACTGCTGGCTGTACTGTTGGGTGTGCTGGCCTTGTCCCTGGGAAGGAGCGCCATACTGCTGCGAGGGACCTCCGAATTGACCTTCGGGACCGCCATATTTGGCATCGTTGTAGCTTCCTGTTGGTTATTGAAATATTTCTTTTCATTATTTTGCTGACAAGATCCTTCCATGGCGCACTGTTCGGGATGTGATCATTACTTTCTAAGTTATATTTATTTAAAACTCAGTATATCTCAATTCGATTCATTCATATTCAATTTATGACTGATTACGTTCAGTTTTGTATCGCCTTAAATAATTAAGACGTTCAACTTTTGCTACAAAACGTTTTCCTCAGTCTTGCTGAAGCCAATTGGCAATAAATATCAATCTCACCGTCATCGATGATGCCGGCGGCCTCGTCTCTGGCGTTCTGCTCCAAAGCCTTCAGGATTTCCTCGGGGATCGGTGGAGAGGTAGGTAGATGAGCGCCTTGGGGCTGGAAACCGTTCTCGTCGGCCGTGTAGCTAATGCTGTACTGCTGTCCGTCATCGCCGGTGTACGAGAAACCACCCTGTGCTTGCACACCGTTCACAGCATTGGCACTTTCTTCAGCCCTTTAGGAATTCAAAAAATTTTTAAATAATTACGTTTTCTTCATTCCGCGATATATAATATATACTTAAATTATCCTTTTTATTTTACGGAGAAAAATGCAATGTTTATTGTCGCAATGACATGTAAAACTTGTCGTATATTTCTAAACATATTATCATCAAAAGTGGAAAGACGTAAATATTTATGTGAAGTTGCTTATGATATAGATGGAGTTCTTACTTCATTCATCATTACATTGAATTTCCTCTTTTAAGATATGGAAAGGAATAATTACGGCATAATGTATTTATTTATTTATTTTCTAATGGCAGATTTAGATTCATTCACTGAAAACCTAGTTTTTTAAAAGAATGACGTACCTTAATAAATATTTATATGCGACCCCTGATGCCTACTGGCCAAAAATAGTTTCTGACTACTTTCTTTAGAAATTCAAGTAATCGAAAGAAATACCTGATTCCGTTCTCGGTTTCATAGCTGTAATGGAACCCATCAGCGGTGACATCGCTGTCTTGCTTCAATATGGCGGCATTACGTTCATAGGCGGCCTGAGGACGGGATGACTGCTGACCGCCTTGCGAGTAGCCTCCTTGGCCTCCTCCTTGCGAGTAAGCGGCGCCCTGCGAGTAAGAGGGGCCCTGCGAATAGGCGGAGCCCTGGGTGTGAGCAGGACCCCTCGAACCGCCCGAGAAAGCGGGACCTTGTGCTCCCTGGTAAGCACCAGCAGCCGATTGAGAATTCGGAGGAAGATATGCTTGGTTCAGTACTCCGGCCGAGCAAACACCCAGGAAGGCGGCGAGAACAAACTGAAATTAATGCAATAAAGCCATGACCCAATAAACAAAGCAATACTAATGCATTTATAATGGACTTTTGAACTTTGTAAAACATGTTGAGACAATCGTTCGACGTTCCGCTATTTCCTGTGTTATAACAAGAGAGCGTAACCTATGAGATAACTCGCGCTTACTTGCAGAGTTGCGAGAGAACTTTAAAGTTAAGTTTTAGCACCGAACAGTATTTGTAACAAATCCTAGTTCACATCTCCTTAAAAGAACGACTCGCAAAATCATAGTCGTTAAATTTTTAATCTAAATATATAGTATATAATTGTAAATGTTTTATTTGTAACAATAAGTTAGCGAGAAATATAAGAAAAGTATTTAAACCAGATTTTAAAATTTACATTTGAGCAATACTTCACATAAAATATATAAAACATAGTCTCAATAATGATGATTTATTTTTTATTTTACAAAATCTACGTAATTAATAAGAGTTTAATGCAAAACATAATATTTAAACACCAACTTTTATTACAATAAAATAATGAAACAAATAAAAGTATCTGAGCAAATTGCCTATTAAGAGAAGTTTGTTAATATTTACCAAACTAATTAGTAAAGTAATTAAATGTTTGAAGAAAGGAAAGGAGCGGAAAGACTAATTAGAAGTAAAACGTTAAAGTTTTATTTAAGTTATATTAAATTTACGTTAAAGTTATATTAAATTTAATATCTAATAAATAATTTAGAACGTTTAGCTAATAATTAATACTTCACGGTATACGGCACAAAATTATAATCGCGATCTCGAAAGGATTGTTCCCACTGGCGGCGCAAGAACAAAGCTTTTCAAATCAGATAACAGAAGATGTACTAATATGTTATGCACCGAAGGTTTCACAATCCATCTCGAACTATTTAAATACAGAACTACTTTACAACGTATCGCTCCATAATAAGAAACAAAACTTTAAAATTTACCAGTTTCATTTTGCTACTTTTGAGAGATGAAACACCGCTATCGGTACAAAGTCGAATGATGATACCAGCATCTTCTCATCCCCTTTTATACGGCCGGTCATTCTCTCGCTCGCCAGCGCAGCCTTCTTGTGAAATATTAACCTTAACAGCGCGTCTGGTTTGCCGTGTGAACTATTTAGTGGCATAATTATTATCGCGGATTCAGTGCCGGCAGTTGCGTCGACTTCGAACGTCGGCCGATTGCGTTTGTTTTAGTCACTTCGTGCACGGGGCTGACGATTCATTCGACTTCCTCGTAGGAGTTCACTAGAGGGCTCCAGTTTCGTAACGGCTATGGTATTTGATGCTGCTAATGGGCTTCCTGAATGCAGTTACGCTTCTCGAATCAATCATTATCACTGTTCGGAGCGGTGATCTTTTGAATGTAGTACTTTAGTAACGATCTTATTACTTTAACGAGTTTGTGTATTCAGGAAATTCATATAGAGCTATAAACACCTATATAGATATAAACAAACAAATGCTTGCAGTGATGAATATTCAACTATTATATAATATTACTGTGATGAATATTCAACTATTATATAATATTACTGTGATGAATATTCAACTATTATATAATGTTACTGTGATGAATATTCAACTATTATCATGATATCAAAGAAAGGGCCGACATGTATCAAAAACCGGTTAAATGCATATCAGACTACGCATAAGCCCAGGTTTCGCGGTCGTTTTACAAAATATCAAACTATATATGTTTTATAAATTCTTATTTCGTGCTTATATACGCCCGTAAAGTTCTATGGTAGCTGAATAAAGATTCTAATAAACCGACAGTTGGATTTCCCATTGCGATTCACCTTATATATTGTTTCTGAATTAATTATTGTAGAACATATTCTAATAATTGATATTAACTTACCCTAAGCGCACTAACGAGCTCAATCACCAATCAGTTCAGTCTGCGTTATTTCCTCATACTTAAAAGTTTTTTTAACAAAGAAATTGAATGACTCGAAGTGATTTCATTGGAAAGTACTCATTAAAGACGAGAGGCGAGTACACATTGCAACAGATTTAAAGCTTAATATTTCAAGGAAAATTGTACAGGAAAACGTGAGTGTATGCTGTAAGAAAGTGACTATTAAATTTAAAACTACATTCTAATAGGCTTTTCGAACGATACCCTACACGATGGAGTAAGCTGATATTTTTTTACATTCCCACTACTTAATAAGGGTTCCTTAAAACCTTAATAAGAGTTACCCGATAAATAACCTTACAATACTTAATAATACCTTAAACCCTTAATAAGGAAACTTAATAAATAACTTTATGATACTTAAAAAAGGTACTTTAAAACCTTAATAAGGGTAACGTGATAAATAACCTTATAATACTTAACAAGGATACCTTAAAAAATAGGAAAAAATTAATGGTTTATATTAATTCAGGTCCTTATCTAAAGTTTATTGCAAAATGTCACGCAAAATGTGCACGAAGGTCTGAAACACACACGATATGACGAAACTATAAGGTTTCCATATTTCAAGACGTGACCGTAAAAAAGGGAGCATAACCTATCATAATACTTAACATCCCATCGCTAAAATCATAAAGAATGCAGTAGCAGTATTAAAAGTCGATAAGTGTAATGACGAGTTAAAATTTGATTTGCTCAGCACAAATATTGCCTCAAGAAGAAAATCCGGAAAATAAATTTAGAAACCTGACAGAAAATATCAAAAAATAATATATTAAAGGAGATTTTGTAAGGATAGTGAGATAGGAAATCATAAAAATAGAAGAATACGTACAAAATCAATAAAGAGGACATTTATAATATTAATTATTTATAACATTTATTTTATTGAATATTTATAACATTTATTATTTATAACATGATCATCATTGGTAAGTGGTGTTTAGAATTGCATGTACCTATTTAAGTCCTTAGATGTGGAAGATGGTAAATCAGACCGCTATGTATATTGCTTCTAAAACAAAATATAATAATTAATGCTTTCAAATTTGTGTTTATAACCAAAGTATATCTGTAATACTAATGAGATACTCTTCATTTCATTTTGCATGCGTTTATTTTTATATCAAACATATAATTCAACTACTTTACTGACTATTACCTATCAGAATTTTAAGTTACTGCGAACTGTTTACACGAAGAAAACAATAATGTTTTCAATTAGTTACACCTAAAAGACTAAAAGAATTATAAATAATATAACTCCAAACTTTAGATGATTATTGAAGTAAAGTAAATAACGAAATATTTGACTAGAATCACCCTAAAAACAACAGCGCGCTGATTGATTAAAGCTCCAACGGATTCGTTACTGACATTAACATATTATTATTTGCTTGACCAATCGAAAGGTCATCAAAATTACTTTTCTATCACGGTTACATAACGATGTGATGTATTTCAATGTTGATGTTGCGTTTAACGAAAAAAAGTTATTTTATATTTCATACATACTTTAATAACTTTACTTCGGATAAAATCGTTTTTATGAATACGTTTATAGAATAAAATTATAGGAGGAATGAGAGCAAAATAAATTTAATCAAATTAAGATTAATAATGAATATTTCCAAATCTGGGACAACATAAAACTTTAGTTTAAAAGAGTCTATCAAACGGGATTCAGATATGATCGCTTTGTAATTATACCATTTGGTAATGGGAGTTATTGCAAAAAGTTTTTCTTTTATTTAGCAAATTTTCCAAAAGTAACTTCTACGTAATGGTGAATTGTTCCAGAATTTCAGCTCCAAACTTTACTTTTGGCTTTCATTTATAAAGAAGTTTTCTTTTCAATAAAAAAAGTGAAAGTATTTAAAATGTAAAATTAAATTTACTCTCACAAAAAAATTCATGACTGATAAATGGTTTACAGCTTACTACTGATTTCATTTTCATGACTGACTTTATGAACGGTGATCATTTTTTTATTCAGTTCAGTCAGTGCAACGAAACAAATAAAAAGTACCGTTGATAAAATTTCGTGTTAAATATTTTTTGTCGTATTGTGAAAAATTAAATTTTCGAACGATTGTCAAAATTTTCACCGTAGGCTTACATTTTTTCTTTTGTATCTTAACATCACATCACATTTCATTTTCTTTCCTAAAAGTTAAAACAATAAAACTGCAGAATTTCCATTTAAATTTGCTTAGCAGCAAATATGCTAAGAAACAAACAAATAGACATTCTAAAAATGATCTAACTTCTTTGTGATCTATTTATATTCCTTTAAATTTATATGGTTTTTAATTAATCTTTAATGTACATATCTGTTCACTTTCACAGAACTACTACGATTATAATTTTTCAGCTGTCTAGTTATTACTTTACTATCAAGCATAAATACTTATTGTATACGTTATGTCATACTTTATAAACTAATATTGAATATATTTGGCGTTAATTTTATAGAAATTCGTTATTCACAATTAAATGAAACTACGTGATGTAGTATTATTTCTACTTTCTTTAAGTTCTTTGCCACGACCTAGCTTTCGTCGTATTATATAATTATTTATTATATGGGCTATTAGCAAATATCTTTGCTAATAACCCACCTGATATTTAATTGTTTATAAACTAAGGTAGATCTTGATAAATTGTACATAGCACTAACAATTTTGACAATTTAAAGAAACATGGCTCCAGGTTTTGAAACTTAAACGGGAAAAATAACGACTTTTTTCAATACGACAGTGCAGATATCATATTTTATTCTACAGTATGAAGCCAAAACATCTTAAGAGATCAAGAGATGAAGCATCAAGAAAACATCTCAAGAGATGAAGCCAAAACATCGTCAATCAATCTTAACTATCGACTATTGCATGAAAATTAACGACACAATAATGAAAACCAGCGATTATTACTGAGCACGCGTTTGGGAAATACATAGACATGCATTCATTTTTTAACTAGTCCATATTAATGTAATTTTCGTATCTGTCTATAATCCTATAAGTATTTATTCTTCTTTAAACATATATATATATATATATATATATATATATATATATATATATATATATATATATAAATGGTCACAAGATGTACATCGAAAAAGAGTGAAATCGGTCAAGGTCACAATAGTGACCGGTCCCTACTTGCACTTGATTGTTCTTCTTTGCATTATTACAATTATTTCTATTGTAGTAACAACAATGTGTTACGATAGATGCAAAGTATTTGAGAAGCAACAGAAGCTGCAATACCATTGTGCAGCGACTTGACTGTACTTAATATAATGCAGGCGTTAACCTGTTATTGTTAAATACTTTCAATCCAGTAAGTACTGCAAGAATATAAAAAAAATCCTATTTTTTGTTCAATCTATCGATGTAGAATATATAAATTTAACAGTAGTATTGCTTTGCACCACGGATCATATTAAACAAGTATTTTAACTAAATCAATTAATAAATACCTATCAAACACTAGAAGAAATCACAATAGAAGACATATTTAGGGACTTATAAACATTTAAGAGTATCTAGAACTGAAATTAAACTATTTACAAATATTAATTTGCCACAACATAAACATATTGCCTACAATATCCTTCACATGCGTAAAAATATAGTGCAAAAAATGAAAGATTTTTTATAATATTTGGTTCAATATTTCGATAATGAGTTATTTTTTCGTATTTTTTAATATCTTTTTCAATATGTAATTTAAAGTTACTAAATTGGAAATTTTTTTTGCATTTCTCACAACAAACTGTTCCAAAAATGCCCCAAAAATAAAAAAAATCGAAGGTCATTATTTACCTCTTCTTGAATTCTTATACTATGCCATATTTTACGATCTACATACCATATCGAGGTTTCTCAGAAAATCGGGCGTAAATATAAAATAAAGTAAATGTATTGCCCACATGTTGCAAATTTGAAAATTCATCATATCTAGAATCATCTCTGTTGTTTTCCTATAGGTTTTGGGTGTCTTTCCAAAAACTCATATGCATTCATAATTTTAGATCGAGTAGTTTTATAAATATGGGCAAAAAATATTGTCAGTGTAGATCTAAGGACATAATGCTTAAAATCCTTTCAAATAATTCCATTTGCAAAAAAAATGTCGAGTATTTAATTTACCCCCAAAAATTTCCAAATGAATGTATTTAAGTTTTAGTTAATTGTATATGTAGGTTAATATACTCAAGTTATATTGTATGAGGAGTTTTCTGAACTATTTCTAAGAGTAGAGTACGAGAGTAGACAAGTTGGACTCATTATCAACAATTTGTAGACAAAAGTCACGATCGTCGACAGAACTGGTCAACTCTATGGGACTGGAGAGCTCTCTATTCCAGAGGTTGTCAACGAGTTTCCTTACTTCGAAATGTTACTAACCGATCAGTGTGGAAGCGGCGGAGAAATCAAGAGATGGACCAAAGTGGCCAAGACTACAATGAGCCAACTGACACATCTTACGCAGGACAGGAATGTTTCCATTATCACCAGCCGTTGGTGTGACTAAGTAACCGCTATCACTGATCTTCCTGTGACAACCGCCCTGAGAGAACTTATAAACCAGACAAAGAGGAAAATTATACATAAAGCCGCGAATGCCTTTCAATGACACTACTTTCGTAATCGAAGGAGACGACCAATATGAAATTATTATGAGAAAACTCAAGTTGCTCAAGGGGTTGCTATGAAAAACGGCTCCGTCTAAAGGACGAATACACACGTAAGGAATCTTATAAGAGTTCCAGTTTTTTTCTTTTTAGCAACGGAACCATAAAAATTACGTACTTACCCAATAATTCAATTCCAAACTTAATTACTAAAACTATGAACAATATGAAGAATAGCTGAGAGAACAAAAAAAATTTTAAAAAATCGAAAGGAATTTCATATTTTTCAAAAATGTCTTACTATTGCGACTGTTTCCCCTTAATTTTACTACAAAATTTTTATATGCTAATTCATGTATACTTTTTTATTTATTCGCGTTACATTGTTTTAATACCACTACATTTAAATTGGTGATAATTTAAGAAAATAATTATTTTTCTAAAAATTATTTTTTTATATTTATCCGCCATCACTAATAAAAACCAAAAAGGAAAGAAAATTGTATGTAGTTTCTTGTTACTTTGTATGACACTAAACCATATTATTTTAATCTTTTTAGTCTATCTCTCCGTCGTGTCTGTTCTTCCGCAGTCTTTCACAAATTTATCCCATTTAAATAAAATTTTGTACTCTATGAAAGTCACTTCAAAAAAAAAAATAAACCCCACAACCTAACTTATGTCAAGGCAGACTCTTATACTAATATGTGGATATCTGCCTACTTTCGCCACCGTCCTGAATAGTTGACTTTTTAAACACACAGCTATACAAAATTATTTTATTAAAAATTACTGAACTAAGTCCGATTCGAATTCCAGAAAAGCATCAGAAAAAAGGTAATTTCACGCGAAATTTAAAAAAAAAATGGTCTTTTTAAAAGCTATTGCAGACGAGTAGACGGACAGATAACACACATTCTGCGTTAAAAAGTTTGTACTGAGATCTCACGAGTTAATGCTAATAATACTGCTATCGTTAGATTAAATTATGTTATTACATGTGTTTGAAATTATGAATTCAGTGCTTATCTTTGCAAAATCTCGAAGATTATTTTTATAACATTACGTAATTAAAAATACAAGGTCAGTGAGCGTTTATTCTCATGTTCTAATTCCGCACATTCAATTGAATATACGGTTTGTTTTAACTACACTTATTCTGGCGTTTGGAAGACAGGAAAAAAATTGGAAACATGAAAAGATTGCTAATTACAGTTAATAGTTTACCTGTAGGTTCGATGCTGCGTGTAAAGTAACAGTGCTATTGCATTCTTTAAAAATATTATTTTTAAGCATTGCAAAATGGTTTAATGGCAACGCATAAAATCTGGAAAGCCTCGTACTATGCGAACATGATATATATATATATATATATATATATATATATATATATATATATATATATATATGTATGTTATATATACTCTATATGGTTCGGCGCACTGGAAGGGATGTACTTTCATTAAAGAAAATTTTCCGTTTATTTTCTATAAATAAAGCTTTTAAATAAAATTTTGCATCATGAGGGATTCATATGTGTTAAGGCACATATAAAAAATGATATCGCAAGAACTTATATAAAATAAAAGAAACGACTTATTCGTTCAATTGAATTCCGTACAATACGTGAGAAAAGAAATATCGATTATTTTATTTCTGTTCTCAAACATTTTTATACGAATGTTTTTAGGCCTCAACTCTAGAGTAATGTATTTAATATTATTTATAATTACGCCAAATTCATTAAACGGTTGTAATAGACGGGTATACAGGAAAATAGTCACACGTGTAAGTGATTTGTATTAAAAATATTGAAAATTTTTGTTGTATTTAAGAAAAAATTTTTTCTATAATTTTTCATTTTCAAATAGAAATAACTTTCGAAACCATATGCTTATATATATATATATATATATATATATATATATATATTGTATGTATGTATCTTTGTATACCTGTATGCAGAAGAGCTATGTGTTATATCGCTGGGATGTTTGCATGTAGAATATATTCCTACCTATTACAAAAATACTTATACAATTTAAATAAATTAGGCCCAATTTTTTGCACTTTTTAGAAGACATCTTAAGTGTGATGTCACTGTAACATGGGCAAGACTTGAGCGGTCAGGTCTAAAGAAAATCTTTGCTAGTGATTTGTGGAAGATTGAAAATTTTCTTTGCCAAATTTATCCATGTACTTCATAATGAAAACTTTCAATTTTATGTCACACCTATTTACAGATTTACATTGACCCTCATGAGAAGCACTTAAAAATCCTCCCGATCCATATAGATATGGGCATGTGATACAGGAAAATATGAGCATGATAATCTCTGTTTGCGTATATCTCTGCATAAAAGAGTGAAGGCAAAACAAAATGTTTCTGAAAAATTCACTGTCAAAATAGCGATCTCGGCAAAAAAAGTTTAGTTTTTTTGTAAAAGCACTTCAAATATCCTCAGATATCAGCACTTCAAATATCATAAGAATAACTTTTATGGATAATAGAAATGTTCTTTTTTATAATTAGATAATTACTTGCCCTTCTTTTCTTTCCCTTTTCTTTTATATTAAATATAAGATCGTTTTTTTTTTATAAATGTGCCCTTACTTTTTCTTATTTTAATTTATCGCCAGTAAATAGACACATACGTAACTTTTAAAACCAATTATTTATTGTATGTGCCTATAAAAACTATTTATAGAAGATTATGGCTTATTTTTTGCTGTAATAATCTACATACCATTCTTTTCTTTCGCTTATTTTTCATATTAAATATAAGATCATTTTGTTATAAATATACCGTATTTTTTCATTTTAATTTATCGACAGTAAATAGAATCATATATATATTATTTATTTTATGTGCTTGAAAATTGTGACTTACCGTTTTACACATTTTTATAAAGTAATATGGATATACCGAGTATGTATATCGAGCACATTAAATGTAAAGCCATAAATATAACTTATATGCGTAAGTCATTTGAGGGATTTTATAAAACGTACATATTGACATTGAACGATCAATGAGAAAGGAAGAGTTTCGTAAAACTCGCGTAGAAGTAGGGCAAGTACGTGATCTTTTGACCTATGAGTAGATGTTCGATAATCAAGAATGCAGGTGATACCGAGAAATATTAAGAAAGACGATAAGTTCAGAACGAACGTGCGTGCCGCTCTTCAAATCCGGATCGAGATTGCGATCTTAATATCGGAGACCTTGATATGAGTATTAAGATACGACGTGGTACGTAATGGCTATTGGAAATCAATATCCTTTTTCTATCGGCTTGTGGTTAACCGCAGACTTCTCGTCCGTCTGGTACAAAATAGTTGAACTGAAATAATAAATACTTTAGTTCCAAAATGATTATTACAAAAAATATTGTGAAAATAAATACTTTGAATAAATAAACTAAAGCCGTTCCCACAAAGATTGTATAGAATAAACTAGAAAATATTAAAAATGATTGGTCTATCACAAAACTTGTTCAAATATCTCCTTTTATTTGTCGTTAATAAACTTTACTATTCGATTAAGTTTATTTATTTATTTATCTACTTTAATGTATCTAAAGCGGAGCACTGCGGAACCAGAGTCCCGCTGTGCGCCGCATTGTCAAAGGCCGTACGTACGTCTTGTGATCAACCCAACACCCAACAGCGAAGATGAAGTTTACTCATTAACCATAAATTACAATAATATTAAAGCAGGATAAAAGAAAAATAGACAAAAGAAACACAGTAAAATTAGATTAAGAGTAATGACAAAATAAAACAATATAAAAAAATTAAAAATTGCTAAATTTATATCACTAATTTGTCAACAGCATACAAATATATTTGGACCAATGTTACACAGTCCGCGGGTTTTTTATTATCGACTAGCCTGAAGTTTCACTTGGTATTATAACTTGGGTAACTTAACAAGTAATCAACATTTATTTTAAATTTTGGAAAGGAAATCTTCCTATATAAAATGATATCATTGTTTAATTTTTTTTAAATGTTTGTTATGTTTAAATTACATTTTTAAAAATTCTCGGCCACGTCTCCGTTCGTCGGTCTGTGCATAGTGGTCTGTACGTAGAACCGACAGGTCACTACAAATCACTATTTTTGACCGATTATCGTGCTTCCTTTTTCTAATTAAACTATTAGAATCAAAATCTATTGATTTATACAATTATTTGTAAAATAGTTTAATTTTTGTAAACAATTTTCCACAAAAACTTATTTTTTCATGCGTGGCTACTTTTCTTTACCTCCGTTTCATGCGGATGTTTTTGCCACTGCTTTCTGCTCACTCCTTTTTTTCTGTAAATTTGTCTCTCAACTATTTCTTGAAATTTATTATTTAAATAAACAAAAAAAGTTTTTAGTTTTACAAACGGTTTAATTTTTCGAACTGATTATCATATTTTTTACATTTGTTTTACATTGCTAGAAGCAGTAAAGACCTCTTCAAAATTTGTCTTTATTACTCAGCTAACCAAATAACGCACAAGTGCTCAATCCAATAAAGAAACGAAAAGTGAAATTAATTTAAATGTTTCCAACCCTGCTGAAATTAGCAAGTTTTTGATCTGATATTAAAAACTGTTTACAGCAATATTAATGTGTCTATAAATAGAAAAAGACCAAACGACACTTTACGTCGCACTTTGTATTTGTCTTTTCATCTATTTATATGGTCAAAATTAAAGAAAAAAATTAAAATTTTAAGCATATCTTGATAGCTGTAAGTCTACCAATGCTGAAACGAGTGTCATGTCAATAAAAAAGCTTACATTTTTAATGATACCACCGGATATCGAAAAGAGGCTTCTGGCAGGTAATTTTCATTTCAAAACTTCATCGCATTCAAATCCCTTAAAGATATTTATTGAATTATTGCACAATTATTAACTAACTTATAGCAATGTTCTTGATGCCTTTTAGAGTATCAGCAAAATTCTCCAAATAAGGAAGTATGACCAATCATCTCGGTACGACACAGAATATGACCAACAACGTTGTTCAAAGTTACAGCTCTCTTGACTTACGAAATAACAACATTTGAGATGAAATATTTCTTCTACTATATCGTGAGAGGTATGAGTGCACCATAATACAAGAATAAATCAGTCTTTAGACAACGTTGCAGAGAAGGATAAAAGTTGGATAATTTTAAATCGTGTAACATGAATATTTTTCCACAAGACATATTTCCTTATTAATTCTGCACTCTCATTAAAACACATCGTGGTGTTTTGTTAAAACTTTTAAAAACCGAATATATTTTGATATATGTAATTTTTATAGAAAGTAGACAATCGATTTATGTAAGTGATGAGTCGGCAAATTTCCACCCATTTATCGCATAATTCAAAACAGGCAAGCTGTCCGCTAAATGTCTGCCGTATTCGTTAGCACATGTTTACTTATATTTTATCATATTTACTCATAGAGACTACTCTCTATATTCATAAAAAAATTAAAATAGATAGTAAAATAAATCTCATTTTATTCAATGATTTTTAATAAAAAAAGTTATATGCGTCAACTCCAACGCGCGACTCGCGTTTTCTCCGTAAGTACGATTTTCTTGGAATTTATAAAATAGGTAACACTATACATAAATATAAATATCAATATCATTAAATGTAAATGGGAATTTTTTTAATGAAAAAATGCTGACAATGTAATCATTTTCAAGTAAAATAAAAATTAACAAGATCAAATTTATACAACAAAACTAATAACATTTAGTGACGTCACTCTAAGAAATTAAAATTAAAAGGGACTTTTTAATTGTGTAGGATAGAAGACACCAAATATTCACACATAATCATATTTAATTATTACATCTTGATATAAGCAAACGATTGTAAACTATCTGTGTCACACTCCGTCATTGCGATTACGTCATAAGAAAATGCCAAATAAATATTCTGATATCTCACTCGAAAAATGCGCAGAAATGTTGTGCCAAGAGGCCACCTAACGGTTAGACTTTTTTAACGTTCTGAACTTTGTACGCCCTGAACTTCTGATTTTACTGCTTATGAAACTTCATACCGGCCGCTACATATGAAAATCGATTCTTAAGGAGTAAACTCCAAAAAAAAATCCTCTTGATTTGAAAAGGTTTTAATTGGTTGAATAGTTTTTTTACCAATTTTCTCCCAAAAATGTCTCCCTCCATAACTTAATATAATTCATTTTACTTTTTCTTAAATAAAGACTCAAATAAATCGTCACTTGTTAATGTAACCATCGTCTCTGTTAACCATTGTCAGAAGCTAACAAGGTACGGTCCTCATTTTAATAATATTCAATTACTCAACAACTTTGTTTTAAACTCATTAGATTGAGGTAAAGGTTGAAGTCATTAGATTGAGGTAGAAAAAATAAATTATTTTAAATTAACCTGGTCTCCTTAATACATTTTTACTAATAGAAACAACTTTCTCATCGCCACATTTATGTCTATAAATAAATAAAGCACGTTTCGATTTCATAAAACCACAAATGATGAATGGCGAAGTTTTTGATATGTATTGTGCGGATTTATTACGTGAATAATACAATTCGGTTGAGTGCCTATCGATATGAGTCATCATATTCCGAGGCGAGTTAATGGAGGATGCACAATGAATTCCGCTTCAAAAAGGCGTATCATGATCTCAACCTATTGAGTCAATTTATTAAAACAACACTACGTGAGTAGTCATTAGTTTTGGTGCTCATGAGAAAGTACTAACATTCTGTTTGCACGCCATTTTTAAAGAACATGTTTTATTATGAATGATTAATTGAAAATGAAATTGGCCCTAAATTTGGAATGGATTTTGATGGGCCTATTTCTTTTTGGAAGATGTTTGTGGGCTACTCGCTCGATCAACAAGTGGGATTGTAAAAAGGTAACAATAAATAAACACCTATGTATTGGTTTGTTTAATAAGTTTTTAGCTATGAATTTGGGCTTTATCTCGAAAGATTTTTGGAATTCATAGAATATTACAAGGTATAAATAAACTGAAATTCTCTCGATTAATCACGGATAGCTCCAGACTTTCAAGTTCATTATTTTATATTTGGCAGTTCATTATATATTCAGGTATATTTATTTCTAACTTTAAATTCCAGATTCGCAGAAAAAAGTTAAAAATTTTATTTTTTTCAAAACCTGATTCGATGATTTTCTATGAACTCTCCACATTAAAGACAAAGAAAGTGCATGGCTAATCTACCCTCGGAAGAATCTGATCAGGAAATCTGTCGCCCAACATTAAAGTTAACTGCATCCATAGTAACAGTTAAGTTTTCGATCGGAATGTCCGATTTTACGTATTCTGATTTTATTAATGCCTAAATGTGTATGGCAAACCTCGCAGTGGAAGTTCTACTCAACTGGAAAGGTTTTTTAATTATAGAATAGGAATTAAGTTATATTATTATTTTTCCTTACTTAGTAGTTTTAGTGAGAATATCATTACGTAGAATCGCTAAAGATTTATTTTTATTTTATAATGAATTGATTAACAGTTATGAGTATTTATAGCATTGCAGTAAATGATATTATAAATCAACAAAACTCTAAAACATATAATTAGTTCTTAAATATATTTATAAAAATCTTTATGGATATGTCAAATTTATTAAATACCCTCTTTCCTTTCAACAGGAGACATACTGCAACATACTCATACTACTTTTCATCGTACTCGAGAATATTATATTACAATTTATAAAATTGTAAAAGTAATTTCATTTATCACACCTGCGTAAAGGTATTCATTGCTTCTCACTGAGAATTTCACTAAGACAAAATTCACTAGTTTTTAAAAGATTTGTCGACTTTAGAACTTGGGTCAACTTCACCTACGTAGAACCCGTACAGACATTTTCAACGATAAATTTCGACTTTTGCCCATAATTCAAAGTAGCTATCTTAAAACGTTCACATTCATTATCACTACAAGATTAGCTTAAATTCCTCATTGCAACTCAATAACTTAATCTAATTACTCTGCTCTACAGCTCTTACAAAAGTATTTAAATTTTCAACCTCACCTGCAGCTATCACAATGAAATCGGTCTCTCTTGTGAATAGTTATGTTTCTTAATAATTTTTTTTTCAGAAACAACTTGATCTATATCACATTTTTCTTTCCTACTTTTCATTTTAGAGTAATTTTCCGTCAGTTACTCTTTTACTACTTAACGAAAAATGCTATCGTAACAAAATTTTAAGAGTCTAGAGTGTCTAACATTCTTTGTTCACCATCATTACAGGGAGGTTATTTTGTTAGAGTTTTTCGCCTTTCCTAACTGACAATTTCTATCAATACTTCTTTTGGATTTTATGTTTTTAATTACGTTTCTTCTTCGTATTAGATGAATTATTATAAGCAACATTTGATGTTGATCCTCAAAGGTCGATAAGTATTTGGGCAATAAGTATTTTCTTTCATAAATAAGTTATTAATATCTTTTAAATTTAATATTTTCACAAAATGTTCTACACGAATTTGACAATATATTTCCCCCATTATTCCTTTGAGGTCCGATATTCGCGGACGATCATGTCTTTGCGGTCCGATATTCGCGGACGATCATGTCTTTGCGGTCCGATATTCGCGGACGATCATGTCTTTGCGGTTCGATATTCGCGGACGATCATGTCTTTAACTAATTTTCTGCCTTCCTTCTCTTTTTTACAACATTTGAGATGTTACTTTTTCATCATTTCTTCCATTTTTTAAAAAATATTGTTAATATGATTGTACCTTCAATTTACGTTTTTTTTCTACTTAACACATCTTATCTGGTTTATTTATTTAGCCCCATTTTGTACCTAAAACACACAAACCAGTGAAATCAGTCATCCACTGTGAAAAAAATTCAATAATCAATTATTTTTAAATCCATGTGAAATTATCGAATTGTTTTAAACATGCGCCTGTGAAATACATCGTAGGCAATATTTCTTTAGTCAACAGTCCTACTCACTAATCATCAAAACTTATAGAGTATTTCCGGTCTAGCTACAATCTTGAAAGTCGGTATAATGGGAGGTCGTATAGGACAAGTGGGGGAAAAATCAATTATTTCTAATTCTATGCGGAATTGTTACGGAGGTAAGCATCGATGGAGAGGATGTCAACCACATTTTATATGCGAACCTACCTCGCCGCTGAAATGTATGAAGAGAACAGCGGAAATATAAAGTCGTATAAATCAATTCATAAAATTAGTTCATAGCATTTAAACAATAGAGTATGGAGTCGAGTAAAAGAGATGCCAATATAATAAGTTGTTGGGCTACTCGTACTAGCATCTGTTTTTTTTGTTTTAATTCCTTGTTTTTTTTCGAATACGTTATTGGGCAAAAAAATTAATAAAAATAAATCTAATGCTTATTTAACATAAATATTTCTTATCTACAAAATCTCTTTATTTATATCTGTACTTTAATGTATCTAATTAATACATATGGTGAACTTATTGCTACAAAAGCAATCTCTTACAGCCACCCATAACACCGGTCCAGCCCAGTTCGACGAAAGGCCGGGAATCGAACACGAATCTCCGCGGTGCACCGCATCATCAAAGGCCGTATGACTTGTGATCAACCTAATACACCACGGCAATGACGATCAATTCAACATACCATGACGAACGTCTCGGGAACAAAAGGCGTTACGCTTTTTTCCAATTCTGTGGGCGATTTGCTAAAATTAGCACAGTTTTTCATAAATAATTTTATTTCGTGTTATTAAAAATTAACAAAAATTTTACATAAAATTTAATTATATGGCAGTATACATTCCATTTCATTTAGTGATGTAACTTGTTAGGGGAATATTTTTATCGACTTTCTTCAATAAATTGTTCACAGTTATATTGTTGCAAAAGTGTGAGAAATAGGAATTTAAGGGTATCATTTCATAGAGGAAATATCCATTGATTTATTCTAACAGATTTAAATATTGTAATTAAGGGGTTTAAATATTTTAGAAGACAAATAATGCATTTTGTGCCATTTTAAATATTTTTAAATTAAACTGAAGCTCATTTCAATAAAATTTTTGGAAACAGCATTAAAAGCAATAAATTAAATGAATTCATTAAAATATTAATTTCGCTGTAATAAAAGAATTAAATTATTGTAACTGTCGTCGATACAAATATGTAGATACCTTCCATCCACTTATTATTCTGTTAAACTATGCCATCTGTTAAACTAACGAGCCAAATGTAATTGTAAACAGAGTTAATTTTTGAAAACATTTAATAGCGCTTTTGCTGATAATATCGATACTATTAATTTTTTTAATCAAACATGCTCTTTTTGCTACTGACCTCTCTGAATATTCGTTTTTAAAATACATATAATTTTCAGAAAGACAGCATTTCGGAAGTTTCAAATATTAATATTACATTGGATGTAGTTTCTCTCACAAAATTTTCTCTCTACAATTTTAAATAATCTATAAGTGTAGATAAAATATATAATATCTTGAAAGGCATTTGTAGAGTTCTAATGTTTAGGTACAAGCCTATATATACTATAATAGATGCAGATACCAATTTATAAACTAACCATGAAAATGTTGAATGCTTATATTTAGCTTGTGGTTTATAGTACGTAAATATAAGTTATCTCGACATCATTATGTAAATTTAGGGAAAGAATATCGTATTTAAAAATTCACTTGTATCCTTTTTCACCTACAAAAAGTGGCCGGCTGTGAAATGTTGCGAACAAGAGTACCGTCTACATGTTGCTAACCAGTAATTACTATTACTTCTAAAAATATTTATACATTTTCCTTCTGTGTTTTGGCATCCTTAACACATGATTAAAATATCATTAAATATAAGGATTTTTTATAATCATACAATTTATAGGGCAAAGGAAATGTAATGATATAAAGTCACTTAGAATTATGGTAATATCAATAGAATCGATATACTATAAGAAAAATTGTTTACTGCCTCTGAAAATAGTTTGGTACTTTGCATAAACTACAACATTAAAGTTTGCAATTCCTGTATGATTTTATATACCGATAAAATTATTAAAGGAAAATCAATGTATTAAACAATTAGTTATATGAAAACACCCAAAACAAAATATTAAACTATATCACGTATTTTAATTTAAAATAGTCGATATAGGGCACATCACCTAACATTTCATTAATTTCAAATGGTAGTGAATTATTTTACAATAAATTATACTACATTTTTGTAATAAAAGTGGACTGACTGATGATAAGAGACATTGTTTTTAAATTCACATGTCCTTTTGCGAACATAGTTTTTGCACATAAAGGAAAAACGGTTTATCTCAGCTCGACTGACGATAAAACGTACCTAGATCTGATGTGAGTTCGTTTACAAAAATTATATTAAACTTTGACAAACTCCCTACATGCGAAGTTTGGACGTATTATACCCACTCTTTCGTAATTATTCATTTTAATTATATATTTACATCGTACTTTCTGAAAAAAAATTTGTTTTTCTTTCAATAAAAATTAAAATGTTATCAATGGTTTAATAAAAATACTATGTACACTTCAATGTTAATAAATGCCTAAACGTGTATGGAACTCTCGTAGTGCGAGTACAATTCGGGCTTGACGCATTTTTTTCAGTAAAATTAGAAGATATCCAGTTGCCCTTTCAGTGGAGGAATTCCCTAAAATATGCGACAGGGACTTCATTTATTTTATTTGTTGATTTGAGCTTAATTAGTGTGGTTATTTTTATTTTCATTTAAATTATACTAGTTTTTCTTCAGTAATCATTTTTACGTCTCAAATTACTCTGTATCAAGATAAAAGTACTAGTTACTTATCTTTTCTTAAATAAAAGTACAACAGGCTATTTTAGCAAAACTCTGTTATTACAAGAAATTTTAAAAATACTGAACAAATTTTTTTACATAATAAATTACCATTATTTATTAAAATATAATTTATTAAAACTAACTGTAAAATCTCCGAATATACTCAAATATATTTAGTTAGATTTTTATCACTGAGCCATGGGCGAAACTCAATTACGAATAAAATTAACTAAAACATAAAAAATGAATGTAATAATATAATATAAAAGTAAAATACTTTTAAATACTTAGTAAATATAAAACTGAATTCTTAAATACAGTAAATAATTTCAATTATTCTCATAAATAAACAAATTATAAACATAAAATCACGCAAAGTTTATTTCAATATGGAGAGACTGAGAAATATTTGTTCACGTCGTACATTTATTCGAGATATAAATGAATGTTCGGAATAAAAATATAGGTCCCGATACTTCAAAACTGATATCAAACAAACTGAGGCAACTAGCCTATAATTTCTGAACTGTGTCAAAATGAAAAAAAAAATAATATTCTTGAAACTTTTGTATGGGTCCTTATTCCCGCTGTAACTTGACGTCTCGACAAATTCGAGACACGGCAGCCGCACACGGCCGACTTGGGGTGCATATCGGTACAATATGACAAACCAGTGATAAAGTGTATGGTAATTTGGAACAAAATTTTTGTTAAATAATTTTTTCAAATTAAAGAAGGACAAATAATGATTTTACTACTTTTTCGCATTTCAAGCTAGTATAATAATTTGGAATTAATCCTCTAAAAAACATGTTCTTTTTTAAAGATTTTGATGAGAAATGGGTGGCAAAAAGTCGATATTCAAATAATTAATATATAAAACCAATAAAAGTAGTCAGCTTGGTTTATAGGTAAAGTTTTGATTTATTTTTTCATATATAAATCGTTACAACACATATTCCCAGAGTTTAGAGTAAAGTTGCCATAAATACAGAAAAACTTGGAAGAAGAAACAAGACCTACACGGGAAAAATCTGTTTACGCAATTATTAAAATAATAATTCGATATTTGATTGTCGGATCTGGCCTGATAATCACTAATTAATAAAATTGTAACAGTAGTAAAGCTTTTTTTTGGTTTTCCTGGCTATTCGTTTTTCTTTTGTTTTATGCTAATATTTTTAGCTACAAAATAATATTGGGGAGTTTTCACTCAAACTTAGCACAAGACAAATGATCCACAGTTCAAGATAGCACAAAACAAATGGTCTATAGCTATTAGATAATTAAAGCTATTTATTATTAGATTCATTACAGATCGATTCTTTGAAAATACGTAAAAAATAGCTACAATACAGCCCAAAACTAGCAGCGCAATTGTGGATTTTTCTAACGTGTCATTTTAATTTGAAACAACTGTATAGTTCAATAGTCTTTGTGTTGGGTTTCTAACTGTGATTTACTTTCTATAATTTGTTTTTATATTAGTGACATGTAACTAACGTTTTGAATGTTTTCCTTTTCTCTATACTTTAATTATTTTTTTTAATAAATATAAAAGAAACGGTGTGATCCCTTCTAATGACAGGGCAAAGAAGAGTGAAACCTCTGCATAATTTCAATTTGCTTTATTAAATGTAATTGACAACATTACGTAAAATAAAATTCATTACGCGTAAAGTAACAGTGATCACGTTTTTGCGTGGCCTTAATTGCTATTTTATTTTTGCCTCCCTGTCTTCGAGTTTATGAACGTAAATAATTATACTACTGTAATAATAGTCCACAGTTTCATTAATTAAGAAGAGTTACGGGTATTATGTCACTTTTTATTAATTTTAGATATTTTATTTCTGCATGGTATTTTAAAAAATGTCATCAATCACCATTATCACTTAAAATATTTGCGTACAAAATAACAAAGACTTAATTTTGTGGTATGGTAATGTAAAGAAAACTGAAATATTTCTATTAATAAAAATTTATCACTTTATGAGATAAAAATAGCCTTATTTGTTGGTAAAATGTAATCAAGTTTACCCAGCATTAATTTTTCGATATAAAAGAAATTTCACGTCCAGCTAAAAATAGTTTGTCATATAATTATGTATATATAAAACAGTACAAACCATATTTCGGCCACAAATTGTTCGAATTCACAAGCTGCCTTCTAAACACATCAAAAAATTTAGCAGCAATTAACCTTAAACACGTAATGAATGTAAACCACATTACCAACACCGCCTCGAAACCCACTCCCAACGCCGCCATCGACATTTTATAACATTATAAATGACATAATTGGTTTAAATTGCAGTCCAAAGGCAAACAAAAAAGTTCAAGGTTGCCCGCGCGGCTGAATTACGCGAAATTAACAACGTTAACTCGCCATTAAGTAACTCCCAAAGTTAGACTCGTCGGTCGCTTCCACGTAATTAGTGGTCAAAGCTTCGGAAATTAGAGGGAGATATTATCTACCTATTCAAAATCAAATCTCTAGAAGCTCACCCACAGGGTATGGGGTTTGGTAATTGACGGTCGAGGCGCAGTACCCTATAATTTTCTGTGAACCTATTTGTATAAAAAAAAAGAATATATTGCTATTTAGAGAACTATCATTTATTATCCGTACCAACTAAATATGCGTTACACATTACTTTACCATATTTGTAACCTGTAGACAAAAACTGATTTAACTTTTTTATTTGATTTGTATTTTTTGTGTAAATGTCTAATTTAATCCAGTAACAACATTTTCAGTCCAAATCTCCAAACTTGAAAATAGGTTCCTAATAACGCTTAATAACGTGGAATAAAAAACATTTAAAAATATGTGAATGTATGTACAAGTTCCATAAAAATGTTATTTCACTCTTTTATAGAATTTGTGAAATATAATTTTTTTTCATTAGTTTATTGTACTTACATTTATTTGAGGTTTACCACGTAAACTTCAACTGTATAAGAAAATCTACGTCCCAATCGGTGCCTTTATTTCAAATTAGGCGTGAACAAATATAAATGAGAAATTAAATAATTAAAACTCCCCTAGAAATTAAATTGGATTCCACGTTATTTTTTAAAATTGAATAAAAAGCTGTACAAATTTCTAAAAAAAAATTTAAAACAAACAAAAAGGTAAAAATTACCAAGTTTTTACTCACGACTACTAGTTTGATACTCGACTCTGTAATATCTTAACTACACCAATATTTCTAAGATTGTTTTCACATTTCTTCAGCTTCTCCAGTAAAAAGCTAAGAAAATAATAAGGAATATAAGAAAGCAGATTTTCATAGCAATTTCAAACGATTAAACTTTATCTTCAGTGTATTTTTTTTATTACTTCTCAACTCTTTGACATCATATCAAGTACTTTTCAATAAAATATAAAACGTTTAGTAAAAACAAACTTCCCCTTCCATGTAAAGCAATAATGGTAATAGTCCAAAATATATCAGATCAAGTGAACGTTTTTATAGTAATGAAAATTAAAAACAAGTTTTAGCGATCCTTACCTCAAAAGATTAAGCTTATAAAAAATACTTATAAAAAATAAGATGTAAGATTAATATTTTTTTTACCCTTCTAAGATCACTTATGCATCCCTTGTCCGTTTGCCACAGCCATGTTTCTCAAAAATTTAGCATAGTAATAAAATATAGCAAACCACATATATCTCAAAAGCTGATACTCAAAAATATTCATACAGAAATTTTGAGTGGGATGAATTAAGAAAGTAGGGTATTTTTGAAAGGGCGTTTAGAGATTTTCTATAAAACCTTCAAAAAATTGTCCACCTGTTTATTTACATTAAATGTTATTAAATATTTATTGCGCTAGGAAATCCATTTTAGTGACGAGTTATGATAATTAAACTAATTTCACTTCAAACGAGACACGGCATACTCTTTGCAAATTAAGTACTTCAACATTTTCCATTTTTGTCAAACCTTACTACGCAAAATAAAACTCTAATATTAGAAATACGAAAGTAAGTTTTTAATTTGTTTGTTTGTCACACTTTCCCACCTGAACTAGTCAATCGATCTCCGTGTTTTTCTTAAGTGTATAGCTTGTGTTTTGAAAATAGGTACAGATATACTCTATATTACAGAATATTTTTTTCACTGTTATGAAAGTCGCTACCTTGGAATAAGAACACGACGATAAATACGTAAGTACGTAAATTTTCATAGCGAATTACTAACATCGTGTTCTCTTTACAATTATATTTGTTGATTTACATAAATATTCGAAACATCTTAAGAACATTTTATCTTGGTTTTTATCGAAAAAGACCAAGGTAAAATGTTCTTAAGTTCTTTTATAATTTGCTATAGTTACGTCTCGATTTGATTATTTTCATATTTTACGTGTTAATTACAACATACACGTTTAATTCAAGATTTTCTATTAATATATTTGTAGACTAGTGATTCATACAGAGTGACAGACTAATGTATCAAAAAAACATCCTGGCAGTACATACTTGCAACAGCAATCATTGTTTTTCAACACAGAAATGATTGCAAATGCTTATAGAACCGAACTTCTGCCCACAATTTTATTCTAGTGTACTAAATGTAGCTTAAGTGTCAAGCTACTAATTGTATCTGTTCCAATTTTGTTTTAAATCATAAAATTTATTTCTATCTTATTTTTTTTGAAATCCATTCTCCTTCAGTAAGTCGTAACATCACAATAAAGTTGTAAAAGTTAGAAAATGTTATATGCTTTCCCACGAGAAACACGCTCAGATTTGAGAATCCAAAATCAAGAATATAAATAAAAACCTTATGAACATTAATTCAATTTTTTATAATGGCTTTTAAAATTTACGGCGGTATAAAGAAGAAATATCCATCGATCCAAAAATTTAGATATATGGATCTAAAATTGCATTTAAAATATTAATAAAGATATCGAAATTTCTTTAAGCACAATACAAAAGTTTCTAGAGTTTACCAATTTGGCACGGAAAAATTTTAATTTTTTTTAAACATGCCTTCTCACCTTACTCATTTTTTTAACTTAGCTTTTAAGCATTGTACTCTTCATCATACAATAAGGAAAGTAAAATTTGATTTTTTCAATTTTATTCATCTATAACGGATCTAAATCAGCAGTGTATACACATCGAAATATGAATTTTATCCTGCTTGGCCACACAATAGTTCTATAAGCGGAATCCTTTGTGAAACGTAGCACAATTTATCATCAAGCCGATCGCATTTAAGAACACTGTGTTCATTACAAAACGCGTTTTATCTTCTCCGACATTAAAATATACGATCACGTTCCCAAGGAGCGCGGCATTAAGACGATAAAACGATCCTTTCCCAGGCATTCCGAGCGGATCTCCGCTCGCAATGTTTACTCAAGAGGCACATAACGGATAGTTTAGTAGCGAGACATTCACCTCGCGACGATGCACCCAATAAAGTGAAGCGGCTAGCCCTGGGCGAGCGCAGATGTGCTCCGAGCCGACGTCTCTGAACTGGTTACGTCAGTATTTGGATTTAGAGCCTTAATTACGCTAAGCTAGCTTCCCTTGCCCGAACTTACTCGGACAGATAGAAAAGGATATATAATAGAAAATAGGAGAAAATACGAGTCAGAAAAATTTATGTGGTGTAATATCTTTATTTATGTGTTATAATAACAAATGATTTGACAGAAAATGTATGTCTTTCAGTCTTTTTGTACTTGGCCATTCTTAACAATAACATATATTATAGACTATATGAGCTAAACATAAAATGCAGTGAAGAAGTTATGTATTAAAAACAGTGTTGTTAAGAAGTGCGAAATTATTATTTCAACTTGTACCTTTATCACGAATAAAAACAAAATATATTTATTTTTTTATTAATTTACTTGTTACTGAAAAATAAACACTCAACTTGAAGATTTACCCAAAGCCTAACGACAATAATCAATAGTTATGAAATGTGGCACATATAATAGCGAATAACACAGAAATACACAGCTATTCGGATAAACATAAGATAAATCTGTTCACTGTTTTAATTTATGTGCTGATATATTTCACATAACTTGCTTTAGCTTTCATCGCCTTTTCAAAGTTCCGTAATCAAACACGGAATCCATGTAATTTAACCATGTATATATTTATACCACACCGTCTTAGTTTATGCGGTTTAAACCTACTTTATATATTACAAATAGAGATTCTCGATTAACACGTAGCAAATATTTTTTTCTTATTTTAAGGTAACTCGCCTTATTAAGAAAGATGGGAAAAAAATATTTCAGCCTACCTCATTGTATTATGCAACGTTTGAAATTTAACTTTCGTTTACCACTTCTGGTATAAAGCAAAATATTATACATCAAATTCCCGCTACCCCATTTGATTAGAACTTTGACATGAAATTTTACGGTTAACTTCCAAAAATAATTGTAAGAAACGTAGACAACTACGGAACCTTACTTTGTGCACATCCTACCCCGTACTTGACCCGTTTCTTCTTAATTTTTTTATTTTATCTCTGATACACTTATATTCAAGTCTATACATACTTTTAATGAGAATTTTTCTACTTATTCATCGGCCATATCAGAAAATCAAACCGCCAACAGGCATTTCAAATGTTATTATAATTAAATTAATATTAATTAAAATACGAAAGTACACCGTACTTCAAATATTGGTAACAAGAATAATGAAAAGATAATACAATTCTCAATATATTGTATAGTCGCAGTAAAAATTTTAAATTAAAAAAATTACTCTAAATCGTATTTAGTCTTTACGATCGTCGCGTAATATTTTATGTGCTTAGGTAAATCTTGTGTCGTGAAGTGTATAAGAATTTTAAATAACATAGATCCGAAACCCTTGTAGCGCCAACAAAACATCAGTTTTATGTTTAAAATGCTTTAGTTAAAATATTAATTTCATATGTATCTTATATAATCAATCTGCTATTTCGTAAGGATTATGGTAATCGCCTACCACGCTGGTGTGTGATTTATTACCGACTAACCCGCGAGCCACGAGTTTTAACGATAAAATTAATTATAACTTGGGTAATTTTACATGTTATTAAGATTTAATATAACTTTTTGGAAAGAAGAAATCTTCTTGTAAAGTTTCGTACCAGGTATCTAAATTTGCGTTTGTAAAATGTCACGCATCTCCGCTCGTTGATTTGTACGTATATACGCATGTACGTATTGTGGCACGCTATGTATCGCAGTTCGTGACCGATTTTGGCGATTATTTTTTTCTATCAATTATTAACTATCAGAATAGAAATCTATTGGTTTTCACAATAATTTATAATATAGTTTAATTTTTGTAAACCATTTTCTGCAAAAACTTCCTTTACCAAGCTTGGCGACGGTCTTAATATCCGTTTCGTACGGATTTTCTTCTCCATTATCTCTGCTTTCTGCCTATTTTTACTTTTTTAACTTTTTCTTAAATTTTTTATTTATTTAATAAACAATACCGTGTGAACAATAGTGTGCGCTTTTGATTTACCAATGAGTACATTTTATTTTCACAATTGTTTCTCCAAATATTTAAATTCCACGACCATAGTAATTAAGCAAAAACTATAATGAATAGATACAAACTTCTGTCTATTTTAAAGTACACAGAAATAGTACGAATTTTTAAGTCTAGATACTGAAAAAAACGTCAAAAGTTCATATCGTATTGGGTCCAGACTTACAAGAATAAAAAGGACACTGTTACATAGACAGAAAATAAAAAAGCTCTTTAAAGTTTAATTTAATTTTTTGTTAATTATGTTATTTTTTTAAATATTTTATAAATGTTATTATTACTGAACTCGTTGAAATAGCACGTCGAAACAAATGCCAAATTATAGACAGATGTAACTACTATCCATATAACTCGCAGGCCCGACGGTCGTCGAAGAAAGCCAGGTAAAATTCGTAAAGAGCAAAAAAGATGTCCATTTTAACAACTCAGAACGAATGTCAATGTCGCTTAATAGTTTATTTTTATTTCTTTTAGGCAATGGCTAGATGTTCAAAAAACTATTTAAAAGTAACGAAAAACGATCAATGTAGATTACTTTTTGTAATCGTTTCTTAAAAATATTTGCGTCTTCTATTATTTTTTCTTATTAACAATTCTAGATATAATTAAAATATACCCACATTTTTCGACATAGTTTTTATATGTATGGATTATGATCACCAATTAAAATTTATTTGTTGCTTCTTGCTTATTGTCATTCGCTGAAGTGTTTTTTTTTATAATCTTAAAAAATATTAATTTTTTAAATTATATTTTATTTCTGAAACGCAAAATTTATTTTCTACGGTCTTCTTTAACATAAATAATAGGTAATTATAATTACCTTAACCAGTATTGGTTATTAAAAAAATTCAATACAATTGCTGGACAACTCCCAAAAACACCTGCGTATTTCTATTTTGTTATGTTCAATAAAAAATGTTTAATATTATTTAAATAATGTACACCACAAACTTACATTCTCTTCTCTCGATGTAACAAATATGGTTTCATTATACAAGTGTATGTAGATATAGATATGTCGCAACTGTAAGTTATGCGCAAATTAAATGTACTGCGGCGAGGTCAGACGTGGGACGGCACTGATGATACTCACATTGCGGTATTGGGCAGTTTATTATAATACCGCCTGATATTTGTATTCGAAGCCATTACCGACCGAACATATTAAGACATTAGCAGAACAGAGATTAGGAAAGTATAATCGTTTAAAACAGAATAAATTGTTTTCTTAAATTTTGCACCCAAATTTGTTTATTTTATAAATCTTGTATTCGTGACCGAAATTGCAAAAGTTACATCACGATTGTATTAAAAATAATGGAATTTATATTTTCATTAAAAACCGCTTGTGTAAATAAGCTCATAAGCTCCGACTTTCATATATGTGCAGAATGACGTAAGGTTTTTTTTTTCTAAGGATGTCTCATCAACTAATGAATTGCCTCATCGACTAATGAAATGCCTTGTCCTCGGCGAGGCAAAAAAGTTCGGCGACCCTCGTCCATTCTCGAATGTTACGCAACCAAGACTTTCTTCTACAACCAGCTTTCCTTCTCCCAGCAATTTTTTCCGACATTTTCAGTTGCGAAAGCTCGTATCTGTTATGTCTGAGTACATGCCCCAGATATGCAAATTGGTAAAAATGCACACTTTTGTAAAATGTTGTCCAACAAAATCCTTGGTATTCGTGATTATCCGTCATGAAAGGGGCAATTACGACAACTATATCAGCAAAAACGAACATGGTATTAAATAAAAATAATAATTACAAAAGTCCTAGATAATATCCTTGAATGTGCATTCATCGCTGGGCTCTTTTTTCAGTGCTCGTTGGCGATCCATTCTCCAAATAGAAGATCTTCATACTTCTGAACAGAATATAGAAAGAGTATGTCTCTTTTAACAGCATGTTTATTAACCTCTTCTTTCTCTCTTGGCTTTTTTTGACATCATGACTATTTTTTTTGTTTTTTTTCTTCTCTATCGGCTGTTCCCTTCTCTTTTTGAGATTCTGTACATTTTTCTTAAATTTCATTCTTTTCGTACTCTTTTATTTCTACCTGTTCCTTCTTATCCTTTTTTCTTCGCTTCTAAAAACTCCAACAATGGAGCTCTGGTGATAAAAATTTAATACTTTTTCTACTAATTAATCTACTAAATAAAATGATAATTTTATCTATGCCCAATTTATTGCAATATAATATTTATATTGCAATAAATTGGGCATAGATAAAATGTATACACGAGTTAGACTATTACAACAAAGCTTTAGGTATCTCTGCTTAGAAGTTTTCTTACTGAAATATTTTGGTGTCTTTCAGGAACTCTTAGAACCAATCTTTAAGATAGTGAGTAAATATTGTGCTGCAATTTATTTAATTACGCCATTTAAATTGTAAACGTATAAGCAATCTGACTATAATTAATGATACATTGCTCTATTTTTTCTTCGTCAGACAATAAAACTCTTTTTTGTTTTATATAACTTCGTTCTTAAATGATTATACGTAGTAACTTTGGCATGGAATAAACAGCAGCTATTTTTCCAAGCTTTTTTGTATCTGCCACCGCTTTTCGTATGTCATCTATTTGATATTTGGACTCCATATTTCTCTCACAATTTCATGGCAAATGAAAATATAAATTCGATATTTTTATTATCCAAATTGTGTGCATATAAATATAAAAATGTCGTAAAATAGATATCTAAATGCAAATATTCTGAACCAGCCTATTTATTGGAAATGTTTGGCGTTGCATCGTCATATAAAAATAACAAAATTACATATTATTACTATTGGAATCGGATTGAGTGGGTATTTAATTAAAGTGTGTTTCATCCCTCTTCATATATAGAACGCATTTGTATTATTTACATAACAGATTATACATAAATTTATTCCCACAAACAAATTATATGCAATTGTATAAAAATATTTAATTCGACTCATACGTTTTGTGCGGCTCCACTACATTACATTCTGCCCATCACTAAACGTAGCTTCTGCTCTCGATAATTTGACAGAGGATATCCGCTTTTTTCCTAACTAAACATAACCACTGCTTTCTCGATTACCCCGCATTCGTGGATGTTCTCCTCTCTTCTACCATTTTGTCATAAGTAGGCATTTTTATACATTTTAATTTGAGGAATTTATATTTTTTTTTATATTGCTCATTACTTTTTTTCACTTTCATTAATAGTTTGATCGTCATTTGATATAGTTTTTTTGCTCTAAAGAACTATATCAAATAATACGATATTAATAATATTTTGTCAACGTAGACATTACCAACATATCTGAGTCGTTCGTGAGTAAACTTTTCAAACTGATAGCTTTGCAAAGAGTGGTAGTGATTTTATTGAAATCAGATATTTTGAAAAAAAATTTTCAATAAAAATTATATAAGACAACAAGTATGTATTTATAAACTCGCTTTCAAATAAACTTCTGTTTTACTCTCAATACAATGCCCTACAAAAAAATCTGTCACACCTTTCTTATCCCTAAAAACATCTGTATTTAAATTACTGCTTATAACTGTATTAAATTTCAACCTCCGTTTCAACCTTCCGTATATAAATATAACTCGCTCTTGGCTAGTTTTATTATTGCAATGACTTAAACAAAAAAACATTTGTTTCCCTTTGTTTGATATTCACGATAAAATATATATCGCCCGACTAAATTAAATCAGGTCATAAATAAAGTGCCTTCACTTCAAAAAAATATGTGATATCGATGCACGAGCGGAATAAGCTATTGGTCAATTTTATTATTGCAATCACTTAAACAAAAAACATTTACTTTCCTTTTTTTCATACTAATGGTAAAATATATATCGCCCGACTTAATTAAATTTGGTTATAAATAAAGTGATTTCACTTCAAAAAAATATGGGTCATGGATGTGCGAGGAGAACTCGCTCTTGGCCAGTTTTATTATTGCAATCACTTAATCAAAAAACTTTTACTTTCCTTTGTTTGATATTCACGATAAAATATATATCGCCCGACTTAATTAAATTAGGTCATAAATAAAGTAATTTCTCTTCAAAAAATATAGGACATCAATACGCGAGCAGGACTCGCTCTTGACCAGTTTTATTATTGCAATCACTTAAACCAAAAACATTTACTTTCCTTCGTGTTATCATTCGATTTTTGCTGTACAAAATTTTGTAAAACAAGATACAGATATGCGCTTTATTTTTAGCAACGAATTTCCTGACATTCTCTTTACTGATTCTGGAATCATATTGATTTCGTTTTTCTAAATTAAAGTGGTTAAAAATAATCATCAATCAATCTGATTAAGATTTCTTTCACTTCATCATATTTTTTTAAATTATCCCAGCCGCGAAAATTAAAGGACACTTTTCAAAGATCCTTCATCTGGATTCCGAATCTCGTGTTTTTACAAAGGTCATTTGTAAATAAAATATCTGGGTCTGTCTCAGACAAGATCAACGTTAAAGTTGGAATAAATAAATATGAAAGGAAAACGTTATATTTAGAGAGAAAGTACGTAAAGATGTTTACCGGTTCCGCATTGTCATCAAATGTTTTTTTTTAATTATTACAATTAGGTGATTATGGAATCAGACGAAATACGCTCGGCTCTAAAAATGTATATGCAAGTAACCGGTCTGTTCACATCCTTATGTTGTTTAATGACAATTTTATGCTAAATGCTTATTTAAATAGCGGTGACAAAAGTCACGTATCAAGATCACATACTTGCTTGTTTCTACGTTTTTTTTCTTTTATGTGTTTTTATGTTATTTCTTATAAATATGTGAATGAAACTAATGACAGTAATACCGCCTATCAAAACCATCTCGTCCAACACATCTCTGCCCAACTGCTGTTGGTTGTTTAATAACATTTCTTGTTAGATTGAGGTTACTCTTTCACTTAATTTTCCTAACACTGACCTTTATTGATCTAAAACGTTTATTCAGTGAAAAATCTATAATATTTCGTAAAGTTACCTATAAATATCACCTGTCTACATCAATTCAGTTTCAATGAAACGCCCATCGAAATGTCTTTCAAAGTAATTGCAACCAATAAATAAAATACGATAGTTCGTATGTCGTAAACTAATCAAGTTATAAATAAGTAATAATCACAGTCACATAATGTAACATTAATTGTAAGTAGTGATTAAAGTTTTTACAATCGCGTGAGTAGTCATAGTAGGTGGTAATTTATTTCTACATATAAACGTAATCAATATAATCAGTCATTCAAATTTATTTTGATTCATTCATTCGTATTATTTGGATAAATTTGAATAATAAATCACTAGGTCACGTGAGAACAACAAATGCCAAATAGTAGTAGGCGATGCCAAACAAATACTTTTTTGCTTCAATACTTAGTTTCGCTCCGTAAGATGTGTTTGCACTTTCAAAAGCTTCCTTAACCCAGGTAAAAGTAATTTATATAAACTCAAAAATATGAAGGAACCCCGAAGGTAACACATTGGGTAACTAGAAAAAATGGATTTGGTATCTTCACTGACAAAAGGAATAAGATATAAATGAGATTTGAGATCTAAAAAGAATAAAAGATATTAGAATTGAGATCTAAAAAGAATTTAGATTTAATGAACTCATTTACTATCATCTACTTCTTATGTTTTATTTTTATTAAAAAATTATGGCATTTTATCGACAAAATATTTAGATATTACTTTCATCTTAAGTCCCGAAACACAAATATTCTTTGTCTCATTTTTTTTCTATATGGATTCGCAATGATAAATAATTTCACTTTGTGCAAAATTTCAAGTCTCTAAGTTAACTGAACGTGGTCTAGTTTTTAATGAGCCCATTATTAAGTTAGTGTCAAAAAATAGCGATTTTCGGCCATGTTCTCGTGGACTATTTTAACTACATCTATTAAATTTAGAGTTTAAGTGGGATACGAACTTAATAGATAACATGCCTTACGTAGTTCCATTAAGACATGAATTCGATGAAAGACAAGTTGGAAACCCAAAATGAGAGCCCATGAAAAGGTTCCTAAACTTAAACGTTGTCCTGTAATAACACTTCGTAACCGTTTGTTTTTTATTTATCAAACTTTATAAACGACGTAGCCAAGATAAACAAATTCCTTTACCTGTACCATTAACATTTCATAAAGTTTGATAAAACTGATAATGGATTTATGAAGTTTGACAGAACTGAAAGAAGTTTGATAGCATATTGACTGTAAATCACCTATGAAGTAGTAAGATTTTGTCATCGATATGTTCATCGTAACGGAGTCATTTGCATACATCTTGTCAATGAACATATCAGAAGTCAAAAGAACATGGCAAACATTAATGCCCAAATAGGTGAAAGGCAAATGGCACCAACTTTAAAGTGCAGCATTTGTGCGCAACCTCAAGATTGATTATATAAATAACATATTAAGTGAATATTTATATTTCTGACATCCATTAAACAAATTGGTTTATAATAAAACTAAAATGATTTAAAATTATAATTCGGATATTATTACACCAGAATAAAAGTTAGGCATTTTGGGCAATACAAATTTCTTTAAACTGTAACCGGATATAATTATTTATTTTTTGACAACTTCAATTTAATATAGGGATCACTTATTATTACAGAAGCAATCTCTTCCAGTTAATTATTGCAGATAAATTTTTGAAAAACTCATTCTTTAGTAGAGTATAAAAGTTATTGCATATAAAATATTAACAGTAGGCTTAAAAAAGTCAAAAAAATTTAAATACAAATATTTACATGAGGTAGGTTGCATGAAGGAAAGGACAAGAGCGCAGAAGAACTAATGTTTAGGAGATGTAGCATTTATTTATTGGATCCTTAAAAATATTCATCGAGGATATTTTCCTGGTATCAGGATCCAAACCGAAAGTTCAAACCGATCGATTACAAAGAGCTTTGGAATCAATCCAAAGTTTATCTGCGTGGAGAATAAAAGATTTTTTGTAAGAGGTATTGGTTGACACTCCTTAAGTAAACTTTCAGAATAAAACACAGGGCCATGAGCTAACAAATGTTGAAATCTGCTAAACAAATAATTTGAGCTTTGAACATATAATAAGGAGAAAGTTTACACCCAATTGAATTTTAAGCTCAGCTATTTTATTCCCACATTAAAACACACTGCTTATTTCCAATTATATAACGAGAAAAGGAATATTTTTGGTATATTCCCCGCACGTTACAAGTGTTTCTTCTCCCGTTTCGTTTCATAGTTCCTATCGTTATAAGTTATTGAAACTACATCTATGCTGAATATAAATATTCACGAAAGCTCGATCGGAGTATTTCATAAATTGGTTAATTTCATATATCGGGTTTGTAAAAACATTTAAGTCTAACAAAGTATCTGATTATACTGTAGAGCACGAGTTCATATTGATAATCATTGCTTCTTTTTCTTCCATGGACCCCTCTCCAAGTAATGAATGTTGGCAGTCAGCTCTAAGTTTCGGGTCAAGAGGAAAGAGTTCGGTGACTTTCTTAATTCTCCCCTCCCCTGGATATACGCAACCATTACTTTCTTCTACAAACGGCTTTCCTTCTCCCAGCAATTTTTCCCATCATTTTAGTTGCAAGCGTTTTAAATGCTTCGTTAGGTTTCCTTAAATGTTCATTAATAGTCCATGCCTCGTATCCGTATAGAATAATTGACCATATGTAGCACTGCAGAAGATGTATTCGAAGTGAGATTTTAAGACCACCATTGCAGAGTACATTTTTCATTTTTACATTTTTAATTCAAAAAAGTAAAATTGAAGTAGAAAACTGGAGAAATCACAATTTTTTACCATTATAAAAACTATAAATTTAATGTAACTTTTGACAGGTACTACAAAGGAGCCTCAAGCTCATTCTAGTGTATTATAACACTAGGTTATACGTATAACTTGGTTCTGATATGTTTATTCAGTATGTTTTGTTTTAATCCACAAATCTATACACAGTAGACGTTACTTTAAACCAATTTCAGCAAAAGACGTTACTTTTACATTTAAATATGGGACGACATGATTATGTACTTGTTTTATTTCCTACTGACAATGGTAATGACAATGCAATTTAAATAACGGTAAATTCGTTTCATTTACTTTATTCAATTGATAATTTTAATGTTTAATTTATAATAAAGGAACATTGCAAAATTTTCTTTTGATGATTTTTACCGACATAATGAAAAGAAAATAGAAACATGTACCTCCAATAAATTGAAAATACTGCAATGTTACAATATTAACGCTGATACCCAAATGAAAAGGGAAAAATAAACTTATTTTTTATGAAACAATCTCCCTGCTTAATAGTTCTCGGTAAATCTTCAAACCAACTAAGAGAAATTTCACTAATACACTTTATTCTCCAATGGTTAAATGGAAAGATTTTAGTGGAAAGATCCTCTCGCTCGCCATGCCTGTTGACTCCCTGCAATCGTGTAGTCATTAGTTTTTTGCAAAACCGGTGTCTGGAAATTATAATAGAATTCCAATTGGAATTGAATTAGAATTGGAAATTATAATAAAAGTCCAATTCTATTAGAAATACTCACCTTCCCACGGTATACCACTGAATTTCACATATTTCCAAGGCTTACAATGAACCAGATCCCGAGTGTGAATTATTTGTGATGAATGAGAATAAACTTCTTAAGATATGTCATCGTCTTGAATGGTAGTTTCAGTAAATTCATTAACTATTGTGTGTATCATAAACTTAGTCCTGTTAGTGTTATTAGAACATTTAAGTGCATAAGTATATTTTTTTCTGAAACGGCGTGGAAATAAATAAATTATTTAAAGACTAAACATAGCCTAAATATTTGTGGTAAAAATGAAACATTCATGGTAACGGTCAACAACATTTTATTAAAAACTACAACGTGCAAACATGAGATAAAACAAAACGTAACAAGTATAAAACATTAATAATATTACAATAAATAGAAAAAAGTAAGTTATAATAAGTGACTTAAGTCAGTAAATATATCCCGATGATATTGAGCCGCGTATGGTTCCACCGTGTCCGAGCTGTATTTCTGACCCGTGATCCTCTGTGTAACTACCTGCAAAGTACACATTATTTAAAAAGATAACCATCAAACGCTAAGTATAAATAAAAACGTGTCAATTATTCATACAAGTGTTTTCTTGTATCAAGCTAAATAGAAAATATTAAAGATTTAAATGGAAATTCTCAAACGTTTCCGAAAAGCTGTTGAATTCAATAAAATGCAAAATAATACCTGTAATAAAGACTGATAATATGATTATACAATAAATACAGAAATGTTGAATATATTTGGCATTAATTTTGTAGAAATTCATTATTCACAATTAAATGGAACTACGTGATGTAGTATTATTTCTATTTTCTTTAAGTTCTTTACCACGACCTAGGTTTCGTTGTATTACATCTTCAGGCGGGCTATTACCAAAGATCTTTGATAATAGCCCTCCTGAAGATGTTGTAATACAACAAAACCTAGGTCGTGGTACAGAATTTAAAGAAAGCAGAAACAATACTACATTACGTAGTTCCATTTAAATGTGAACAATAAATACAGGTAATATAATTATAGAACTTTGACAAGAAGCATAATGCGACAAAAATAAAATGATAAAAATTAACATGATAAAATTCACCATGTAGATTCTAGGCAAGATATGAAAAGATGCGTGGTTAAGAAAGTAATTAAAGAAAGGTTAATATGGCTTATAAATATTAAATGTGCGGGGGGGCGACCTGTGTTCCATAGACAGGAAATACATCAATCCTAAAAATAAGTTATTAAACAATTATAACAATTTATTGAAAATAATCAAATTATAAGCTTCTTTTTCCAGTTACAAAAGAGCATGAGATACTGAAAAAAGAGCATGAGCTACGTATGAAAACAAAATTAGAACAGTGTAAACAAAAATGAACAGTGTAAATTGCGGAAATGTCAACTTTTTAGGTTAAACCAAAATTAAATTTAGTTCGAGTTTGAAATAGTGTTTGAGAAATGAAGTTAAGATGAGCATGTGATAAAGCGAGTTTATTAGTGATGTTTTTATCTATTCTCTAATAATGCAAGATGTAAAATTCTATGCCAAGTATATTGGTAACAGTGTTAAGATTTATCATAACTTTTTTCATTCTTTTTCAGCATATGCCTTGAAATTTTGATTTATGAATTAAGAAAATTGGTTCCGTTCTAAACAACCGATCAGTATACAACCGACATTCATTCAAGATGGACGTTCACATGTTGTACTGGTCTTTCACGTCGAAAGAGGAAGACCAGACGATATTGGCAGCATCCATTGTGAAGTAGACTTTTTATACGAGCCTAAAGTTTACTTATGAGTCATTTGCGGCGAAAATTTGGATTCACCAAATTTTTTTAATTATTTTTGGATGTCAATGTCTATGTTGACGATCTTCTTAAACGATTGGAGAAAGATTTTAAAAAAAGAAGACGCTAATTGGATAAAAATAATCTGCCCTGTCCTTTTTTTACTGTTTACACATCCAATTTTTCGTCGACAAAAAAGAGAATGACACATTTGACAACTTGGTCCGTTTTACTGGATCCGGAATATTGTCGTGTATGTGAACTTGCTTATACTATTGGATACGTCATCGCTGAAATAAAGGTTCCTTTTCTCTTTTCAGTTAATATAATAGACGATATATTTTCGAATAAATTGATCGTAGGTTTCCAATTACCATAAAAACAAATTGTGAAGTTCGCAACAATCTTGTCAATATAATCGTTTATAAGCCCATAGCAATGACACTGCTATTTTAGAAACAAAAACTCACCGTCGTCAGTAATGCCGGCCGCCTCATCCTTGGCGTTTTGCTCGAGGGCGCGTAGGATGGCCTCGGGCGTGGGCGGCGGCGTGGGCAGGTGCTCGCCGCGCGGCCGGAAACCGTTCTCGTCCGCCGAGTACGTCACAGTATACGTCTTCCCGTCATCGCCCGTGTACGAGTAGCCACCCTGCGTCTGCGAGCCTTTGTTCGAAGCGCCACTCTGCTCGGTTCGGATGCCGTTCGACGTCTCGAAGTCGTAGTGGTAAGTATCTCCATGGGACTGAAATTAATTATTTAAAACGATCCCTTAAATTAAAATAAAAAAATCAAATCAAATACAAAATTATAAACGGTGGTTAAAAAACATGACTAACTTGAAAAATGGCCATTAATAAGTCAAATAATTCACTGTTTGCAATTTTAAGCAAAATAAAGTTCATTTCAATTTTATATCCAATAATTTTCATGTCAGTTTTTCTCTTATTCAGGCACGTATATATAGAACGATCAAGAGCGAAATAGACAATTATTTTTTCAGTTCACGGCTAGCTTCAATTTTCCTCTGAGCTACCTTCGTGGTACCCACATAAATGAATATTGATGGAGTCTACAGTAATCCAACCCCTCTTTGGCGAGACGGTCGTACGTTTATGGTAAAAACCTTTTAATAATACCATCGTAATACATAAGTTGATATATGTATATATATATATATATATATATATATATTTTTTTTTTTTCTTTTTTTGTTTTTTTTTAATTTTTTTTATGCTATCCTTTTTTTGCATATATATATTTACATACAAAAAAAGGATAGCATAAAAATTGCCATTAAAGAGACAACATTCACGTGATCATCCATCCAAATGTTGCCATATGTTTTAATTGAAATTAAAAACAATAATTTCATTAAAAAAATCGAAAAGAAACTGGTTTTCGATCCACGCACAGCGCATGCAGTAGCAAATTGTAGTTAATTTAATGACTAGTAGTCGTTATATAATTTAGCTGTACACTTTAGATAGTTTCTTTTAATTAATAACTTTAAAAAAATTACTATTTAATTGATATAAATAACATTTATACACTTGCGACAAGACGTTTGCGCATGTCACAACCATAAATTTGATACACGTCAAGTAAAATATGATAAGTACTATAAGATATGATGAATATAACTGTCACATGTTATATAATCGAAAAGAAATCTCTGTATAAAAAAAGTGTTCTAAAAAAATTTTAAATTCCAAAAAAAGTTTTCTAAAGAAATTAAAAGTTTCTAAAAAACTAACAAAAATGTTCGAGATAAAACTTCTTAGTAACGGCCTACTTATTAAAAGATTTGAACATTTTTTCTCTTTACTATATTTATTGGTATATTGCACTCTGTATTTATCAAAAACCTTTAGTATAAAAGTCCTAAACATCTCGCTTAACATCCACATACATCTTGTGCGAACAACTTAAGAAACTCAGTAAGTAAAAGAAGAGTACTCCATCCGTAAGCAAACATTTGAACTGTGCGTGGTAACGATATTGTCGAAATAACAAATTCAAATCTATTTACCTCACGCCTTACAAACTTTCAACAACAGTGTGTGAATTTTTAAAAAAAACATTTATTTGACTCTCGATTGCATCTGAATAATCGGATTCTGTTGATACGACGTTTTGTTTCTGAATACTCAGAGAGGAGATTCAAAAGGAGTCTAAGAATATTACTGATAACCAAAAATTTTATATTCAAAGTCGCAATGCACAATTTCAGAATAAAAAATAGTTAAACAATAGCAAAGATAAATTGCGTCATTTGCTTATTGTCATCATAATTTGTTTTATAAATAAATAAAATTACTTTCACGTTATTCTTATTTACAAAAAAAAATTTGAATTTTTCGATTGTGCAACATGACAGATTTTAAATCACTTAACAATAAAATAATTGACTTTTTCATTTCAACTAAACCACATTTCAACTAGGCATATTTAATTCCACAACATTCCCGGGTCAGTGCCAAAGTGCTTTAAATAATTACATCGAAAAAATATTTAATTTTCATTTTCTGTCACATATATGTCATATTATGCAATATAAACTTCAAATCCATTTCAATAATACCACCGCGCTAGACATAGATCTATAAAAAGCCTACTTTTATCTAATGCACCAATCATTTCTCTTAAATACTTGGCATATATAAATCGTTCTTATTTACCATTTACGAAAAATTTTCATTACGTGACAAAAATCTAAAATATAACTGTAAAAATTTCCCCATAATATGAATTATCAAATAGATTAAATTTAAAAAAGGAAACGCAGCCCTATTCTGCCCAATGTCCCTTATGAAACGACACCTACTACAAAGGTTGTTGAAGATGTATTGTTGCAAAAGTAAGAAAGTTTCGGTCAAAAGTAAATAGTTTAAACAAAGTTTTATTAATTATAATTAATATCTGGTGGCTTTTGAGTAAAGCTAAAGTGAATGCAGAAATGTTGATGATCAATAAAAGTTTTAAAACATTCTAATACAACTTTAGCTTAAGAATAAATATGTTAAAGTGATTGCATAAATTTTAGTGAGCCAAATATAAAACAGTTATTGCATAAATTTTGATAAGCCATATACGCTTTAAAATATTTTGATACAACTTTGACTTTACAATAATCAAACTAAAATAATTGCATAAATTATTGTGTGCCACGTATAAAACATTGCAATACTACTTTAGCTTAACAACAATTAGGCTAAAGTGATAATATAAATTTTGATGATCCATATATGTTTTAAAACATTTTAACATTAATATAGCTGAATAATAATTAGATTGAAGGGATTGCATAAATCGATAAGCCGTAAAGGTTTTACAACGTTTTAATGCAATTCGAAATAGTACACATAGCTTTGGTTTTACTAAACTGCCAACATAAGTTAATTACAAAATAGTAACAAAAGGAAGCAATTGCAATTTTAGATCCTAATTTCAATATCCTTACATTTATTTAACAGAAAGAATGCGAAAAAAGGAAAATCAAAAGTCTTACATTTCAAGACATCTTAGCTTATCTATTTATTATTAAACTATATAAAAAAATGCCAAACCATCAACTTACTATTTCATTTATTGTAAATTTTTAAAGGTTTTTCTTCTATAAATATATGGACTATATAAACTTACAATTTTGTTTCTACAAGTATAAAAATATGATTATTGCGCATTTAAATAGTCATCCTCTGTATAAAAATATTATTAGTTCGTACCTCAATAATCATCCTAATAATTCCTAGTAGTTCCTTTTGGCAATTGGAAACTTGTACGTGACAAGCATACTTTAAGGAAAATCGTTGAAGTAATTTGAAGGATTCTAATATTTAAAGGAAGACATAGATTACTTAATAATTTGAACGGATGGCGAATAGATGTAATATTTACCTACATCTTTTCTCTACGTATATACGTTAACCGTAATTAGACAACTAATTTTCGTGATATCAAATATTTAACTGCCCATTATATGTTTATTGTATTATCTCAGCGTTAAATGTATTTGGTTTAAATGTCACATGTTAGGTCACCAACCTCGCTATCGAACTTGACAATGGCAGCAGTCTTATCCGTCTCGGCATTGGCACGGTGATTAACGTGCTGTTCCTCATGCTCGTGTATGGCAGCCGGCTCGTGGTAGCTTCCGCCCAGGCTGAACAGATGGGGTTGAAGCACGGTCGGGATGTAGAGGCTCTCGATGGGCTTGCCGGCACAAACCGCAAGTATTGCTGAGGCTACCAACTGTAATTTTATTTATATCTCATAAACACACTCAGCCTTATATTATTTTTTAGTACAAAATCAATATATGTTACCACTCAATTTCTACGCCACGAAAAAGTGTAATGTTAATTTTATTCACTAAAATATAATTATAATCCATAGGGATAACACTTTCGATCATTTTAAACATTATTAAAACGTGGGTACTTCCAATACTATACCAAGCGATAAAAAAATTAATTTTCAAAAACTCTTCACACCGATAAACAATATAGTGTAAACTTTTAAAAATATTATAATTTTAGGATTCATTTAGTTTTCAATATAATATTGTTATTAGACGGTTTAAGTTCGGAAAAATGTATTGGTTGCTTGGTCGTAATTCTGAGCTTTCAACATACAACAAACTTATTTTGTATAAGCAAATTCTACGCCCAGTTTGGAGTTATGGAATACAGCTGAGGGGCTACGTCTAATATCAAGGTAATACAAAGAATCCAAAACAAAATGCTTAAATGTGTAGTTAACGCGCCTTGATACGATCAAAACTATGATCTCCATTGCGATCTTGGGATTGAGATGGTAGATGATATTATGATTCTCATCCAAAGAGACTTCAAAACCACATTCATCTAGAAGCGTCTAGACTCTCAAATGTGCAAAATATTATTAGACGACTCAAAAGAATAAAACCTTTTGAGATTAGAATGCTAAGTGATTCAAAGGAAAAATCTTATTATCACAGTATATTAATTTAGAAACAAATTAATCGTTAATTATGTAACTAGTTTAGGTAAAATTGTTTGAAAAAAAATTAGAAGGTTTAAATGTTTTTAAAAATTCGAATAAGTATTATTTTTACTCTATCACACAAATTTGAAATTAAGTGATGATAACATTTATGAATAGTATGAGTATAATCATTTAGTTTCTAGCTTTGACAACTGTGGTTTATTATAATTTAATAAAAAAAAATAATAAAATTGAATTTTTTTTCATAGAAGCATAAATAAGCTCCTCAAAATTATAAATTAAATTCACTCTTTAAAATTACTTATTATCGACGTTAAACTAGGGGGGTCTATGGTGAAATAAACTATAGATGACATAACATGCCATCTTAAGCATATTGAAAACATTGGAGTATAAACTACTCCTAAATGTACAAATCACATCCAGGGACTATTACAATCTAATCCAAAAAGTTCACGAATTACGAAAGATATCAACAAAAATGCCTCTACCTATTATAGTAAGAAAACGGGTTTTAGACTAAGAGAAAAGGAAGATTTTTATTTAAATGAATCATTCAGAAAGTTGTTCCTAAATTTTCTATGTTTTAGTGTATTTTTTCCTTGGAACTCTTTTTAAAAATACACTAGGATCGAATGTAATACCTTAAAAATTTCTGAAAAAGGCAAGAGCACTGCCAGTAAAGAAAGTTTGAATATCTTTTAATTGGTTTGGTTGAACACAAAACTCTACCACATTGAATAAAAAATTAGCACTTTATATCTAATATATAAAAAGGGTACCAACTTAAATAAACTTACTAAAGGGAAATAAATTGACTCCCAAAGTGCTGCCTATAAATAAAACAAAATTACTATATACTCAAGAATATATCGGGAATTACCAATATGGATTTAGGAAGGGAAGATCGACATTAATATTTAACATACGATAAATTTTATAAAGTATAAAGAATATGGAATTTAGACCCATTGGCTCTTTTTAGAATTTAAAACGGTCTACTATTATATGAACAGTAAACTGCTTCTAGAATCTATCAGGGATATCATTAAAACCCTTGGAAAACTTTTAATTTTAATACCTTCAGCTTATAATTTGTATTCAGGACAATTTATCTCGTCCAAATAGAGTGAAAAAAAAAGGAAAGACAAAACGACGCGTCAGCACATGCACACTTTAATATTACTCTTGAAAAAATAATTAAAAATGCAAATCTCGATACGATATGTACGTCTTTAGGAGATTTATCCATATTTAGCCTATGCTCATGATATTAATATAATTGCTAAAACATGAAAAATTTGACATTTGTCTTTAAAGTAATTGCAAGTGAGAAGGAGAAAATAAACTTCAAGATCAATGAAGGTAAAGCCATGTAAATACCATACTGCAAATAGACAATGTTTACAAATACCTAGAATTCAATACAAATAAATTCGAAGAAATTAAAAAGTTTAGCTACTTGGGTCTATTGTTGCCACAAAGAATGACTTCATACAATAAATAAAAATTAAATACAATCTTCTTACACCGAAAACCAATCTCTTGTTATATAAAAGTTTAATTAAACCTGTTTTAACATACCCACCTGAAATATATATGCTGTTATCCAGAAAAGTAGAAATGCTTAATGTATTTGACAAAAAAATTCTAGTTGGTATCCAAAATAATCGAGTACAATAAAGAAGAACTAATTAAATGTATAAGAAATATGATATCATAAAGTTTACAAATGCCTCGATAAAGAGTTCAACATGCTTAAAACCAAGAACTGGAAAATTATGGCCAGAAATAGATCATCTTGATGCAAACAACTGAAGAAAACCAATGTCCACCATAGGTCGTTGGCCACTGAAGAAGAAGAAAAAGAAATTTTTTTCTGTCTTAAGCAACTTCTATGTCGACATTACATTCTCTATATACGTATTATAAGCTATGGCTAAATAATAACTAAAGCAACTCAAAAATATAATAACTTCAATAACTTCAAAATAAATGTTCGAGACTCACTTTCTATTTATATATCTTGTAAATTTAAATGCCATTTATCACCAATTTGATGAATTGTTTATAAATTTAGCCAGCACCGATTATTTTTAATACGACATGGATCCATGAAAATCACTAATAAACTGATTTGATGAATTTATTATGCGAATGATTCTAGCACTAAATAACAAATACGGCAGATTATCTATGGCGGTATGTTTATTTTATTAAAACTACACGTCGACCTCACGTAAAACGAATACAGCAAGTGTTACCCCACACTTGCTATTACCGTAATGAGTTTCGCGTGATATAAGCATGGCAATGTGGAATAACCAACAGCGCTAGACGTGTGATTACGAAGATTTAACACCAGAATGATGGGAAATGCTTTTCGACATATTTAATAGCTACGAGTATTGCCTTCAGTAAATAGAGAGACATTTACAATCTAAGGATCAAATATTTGGCTGCTTAGAATGAAATCGATCTTTGAGATCTTTAACAGGTTCAAATAAACTTGATGGTACAACGTGTCCATGAATTGAAGACTTATGATCTAGATTTTAATATCAATGATCATTAAGTAATGATGAACTCGATCAAAACAAATGTTAAGAGAAACCTGATGGTTTGGCGATCTTGATTTACAATGGTCAAAAATGTTTCGTTAACAAAATGCCAAGTTAACAGCCGATAGAAAAAAAATAGTGGTCAGTGGTTTATAACAGTTATAAGCAATAAATTTCAACCATGCATTAAAGTAGTTTGAATGTTCCAGTACTTTAGCAATAAATTTCCATGTTCTAAAGGATTAATAAACATTGTTCAGAATAAATATGTTTTTGTCAAAATTTTAATATTTTGTGTTCTTTCTCGTAAAATCCACTTGTATAATCCTAATTTTCACTTTCTAGTTAAGAGTTAGATTTACAAAATTAAAATGAAATAATAACATGAAAAGCAAAGTTACAAGAGATATGAAATATTATATGTCGGTATCCCGCCGTGTCTTAAAATATTTACGTATTTAAATCACAAACAATTTTCTTTTTTATTACATTTCCATAACAAGTAAACACATAATTTTCAAAAGTTTATAATAATATCGACAGATTCTGCTCAACGGTTAAACTTATTTTTATATAAATTGTACTTTGAAAACGCCGAATTTCAAATTTTCCATAAATCTTTTATATATAATTTTTGATATATCTGATAATTTTGGCATCGTATTGAAAAATAGCTATTTTTCCTACTACCTGCTTAAGAATTTCTATCACCATTCCACTCCGTTGTGGTGAAGTATGAAATTATGTGCAAACTAATTACCCACTTCAAATTCTTAGGTTAGATTAAATAGAGGACGTAAAAAATTCATAAGGATTTAATCTTTTTTTTCTATTCAACGAAAATAACCTATTGCTTATTTTCGCATAAGTCGAAACATCAAACTAGGTCGATGGTTTTTAACAAATATTTAACTTAAACCATGTACTTACATGCCTGTACTTATAAACCAGAAAACATACCATTACAGTTCAACAAAAGATAATTTTTATTGTTTTGTTTAGTTAAATAATACTTATAGTGACAACGTATTTATTTCGATTAATTCTGTAAAAAAAATTATTTAAATAATACTTTTACTACTGATAAACGGATATCAAATTTCACACGTCTTTTTCACTTTTTTTATTTATTTCAATTTTTTAAATGTCTTTATTTCTTATTTACAGTTTCAACACGTGTGTTGAAACTGTAAATGTGTTTTTTTTCACAAACCGCAAATGTTTGTGAAAAAAAGTTTGTGAAGACAAGAAATTAAATAGAAAAAACCCTAAAACAATTCATTGGAAATAAACATTTTTGAAATAAACTATGCTCGACCTTTGGGTCTATCCAAAACCAGGTTTGGCGTAAGTTTTCTGTAGGTTAAATGAGAGAAAATAAATAAAATTTCACATTATCTAAAATGTACCCATTCTAAAGTAAAAACATCCGCAATACCGCAATACTAGAAGATCACTAACTGAATTTTGAAAAAGAAAAGTTCATATGGTAATGAAGAATAACTTCAAAATTGTCGAAGAAATATTAAGTTTTGATCATCGTATCAACGTAAGAACTTAAGGACTTATCAAAAGTTTAATGTCGTTTAAAACATTACCAGTTTCATTTCGTTGCGATGGAACAAACTCACAAACTAAAATAATATAAAATTAAACTAAATTGACTACAACAAAAGATGTTATTACTGAAAGAGACCACTTTGTAATGTTCCGCCCAGCGGCCGGCACACTCTTTTTATATAGACATTTACATAAATTTCTCGTTATTGTGGAGGAATTAAAATAATTATAATTTATGTGAATTTTAAAACTTTTCACGTTACGTTCGTTAGGTAAACCGTAATTGACTAGCTGACTTTCATTAAAGTTTATAATTTTTTAACATTAATTTCGTTAAGATTTTCATTCTGCTTACGTGGCATGATGGGGTCTACACCTGGCTGGTTCGCGACGTGTGGGCACCTGTAATGGTAATCGCTCTTTCGGGTATTCGACCACGCGAAAACAAAAGTCTTATTTTACGGTAATGGTTTCTAATTTGTAATTTAACTACGCAATTGATGCAACATATAATTACATTAGAATTACACACTTGGTCAAATAAGAGCAATCGTATAATCTGACTGTATGCTGTGTGGAGAATAAAAACCAGAAAACTGCCAAGTACGTGTGATACGTACCGGGCAGAGGATTCAAGAACTAATTTTGTATTTAAAGAAAGAAGAAATTTAAAGAAAGTAGAAATAATACTACATCACGTAGTTTCATTTAATTGTAACTAATTTTGTTTCTTTTGAAACATCTTTATTCAACATTTTTTTCCCGAACTATTTATTATTCCGGAAATTACTGGTTAAAATAAAACAAAACTTTTGATAATATCTCCAAATAAGATAGATTTGAATCTCGCAAAATTTGCATTTCTTACATTTTATCAAATTGTCAAAAATTTATGGGAAAAGTAAGTTTTTTCTCTTGTCAGAATCATCTATGGATAATTATTTTTCGGTTGTATACTTTCAAAAAAGGGTACATATATGTTTATAAATTGTTTAATAAATCACACAAAAAAATTTATTCATTGAATCTATGTGCCCGTATTTCCGTATAATTTTTGACTTCTTTGATATTCCTTTATAAATATAAAATATTTTCAAAATGTTCACTTTGACTCCTGAACGTTTCAGCTTCTCAGCATTCTGTTACGAATTTTACATAAACTTTTACTCTAGGATCCTTCAAACTTACAAATAGAAAAGTGACGCGGAGGAATTTTTGAAGTAAAACTTCTTTACGCACGCTTGACTTGGGGAGTAAGCTGGTGAATGCGTGACGAGAGCGTTACGAAAAGTGTGATCGGGCGAAGTGAACGGAAGTTGAGAGGGAGATATAAGTTAGTGAAAACAGAAAGAGAGGGAGTTACGTTTCTTATATTACTGTAGGAACAAGAGACAGAGATGCGAGCACACATTTTCTTTCTCTCTTTCTCTCATAACCAGTTATGTTTCGTATATCTAAGACACAGTGCCAGCCGTATCACGCTGTAGGAGCAAGAGAGAGCAGTGCATGCGCACATTTTCTTTCTCTCTTCCTCTCATAGCCAGTGCATGAAATATATAAATATATATATATATATATATATATATATATATATATATATATATATAGGCAAGTTTGTTAGCGTTACGCGAACGGTGATTTTTTTATTATTTTGTTCGATACATTAAATATTCTACGCTTAAAGTGAATAAAATTGTAAATTCATTTTAAAGTTCATATTTTGTGAATTTGAAGTTTTACTTCAGTCGCGTGGTCTAAAGCACACTCGTTTTTTATTTTTAATTTTCACTGTTTTCTTATTTAAAAAAAGGAGAGGAGATTATTTAACATTTTATAGCGATTGGTCGATCGTTATATAAAACATTCCAGAAATATTATATGAGTGACATATAATACAGGTATTGAAAAAAACATCACACAAATCTAATAAGACATTATAGAAACTTGCATTTTTTTCATTTATTTGATCTACGTCTTCTTTAACACTAAATTTTGTAGAAAAAAGTATGAGTTTTCATTAAAACAATCGTACATTAGTGAAAAAATTGTGCACAAAAAATTAAAAAGTATTTTGAAGTGAATTTTCAATAAGAAAAATATATATACATAAATTTAGAAGTTTATGATTACTTTTTCGCTTCAATACTTGGCAATCTAAATTTAAAATAAAAGGTTTATAAGTAAGTTGAAGTAAAGATTTTGATTCGAAATAAAAAATAAAATATATTAAAATATGTTTTATCCTTTACTCCGATTCGATGAATGGGATTAAAATTATGGGCAACTGAAAGAATATTTTTTAAAATTAAAAAATTATCCTTTAATTAATTTATGGTTCCATAAATCAATAGGAAAAACAGAACGCTTACAAGAATTACACGGATCCACCTATCTATCACAGTCGTTTTAATCCGAAACCACTTGACGTAGACACCAGTAATAATGCATTTTAACTCGCCTATTTCCAATATTACCACACAAATGTATTTATTTGGAAATTTATCGTGTGGTGCAAATTAAGTACTTGAAAAGTAGTTTTTAAAATTCCATACACCGTCTCAAAGGGTTAGTTATAAAGATCTCGAAACTACTTTAGACATATTATAATACTGAAAAATATACAACAAAATATATTCCACCCGTTTTTGCGATACAAGCTTTTTCGAAATCTACGTAAAGTTTGTAGAACACGGATAACGATGATTATGGACATCATAGTTTATGAGATATTCAAAACAAAATATATGTTCTCCTACTTATTTATACAAGGTATTATTTATTGCGCTAGGAAATCCATATCAGTGATAACTTACAGGTAGTTTCATTACAAACTAGGTACTTCGTTTACCCTCGATACGCGAGCTAAACTCGCACTTGGCCGATTTTTATATTTGAGGAGTGTATCGCAGCACCTGTTTTTTAATCTAGTTCATTAAGTCTTATTATGTATTTTTAATTATTTAATATTGGTTGTCCAGGTTTTTCCAGGGCAAAAAAGACCGCAATTGCAAATTACTTTAAATATATAAAAAATTATATGTAATTTACTGCTTATTTATTAAGGTATTCTCAATGATTTAGTACAGAGTTTTAGTCGGCTATAGAACTTTATGTACCACCTTGTAACTTAACTTGCTTATAAGAAACAACCTGTGATATTGAGCCAGAAACAATATTAACAAAGATCTTTGCTGATTTCTCACCTGAAGATGTTTAATACAACGAAACCTAGATTGTGGTAAAGAACTTAAATAAAGTTGAAATAATACTACATTACGTACTTTTATTTAATTACATAAAAATAAATTAAAATGGGCCTTTTTGCTCTGTAACTAAAAATTAATTTAAACCATAAAAAATTGAAATGGTTAAATGTATTAAGGCCCCGTTCGGGTAAACACCTTCTTCCAGCTTCGTCCAGTCTTCGTCTAGTTCTTTGTTCCTGTTCCCTCATCGGCCCAGCGTAGGTATGGTCTGCTTTGTTGTCTTTTGCCTATTGGTCCCTTCCATAGCATCACTATTTTTGTCCATTTGGCAGCGTGCATCCTGGAAACGTGACCCGCTCGTCGCCATTTCTGTTTCATGCAGTGTTTTAGTGTATCTTTTGTCTTCTTTCTTATTTTGATATGTCTAATCTTATCCACAGGTTTCGCCCTGAAAATATTCCCCTTTATGACTTACTGGCATATTATTATTTCATTGTTAATTAACCGCAACCATCCTAGACTTTTTTAAATATTGTTAGCACAATATTTCAATAATAGTGTCAAAATTTATTCTAATGTTACTATGACGATTTAAAAGTTGAAAACACACACATTTTTATATTAAGACCTTATTGCTCATTACTCATACATTCAAAGAAAGATATAATAGTCTATACCCATATGTATAATATAAGTTATGCGATGGTGAAAGTTTAATTTCAATTGATGTTTTTGGGCCAAACTCTAAAAAACAATGCATTTTTATAAAATCAGTATGACAATGCCTCTTTATGAAATTAGTATGACAACTCTCTTCGAATAATAATAAATATGTCATGTTACTTCTATGTCAGGAAAATAAAAATAAATAAGTCCTTATTAAAGAAATTTATTATTTTATGGTACGAAGGAATATTCACCTCGTGATATTATAAGCGATCGAGATGATGCGCATAAGCTATAATTTTGTTGCACACCCTCAAGTACATTGCTATGCGTGTATTAGTAATTTTACCACTAGTAAATATCGTAGTTCTAGTAAATACCGTGTATAATATAGTAGTTCACGAGCGATCAAAACCGTATATAAAACATATCCTCTCTAATAGATTACTGTTCCCATTTAAAACAAAATCTGCCTTAAAAAAACAAATTGTATTTCTCATTTCTTATTTCAAAGCTGCTTTAGTTACTCGATGTAGAATATGTACCAATAAAGCAAATATAAACAGTGTCGGTGACGTAGCAGGTCACGCATAAAATAAAAAGTAGAACATCGATACAATCGTAGCTTCTCTTTCTTTCTAACTACATTACCTCTCACATTAATCATTAAACTATTAAATAAACTGCGTTACGATAGGCACAGAACGTCGCTCATTGTACAATATTTGCATCAATACCCGAGATAACGTCACTTGTGCTCCAGCTACTGTCACTAGCGGCCTCCCAGACGAGACGTCTGCCGCGCAACCGACGAGACAATGGGACGCGAGCTGCACGATTACTCAGCGTTACCTCACCTAATGGGCTTGCGTTGACGACTTATGCTGGTTACATGCATTGTCTGACGTTATATATTGCACTTTGTGTTGCAGATCTAGATGATTTCATTTAAATGAATAATACAAATAGGATCAGTTTTACTTTCTAACACAAATCTCATCATATGCTGGTTAATTTACCCTTTCTTGAAACTGTTATCGTTTACGTCATTTATTGACAGGAACAGAAGTAGAAAAAATCTATCAAAAATGACTAGGACTAGCACTACTAGAGTTTACCATACATCCAGGCACTTAGACACATTTAAATGTACACAGTATTTCAATTAAACCATTTACAAATATTAATTCTTCATAACGTAAATATATTGCCCACTATAGATATGGTATAGATTTACACTATAGATTAACATACGTTAAAACAAGGTGTATATTTAAGTAATATAATATTTTTAACCTTGTAAATATATAAATACATTGCCTGGTACATCTTTCACAGACATTAAAACTAGGTGTAGATTTAAGTAATATAATATTTTTACCCTTGTAAATATATAAATAAATTGCCCACTATATCTTTCAGAGATGTTAAACCTAGGTGTAGATTTAAGTATATTATATTTTTAATCTTGCAAATATATAAATATATTGTCTACTATATCTTTCACAGATGTTAAAACTAGGTGTAGATTTAAGTAACGTAATATTTTTAACCTTGTGAATATATAAATATATTAATATATGTAAATATAATATTTAATCTTTCACATAATAAATGTACATTTCAAAATATTAATTAATTTTTGCAGTAGATTTAATTCACCTGTATGGAATTCCTGTGAAGTTTTTGGGCGGGTTATGAGTTAGTCGACTATTTATAAACTAATAGAAAGTCTGCTTACGTTTTATAATTTTTCTTTTAATGTCGTTATATATTCTACTATTGTGAATACTTTCATGTATTCAAAAATATTGTCTTAACTCATAAAGAGTAGGGACAAGCAACTCTAACAAAAATTACCGCCTCAAAGCTTAATATTTCGTAAACGGATCCCGGTATCGAAAATATGTTCAAGAGATACTTTCATATTCAACGACACCCTACACGCGTTATGCGAAAGAAAAAAATCACCTCCATCTTGTAACTCAAAAACCGCTACCCCCACTTAGATGAAAAAAGGTTTTCGTCGAGATTTTATACAATGCCTTTAAAGCTGTTATAAATACGCGTAACATGCCAAATTTCTAGCTTTATAACTCTAATAGTCTATAAATTAACGGTCATGACACAGACGGACATAGCGAAAATGAGGAAGACAAACAGAAGAAGGCGAAAGACATCTTGTAAAAAAACCATGTAGGAAGAAGCTGAGTAAGTGAGAAACTTCTTTGAAGAGCTGAAGAAGTTAGCTCGTAATAGGGTTCACTGGCAAAGCTTCGTCAAGGCCCTATATTATACCTAAGAGTAGCAGAATTTAAATCTAAAAATGGAAGAACGAATATGGCAAAATGAGAAAGCTTCTTTATTTGGTTACGAGTCTCTGAAAGTACGAGTACGTATTTTGAAATGCCATTAGGTTTTTAAAGACAGGTAATTCATAAACAATAATCACAATTTACATATCCATTTTATTGTATTAAATCTATCTACATGAAGTAAGCAATACGAGTACAATACGTGCAATAACCGTGTCACCATTTCCCAATTTCTATAATTATACTTCCATGATGGCCTGATATTGTATCAAATTAGATGTGAAAATTTGGCAAACAAAAATAAAGGCGCTAGTTAGCTTAGACGATGTGAATTGAAATGTTAAATTTGCTCAATTACTGAAAATTCCGCCGTTAATTGCAACCCGCCTCGCTAAATGCGTTTAATTGAATAGATGCATGGCGCTTTCACCGTATCGCGAAATACGCGCTTGCCACTTCTATCTACTGTTATAATGTGATGTTTGTTTGCGGATTTTATAAATTGTCTCAAAGCTTTTAATAATTTCAATTAAATCTCAATTATCAAAGTGACTGTCTACAAATTTTTTATTTCATTTTCCATTATATAGGTAAAACCATGTCTGTTTCCTCTATAATGGATAAAAATATATTAGATAAATTTACTGCCAGCACGTTATTTATTTAAACGAATGGCTATTTTTTTTTAAATTTTCAACCAATGAACAATATTCTGAAAATGTTGTTCAATCAAATGACCATAGAAATGCATACATTATCATTCTTCTTTGAATCATTCTTTTCTGGTATTGAATCTCCATCTAAATCTACATTCTTCGATCAGCGTACTTCATGTAAATATTTGATGGGAGGGTCAAATATTAAAATACATAAACATGAAAATTACAAGTTTACGTTTTATTCATAGGACTCGACTTCAATCCTTCAAATAATTGTATTTTTCCTACCAGTTCCTAAAAATAAATATTCTCTCAGTACGTCAAATCTCTACGAAATATTTTATGAACTACGTTCTGCTTATTTGTTAGAACTTTATTTACAAATGCATATGTTTGACATACTTATTTGTTAGAACTTTATTTACAAATGCATATGTTTTACAGATTTGCCATTACAAGACAGGAAGTCAAAAAAAAATTATCAGGAAGTCAAAAAAAATTTAACAGAAAGTTAGACCAGGTTTTTCTTTTAAATTGACTATTCTTTTCAACATCTCTTCCACGTCCCTTATTCTTATAAAAATCTAAAAACTGACTTAAATACTTATATTTTTTACTTTTTCTGCTTAAAAGAAATATTACTTCTTTATTTATCATTATCTACTTATACATCAGTACTAACCAAGCTAGACCACGAGCAGTTACATCGTATTTAAATATCTATACAAAACCCATCATATCTTGCCATCCATGTAATGTCTCCATCTTGAGACCTAAATATTGCTTAGCAACAATATACACGTTGTATCCCTGCTGACATAAACGTTTCGTGCGTATCCTAAATCCATTTTTAAAAGTGAATTCTAAATAAAAATAAAAATAAAATATCTTCATCAAATTATTCACTCAGTCTGTTCTCGACTTCGAATATTCAAATTGCTTACAAACATTCATTAAGTATCAGATTTCACTCGAGCGAGCGAACGAGCACTCGTTCACTTAATAAATATATGTTCCGCTACTCGGACGTTTTGCTTGCCAACAGTAAATGGTTGGTTAAGTACGAAGAAAGCCTTGCGTTTCATGGCACGTGCTTCTATATTATAGTTAAACCGTTGTTACGTCACTTAACTTACGTACGCTTGGAGTATTGAACTGTGAAACGATACACTTCAGTTTTACTCGTTTCATTAAATATTTGCTTTCTCTCTAATTTAACGTGTATGAAAGTAATAGCACCAGTATGGTGCTTCGTTGAGTCTACATCTTAACTTCCTCGACAAAAACCAGTTTATACTATAACAAAATTATGTACACCGTTTTATAGTAGCAGTAGTAATTGCATTACTCTTTGATCCAGGATCTTACGTTGTATCTTCACGCTTTCGATTTCCCACTAAGGAACCACCTTACAAAGAAAATCTGTTTGCGAACAAACCAGCTTTTATTTCTATTATTTCATTTTCTCGTCGCCACATACAGATTCGATTTGGGAATTGTAATGTACTCGAGACGTATAATAGCTCAAATTCATTGCTCTCTTAAAATAGCTCAAATTCATTGCTCTCTATTACCTGTCTTAAGACAGTCGAAAATATTAACTGCATATACCTATTAAGTTAATGAACACAGACTTCATATGCAATATTTCCATTAAAATTCGTAGCGACATTTTTCCAATTTTGATTCACACCAAACGATCAATAAATACATTCTATCAAAACTTATTAATTTCCTTTACAGTCATTGTCGATCACTATTTACATTCAATAAACCCAAAATATTATTCGCGAACGAATAACTCAATGAAACCGAAGATATAAATTAGTCGTATTTTCAGAGAAGTGTTTTTTGTGCGTTTGTCGTGGTAATCACTAACGGCACAGTAACAGATTGAAAATTATCGTACAACATAAGCATAAATATATTCAAAAACTGTCAACAAAGGATGTATAAATAAAAAACGCTTCGAAAGATAAATAGGTTTAATCGAATAAATTTATTGGATAGCTTTTCTAGTTTACAAAGCTCAGAAAGTAATCATAAAATAATGACTTTATACTAAGAATCATATCAAGCTTAAATTAATTTGAACTGCAATCTTTTAATATTTAATTGACTGGTAACACAGCCTTTGAACATATTAACGTGAAAACCAACAATATTCTAATACATAGAACTTCTTCGGTAGCATTGGTGATCAACAACCGCTAGACCTGCGCGTATATTGCGCAACGAAATGCACATTGGCATTACTCTTTCATTGATAGTTCTAGGCGTGGTTCTTAGTCACTTGAAAAATATTATTCATTGGAGATGGAAATTATATTTATGTTAGTTTTCCGTCCCGGATTTGCCCGAACATAAATGGATCGTATTTTAATTTCGTGTTAATCTTTTTTTATGAAATTAGGGCTTACAATTATTTTATGAAGGTTTTTTCAGCGATAAGTTCTTCATTCTATGTTTTAGTCGAGTACAAAACTACGAATTGATCTTGTAACATAAGGATGGATTAATGTTCGGAATTTTTTATAGTTTTATTATAATGTACAATTCTTCTATGAATTAATTTGATGTAACTATAATGGTTAAATTTAATTAACTCAAAGATTCAAGTGACAACAGAATATTTGTAATAATTATTAACACACACCTTTAAGCTTTTCTGTAAATTTTCATTGTGTTTAGATTATCTCAATATATTATTTTATTTTTACTATTATACTTTAAAGGATTAATTAAAAATACATCGTGTACAAGTTGTAAAAAGATATTATTTGCCTTATGTTATGTTTGAACAAAATAAACTACGTGATTGTGATAATTTTACGTCAAGACGTCTTTGCGATAAACCCTAAAAAGCGTGCAAAAAAAATTTCCTCGTTATACATCATGTTTTAAAAATTCAACACATTTGCTTTTTACCTTAAGATCCTGTTAATTTCCTTTTCACAACCCTGATATTATATTTTAATCAACAATTTGAAATGTATAGTAAATATGTTAAGATAATTTTCATAGCTATTTAATTACAGAACAATTTCTAACAAGCATCCTGATCACGTCCCTTTCTTTAAGAATCATCTTTTGAAACTTTATCTCACATAATACCAAAGTGTCCACTTTCTCCCATAGAATGGTCTTAATTTGACTCTTCTGGTGCACGAGGAGACGTACGTACCATTACGTGGTAAATGCGAATGAACTATGAGCAAACTATCTAACAGTTCAGTGTGTAATCGAGTTTCTGAAACCGCGAATGCAACCAACAATCGGGAACATCAGCCGTTAAAACGTCTTCACTGTCAAATTTAATAATTTTATTACTGCGGTCTAACGTTTCGCAGCCACGCTGAGAATTGCAATTAACGGTTCTCACATCACGACTCGTCACAATAGCGTTGCGGCGTTAGTGACGCGTATTTGTTAATAAAATAAAACAATGCGTTTTATGAAGATTCCGTCAAGTGCAATGACATCGTGATGCGCGTTCGGAATGTTAGCGCGGATTCGTCATCCGTGCAAGGTCACGAAGAGTTGCACTTTGATCTCGGTATTAGACTTTGCTCGTGCTCAAATTAGACTTTTCGGTCTGTCCTAGATATTAATCTCTGTTCTTGAGTTATTTGGTCGTTACAATTTAAATGTAATTACAAAGTGAAATAGTCACAATTTTAAATCTTCTTTACATAAAATATTTACAACTCTAGTAGAATGAATCGACTGCTTTATTTAGACTTATCTGCACCGTAATCAAATGATCGTAAGCTATCAAGACCTGGACGTCTGAGTTTGTCCAACTTTTTCATACACTTTATAAGCGTATTTGTACCTTTTTTATTCACAAAAAATGGTGTTTTCAACCAACTTAAATCCATTAACATTATGGAATCGAAATGCAAATTTAAAAAATAAAAGATTTTTTTGTTTACTGCTTTAGCGTTCAACGATATTTGAATATATTTAGATACCTATATCTAAAAAAAATTATAGTCGACACCTACTATGTATATTACCAAATAGATTGCACTTGTGTGATGCGAAGTTATAATTCAGCGGAAAATAAATTTTGAACTATAAATGAACATACTCCAAAAATTAAATAAAAAATGACACCGGATCAAATATCTATTTCAATAATACCCAATAAAAATCGCAGTTTTTCATTTTCCATTTAATTTTGAATTTTTGAAAATTTTAAATTACATCCATATTCAACAACTTCCAATGTAAAAATAAGAAAATAGCTGCATGGGCATATATAACAGCAGAAACTTAAAATTTAGTTACTTTAATCCACAGTAATAAAAAGAACTATAATTTCGAAAAAAAAACCATAATAAACTTGAGTCATTTTATATTAAAGTCCACCCTAGACTTTCGATAACATTGACGCACAGAAAAAATAATTTTAACAACTTCTGGTTAATTGTATGATAACATATATCATTTAGAAACTGCAAATATAAACAACAACAAAAATATAATCCTCTTCAAACAATCCCATCCAGATTGAAGTTGAGCACTTTGTTTAGCAGCTTCATCATAAAAATCAATAAAGCCCCGCTTAAAATGATGGATAACAGCGACGAGATCACGCGCCGTATTACAATAATTATCGTTTACATAATGGATACGCCGCCAATAATCAATCATGCCTTGACGCTGTTTAACATCAGTACGGTTCTCGTCTCGTATCCATCAGTGCAGCCGACCCCGCGCTGCGAGACGCTTCCTCGACGCTCGGAGAAATGACTCACTCCGCGCCGGCCACATCAATCACGCCCGATTTAGCGCTACATTCTACATCATAACAACCTATAATCATTACAAATACGCGCGGCCCGCCATTATAAAACTTGAGACAATATTGCATAACGGAATTATGTTACGTGGTTTGTGAAGAAAAAAGACGCGCTCCTTACATAAATCGCCAATGTGGGTTAGCGCGATGCACGAGTAGGGTAATTGCACGGCGCGCTCGCCGCGAGAAGGTCAAGAGGCAATCGAGTTAAACGGGCAAAAAATGATGCTTGTACTCTCAAAAATTATAATCGTCTTTAATACGGCAACCTTGCATTAAAAAGAAATCTGCAGCTTCGTTTGCATTTATTTAATGCACTTAATTCTCAGTATGGGTATTTGCAATGCTTCGGTTTATTACCAATTTACCTCGACGTCCTATTATTTTTCTTTGTTTGCCTTTATATTTTACTTATTTTTTACGTATCAATGTGATTAAAAGTTTAACAGGAGCTAATTTTAAGCATTATTAAGCATGTAATAACTAAAATTCACTGTCTGATATGAGGTTATAAATATTAAAATCTCAATTGCGTTAACAAGTAGCAGAGGTACCAAATGTTAAGATGACATCATCCCGAAGAGAAAAAGAAGTCATCTACAAGAACTTTACAGATATGAATTCTATAATTTTGGAAATTCATTCTAAAGTGCACAAAAATATAGCGATTGTTAGATTAGAATTTTTCATTGGAAATTTAAATTGAAAGCAGAGAAAATGACAAAGGAGACTAATTTTATAAATTAAGTGAAATTAGGACCCACGCCTTTTTGGTGGCAATTCATAAGTTTATGCCACTATACTAAAGTAAATGATTTAGTAAGTAATTAATTTAATAACTTATAAAAACATAATTTTCACAGACCATTTACTTGTTCAGTATTACACTTGAATAGAGACGACTTACTGAATTTGATGAATCTGCACTTAAAGTTTAAATTATGTAATTATCAAAAGGAACTCTATACAAATTACCCAATAATAGTTTTAACATGTTGACTTAAGTGAGCAAGGGATTTTCATGATCTTGACTGATTAAAATTCAATACTAATAGTCTGTGAAAATATTGCATTTTAATCCATAATTATATTTCATTTAATTTAATTTGCGGCCATTTAATTATTATGAGAGAACTTATATTTTAACGTTTATAAGAAAAAATACATTAAGCTTAACTTTATATTGAGGTACCCGGATTCGTTCTCATCCGTAAGCTTTGTGAACACAACACTATAAGTGCCACATGAGCATTTTTTTAATTTTATACTTTTTTAAAACGCAGTTTGCACCAGTTCAGTTATAAAAAATATGCTTAACGTATACTTAAAAAGAACGTCAAATTAAATATATCTAAAATAAAGAACCATTGAAAATAATGACTTTTCAAATTACTTTACTTTATATTTCAAGTTTTTAATTAGACAAGACCTACAGGTATAATTTTGTTTACTTAAAAACATCGTCATAACATTTAAACTTTTCGCTAAAAAGCTGCAGTACGAAATGGAAATTTGATATTAGAGGAGAAATGAAAACATAACATTTAATTTAATAAGAATTAAGTTGACTATAGCAAACTCTAGAAAATTGAGATATGATTATATTTATTTTAACATACGTGTCATAGAATTTGTTGTAGAAATATTTAATTAGCACATGTTGCCATGCATTTTTTTTTGTTTAGAAAGAGCACACTCCGAGATATCCGTCCGACGAATACTGTTTTCGACTTCATCAACATGCATCCTCACAGATCTGGTAATTTTCACAAAATGTTCATAAATTGTATATTTAATCATTTTTCATGAATCATTCTGAATTGGATCTAATAATGAAAATCTAAGTAATATCCATTTAGTAATAACGGGGTAAATCACGTACGTGAATTGATTACCCTTAAATTTCAAAGAGAAAAGTCAAGTAGAATAATACAATGTAATAAAACAGTGAAGGAAATATTACATTTTGATATAATGGTAGTACATTAAAATTCTGTGCAAGTTTCAGTAGACACTAAATAATTTTTGTTATTCAGAAATATCATTATTTATAACATTCTTCTACTTATTATGAATTTAAAACTGACGGCGCCAAACTTGAAAATAAAATTTTGAACTGACACCCGTAATTCAGCATTAATATGTAAGCAAATTATAATATTTAAAAATGTTCACCAATTAACTACTTCCTTCCCTCCTCCTCTATTCTTCGTCATATTTTAGAAAAAAAGTTAAAGTTTTGATATTCATTGGTAGTTGACTAAAAATCTATCCATTTTGACAATAATTACCTCTTTATAAACTCTAGTATTTTCAATTAATTTTTAATTAAGAATAAACGTAGAAATATATATCGAAAAATTATTTGCCATTACTTGAACGAAATTGGAGGACAGCTGTAAATAAAATAAAACTTTAAATTAAAAAAGATGAAACTCACTTCTACTTTTGAAAATGACGCTGACAAAATAATAAATTAGATCAATTCTGAACATATGTGCACCCTGTGCATCATTTTACGCTATCTAATTCTGCACATATAACATTAGTTTTAATATCAAAAATAACAGTAAGAACACTTACAATCGTTTCTTAGAGAATTTATGTTAAAAAATAATATTTGTTATTTGACGGCAAACAATTCGATGCAGCAAACTTCTTTTTTATGTAATTCAAACTTGAAATATCATCTTTTCCTGTTTTGACTACAATTGTCGCGATGACGTAAGATAAAATTGTTAGGAAAATATGTTCCACAAAAGAGCAGCTTTCATCAAATTTGAAAGATTAATTAGATAACTTTCAATCAATCTTTTTAATTTTGCATAAAACTTATAATTGTTTCGACGCCGTAGCGAAAATAAATTTTCATTCCATCATTTTGCTTAAAATGTTACCCGAAATTTATTTGTGCGATACTATACATTGCCGATGAAATCGGTTTATTTTTTCAACATTAACTTTTATCACATTACGTGAAACTTTCAAATTGCGTCAACCGACGATGCGTCCTATAGTTGTCGACATAATTATTTAATTCAAAATGGGCGAGCAAACCTGTTACCGTTTCAAGATCAACCATTAATTATTTCGTTATTACACCGTTCGGTTAAGATGACTTTAATTTAGTTGTCAGTGTCAGAGATTTCACGATATGCGCAACGAGTATCATATTGCTATTAAAATAATTTCCCAACCTAATAATTTGCCTTTTGCTGTCAAAGGTACCAAAGACTTGTACAAGTTCTTAAGAGTAGAGGATCTAAAAAGAGCATACCGTCTACTTAATAATATTTGTTTCCACCGTTAAACAGTACTAATAACCATCTTAGTAATTTAAACATCAAATTGTGGGGCTGTGAAACAGGTGTAATGCAACATTATTCAACGCAAGGTCATTAACTAAGCTAAAAACTTGTTCGCACTTGAGGTCTGTTTATTATTTTTTACTTACGTTAACCAATCAAACTAATTTAAATATATTATCACAAAAACTTCGTAAAGCGATCGTATTTCAAATACGAGTCTATATAATACAGAAATATTGTAGTTATAGTATTGTATTTTCGTCCATATCTTGTCTTACTCACATTTTAAAACAATATATCACTAATCAGGTCAAGAAACTTAATGTTTATTTTACGTTTTTTATTATTTCTTCTATTATTATTTTTCTGAAATCTAGAAAATTCGAGAAATTATGTATTACATCATTTCTCGGATTAGTATTTACGATCAGTAAGGATATACAAAAGGCTTCGAGTTAATTACAAGTATGTTTTTACATGGCCACAATTAGTCAATATATTATTAAGTTTTGAGTGTGAAAAACAAGTAGTGCGTCATAATTTTTTAATTAATTTTACTACGAATAGACAAAAATGCAATAACTGTCCGGATAAATCTATAACTACAGAGGCATAAAAGTAGTTCCAAAATAATATATATATATATATATATATATATATATATATATATATATATATACATATGTATTTATATATATATATATATATATATATATATACACATATAAACAAAAATATATATCCAGTCAACTGTAAACATAACAGTTTTATTTCAGTTAGAAAATGTACAAAATTTTTTTTTCTCTAAATGTCCTACGCGTTTCATTAAAAATTACATTCAACCATGCCCATTAGAGAATATGAATGAAACGAATGTAACTGGACATATTTTTATAAAAAAAATTATTAATTTTTTTAATATTTTTCCTGAAGTAACTTATATACTCATATTATATAAGTTACTTCAGATGGCTGCATTGATTTCTAAGATACTATGGACAAGAGAGTTGAAAAATACACATTACACTCATTGTCATGGACATAGTGGTGTCTTATAACAAATCCTAGCACCTTGCAGACGTTCGAACTGGTTTCAATGATACAGTTATGAAATATCAAATAAGTTACATCGGTATAGCATATGGATGATATCCTTTCGGGCGCGGTTCCATTTAATTCAAAATTGTGCATTAAAGGTAAACGCAGATTAAAATATTTCATCATTACACACATGCTCACATTAAAATGTAGCTTATTGCTTAAACTTTGTTAAAATACTGAGGTGATATCATTTTAAAATATCTCATAATCAGATTGGCTTTCTGCCCCTAAGAAAAGTGTCAAATCATAGATAAACAGAAAGCAAACAATTGAGAGGAAGTCATTAATCATAACGAGAATAAAAACAGGGCATAAATAAATATCTTACCGGACTCCACATTGAGTAATATAAGGCCGTGACTTGAAATTTCTAACCTGAATCTATTATTATCGATGCGGAAAGTAAACAAATTTTTTAAAGCGTAAGACATACCAACCATCAATAATTTTAATAACAGAATTTCATTGCCTTTTTGGTCAAATGCCTCTTAAAACCAATATAGGCTAAATATACCAGCCATCCACCATCTAACTCCCCAGCTGTATATTCCACAAAATCATTGAGATTAATAGCGTGTGTGCTGGCTGTCTGTTAGTGAACTATGAAATAGATACGGCGATGTAAAAGGATTTCTAATACTTTAGCAAATGTAGATAAAACTGCTACACTCCTGTAATTTTGTAAATCAGACGTAGAACTAGATTGTCTATATTTAAAGCATTACCTAGGTAATTGGAAATATGTCTATAATATTTGAAATAATCCTTTATTCAGGCTTACAATAAAAATCCAGGGGACGGACAGACACAAAATAAAGAAAAATATTTTTTATATAAAACGAAAAAAATTATCGGCAAATTCCACATTGTCAGCCAAATGTTATGGAGTTCTCTGAAATAATTCTATTATTTGACAACCAGCTCCAAAAGAAAATGTAATTCCACGGAGGCAAAACAAGATTCTAATACAGCAGTAACAATACATATCAAGTTTATAACGCCTTATTTTTTCACATGCATTCATATATGTATGTGTATATATATATATATATATATATATATATATATATATATATATATATATATATATATAGTTAAAAATTAACAACAAAGTAACTTCCTCTTTCGTGGATAGCAGGATAATGCTTAATATAATATATGTTGGTAATTGCTATTCAGCAGGGACATAATATTAAAAATGTAAATAACAATTTAAATAACTAACTTTATTAAAAATAAAAAAAAAATAAAATTAAAAAAACAGTGAGCTAGATGCATATTAGCGGAGAGCGAGCGACGCAACGGTGCGGTCGCGGGCGCCGTCTGACCGGACCGGACGCACGCCGCGACCTACATACGCCACCCACCGTCGATCTGTAACGACCATTATGTACAGAAGCTTTCAACTACTGGATTGCAAATAGTTTTCATTTGTTAATTATTCAAATAGTAAATGACGTCGTTTTTCTAATTTATTATATATAACTCAGAATTTCAAATGAAAAATTATAGACATGGTAGTTTTTTCGTGTTTCTTTTACTACGCACTACACTTCTTCTATTAGTTTTTTATCTTTTATTAACAGAAAAAATCATATATAATGCTATTATAACAAATTTACTTTCTACATTTCTTAACTTTGTTATGTGGTAGTCTTTTCTTTCCATTTACTTGACAACCTCCTAGTATCTAGAAGTATCAATTTATGATGATACAATTGATTAGTTTGTACATATAAACACTACTGTCAATTTTATCATTTCGTATGTGAAAAGTAAAAATAAAATGCAATTTTTCACAAATTTATAATTAATGATAAAAAATGATTATGAAATAAAGAGTTTTCTAAAACCAAACTAGAAACATTTAATTTTGAATTTTTGAATGTATAAAAATGTTCTTTCTTCTTTTGTTAAATCAGTGTATATAACGCAATTTTTTGGATTATTATTAAAACATATAATCTAAACTATTTAAAACAAATCAGTCAATATTTCATAATTATCAAAATAAATGCAAAATTCTGTTAGCACTAAATATTATTCTTTAGTTTACATTTTAATGCTAATTTCAAAATATTTGTTAATCGACGGGATTATCTTACATTCATCCCTTATACTTCTTAATAGCCTACATTGTTTAATTTGAAAAAAAAAACAAACATAAATTTATGCTATTTTCATATTCTGTATTTTACAACAAAAAACTTTTCTAGATATCCTTAAAAATGTTTTTGTAATAAAATTTTAAAATATTGCATTAAATATTTCTCTCGAATCGAAATATAATAATGATAAAATTTTATCCAGCCGATATTTACATAAATAATATCAAAGTTATCGTCGCAGTGATGTGTTGGACTGATCATAAAGCTAACGGCCTTTGACAGCACGGCGGACGGCTGGGATCGGGGTTCGATTCCCGGCCACTGGTCGAGCAAAGCTGGACTGATATTTTGGTCGGCTGTAAGAGATTGATATCGTAGCAATAAGTCCGTCGTAAATATCAATCGTATACATTAAGTATGTAAATAAATAAATATATAATAAAATTTTATAATATATAGTAGATTTATATTGCAGTAATCATATCACATCAGTTACAGTAATAATACAGTTAAACGAGTTTTTTAATAAATCCTTCTTGACATTTCTTTGATATAAATTTTATAAAAATATATTTATTTACTACCTTAAATGTTAAGCTATTTGAAAATTCAACAATATATATATATATATATATATATATATATATATATATATATATATATATTATTGCCTGCTTCGTATCATCAAATCACAAATTTCATTACTGTAGTCAAGTGACATAAACATTCAACCAATTACCGTGCGCGGGTTTAAATAATACTCAAAATTAAAAATATATGTGATGTGTGAGTAATTGCTGTAACTAATAAGAATTCAACATAAACCATTCAGAACTTTATTCTACCGATCACTAAATTTAGTTACAAATTTAATCGCCCTTCGGAATCGTTGTCAGAGAAACTATTCAAACTACTGTTGGCATATAAAATAGGATTTGAAATTTCACTCATGAGGTGTGACTTCTCAAGTTAGTTACACGTCACACCACTCAATTACATGCCTACTTGTACTCAAAGTAAATACCAATTAATTCTCATTTGAACAAATTAAATTGGTAACAAATTGCGATTGAAATTATTAAAACACATAAAATACCATCGATAATAAAATTAGTAATATCTAATAATCATATAAGCTTAAAGAAATATAGAAATTTAAGATTCAATCGCTCCGATGTTTGAAACACCTGTCCTAAAGGTCAAAGACGTGTCGGTTTCTGCCAAGGTCGCGCTGCCTTTCCTACCGCCGCACCGTCGCGTTGTCATGCCGCTCGACCGCGGAACGTTACGTGCTGTGCGAACTGGTGTATCTCATCGACTTCTTACATCATCTAGATGAATTCATCCTTTTGAAGGTATAATCTAAATATCATCAAGATAATTCCCAACGGAAGGGGCTGAGTCATTATGGCGGAATAACTCTTTGTTGAGATCCGCTTATTGACTCAATTTCCTCCTCGAATAATTTGAGTGCAATGATTTTAAATGGTCAGAAACGATAACTGATTATCGTTTCTAAACATCCGTTTGCCTTTTCGTTGATTATTTGAGATTTTTTACTTTTAAATTATTCTAATTTATAAATATCTGATACAAAGGTCATAGAACAACCAAATCTGATAAAGTACCAGGTGTGAAAACCGTGAAATTGATATAATTCTACTGACGGATTAAAGTGACTGATAAACCAAATTTTTTAGGACGTCGTTAAGAGTCGTTATCTCCAAAACCAACCGAATCGTAGCGTCGATAAATTTAGTTGAAAAATGATTAGATCGTATTTAATTTCTCCAACTGTTGCAAACACACAAACTATTTCTTTTTATTTATAAGTCTCTTAATAATTTCCTCAATTTTTTACGTTCAGAGACAAGTCCAGTTCAAACTGATTTTGAAGGCAAAATTTGATTATGTACGTATGAATTTACATAATCGTGAAATTTGCTCAAGAGTCAGTTGACTTAGTAACCGATATTTAAGCGTATTGTCGGGTTAATTCTTTTCTCTTATGTAATTCTTTTCTGTTATGTACTTGGCTCATTCCGCGTGATTAACTACACTCTAAATTTACATTAAGAACTTCGAACTCATTTCATTTATTCATCATAAAATAACAATGAATTTCAAATAGCAATGTTTGAGAGATATTTACATGAGAAATTACTCTATATTATTTCACAATATATTTCCATTGCAAATTCCTGTAAATGGAAGTAGAAGTGATAATGCGATACTGTTACATTATTTATTCCGCGTGTACAAGGCAATATTTGGATCCATTTCGTTTATAAATGAAATTAATTTATTAAGATAATATCTGTACCATTCGAAAATGTCGGTACTTTTAAAAAAGAATCAATTTCAATGTACTTCAAAATGAACAACTAACCGTTATGTGTTGAATATTAAACAAATATATAAGTGTTTAATGAGAGACTTTTGCGAATGATTTGTTTTTATACGAGTATTTTAATCATATTTTTGTATTGTTTTTAATGAGTGCCAATTAAAAAAGTCTCTCTAATTTCCCAACAGATATCATAAATTAGAAATTTTCTTTGTTTCCATGTAACTTAGCAGATGCATGACCAATTATGAAAAAAATATGCATACTTATAATGTACCCACAATTTAATTTAAAATAATTTCTAGTGTATGCTTATGACAACACAATAGAAGTGAAAACTTCTAATTTTAATATATATTGTATGGT